>CM038038.1:113002292-113651459 GCA_021397845.1 Areca catechu
GTGTTGATGCCCATGATTTGTTGACCATTCCAATCTCTATAGTTACATCAAATCAGTCTTTACCATTAAAAAAAAAAAGATAAATCTTTGAAGAAGTTCACTTAAATCAAAAACAGTTCAAGCTTTGATTTGTCTTGAAGATTGGATGCGTGCTAGGGGGTTTTTTACAAAGATAATTATTATTATATACTATTTGATTTTCTTATTACTTTTACTCTTATGTTACGGACCGTTTATTTATTTTGCGTTATTTTGATTGTATGAATGTATGAATACAGGTTTGATGTGTTAGGAAGTATTAGTGGGACCCGGCTTCAAGCTCATTGGATGATGGACCATCTACCCCCCGGTGATGATGAGGTTGATGAAGAGGAAGATGATGGTGGTGACATTCTTTAAATAATTTAATTAATTTTATTTCTATTCACTTAGCAAAATTATTTTTTTTATTAAATATATTTTCTATAAGTATTGAATCTCTTGATGTTTGCTTGATTGGTATTTTGTTTTTAAGATGGACGAGTTCAAAATTTGAGATGGTAAGAATTAAGGAACAAAGATGAGGCGGAAGATGCGGTTTTCTTTTTGATGCTGTGATTATTTTATAGTATATCATTGATGTATTACAGAGTATTTATATGAATATTGTTTGGTGCTTATTTCCTCTCCATTCAGATCGGACCAGAATATTTTCATTTTGTCTCGTAAATCAGCTAACTTTGTTGTCATTCAACTCTTCTATTTTGATTCACTTTGCCAATTGTTTACACCAATTACTTGTCAAATTTGCTGGTCAACAAGCTCCGCTTATTTATTTTAAATCACAGCGTGCATATATGATAGGAGGCATCACATGTTCAAGCTCTAGCTATTTTTATTACATTCAGCCCTTTTCTGGTGAAGGTGCAGCCTGCAATTCTATTCTGGATAATATTTTATCCAAAAAATGGAGTTGAGATGGCGTACTCACTATTTGGTAGAAAAAGACCGAATCATTTTTATTATCATCCTGTATCAAACATTCTTTAATGGAATATGAGCTCTTATGCTCATGTCCAGAAAGAATAGCTATGCTGGTCTCCCTTATCTCCTATTTCTTATAAAAAAAGAGAGCATTTTTCTCGAGTAAAGCTACCTGACTGTTAATCTGACATGTTTACCGAGAAACTAACTCTACCGTTAATTAGATTGCATCTTTTGTTACCTAGCATTCTGGAGATGTCATTTGGACTAGTGGAGTCTGCTACTGACCCGTTTAAGGATTTTATGTACTTTGATATTTTTAGTTATGTTTGTACTAGATTTATATAAATGTTTCGTCTTATTAGAAAAAAGATATTTTATTTTGGATAACCTGTTGTAGCTTGTGGCATAATTAAAATTGTAGTAAAACACTAAATTAAGCCCAAACAATAAAACAAAGAAAAAAAATGGCCCAAACAAAGACAAGCATCTTGGGCGACATTTTTTTCACTCTAACAAATTAGATGAAGGCAAAAAATTGTATGAAAAGTCCAAGGCCCGGCTCTGAAGGCCAGGCTTGGGCTTAGAACAATGTTGCCTTTCCTTGGGTTAAGCCCGAGCCGGTCCACCCCGGCAAGCAAGTCTACCTGTCCTTGAAATTTCACTTATACTCGAGATTGATGGACTCTTCAAAAACATCGGACCAAGAAAATTATAACCCGGAGTTAGTATGAGCAAGTAACCAAGAGCTGCATCCAATTATAACCAAGACTGCAAATGGAACGGGTTGATCCATGACCCGATCTGATCCGATCCATTTAGATTCGATCCAACCTATTTTTATAGATCCATGGATCCGGGTCGGATTCTAAAATTAGACATGTTCTATTTTATAGATCGGATCTAGGTTTACTGAATTTGGACCTAACCCGACTCAATCCGACTCGAATATACTAATACTTTTATGATCATATCTATTTGGATTTTTAAATTATAATTTAAAACTTGTATGGAACTCATTTTTAACATAAAAATAGAGTTATAATTATTTTTATTTTTAATTTATTTTAAAAATATTATTATTTGTTATCTATTTTATGGTTAATAATAGTTGGCTATATAATAATTGAAATATAGTTTATCTATATTTTATCTGGATTATAATTAAATTTAAATTCTTTACATTAGAACCAGATTATTTATGGATCCGATCCAATCCGAATGATCTGTTGGGTTCAAAACTTTGATAGTAAACCCGATCTGACCTGACCTGATTTTCTAGTTGGTTGGGTCTGGGCTGATCAAAAAATTGGATTGGATCGGGGTCACTCACGAACCCTATCCGATTCGATCCATTTGCATCTCTAACCACAACCCAGCTCCAGGAGCATTTTACGAGTTCATGTTGGTCCCTAAGCTTTGGGTCTCTCAGTAGGCTGGGCCAAGAGGAGACCAGGGCAATATATGGACAAGCCCGAATCTTAACAGTGCAGTCCAGTCACGTTTAATATCCCTCCGGATTGGTTCTTCCCCAAAACCATTCGAGCTTCAATTTTGTAGGCCCAAGCCTAGTCCAAAGGCCCGCTTTCTGAGCCTAAGGCCGCCACTCTATTTTGTTTTGCGGTTGTTCAGAAAGGCTGGGCCTAATGAAAACTAGCCTTACCACAATAGAGTAATTCTTTGTGCACCACGTGCAATGCAGCAAATCCAGCATGACCTGCACCACAGGCTCCTATTTATTCAAATATATTCACTATAGCATGATGGGACAAAAGCTGAGATAACTAGCATTAATTAAAATTTTTGTCCATACCAAAATATCCTTAAGACATTCTAGTTTAAAAGCTACGACATCCCAGTTCAAAATCTATGATATCCTAATTCAAAAATTGATTTGAAACAGTATTACGATATCCTAGCTCAAAACCTACGATACCCTAGTTCAAAACCTACGACACCCTGGTTCAAAAATGACCAGAAATAGTATTACGACACCCTAGTTCAAAACTTACGACACCCTAGTTCAAAACCTACAACACCCTGGTTTAAAAATGACCAGAAATAGTATTACGACATCCTAGTTCAAAACCTACGATACCTTAGTTCAAAACCTACGACATCTTGGTTGAAAAATGACCTGAAACAGTATTACGACACCCTAGTTCAAAACTTACGACACCTTGGTTCAAAAATGACCTGAAATAGTATTACGATATCCTAGTTCAAAACCTACAATACCCTAGTTCAAAACCTACGACACCCTAGTTCAAAAATGACCTGAAACAGTATTACGACACCCTAGTTCAAAAGCTATGACACCCTAGTTCAAAACCTACGACACTCCTGCAGAAAATATAAATTAAAACCTGAAACAATATTTTGACATCCTAGTTCAAAAGCTATGATACCCTAGTTCAAAACCTATGACACCCCTGCAGAAAATATAAATTAAAACCTGAAACAGTATTACGACACCCTAGTTCAAAAGCTACGACATCCTAGTTCAAAAGCTACGACATCCTAGTTCAAAAGCTACGACACCCCTGCAGAAAAATATAAATTAAAACTTGAAACAGTATTACGACATCCTAGTTCAAAAGCTACGACACCCTAGTTCAAAACCTACGACATCCATGCAGAAAATATAAATTAAAACCTGAAACAGTATCACGACACCTTACGATACCTTAGTTCAAAAGCTACGACATCCTAGTTCAAAATCTATGATACCCTAGTTCAAGGGACTGGAGAGAAGGGTATTTTGGTATGGACGAAAATTTCAAATAAAAGCTGAATGATAATTAATGCTAGTCATGCTCAACTCCCATCTCGTCATGCTACAGTAGATACATTTGGATAAATAAAAAAATATGGTACGGGTCACGTTGGATTTACTGCACCGCACGCGGTGCACAAAAACTTTTCCTACCACAATAACCCTCACCCAAGGAAAACCTTTGCATGTATCCTCTTTGCATTGACAAACATCATGTCATCAAAAAAAAGAAAAAAAGAAGAAAAAAAGGTCATACCATTTCTAACAATAAATTTCATCTTATGCAAGTGTCGATTTGTGCAAATGACTTCCCAAGCTATCATAAAATCGTACTTAGCAAGTGAAGGCAAGAAAGTTTTTTTTTTTTTGGGTTTCTTTTTTTCTTTTTTGAACATATATCCAAGGAGCAGGTAAGTTGTAAGGAAGCTTTCAATGACGCAAGTCAAGGACTACTTCGATTGATTTAACCTAAAACCAAAGTGTTTTTCCTACAACGGCTTTTGGATAATACAGCTACCATTTGTGAATACCCGATTTTGTAGCTCTACATGGCAACAGCTTACATGCATGTTTATATATATTTTTTTTGGTTAAGAAAAAGGATAGGAGGGATAAATTTGGTATAGCTACTTCATAGCCTCCTCTTCGTCAGGAATGTTCGATTCAAGATATAAAATTTTTATAATCTTTTTTCATCCAAAAATGAATACGTCAATCCAACATTATCAAAATATCAGAACAAGAAAAAAGAAAGTTTCTGATCTCTTCGTATAAATAAATAAATAAATAAATATATATATATATATATATATATATATATATATATATATATATATATATTAAAAAAATATATACAGATGTATTTTATTTATTAATAATGAGTTATAGTCTGCGTCATTCATTTCTCCAAATATTTATTAATAATGAGTTATATAGTCTGCGTCACTCATTTGTCCTAACAGAATCCTAAGCATGTCAACATATACAGCTGGGTTGCGGCGGAAGAGGACGCTGAATTGTCGAGGGCGAGGGTGCTTTGTGTTCCAGATCACTTAAATGAAAAAAAATTGAAGGACTTGTTTGGTTAATGGAAAGTGGTGGGAGGAAAAGAAAAAAAAATTCTAGAAAAATGAGAGAAAATTTTTTATTTATAAAAAAGATAAGATTTGGAGCTCCGTACCGCATGAGAATTGTTGACCTTCTTATTATTTTTGAAAATATTTTTTTAAGATCCATAGCTAAAATTCTATAAAATATTAAAGGAAGCTTAAGATAAAATACTAAACAATAATATTATCTTAATATTAATATTAATATTAGAATTATAATATTATAATATATTCATATTATTTTAATATTTATACTAATATAATATTTTTATTAATATTAATATATTAACATTTATATTAATATAATATAATATTTATATTTATAATAAATTTATTATATTAAATATTAATATAATATCAATATGTATATCAATATTATATAAATATAAATATAAATATACTATTATTGTTTATATAAAATTTGGGAGTAAAAAATGTATAATCTTATATTTATTAAGAGTATAATATGTATTTTGTACGGTTGTTCTAGAAAAGCAGATGCTCGACTAAATATAAGCCATTCTAAAATAAATCATTTTTTCATAACCAACTTTAAAATTCTAAGAAAGTAAATTTTTCAAAAGAAAAAATTTTTTCATGAACCAAACGAGTCTTGGATGGCTTGGCTGAGCTTGCTACATTTTGTTTGCTTAGGCCCATCTAAAACATGATTGGGCCTAACAATTTAGATCCGGCTTGACCTAATAGGTTGGAAATGTAGAGCCTTGTTGCTAGGACTTGAGCTGGACTTAGGCCAGCCTGATAGGCTTCGAGTCGGTCTGAAGTCAAACCAAGTTTCGGGTTAAAATCAAAGTTGATTGGGCTGAGCCTGGATCTAAAAATAAGGTTCATTCAATTTTTGGACCAGCCTGGAGCTCATGTTTGGCTCGGCTCGAACAAGCTTGAACTTGGCTCGAAAAAGGGCCGACCCATCAGCCCAATATATCTAGATTTCTACTGTGCGTGTCATCCATCCATAATATATTTTAATGGTAGGTCTCCATAGACCCATTCATTCTTGTTCTCTTCCCTACCAAGGGGTCGCCTGAGGGAAATCATCTTTGCAGTCCCATCCATTATTGCTCTCTTCCCCCCGACCCCGAGGCCCGTCGACACAGCTTCAGAGGATTGCAAAGGCCTTCGAGAGCCTTGCTTGCATGGTGAGCTCCAGTATGACCACCATCAAGGTTGCCCCTTCTCCTGTGCTTGCTCCTGGATCTCCGTCCTCTTCAGCTAGCTCGAATCACTTTTAAGTTTGTCAAGATGGATTACATCTCCAAGGTAATCCCCATCCCATCTCAATCTCTCGACTCTCCATCTCTTGCTCTCCAATCTGGAGATTTGGCCTTTGCTGCCGCTCCTCGTCATCGTCTTTCGACAACTCATCGTCGTCGTTGTCATGGTGGAGGTGGGCATCGAGGGGGATGCGGCAATGGAAGTTGCAATAGCAACCACAGGCGGCACAGGTGAGGGAGGTGGAGACGGTAGGTTGGCAGAGGGGGAAGGCTCATCTTGCAGTAGCCATTGATGGCGTGGCGGCCGAGACTAGTAGCGTAGTTCCAGAGACACTCTTGCACTGGTGGTGGTCATCCACCGCCACTACCGTCGGTGGGGGAAGGTGCCTCTTTAGTATGCTGTTGGGGAAGGAAAAAGGCTTGGGGGTGGGAAATAATTTTTTGGGCTTGGGCTGGGCATTTAAGTTGGGCTAGCTTGATCAGGCTCAGTTGGGCTCGAGCTAAATTTTTTTAAAATAAATCGGGCCTAAGCCTGGCCCGAAATTCAAAAAATTATTTCGGGTTGGACTTGAATAGGGATATGGCTCAGCCCAGCCCAGCCCAGGTCCACCCCTACTTGTTGTTCTTTTTCTTATTGTTGGGCCTTATAGTCCAATTACAAAAATAGAATCCTGGCAACAAAGAAAAAAGAAGAATAAATCTTAATACAACCAAAGACCTTAAGCCAATGAATCCAAGCATTGCTATGAAAGTGACAAAAAAACAAGAAAAATCATACATCTACATTTTATTAAAATATGTTATTGGTTTGTATTTTAGAATTTCAGACAACCGAAAAAATGAATAATGTCACAAAATTTTGTAATGTCTCAAAATTACCGATTGCATCATTATCACACTACAACAAAAAAGATAAAAAACGACACATTCCTCCTGACGCTCGAGCTCCGCATTCCCAACGACGCTTGCAAGAAGTGTTGGCAAAGAATGGCTTCTAACGACGTTTTTAAGCATCGCGAGGATCCTTATCCATCCCATCCCAACCAAACAACCATCCTTTAATGGTATCTCTTCGCGATCCTTTTCTCCCTCTCTCCATCATCTCCCCTCCCTCCCTCCATCCATCGTCAGTGCACGGATTCCGGCTCCCACCCGATCCAGACGATCGAAGCCTTCTTCTCTCCGCAATCAGTTTTGCTTTCCTAAAATAGAAACCCTAGATCTCCCTCCCTCCATCATCTCCCTCTCCCTCCCTCCATCCATCGTCGGCGCGCGGATTCCGGCTCCCACTCGATCCAGACGACCGGAACTTCTTCTCTCCGCGATCGGTTTTGCTCTCCTCAAATCGAAACCCTAGATCTCCCTCCCTTCGTCATCTCCCTCTCCCTCCCTCCATCCATCGTCGGCGCGCGGATTCCGGCTCTCGTTTGTTTCCATTGAGCGGCGGATTCTGGCGGAGAAGAAAGCCCCTTCGATCTCCATCAGGTAGGCTCCTCTCAAATCTCTAAACCAATAATTATTTCCTTTGCTTTCCAAATTTTTTCCGTCATAGTCTCAATCGGCTGGGAGGAAGTTGCTCAGTTTTTGCTTTGTTTTTCTACCAATTTTTCCTGCAGGCAGAATGAAATTTTTTTTTGAAATTTTTTAACCGTGTTATTGTTTTCCTTGTCTCTTATGTTAGCTATAAAGCTACAAACAGTATCTTGATAGACACCACTTCAAGATTCATGGCCATTCATGAAACGAGAGAGATAAAGAGGAGGAAGATGATTTTTAAGGATGACTCAAGAACTTGCTAGTGTCAATCTTTATAACAAATATTGGAGCTTTATAAGTTCCTGTAGGCCAACATATACCCGAAGGACTATTTAGATTTATTTACTTCTGTTCTGTGTCACAGCTGAAAGTAGAGCTTTGCATTTTTAGTAATGTTTATTTTATTATCAATTGATAAGCTTGAAGCATTTATTCTACTAAGATGTCATCGCTTTAATCTTAGTTGATGTCACATCCATTTAAATCCTCTGTATTTGCTCCATGACTAGCACCTAGTGCTCTTTAGCCACTACTGATTGCTCTGACTTGATTAAGATCAACAGTTTTACATTGGCTCTGGATATTAGAATGATTTCTAATGCAGCTTTATGTAACTATTGATATCATTTAATTAATATTGTCATCTAGCAAGCTGGTTTCTTCTTTAATAAACAGGAAGTAAGTCTTTGGACTTGCGGATTTTGTGCAATATGTGGACACTAGGGAAATAAAGGACTGCTTTCATCTTGGGAAAATAAAAGTGACCTAGGTTTTGTTTTGTTCCACGCTTTGAGTATAATAACATTGGGAGTGTGAGAGCTTGTGGTAGGTTTTGGAAATTACTCACAGTAAGGCAAGTGGACAGGCATTTTTAAGGCAATCTATTCGTGGAATACAGTTACTGTTATTCACTGTTATGTTACTTCTTTGGGAACAACTATTTCCCTGGTGCTTTGGTTTATTTTCGCTTCTTTAGCATGGACCCAGGTTTTTGTTTGTTCCCTGTTGTGAGCATGGTAACATTTGGATTGTACAAGCCTGCTTCCTTGCCTTGTGTTGTTTTCTGAGTTCTTGCTATTGTTCTCAGCCTTTTCTGCATTTAGTAATTAATTATTTATGTTGGCCACACTTGATCTTCTGGACCCTATACCTGGTTGTGAGGCTACTGCTTGTGTCTTTGGCAATTGGTTGTATCATCTGCTTCTTCTATGTGCAGATACTCTTTTGCATGCACTTCTCATCTTGTCTTATTTAAATTTCTTCCAATTACACAGATCAAATTCGCTGTGGGACTCTTTTGAACTTGTGCATTGCATGTCCTCTCTCACACAAAGGTTGCTCTATGGTTTTCAGCTTAATGTTTGTTTATTTTTTTTGTTATTTTCTAGTCAAAAAGTCGAGATGTTTTTTTGTTACATTGATACTGAACCTTTTACCATATGGAGCATATATCTAGATGATGTTTGCCTGCCTGGTGATGATGCTGGTCTCAACAAATTAGACACAGAAGTGGCTGGAGAGTCAGCCTCTCTAACTAATGAAAGGTATGCCATTGAAGAGCCAGCACCTAGGAGTACAACATAGCTCATTCAGGAGGGTCCATGTTATTAACATAGCTCATTCAGGAGGGTCCATGTTATTGTTTTTGCCTTGTGAGATGTAATTGCCTCTGGAATAGTCCTATTATAGGAATTACTAAGTGTTAAACAGAAAATTGATGGATGGTTTGCTCACAAATTTGTTGGACTTGTTCTACGAGTATTTAATGACATTTTTATAATATTGATACTGTGTGGCTCGTTTCGGATTGTAGCAGTGCTAGTATAGACCTACTCGTTTCAACTGTTGTTTAGAATGGTGTGCAGGCCTGCCCAGCTGCAGACATTTCATAATTTGAAGTTTGGTTATTTTGTTTAGGTAATTCTATAAGTTAATAGTTCTGCAATAACTAGAGGCAAGTCCTTTCATAATTTTTGTAGTCCGTTAGATTGCTGCATACGCTTTTCTTGTTTTCATATTTTTACTGGTTCACTTGCTGCACTCCATGTGCAGCATGCATGCATGCGTTGATCCCAGACCTCTTCAGCTCTTTTATTTTGTTTTAATGTTTTGTTTGCAGCTTTCATCCTTCGGCTCTCAGGATTCCCTTTCTTCCTACCACAGTGGACCCTTAATCAATTAGCCACATGGCTAGTGATGAGAAATAGGTATGGGTCATTGAAGGTTTAATGCTTGGTCTTTGTTTTAGATTTAATGAGGAAGGTGTGGAATTATATTCAAGATGTGATATTCTTATCCTCATGATGTAAACATTCTCTATTGGAAATTCATAATTTTTGGATTTTACTCTTATTTGTCTATGTGGAACCTCTTCCCATTTGCCTTTGCTGCTGATCTTTGCCATAAGCAAGATCAAACCATCAATCATAGTGTAACATTGCCCAAATGGTCGAAGCACGCGAAAGGCAATGAAATGACTTGTCGCATGCCAAAGATCTTCTCTTTTTTGTTTCTAATTTTTTTTATGTGTTCCTTAATATGTTTGTTTATTAGCAAAATATTTATTCCCTTATCTATTTTGATTTACATTTGCTTGCACCTATTTTCAGTCTACCATAGCAATGATGGGATATGGTCTTGAGTATAAAAATGCAGTGCTGGAGTTGACCTACAACTACGGGGTTAAAGAATATGACAAAGGAAATGCCTATGCACAGGTAATGTTTATTTCAGGTGTGATGAGCATATACAGTTGATTCATTTGGCTTTAAAGTATTTTTTTTCTTCCTGCACTTCTCCAGAAAAGTTTCACTTAACATGTTAAAATAGTTTTTCTCTACACTTTTGTCTCATATCACATAGTTTAAAATGATTTCTTCATCCCATTTCACGTACACTGGCCTGAATGTTATTGCATATGGGCATAAGCATGCATATTACTAATTCCTTGATTCAATATTATTGCATATTTTCAAATATCTGTTTACAAATTTTGAAACAACAACAGTGTAATAACTGATATGATGGTTTTTTTTCTGATGGAATTACTGCTCTTATGACCGTGCTAATTATTGTCACACATGTATGATTATTTTTTCCTTTTCCCCACCCTCATACCTTTTAACAATTTTTCTGTTCCAGTTTAACATGTTGGCATCTATTGTTTATATGCTATGGATTTATTACTTGAATTATGCTGAATTCATGATTTAAATAATATTTTTGATGATATGGATTCCAATTGTTTTTCTTCTGCAGGTCTTTGTTGACAACATAGATTTTGCCAAGGAACTGGGTTTTTGGTGGATCACATTTTATCTCACTTATATTGCTTAACTGCATAGAACCTGTTATATCTCTGTACCAGCAAACCATCCCTTGCTAGATTTCGCATTATTTCTTTCCGGTTATCAGCTGCTGGCTTTGGCATTGCTTCAGTCCAGTTATCAATTGTAGCATGGGAATTGTAATATTTAGATCTGTGGGCCGAAGTCGGCAGGCCCAGCCGACTTTGACCCAGCCCAAGAAAAAAAAATGCGATGAATGGCTGAAAGCGAGAACGAAGGGAAGAGTCCGGAACAGCAGAGATTTGATCTCTCTGATTCGGTAGGAGTTAGCGCCGGAAATTTAGAGGGAAGAGTCGTGGAGGGAGAGGGAGGTGGCCAGTGACGTATTTGGGTGGGATTGGCATTCGATCGAGCGGTGGTTGATCTCCAAATGACGAGGTAACCATTGGACTTCTCCTTTAAATATTCCACACCGCCGCCTCATCAAGCTCTTCACGCACCTCCTTCCTTCCGTCAAGCGACCGTGAATCCCAAATGCCGCCGATGAGTTTTCTTTTTACTGTTAGAAGGATTAAAATTGGTTTTGAGATTGTTTGTTTTGGTCTGGTATGCTTGAAGGCATGGGCCATCGACGGCCGCGCCGCCACCGTCTGCCCCTATTCGCCGAGCTCCTCTCGGTGAAATTTTCCCTCGGCCGTTAGCAGCAAGGGGGGAGGCTAGCCGATCGATCAGGATGAGGAGTAGCAGGAGTCGTTCAAGAGAAAAGAAAAGAAAAGAGAAAGAAGAAGGGGAGGTTGGCTTCGGTCCAGAAGAAAAAAAAAATATTTGGTTTCGGTCTAGGAAAAAAAGAAGAAGAGAGAGAATGTAAGGAGAAAGAAAGAGGGAGAATAAAGATTTTATAATAATATTATATTATTATAGGAGATAGAGGATCGGGAAGTTTTTCTCAAAATTCGTACAACTAGATATTTGAATTGAATAAATTTATTTAATTGTAGGAGATCAACTCTTTGAGCAGGAAAGCGTTGTGCAAATTTCGGGTACTGACTAGTATCGGATATACTAGGATTAGCGCGTTAAGGTAAGGAATTCTGTATCGATCATTCCTTTATGCATGAATTTATTATGGCCTGGCTTGATCTAAGCATATATGTTATATGCATTTGCACGTGTGGTATTATATTGCGTGGCATAGTTGTTTTCTTGTGATAGACATTGTGGTTTTATCATTATTATTGTCGGTATTTCATGCGCTAAGTTATAAAGAAAATTGATATCCGGATGGGTTGGACCATGATACCGAATTGCTAAATAGGTTGGACCATGAAACTGGATATCGAGTGGGTTGGACCACGATATCGGTTATTAAAATGGGTTGGACCATGACATCGGTTATCCAGTGGGTTGGACTACGATACCGGTTATCCAGAGTTCATAAAAGATATGTTTTGACAAGTGTTAATGATGTAAATATGGTATTTGATCTAGCCATGCTACGGTTGCACCGTGGTTATATAGCCTGAGCCACGGGCTTTGTACGTGGGAGCCGGTCACGGGCGGATAGTACATGGGATAGCCGAGCCATGGGCTTAGTACGTGAGCAGGACCGACCATAGTATGCATGGTCGCTTTGTGGTTGCCAGTAATGGGCTGGTACATGACTTTGGCTAGTCCAGAATCCTAAAGATAAAGGTTACTTAATGAAAATTCTAAAGGAAAAATGTAAAGTTATCAAGGTTTTGTAATACATGAGGCTTAAATCATTTGATTGCATGACATAACATACTGGTACTTTATTGTTTCAGAAATTTATATTATTATTTGGTGTGATCATTGGAGATCTTAATGGGCTGTATAGCTCACTTCCTATCTTTTGATATTTTTCAAAGACTCAGGATGCGTAGCAAGATTTGGGCTGGGTGTGAGATGGAGTTTCATATATGCTGAGTTTAGCTAGTTAGTTTTAGTTTCGGTTACTGATGTTTGTGAATCAGTAAACCAATTAGTAATATGGACTTAATAAATGGATTGTATAATTGTTACTTGATTGTTTATATAATATTAGTTTTAATTTGATATATTTGACTCTTATGTAACTAGGCATTGCATAATCTCTAGGATAAAACCTAGAGTTTGTACAACCGGTCGTGTATCTGATTTCGGTGTTGGATTCGGAATGTGATAGGAACGGAGTTAGTCTTCAAAGGGAATCTCTTCATAGTTTATATTCCTACAAATATTACATTCAAATGCTCTGAAATTATCTTTATTATAATATCTAGAAGCTGTGTTTTCACCATGGGGACCTTTTTTTTCAAGCAAGCAAATCCACTATACAAATCAGAAACCACAACTTTCACATTGAAGGCTACTTAGTAATTGGTGTATCAGCTGCATACTGTCTACAAGTTTCAAAGGAACTGTTGAACCAGCAACTTATAATCATTGGAACCTTATGTTACATGGCTTTAGGGGTTTCATCTGCCATTGGCTTACTGTAATACATCTTCATAAACTTATACCAGTTTACATTTTTCTTTATTTCTCCAGGGAACATTATGTATTATGGCTTTATTTTGATGGTTTGTACCTTTTTAAGTCTTATTACTCTGTGGTTTACTGCTCTGTTCTTATTTGCCTTCTGTACAGGCTTGAGTAATCATGATCTTTGTTATTTTGATGATAAGGGAGGCTCAGAGGATCACATTTTTCACCATGGTTTAATTAAAGGCAGTGGTTCTTTGAATATTTTTGGACTTTTAGTATTAAAATTCAATGATAATGTCAAAGATTCGTAGTTGTACTTTTGTTTCAGGAGAAGGCTACTTTTGATGAATTACTTGGAAAATAGTTATCCATCTTATTGGAGGCAGAATGTTAAGGAACATGAATGCTATCCTCTAAACTTTTTATCTTGGGGATATTTTAAGTTATTCATAAAAAATATGGGTGTTTGTACATAGCAATGGGCTCAACTCTTTATTCAAAATCAGGAACTAATTTAAAAGATGCTTGCTTCAGCATGAATTTTTGTGGAACAATAAATAATGACTTATATTTGATTCTGATTGTACCATGAAACATGGACTGTTATGCTAAAATATTTCCTATTGCTAAGAAAATATAAAATAGATGGGCCAATAGATCCGGTTCTTATAAAATTCTCAGCTTAATTCTATAAAAATATCCAAACAAATCCTATGTAATTTAATTGTTAATTTTCTTACCATTCTAGCAAACCCTCCACTAGCTAATAGAAAATAAATCACCTCATTATTTTGTAATTCCTTTTCTTTTTTTTTTTGGGTACAAACAAGGGGTAAAAAGGTACATGCGGGGATGAAAACGGGTCCCAGGTGCATCTTTCACATGAGAAGGATTAACATTCCTTCGCGCAAATCCTTCCCATGATCATCCACTGGTCACTCTGAGAAATTTAATTATACAACCAATCCCAGGTATTTAAATTTAAAAATAATTTATTTATTTTTTTAAGAAAAATTGGAATTCCTGATACTTTCAAGCATCGGGAATAACTTTATTCCCGATGCTTAAAAGCATCGGAAAAAGCCTGATCAATGCCGATGCTTGACCAAAGCATCGAGAATTCCTTTCCCCACTCTCACCTGTGTGACACCTTTACCATGCTTTTTAAAGCATCGGAAAGGTTTTTCCCGATGCTTTAAAGCGTCCGGAAAAATTGAAAAAAGCATCGAAAATGTATTTTTTTTTAGTAGTGTCATATGGTGATTGAAGATGGGTCTAATGTGAAATTCACCAAAAGATAAGATCATTTCTATGACAATATTGTTTAATATCTTTTTCTTCTAAAAAAATATAAATTACTAGTATGAATTTTTGTTATAGGTGACAAAAATGAAACAGTACTGCTTAAAAACTGGGATTCGATGCCAAAGTTAAATTATATGTATAGTTGAAGGGAGTGTAATGGAGCTGAACTTAATCAAGCTTGAGTCTAATTAGGTCTAGATTGAACAATTTCAAACTTAAGCTTAGAGATTGAGCTTGATTTGTTTACAATTATTTTTAGCTTAATTTTGAATTGAGTTGAACATGAGCCTACTAGGTTGGTTTGATAATTCTAAATAGAAGTGAAATCAATTCAAGATTAATTAAAAAATGTTTTAAGCTTTAATGAAGATTTCAAGCTTGGTTCCTGGTTTGGTTCCACCCTACATTGACATTTAAATTGACTCAAAGAGTAAAAAATTATGTATACCAATTAAAACTAGCTTAATGCCTATTTTTTTGGTTCAAGCTTGGTTTGTATAGCCTCAAATCGTGCTTAATCTAGGCTTTTCCTAGGCTGAGCTTGAACTTTGGTCCATTTGATACCCCTGATTGAAGGAGATAAACATAAAACGATTATATATATAACTACAATCTCACAAAGGAAAATAGGCACCAGGTTGCCTATGCGGTTGATTGTGAGCATTACAAGTGATGATAGAGTTTCAATAGACCCATGTTATATTACAAGTGACCATTACACTACAGTGAATCTGGGCTTTACCGACGCTTTTTTTGACGTTTCCCGATGCTTTTAAACGTCGCTAAATAATCTCCTGACGTTTTGTAAAGCGTCGTTAAAGCGTCGCCTATGCAAGCGTTGGGACGCAACTTACCGACGCTTGGAAAAAGCGTCGCAAATCTAGCGATGCTTTAAAGCGTCGCTAGAATAAACCCTAGCGACGCTTTAAAGCATTGCTAGACACCAAATCTAGCGATGCTTTAAAGCGTCGCCAGTTTCAGTTCTAGCGACGCTTTTTCCAAGCGTCGCTAGAACTCGCCACTTAGCGACGCTTTAAAGCGTCGCTAGACACCAAACCTAGCGACGTTTTAAAGCATCGCCAGTTCCAGTTTTAGCGACGCTTTTCCTAAGCGTCGCTAGGGTTTAGTTTAGCGACGCTTTAAAGCGTCGCTAAACACCAAACCTAGCGACGCTTTAAAGCGTCGCCAGTTAGCGATGCTTTAAAGCGTCGCTAGACACCAAACCTAGCGACGCTTTAAAGCATCGCCAGTTCCAGTTTTAGCGACGCTTTAAAGCGTCGCCAGGTCCAAACCTAGCGACGCTTTAAAGCATCGGTAGATTTTTTTTTTTTTAAAAAAAATAAACAGCCATATATACAAACCCATAACCTATATACATTACGAAAAAGAAACATTCAAACCTGTATCACATCCAACATACACAAACAAATGAAAATATTCAAACCTGTATCACATATCACATCCAACATACACAAACACAAATACAAACTAAATATAAAAAGTTATATATATATATATATATAAACATATCAATCCAAGTTCAAATAAACAAAAAGACATACATAAATAATAAAAAAACCATCTAGCATCACTGATCCATGGGAGGCTGGTCGTCGTCAGGTCTGCGGCTCGTAAATGCACCAAGAACCTGCAAGATATACATAAGGAATTATAATACATACATTATATATATATTCTAAATTATTAGATACATACAAAATTAATAAATAATTACTTACCTGAGATGACATGAACATATACAGCACAGATGTAACATGCTCTAGCTGAGACCTAATGGTCTGCATCTCTGCTCTATCTGCATCACGTGTCTGTCGGAGCTCTGCTATCTCCTCCTGGAGCTGACGAACATGTAACTGATCATGACTCTCTCTAGTATCCCGAGTATATCTACGCACCTTAGATAACTGAGTAGGGGTAACTCCAATCCCATAACCCCTCACTCGTCCAGGACGCTCTGGTCCCATCAACTCCGAGAATACCTCGGCCTCGATGCGACTGCTCTGTGTAGATGATGAACCCTCGCCAGCACACTCGGATATCATAGAGGTAGCCCTATTCTATATTTTACAAAAAATACATATATTAATACTTAATAAAAATAAAAATATAAATCATAATATAACATAAATAAAAAATACATATATATCTCTGGACTCGTCCCGAACAAAACTGCCATCCTGGTGAACGTGAGTCATCCGATAGAACTCCACCTCACCAGGCTCCCTCCCTTGCTGATCAGCCTATATAAAAATAAATATTACAAAAAAATTTAAAATAACACATCTTATATCCCCGTACCATTATATATGGCACATGCATGATACATGATGATACATTATGTTAAAACTAAAAGTATACTACTAGTATTATGGGATGAGAAATATATAAACTCATGCCTGAGCCGTGCATAACTCTTGGACCCCGCTGTGTGAGGAACAGACTGAGCAACTCGTGCAGCTCTACCAATATCAGAATACGTCTGCAAAATAAAATTAAAACAATGTTATATATTGTATAAATATAATTATAACAAGTGAAAATTAATAAATTTCGAAGTGTTTGATGATGCTACACAACCTGTGCCCTCTCGGAGAACCAATAGTGCACCAGCTCCATCCACTGATGAGGGTGAACATCAGGAGGACAGGTAGCTACAACCTGCTCCTCTGTCCTACCCTCTAGCTTGTAGTCTCTCTTCAACTTCGCCCTATATTCTTTCTACTTGTGATTGAGAGACTTAAGCACAAAATCAGATGAATCTGAAGGAAAAACGAACTTGCTCTACAATTTAATTAAACAATAAAATAAATATTAAATGAAAAAAGCAATTCAATTGTTAAAAACCTAAGATATAAAATAATATATTAATTTTTTTACCTGCACAACTCGTAGCATTTCTATTTTATATGCAGGAAGCATGTCGTTTCACTTCGAATAATTCAGGGGACATAGCTGACCACGACGTGCTACTGTCCCCAGAAAGCTAGTCAACAAGCTAGTAGCTTTCTTAATAGGCTGCCCTAGCTTGTTGCACTCTATCACTATCCTCTCACCCTCAGGTAACTGCCACACATCACGGACTAATGTGGGTCCTCGCCTACGCCTGAGTCTCCCGGATCTATCTACAAAAAAAAATACAGAACATTGTATATCAAAACTATTGCATATGCATGAATTGAAATGAGATAGAATTATTAAATTATGTACCCTGTATCTGTATATCATCGATGATAGGCTCGTCATCAGGATGATCCATAGAAGGATCGTGATGTGCGGACTCGAAGGGAATAACGTCGTCTTGAGGCTGATGTACAGAAATAGAGGGACTGCCATCAGACCGATGTGAAACTGATAGACTGCCCTCAGGCTGTTGTGCTGAAGAAGTACCAGCCTCGGTCTGGGAAAACTGTATCTGTACATCTGCTAATCGCTTCCTTCGAGGCATGATGTACCTAACCTGCATTATTTAAAAACAAGTCAGTCAACATTATAATCAAATTATAACGGAAATGAATTGCAATTTAAAAGATAACATAATCATCAATGCAAAAAATGTAAACCATCTTACAAACTACTTACTTGTCATAATCAACCAGTTGTACCTTCCTCGAAATCCAACCTAACCAAATGGTTGTATCATTTATATGATCATCCGGTATAATATTATAAGGCATACACTGAGTGTAAGTATCATCATCTTCTTCTTCCACCCTTTTTCCCATGTCATACAAGTCTTTGGGTTTTGTCTTAATAATAGTAGCCCATTCTTTATCTTTCGAGTCTTGTACATAAAAAACTTGTCGAGCTTGAGATGAAAAGATAAATAAATCATCCTTCAATAACACACCCGTATGTATCAATCTTGAAAAATTGGCAAGTATGTTTGATTACTGTAAATATGTATGAGGAGAACTAAAAGAAAATGATATCCGAAATATATCTGGAACTCTATCTGTACCGTTTGATTACTGTAAGCACCTATAAAATTATTTGCAATTCTTAAACTGTCCAAACTGGACATTCAATTGACCACTATACATATTTCTGCCATCCATACAAAAATTAAATAATTATACGGATCGTGTAGAATATGTACTTTAATCAATTGACGGGTCTATGTTTCAATGCAATGCAAGTTTTTAAAAAAATATATAAAAAATCATAATTGATCGTAACAAAACTACAGATGGTATTGAAATATATAAAAATGGAGTTATTCATGGACAACTTATCGAACATGTTGCAGTAGATTTCGATATCGAAGTAATCATCACTGAAGTGACGTTATATGGCAAAAGCCATAATAAGCCAATGGGGCATGTGACAGCTTGTTGTCTCTATGTTATTGAATCATTGTGTGACTGAGTGACGTGTTTTTATTTATGTATGGACCAAATATATGCTTGCTCGAGCAATGTAATGCTGAAGTATTAATATTGCACCTAAACTGCCTCATGTTTGTTATCTATGATAAATGAAATACTTCTTTATGATGATGATATGTAGTTTGGATTAATCATATGAGAAACTGAAGAAACAGAAACAAGATTATAACTTGGCATATCATAGCTGCAGAAGTATGAATGCAAGGAGTATGAATGCAATTATTTAAGGTCTCAGATGGTTCTCTGCAAGGAGTATGAATGCAATTATTTTGGTATATCATAGCTTTTGTAGCTGCAGAAGTTGTATGATGGCTATCAAGTCACCGGATAACTCCTGTGAATGGATAACAATTTGTACAGAATTTGCTTAGAAATAATACCTTAAGTTGATCAAGGGAAAGAAAAGTTCTCTCTTCTGTTTTGCAACATGACCAGGAAGAGAGTCTGCCCAATTATCTAACAAAACTTGGCAAGAAACTATGATGTATTGCCATGTTCTCCACTTGTACCTGCATCTACAGGGCTGTCAAAGAGCCAGTCTCTCCAAAGATTGATCGAAAGAAACTAGCACGGTTGCTAACATCCCGGTGCCCAAGGCCGAACCCAAATGTGGAACCGTAATTTTAAAACTTGAAACTAGTTTCCAAATCATAGTTGGTAAAATGAAGTATATGTTGCAAATTAATAACAACTCTCTCTTTGCTCTTTACTAGATATCTATTAGATATTCTAGAAGTCTCCTTTAAATCATCAATAGCCATTATAAGCTATTCTCCATTTTTTTTTATCCTTCTTGCATTATCCTCCAAGAAGCCACAAAAAAAAAAAAAAAAAAGTTATCATAAGCTATTCCCCATCTTTCTAGATCTTTCAAGAAGAGAGCACTCCACTGATCCATGGCATCTATAAATAAAGATCAAGGCCAATCATTGTTTGTATGTAAGAGAAGCAAGTACAAGTGTGTAAGAGTGCCATGGAGGTCTTCCCACTTTTAAAGTTTGTGAGTGTGTCATATGTCAATAAATATGTGTGTACTTGTGTACTGGCATACTACTCTTTAAGGATTAATAAGAGCATGTTTATTTTCGATTCCTGTCTCATTTCTTCTTTACATTTAGTATTAGAACAGTGGTCAGGGACCATTATACCTACAAGGGCAGGATCTTTGAAAGATTGTCAAAGGAAGTTAGACCATGCCACCACCAAAAGAAAATAATATTATATTTAAAAAAAAATAAAGCTAGGAAATTTATGTTTGCAATCAAGATTATACTAAAGGAGGAAATGCTAAAGTACATTAGGTGCACAACAATACCTCAAGCTACATGAAATATATTGGCCATTACTTCAATAACTTTGAACTTTGGAAAAGAAAAAAAAAAAACTTACCGAGCGGAGGAGGAGGAGGAGGGGGGGTTCGGCAGCGGCTCGATTGACCGGGAGATCACGGACGGCTGCTACGTCGGCGGACCGAGCGGAGGAGGAGGAGGAGGAGGAGGAGGAGGGGGGGGGGGTGTTCGGTGGCGTGGGGGGGGGGAGGAGGAGGAGGAGGAGGAGTTGGGGGGGGGGGGGATAGGGCCGCGGCGGACTGAACGGGGGGGAGGAGGAGGAGGAGGAGGAGGAGGGGGGGAGGAGGAGGAGGAGGAGGAGTTGGGGGGGGGGGGGTTCGGCGGCGGACCGAGCGGGGGGGAGGAGGAGGAGGAGGGGGGGAGGAGGAGGAGGAGTTGGGGGGGGTGGGGGTTCGGCGGCGGACCGAGCGGGGGGGAGGAGGAGGAGAAGGAGGAGGGGGGGGGGGGGAGGAGGAGAAGGGGGGGGGGGTTGGTTTGGCGGCTGCAAAAATTAGGGCTCGGGTGGGTGGGGGGTAAATTGGAGTCCGGCGACGCTTATAAGCGTCGCCAAAAGTCCTGGACTCTGGCGACGCTTATAAGCGTCGCTAAATAACCTGGGAACTCTGGCGATGTTTATAAGCGTCGCCAAATGTCCTGCAACCTTTGGTGACCCTTTAAAGCATCGGCAAAGGACACGGACTTCGGCGACGCTTAAATGCGTCGACAAATGTACGATCCGGCGACATTTATAAGCATCGGCAAAGGTCCCTGGACTTCGCGACACTTAAAAGCGTCGGTAAATGTGTACCACGGCGACGCTTAAAAGCGTCGGGAAAGGTCCCAAACTCTGGCGACGCTTTAAAGCGTCGGTAAAGGTCCTGACACTTAAAAACGTCGGCAAATGTCCGATCCAGCGATGCTTATAAGCATCGGCAAAGGTCCCTGGACTCCGTGACGCTTAAAAGCGTCGGCAAAGGTCCCAGACTTCGGCGACGCTTACTAGCGTTGGCAAATATCCCGGATTTCAGCGGGATGGTCCGGCGACGCTTAAAAGCGTCGGTAAAACTCAGGGTTAATTACCGACGCTTAAAAGCGTCGGCGGACTTTCAGTTTTGCCAGCGCTTTCAAAAAGCGTCGACGGGTTCTGGTTCTTCCCAACGCTTCAACGAAGCGTCGCCAGAAAAAGGTCGGGATTACCCTGTTTTGCTGTAGTGTTACAAAAGAAGATGAAAGAGATTTTGTTTTGGTTACAACAAAAAAAAAAAAAAATTGATATTAGATCGGATATCAGTATATTTATATTTATATTTATTTTATCTAATAAATATAAATACAGATATTGATATTAGTTAGATACAAAAAATTATATTCATATTTATTTTAAATAAATTTGGATACAAATCAGATACTAAAATACAAATATAAATCTGATAATTAAGTTTTGTGACTATAAAATTAAGGATTTTAATGATAAATCAAGTTAATAACATATTAATATATTTATATATATTTTTTTAAAAGTTAACAAGTACTTTATAAAATTATATAAGATTGCAGGTAGAATCAAATATTTTGATGTAAATTGGATAATTATTTATTTATATCTATATTTATTTTTTCTTTGACAAATATTGATACGAATATGGATATTAGTCGAATTTATGTTTATATCTCGATAAATTTTGATACAAAAATATATTCGATCGGATATCATCCGTACTATTTTTATCTTTAAAAAAAATTAAAAGTTATATAAAAAAAAATATTATAGATCAGTGGGTCAACACATATAATCAGCCAAACTGGTTACATTTATCATCTAGAGTTGGAAACCGAGCTCCGGTCGTCAAAAGGAAGAAAGAAAACAAAACGATAGAGCTTATCACAAGAAGAATATGTACGTGGACTTGGGTGCCCTTGATGGAGAATCCTTTTTCTTTTCTCTCTCTTCTTTATTCTCCCTCGCAGTGGATGATCCCTGGAGTCAATTCAATATTGTAAAGTCTTGGTTTTGATCGAAATGCATTCTATAATTCTACGTAGGCCCATCAGGTTAACATTTCTACTAGAAAAGTCTTGTCCGCATTACACGTCAAATCCATTATGTTTGTAGGAAAATGGACGGAGCCCACCCAAAATGGTAGGCCTTTAAATATCTATTCTTTATTTTGTGGGCCCTTTTTTTTTTTTTTTTTGTTTGGTGTCTTACATTCTTCCTCGCCTCCTACTTTTTCCAAGAAATCAATGGGACTTAACGGCTCTTCCCGTTCTTCACCTTTTACATTAGTATTTCACCACAAGAACGGCCATATAAAGGCTTTAATTAAAAATCACCATGGCATCTATGCCCAAGATCTTGGTTGATTAGTATACAAGAATTCTAAAAAAAATCTAAGTTAGTTGAGCTTTTAGGACTGGAAATGGATTAGATTCAGTTTAAGACCAAGCACGATGAACTAGCACAATCCGAGTATAATCTCATGTAATTTCACCACAAGAATGGCCATATAAAGGCTTTAATTAAAAATCACCATGGCATCTATGCCCAAGATCTTGGTTGATCAGTATACAAGAATCCTAAAAAAAATCTAAGTTAGTTGAGCTTTCAGGACTGGAAATGGATTAGATTCAGTTTAAGACCAAGCACGATGAACTAGCACAATCCGAGTATAATCTCATGTAATTTCACCACAAGAATGGCCATATAAAGGCTTTAATTAAAAATCACCATGGCATCTATGCCCAAGATCTTGGTTGATCAGTATACAAGAATCCTAAAAAAAATCTAAGTTAGTTGAGCTTTTAGGACTGGAAATGGATTAGATTCAGTTTAAGACCAAGCACGATGAACTAGCACAATCCGAATATAATATCATGTTTAAACAAGTTGACTTAAATGCATAGATTCGGGCTTATAGTACTGTCCATTTTCTTTCACCTGGCAACTAAAGAGTCTAAGGACATATCTTGGATGATACTTTCTAGTATTTGAAGTTTAGATAATTATAATTTGAATTGTTCTCGCTTCTTTTCTCTAAAGAGAAAAGTAGACTTAAATCTAATTCTTATCAATTTAAGTCAGATTTGGATGGCCTGGTTAATAATTAGTAAGAGCCAAGATAAGCTATAGCTTTACCTGAAGTAAGATTTTTTTTTTCTTTTTCTTTTTCTTTTTCAGGAGATAGATGGAGATTGGATTAAAATTCATCAATCAAAATCCAACCGTTCATAGCTGAGCTGGAAGAAATAGGCCCAAGCAACCTCTGCTCTCTCATAGTCTAACTTCGGGTGGTTCCCATGGTGAAGATTAGATATTGTCAGGTCTATTTGGGTTGTTTATGATCATTGGATTTATAAATCTGAAGGTCATTGTCTCACGTGTTCAGAAGGTATGAAGTATGAATCAACGAGCTACGGATTCATCAGACGAGTCAACTTTCAAATGATGACCATTGCGTAGTGTGAATTCTATGATGTCTCTCGTCTTGAAAAAAAAAAAGAAAAAAACAGAGCCGGTCTTATCCTAATCCTAATGTTTGTGGTCTTTCCTTTTTTTTTTTTTCTTTTTTTTTCTTTTTTTTTTTTTTTTTTTTTTTTTTTTTTTTTTTTTTTTTTTTTTTTGTGGCTTGTCACACGAGTATGTTGCACCCCTTGTACTCTTTTTACTTTATCTTTAGCCTACTTTTTTGGTGCACGAATCTTTCCTCTTTACGCCGGTCTCCTCGCACTATGGATTTGATTGGGTGGAAGGTGGATGATTCCACAAGTTGTCAACTAAATCAGGGTTAAGTAAATGGAATGTCGGGTTCAGAAATCGTAGAAATTATGATCGCAATACTGCGATCTTACTCGATTTAGCAAGTTGTGGTCCGATGCAAGCATGCAAGAAGCCACGTAGAATGGTGGAAGCTAGCCAACTCTCCTGCTGCACAATTAATGTTCGACTTAAAAAAATCTAGAGTACATTTCCCGAAATCCTAAGCTCTAGTCGTACCTAAAACTAGCTCAAATGATTGGTTTCACAAAATGGCAAATTTAGAGGTACTATTCACTGTATGACAAATGTCATTTTTGCATAAAATTTAGATAGATTTTGACTTATATTATCTTGTATTATATATATTGTTAAAATTTTATTTAAAAGGAAAACTTTTTCTTTGATCTATTTCAAGACCCAACTGTATTTCAAGGAGTGTGATGAACCCTTTGGAGTAATCGCATTCTCGTAGACCTTGAGAAGTTAACTTAAATAGAATAACTTAATTTGAAGCCACATAGAAAAGTTATTGCTTACAGAAATTTTGATTTGTTCAAATATGGTTGATCTTACTTCAAAATTCTAGACTTATTCAAACCTACTGGGAGATTTTTCTTTTTGTTTTTGAAAGGAAAAATGGAAGAATGTAGACTTTTCTTCTAAAAAATACTCTATATAAAATTTGATGATCCCCTTGTATCAAACAAGTTGTATATTCAATCAAACAAGGAAAATCTACATGTTGATTGCACTGCAGGGATTGCCGCATTGATCTCACATCGTTACAAAATGTCTTTCAGAAAGTTTAGGTACCTTTTTGTTATAAGCTATTATGCACCTAGATATACATTGCTCACTCGAAGTCAAGGTCCCTAGTTTGGATAAGTAAGGGCGGCAATGATCAACCATTTAACTTATTTAATTTGTTTAAACCTGTTGTATCCAGATGGATGTGATGCCCAAGCTTCGATAAGATTGCTTGAAGACGGCTTCGTTCTGCATATCTATCCCTTCTTTTTCATTTGATGAATGCTTTTGTTTACTGAGATGATCGCCGGCCAAACCTGCAAGCAAATCCACTCATCGAAGAGGTTCCAATGGGGGGACACTCCAACGCTCAAGTCAGTCACCGAGTCTGGACTTAAATAGATGAGGTATGAGGGAAATTGAATTAAGAATCTGCGAGAGTTCGTGCTACTAGAACCCACTTACCTCCCGGAAGTCCCTTACTCACCGGTATTTATAGGGTATGATCCTAACCGAATTCAGTTAAGCAAGCTGTAAACGGTTAGTTCGTTAGTGGGCCATCACGTGCACAGAACATTCGTCATTAGTTAAGTTGGTCAAAGAGTGCAGACGATGTGGACTGTATCACATTGGTTAATATAACATCATTGTTGACTCATTAAGTCAGCCTTGCATATCAATCGGCCGCACACCTATTGGGCATCGATCGGTCTGGTGCCTCTTGGGCATCGATCGGTCTTGTGCCTCATGGGCATCGATCGGTCTTGTGCCTCTTGGGCATCGATCGGTCATGCACCTCTTGGGCATTGATCAGCCATGCGCCTCTTGGGTGTCAATCGGTCATGCACTTATTGGGCATCGATCGGCCTTGTGCCTCACGGGCATCGACCATCTTGTGCCTTTTGGGTATCGATCGGCCTTGCACTTCTTGGGCATCGATCGACCATGTGCCTCTTGGGCATCGATCGGCCATGTGCCTTTTGGGCATCGATCGGCCATGCACCTCTTGAGCATCGATTGGCTAATCGATCAACCATGTTTATTTCATTTGATCCAACACAAATGTATCAAATTTGTCATAACTCAACACTAGTCCCCTCAGCTTCTGAATTCATTAAATGAATGTCAGAAGCTATCAGAAGAAAGGAAAGATGATATATTGGTACCTTCTACTTTTTCTTCCCTCCTTTCCTTTCTTTTTTTTTTAAATGCCCATGTTCTCGAACAAAACATCTTGATGACATGTCAATTTCTAATTGGGAAAGCGGTTACAAAACTGACAGCCGTATCACAGCCGGCTATCATCATTACCAATTTTGAAGTTCACAAAAGCTGAAAGATCACTATCGTAGAATAAATGCAAGCATCGTATCATAGATATATCTGCCATTGAATCATGAATGGTCACTTCGGTTTCCTGAAGAGTTGTATATCTCCATCGGATATCAAGGACAGATGGCATAATCAGAATTAGTCTTGCCATTCGAGGGAGAAATCTTAACCATCGTATGCCACTATATAAGTACCATCTCCTCCAAACAAATAGGTTTTCTTCCATCTCAATTTTTCATCCTTTAGGAGCAGAGCTTTCCCCAAGTCGGCTTCTCTTTCTCCTTCCCTTTTGATACAAGTTAATCTTCTTTTCCTCCTACTTTTTTCATGGCTAGGATCATAGAAGCTAGCCGTACCGATGAACCTTAAGATTCCACCTCTCAGGAAAAGAAAAGCCAAGCCGAATCAGTTAGAATAGACACTGTTAGGACCTCCCTAACAGAGCATAGGGTTCTAACATTGCAGAGATATTATAATATCTCGGATGAGGTTATAGTGATCACTCCAAGCTCCGAAGATCGAATAGATCGGCCACCCTCGGGCAGTCTGGTAGTTTATGAAGAATACCTTAAAGCTGGACTTAGATTCTCGCTACATTCTTTCTTCATACAAATCTTTAGGTTATATCATGTACTCCCTGCCCAACTGACCCCCAACAGTATTAGGATAATCTGCGCCTTTCTGATCCTTTTTAAAGATGTAGAGATAACACCCAAAACTTCTATTTTTACTGCCCTTTTTGTGTTGAAAATGGATTTTCATGGCCAAGGGTGGTGGGTGATCAACCCTCGCCATGGTTGTAAATTTATTGTTGGGCTTCCTTCAGCCATTCATGGATGGAAGCCCTATTTCTTTTACATAATCTCCAAGAATCCCTGGAACTTCAACATTAATCGTAAGGAATCCCATTTAACTCCAAATGATGGCAAAAATATATTAACAGCAAACAAAGAGGACTTTGAGAAACTTATGGGCATGAAGATTCCCCTAATAAAAGAGCTTCTCAACGAGAGTGGATTATATTCGGCTGACATCAGCCCCAAACCTTCTTTAGGTATCTCATTGCCAATAGTATCCTTTCACTTATATGATAATGATTAGCTTTAACATTCAATTTGTCGGATTATGTAGATACAACCATCATGATGGATGCTCAGAGACTTCTACAAATGTCGAAGAAGAGGAAAATCATGGCCACTCCGATCGATCAGAGGAGAGGAGAGGCCAAGAAGCCTAGAAAAACAAAACCAGCCGCTTCATCGGCACCAAAGTCTCCGATATTAATAGCAAGTGTATCAGATGACGATGATGTGCCTATTTCTACTTCTCTTCAGCCTCCTTCGCAGGAGAGGCGATCGGCCAGAGTTCCCATTATTCACCTGTCATCATCCTCCCTTGCCAAGCTGACAAAGGGAAAGCTCCGATGGTGAAGGAAGAAGAAAGCCTTCCGTAGAAGATCCCGCCATCAATTTTAATGTTTATATAGATAAATCGGGTCTAACTGACCCAGAATTGGCCCGTCACCTTATGAGGGCCACTATTCTTCTAAAAGACTGGGAGATGACCAAATCCCAGCAGGTAGATGAAACAATTTTGTCAATTCACCCCATCATACTCAAGGTACAATACTAAACTTTGCTTCAAATAATCGATCAAATGATCTTTTCAAAATCCGACCAAATTAGTTATGGAATATGCAGCTTGTCCATGGAGTCACCAAAATGGAGGAAAGCTTAAAGAGCTTCAACCTACTCCACCAGGTGATGCATAATGAGATAGATGTAGCCAAGACGGAAAAAGGGGTTGCTGAAGAGTTGAAATTGGCTGTAGAAAAGAAGTTAGAATAAAGTACAGCCCAAACTTTAGCTTTGGAGAAGGAGCTCAAGGCAGCTCAATCCAGATTAGCCAATGCCAAATCGAAGTTTAAGAAGAAAAAGAAGAAACTTCGATCGACTATAACTAAAGCCGAAGAAAGGGCCGCAGCAGCTGAGAAGAAAGCAGAACAAGCTGCCAAAGAGGCCATTGAAAATTATGAAAAATCATCGACTTTTCAGGATAAGCTCCATGAGGCAGGGGTCGAAAGTTATGATATCGGCTATGGAGACTGCTTAGATAAGGTAAAAAGATATTACCCTGACTTGGATGTTTCCAAAATCATGGAAGAATCTGATGAAGAAGGTTAGGATGAAAAATAAATTGAACATCAAATTGAAGAGCCGATAGTAGATATCCTGATTCAAGAAGAAGCAGTACCAATCTCCGCTCTAGAACAGATCGAAGACGCCAATGTAATGACAGTTGAACAGAATCTAGAAAATTAATTATGTAACTGATGTACTAGTATGTTCTACTTTTAATATGAAATGAAAAAGTTTCTTTCAATCTTATCTTTCAAATCATACGACCATGCGATGAATGCTGACCAATATAGTAAATCAACCTATTTAATTTTTTCAAACAAAGATTGTTGAACTTTAAACAAAGCAAATATCCTTTTGAAAGAATTTTAGTTAAACACCTAATAAGGTAAACTATTCGACAAACTTTTACAAGTAAGAAAATTTTCTAAGTATGGGATCATCGGATCGTGTGAGAAATAAACGTCTCAAAAATCTGTTAGATCATGAAGTCATCTGAATAAAATGAGCAACCATATGGAATTACCAAATTATAAACAGTATTAGTATATTTTGAAAAACTTGATCAAAATAATTTCTCATTCAAAAAAAGTCTGACAACCCAAAATCATTGTCATCAAAATTTTTTGAAATTATAGTTACCCAATTGTTGATCATCATATCATTAAGGGAGCTGATCACTTCATATCAATCGGCCCTTAAGGATAATATGGCAATATGCCATCCCAGGCCATTGAAGCCTATAGTAATCCGATATTTTGATTGGATTTACCAAATATCCATTCTGATACATGATAATAATAATAAAAGCATATCATTCTCACCAAATATCACATTCCTATTGAAGGGGTAGTTATTCTACAGATCATGAAATCATGTCGGTCAATATTCCAGAAACCGTATACCATTCAAATTCAAATCAATTTTAGTCTTTTCTCTTTACATAACTGATTCTCTAAAAATCAGTAACGACACATGAATTTCCATCAAATCAGGGACATATACGTGTCACAATCTCGAGGCTGATTGAGATTTGGATCATAAATCCTGATCATCAGTACTCTTTATATAAAAAAGATTTTGGGCCTGCCTCTCTAGCCAATTTCACTTTAAACATTTTGAGCATCTTCTTTCCCAGACACCTTATTTCGAGAAACCTTGAGTTCTCATCATATTTTAAAGATGAAACCAGATAATGAGAGACTTCGTCAAGCACTCAAGAAAAGAGCCAAATCCACATAATTCAGAGAACAAAGAACATGCAAGAAAAGAGCTCACTTATCGAAAAGCCTTTCCAAGACTTCCGCTAAACAAGAACCACCTGCGAACATTGCATCTTCTTTTGATGATGAAAAGCCACATTTGCCCGATCCTTCATCGAGAAATCTAGAGAGTGGCTTGTCTAACATACCAACTTTATCTCTAATGGAAAAAGGTAAAGCTCCGATGACGGAAACAATATCCGAACGGAGGTCGACAAGGACATTCATGTTCTCATAGCAGATGCAGGTTTTGACAACCCGAAATTGGCTAAGACAGTGTTGCAATCCACCATTCTTCGAAAGGACTAGGAAGCAACTCATAAGCACTGAGTGAGAGGTATTTTCTTCTTAATTTATCCAGGAATACTAAAGGTAAATGTAAACTTCCTCTTCGAAGAATTTTCTTCTTTTGTCTCTGATTTTATCTTCATTCCTTTTGCCAGTTTATAAATAACATTTCCATGATCGAAGAAAGCTTGCTCAGATCAACTAACTCTCAATTTGACCTCCAAAATCAATTGACATTGGTCAGAGAAGAGAGAGATAAGGCTGATGCATGTCGAGTGGCCTTAGAATCAAGATTAGTCAAAGCTACCTTCGCAAACTTTTCATTGAAAAGATAAATAAAAATAATCGAAGACGATGTCATGAAGCTTCTGGCTAATGCAAAAGAAAGGAGGAAGAAGCTTCACATGGTAGAAACAACCATAGAAGAGAAGAGCCGTGCTTATGCTGAGATAATGGCTCAGAAGTCCTGCATGGAAGAGAAAAATGCTCTTCTCAAACAAAAACTAGAACAAGCTGAACAAAAAATCATTTTGGCGGTTCAAGAGAGCCTTCATATAGTTGATAAGTTTAAGAAATCCGAGGCCTTTAACGATGAAATAGATGAAACAGGGGCAAAAGGTTATAGGATCGGCTTTGAAGACTGTATCGAGAAGATCAAAAAATTATATCCTGATCTCGCTATTTCTTCTATTATCATAGACGAGATCATGAAAGAAGAGGAGGCAAAAAAATCAATCAATGATCCAATGGTCCCTCCAGCTGAAGGAGAACCATTTCAAGAGACGACTGCCCTTGCCTCGACACCTAATCCAATTGAAAAAATTGAATAGTACTTGTAACTGTATGCTCTTGACAAACCAATGTTTCCTTTCAATCAATTATCAATGAAATCTTTTCTTTCCTTCTGGAGAATATCAAGTTTAAACTTTACAAAATGATTTTGTCTACTGTGATAATCTTCAAGAAGCCAATAATGTTGCTTCACACATACCAAGGATAATATTAACCTGGCATTTTGTAGTTAGCACATTAAGCTAACTATAATAATGGATTCAGAGTCAATATGTTATATCATTCTTCTAATGCTTCAAACATAATGATGTAACAATATCGATGAAGTGGTAGATTGGGCCAACCATATTTATCTAAATGTGATCAATGTGTCAAGTCAACCCTTTGGTTGATTGATTATTCCAATATTAGTATACTGATGAGATGATGGGTCAGACCAACCATATTTATCGGATTGCGGTCGACGCATCAGGCCAACCTTTCAATTAATCGATTATACCGATTTGTCATACTGATGAGTCGGTAAGTCAGAACAACTCTATTTATCGGATCGTGGTTAGCGTTGTAGGCAAACCTTTCAGTTAATCGGTTATATCGATATTGTCATACCGATGAGTTGGTGAGTCAGACCAACTCTGTTTGTCGGATCGTGGTTAGAATTTTAGGCCAACCTTTCAGTTAATTGGTTATACCAATATTTTCGTACCGATGAGTTGATGAGTTAGACCAACTCTGTTTGTCAGATACATCAAACGTCTTTCCTCAGATAGGAATAGTAAGAAAGGAAAATTACTTTATTGATGATATTTATAAAGATTTTCTACATTCCAAGGTCAAGTCATTTGATAGCCATCTAGGCTTTCAATTTGATAAGTCCCGGGTCGCATAACTTCAGTGACATGGTAGTTACCTTCCCAATTTGGGACAAGTTTACTCTGATCAGTCGATCAGGATATTGCTGTTTTATGCAGGACAAGATTCCCAGGCCGAAAAACTCGAGCCCTGACTCTCGAATTATAATATCGAGCAATCCTTTGTTGATACACTGTCGTTCTTAATTATGCTTGTAACCTATAACTTTCAAGCAGATCCAGATCAACTCTTCTTTGGTCGGCATTACTCGACTCCTCTAGGTAGTCTGTTCTTGTAGAACGAAGAATAATTTCTATAGGCAACATGGCTTCACTTCCATAGGTGAGGTTGAATGAGAATTTTTCCATAGTAGATCGGGGAGTTGTTCGATAAGCCCAAAGAACGGAATTGAGTTTATATGTCCAAAGTCCTTTAGTTTCATTCAATTGGGTCTTCAATCCATGAAGGATGGTTTGATTAGTCACTTCTGCTTCCCCGTTAGCTTGTGGATGTCCAACGGAAGTTAATTTGTGAAGAATATGGAATCGGGCATAAAAATTGCCAAACTTCTGATTGTCGAATTGTCTTTCATTGTCAATGATAATTGCATGGGGGATCCCAAATCTATATATGATGGCGTTTCTAATGAATGCCTCAACTTTAGTTTTAGTAATTTGGGCTAAAGGCTCGACTTCCATCCATTTGCTAAAATAATCGATGGCTACGATCAAAAATTTCTGTGGGAGAAACGGATAAAAAATATCCATTCCCCACTAAGCAAATGGCTAGGGAGTAGTCAACTGTGTTAAATGACTAGCAAGACATCTTTGTATATTAGCATACCTTTGACAGGGATCACACTTCCTCACAAAATCCACCGCATCTTTCTATATAGTCGGCCAATAATATCCTTGCCTTATAATTTTATAGGCCAGTGATCTGCCTCCCATATGGTCTCCGCATTTACCTTCATGAACCTCTTTTAGAGCATACTCAGCATCCAAAGGGGACAAACATTTTAATAGTGGCTGGGAGAATGATTTTTTGTATAATAAACCATCCAAAATGACGTATTGAGAAGTAGTCCTACGAAGTTGATTGGCCTCCACATTATTTTCTAGTAAAGTTCCTTCGGTCAAATATCTGATTATAGGGCTCATCTAGTTTGATTCTTGTCCTATCTGAAGTACTTTTTCTTGGTTATCCTCAGAAATACTGGGAATTTCCAAATGTTCCACAAAAGTCTGACCCATTGAATCGGGTGCCGAAGTGGCTAACTGAGATAATGAATCAGTTCGAGAATTTTCAGTTCTAGGGACATGGCTGATATCCCAGTAATCAAATAAGGTACTTATTTCTTGAACTTTTTCCAAATATAGGGCCAAGGTCGCATCACGGGCCTCAAAATCTTCTTTTACTTGATTTACAACTAACCGAGAATCGGACAATACCTTCAATCTTCGAACACCTATCTCCTTTGCAATTCTCAGGCCAGCCAAAAGGGCCTCATATTCAGCTTGGTTATTAGAAGTTCTAAAAGAAAATCGGAGAGCATATTCCATGACATTTCTACTAGGACTGGATAAAATTAAGCCAGCTCCACAACCAGAACAATTTGAAGCTCCATCTACATGAAGAATCCAAGGGATATCATTCTTCTCCACTTCAACTGATGCCTGAACATCATCCTTATTGTCAGTCCAAGTGCATTTGACAATGAAGTCAACTAGCACCTGGGCTTTCATTACAGAGTGGGGTTGATAAGTAATATCAAACTCACTCAACTTTACTGCCCACTTCGCCATTCGGCCAGATGTATCATGACATTGTAAAACGGTCCTTAGAGGTTAATCAGTCAGTACAATAATCGAATGGGACTGGAAGTAAGGTCTGAGCCGCTTTGCTGATATGACCAAGGTATAAACAATTTTTTAAAGTTGTGGATATCTTATCTCAGCATCATGAAGAACTTTGCTGATATAATAAATGGCTTGTGTGATCCATCGGATCCTTGCCTTACTAATACTGAGCTGACCGCTTCATCGGATGCAACCAAGTAAAGATACAGACTTTCCCCTTCTTCTGGTTTAGATAACATGATCAGATTCATCAGAGATTTGTTAAGCTCCTCAACTGCTCGTTGATAATTATCCGACCAATCAAGTCTTTAGATTATCGCAAGGCTTTAAAGAAAGGCAAGCACCTTTCAACCGAACGGAATATAAAGTGACTTAATGAAGTGATCCATCCGGTCAATTGTTGAATCTCCTTCTTATTAGCAGGATGCCTCATATCTAATATGGATCGGATCTTTTCTAGATTAGCTTCAATCCCAAATCTCGTAACCATAAAATCCAAAAATTTTCTGAAGGTTACGCTAAAAACATACTTAGTTGGATTTAGTTTCATTCGATGCTCCTGAAGTATGTCGAAGGCTCTTTGTAGGTCTTTGATGTGATCGTCGACCTAAGTACTATTGACAATCATATTGTCTATGTACACCTCCATGGTCTTACTAATCTGATCCTTAAAGATCTTGTTTACTAACCTCTGATAAGTAGCTCCAGCATTTTTTAGGCCAAAGGGCATTATCCGATAGCAGTATATCCATCGGTCTATAATAAAAGAGGTTTTTTCTTCATTTTCTAGACTCATTCATATTTGGTTATATCCCGAAAAAGCATCCATGAAACTTAAGAGCTTATACCCTACAGTAGCGTCAACAAGTTGATCGATTTTGGACAGAGGAAAACTATCTTTAGGACATGCCTTGTTAAGATCTAGATAATCAATACATATCCTCCACTTTCCATTGGATTTCTTTATTATAACTACATTGGCAAGCCAGTCAGGATAGTGAACTTCTTTAATGAATCCGGCGTCAAGTAATTTGGCTACCTCCTCATTGATAATTTTTTGCCTTTTTGGGACAAAATTCCTCTTTTTCTAATGGACTGGTCGACTCAACGAGTCTACCTTAAGCTCATGTGTGATTATTTCGGGAGGAATCCTTAACATATCGACAACTGTCCAGGCAAATATATCGACATTCCTTTGCAAGAAGTCGATCAATTCTTGCCTTTGATCTTCATCAAGAGAGCTTCCAATCTAAACAGTTTTAGTCGGATCATCTTTCACCAAGGGTGCAGGAATGGTTCTTTCCACTGGAGTTCCCGTTCCTTCAATTTGATCACAAGGATCTATTTGCTCTGGAGTTAATCCACTAATTGGTCATTGATTCTGAATTATCAAACATTGACGAGCCATTTGTTGATCTCCTCTCACTTCTTCAATCCCATTTTTGGTCGGGAATCGTACTAACAGATGATAAGTAGAACAATGGCCTGAAATTTGTTCAAGGCAGGTCACCCTAAGATGGCATTATATGTAAAAGATATCCAAACAACTATAAAGGTGAGATGGAGAGTCTTCTATTTTGGTACTATTCCGAGGGTCACAGGAAGCACTATTTCTCCTTCTATCCCTACGGAGTTTTCACCAAATCTAGTTAATGGGACACGAGTTCTTTGTAACTTGTCAATAGGTAAGTTCATTTTGACAAAAGTATCATAAAGCAAAACCTTGGTGGAACTTCCATTATCAATTAAAATTCGACGTACATCGTAATTTGCAATTATTGCAGAAATCATAATAGGTTCATCATGCGGCATTTGAATTCTTTGTAGATCATCGTCAGAAAAGCTGATGCTCCTTCTAAGTCTTTTTGAAGCCTTGTCATCTTCATAAAATATTTGGTGGTGGAGCATGCCGACCATACCGTCAATCGGTTGTTGATTGGGGAGCTCTGTGCCATCAGTAATCAATCTCGGGGCCGTCGACCTTGGTGCCATTGCTTCAATCAGTCGATTTTGATTTTGATTATGAACATATTTGCCTAGATAACTGTGCTTGATCAGATCTTCAATCTCATCCTTTAATTGGATACACTCTTCTGTAGTGTGTTCGTGATCGCGGTGAAATCGATAGTATTTAGCCCTATTGCGCACAGCAGTCGGAGCTCTCATTGGCCTTGGCCTTTGAAGAAATTTTTTTTTCTATCTCCATAAGTATTTTTTCTCTTGGAAGGGTCAAAGGGGTGTAGGCATCAAACCTGTTGACATAGCCTTTACCGATCGAATTTTTTGGCTTTTGAGCTTGCCATTGAATTGGTCGATCTCCAAGGGAACGAAGTCCATCATTCTTGGTATTCTTCTTGCTCGATACCAATTTCCTTTCCTCCTGGCATCGGCTCAGGGCTTATTCTTCAGCATGAGCATATTTTTGGACATGGGCTAGTAGTTCGGAATAGATGACTGGAAACTTTTTATCTAAAGAGAACGTAAACCTGGATACTAGCAACCCTTTTTTCATAGCTAACATCACCACGTGCTCATTGAGATCCAGAATCTCCAGTATGGTGGAATTGAACCTGGCTACATAATCTCCTAAAGTCTCTCCTTCTTGTTGCTGAATAAAGAAAAGACGATATGAGTTTCTTGGCATCCTTTGACTGGTTCTAAAATGAGAGACGAACAACCTTTCCAGCTGACTGAAAGAATGAACAGTGCCTGGTTGGAGGCTAGAATACCACATTCTTACTACCTTTTTAAGAGTCGCTGGAAAAGCAAGGCAGTGAAGTGCATCCGATGCTCCTTGGATTAACAATGGACTTTAAAACAGCCCAGATGGTCAAGAGGATCAGCCGATCCATCGTATGACTCTACTTGAGAAATTTTAAAATGATGTGGAATCCTTTCTTCCATTATCTTCTTGGAAAAAGGGGGCGAGTATCATATGTGGAGATCATATCTTCTATTTTTCTTTGTTCGCCAAGCCTGACGATCTGTAATTCCAACTTCCTGAAGCACCTTTTTTGCACATAGCTGGAGACAAATAGTTACTGCATCTTATCTTCTTTGATCTGAGTTTATTCCTTTGATTAGTACTTATAGCAAGTTATTGCTAAAATACTTTCCTTGCACATAGCAGGAGATAAATAGTTGCCACATCTTATCTTTTTTTATCCAAGTTTATTCCTATGATTAGTACTTGTTGCCATCAAGATCGTCGTGGCTTGTAGCTTCGATGTGTCATGGATGCATTGGGTTCCCATGGGATGCTCGCCCCTCCCCTTTCCTGGCTGGCTCTTTGGTTCGACCATCCTGTAAAAAAGAGGAGACCTGGGATGGAAATTCCAGCAGGAATATTTCGACAATCAAGTCAGACGGGATGACCAAGAAAAATAAAATCTTTATGGCAGAGAACTTGGGGGGCTCTCTGCGTAGAGGGTGAAAGGTAGAATTAAGATGGAAAAAGAGCCAGCGGAGATGGGAGCGGAGAGCTTGGAAGGGTCCGCCGGAGGTCCCTTGCTAGCTCTCTTTCTCCCTTGTTGGATTTCTTTTTTTCTCTTTCATGGCCTAGAGCTGGTCCAGGGGCCTTCTTTCCCCTTTTCTATTCTTCTCCTCTCTTCCATGGCCCAGAGCTGGTCCAAGGGCCCCCTTCCCCCTTCTTCTTTTCCACTCTTTTCTTTCTGAGGGTGCCATGCCCCTTTTATGTTTTTTTTTCTCCCTCTTTTTTTTGGACCCCGAGCCATGGTGTGGCACTTTATTTCAGGAGGGGTCGTCGCTATGTTGCAGGGCCTGGAGCCTTGACAGGATCCTCCTTTTGGGAGAACTCTGGGTCTCATTCCGTGTGGCTCAGCATCCTCCGGTCGTACAGTGGTGGACATGACGGAACATTACAGGACCTCAGGCCTGGTAGAGCTCACATTGTACAGAGCATTCGGGGGCACGTCGTAAAGCCTGAATTAGTGGCAGGGCATGCTCCACCTTTCGAAGGTTGCAGGTGGATGGGGACCACTGTGCCACGGTTTGAGTTTCTGTTGATATTTTTTTCCTTCGTCGCTGGCAGGAATTCTGGCCTTCACATGGCAGGGAGGGACCTCTCTTCGGGAGGCCCATCCTTGGCATCATAAGCATGACCTCGGCCGGGAGCTAACCTCAGACGGAGGGCTCGCCCTATGAGTACAACTCCGGCTGGGAGCTGACCTCGGTAGGAGGGCTCGCCTTGGCAGCATGAACATGACCCCGATCAAGAGCTAACCTCAGACGGAGGGCTCGCCTTGTGAGAACAGTATTTTTTTTGGGTCGAAGTCGGCAGGCCCAGCCGACTTCAGCCCAATCAGAAAAAAAAATGGGACGAATGGGCGGGGCGGCTGAGAACCAGAATAGAGAAGGGAGAGGCGGATTTGGACAGGGAGCTCGCCTTTCCCTTTATCCGATCGAGAAAACTATCGGAGGAATCGAAGGAAATCGAAAAGGAGGAGTCCGTCGGCATCATGGTTAAGACAGATTGGGACTATGGTTGACGTTGTTTTCCCCTTCCCTATGCGACAAGAAGACTGTCGGTGTTTCCTTTAAATTTTTCTTCACCGTCGCCAAACCAACCTCCTTCCATGCACCTCCTCCCTCTCCAACGAGCACTCGAGAGTCCATCCAGGCCTGGTGGGTGTTGTTTTATTTTTTAGAAGGATTTAACAAGATTTTCTTTGGATTTGTTTTTGATTAGTTGGGTCTTAGGGCCGTGGACCATCGGTGGCCGCTCCACCATCGCTCCGATCCATCGTGCCATCCCAGTGACTCCCTCCCTTTATCGCTAGTGACTGTGGGGAAGCCGGCTCAGCCGAGCCAAGGAAGGGTAGTAGGGAGGGGTTCAGGTGGAAGAAAGAAAGAAAAAGAAAAAAAATGGGGAAAGAAGCTATTCCGTGGAGAAGAAGAAAAGAAGAGAAGGAAAAGAAGAAAGAAAAAAAAGAAGAAAAAAAGAAAAAGGGAAAAGAAAAGGGAAAAAAGATGAGGAGAGAGAAGAAGAGAGAGAAAGAGGAGAGAGAAAGAAGAGAGAGAAAGGAGAAAGAAAAAGATAAATTATTTATTATTGTAGGGGATCAGTTTTTTGAGCAAGAAATTGTTGAGCAGGCTTCGGGTATGGATTGATACTGGATATTTTAGGGTTAGTTCTTGAGGTAAGGATTCTGGACATGATCACCAGTATTATTTTACATGGCATGGTTTTGATCCAAGTATTTTGGTTTAGCGCTTGAATGTAAGGAATTCTGTATTGATCATCCATTTATGCATGTATTTTACGTGGCCTGGATTGATTTGAGCATATATATGTATATATATATATATATTGGTACGCATGGTGTTATCTCGCATGGCATAGTTGATTTCTTGTGATGGACATTGTGGTTGTTATTATTATTATAGTTTGTATTTCATACACCATGTTTTAAAGAAAAGTGATACTGGTTATCGAGTGGGTTGGACCACGATACCAGTTATTGAATGGTTTGGACCATGATACTGGTTATCAAGTGGGTTGGACCACGATACCTGTTATTGAATGAGTTGGACCATGACACTGGTTATTGAGTGGGTTGGACCATGATACCAGTTATTGAATAGTTTGGACTATGATACTGGTTATCGAGTGGGTTGGACTACGATACCAGTTATTGAGTGGATTGGACCATGACACCGGTTATCGAGTGGGTTGGACCACGATACCAGTTATGGAATGGATTGGACTACATGATATTTGAGTTGTTTGATTGCATGATATGATATTCTAGTATGTTCATGCTATTTTTATAATTATATTATTACTGGTGTGATCATATGAAAACCTTACTGGGCTGTAGAAATCACAACCCTACTTTCTTCTTTTACAGAGTCGTGTAAATATTCGGGCTTGGTGATGAATGATATATTTTTTTTGAGATAAGTGACTCTTGTGTATCTAGGCCTTGCATGATCTTTAGGATAAAACCTAGAGTTTGTGCGGCCGGTCGCGTGCCGATTCCGGTGCTAGATTCGGGGCGTGACACGTCTCATGAGCACGACTCTGATTGGAAGCTAACCTCGATAGAAGGGTTCACCTTGATAGCATGAGCACGACCCTGACTAGGAGGTGACCTCAGACAGAGGACTCACCTCATGAGCATGACTCTGACTAGGAGCTGACCTCGACAGGAGGGCTCGTCTTGGTAGATGAGCATGACTCCAGCCTGGAGCTGATCTCAGATGGAGGGCTTGTCTCATGAGCACGACTCTGGTTGGGAGCTGACCTCGACAGAAGGACTTGCCTTGGCAGCATGAGCACGACCTTGACCGGGAGCTGACCTTAGATGGAGGGCTCATCTCATAAGCACGACTCCGGCTGGGAGTTAATCTTAGCAGGAGGTCTCACCTTGGTAGCTTAAGCATGACCTTTACCAGGAGTTGATCGCAGACAGAGGGCTCTCCCCATGAGCACGACTCCAGCTGGGAGCTGACCTCGGCAGGAGGGCTCGCCTTGGCAGCGTGAGCATGATCTCGATCGAGAGCTGACCTTAGATGGAGGGCTCGCCTCATGAGCACGACTCTGACTAGGAACTGATCTCGGTAGGAAGGCTCGTCTTGACAGCATGAGCACGATCCCAGCTGGGAGCTAACCTCAAATGGAGGGCTCTCCCCATGAGCACGACTCTAGCTGGGAGCTGACCTTAGCAGGAGGGCTTGCCTTGGTTCCTCGTCAGGCCACCACATCTAGGTGGTGGATCTCTTGTCAGCATGACCGCCAGCAGGCTCCATGTCAGCGAAGGTGCTACATTAGATGCCCCCCACTCCCGAGCCCAGAAGATGAAACAGTGCTTGGGGCGAAGGGAGTAATGACTGTTCTAATGTGGAGGGGTGCACCTGCTGTGCCATCAATGCCTCGAACGCTTGTGCCCCAAAGATCGTGTCTCCACTCCAATGGGGTGGCGCCACATCGCCCTTCTTTAAAAGGGGTCGTAAATGTCCCGACTGGGTTAGAGCGACTGCCCCATGAACTGAAGCATCGGGGTCGCCTGGTGCCGGTGCATGGCATTTCCTATTTGGCTAGGGATTCGAAGAGTTGCAGGTCTTTGATGGGCATGAGGCGATGGTGGGCGGCGGACTTTATTGCAAGGGGCCTCCCCCTCGCCTTTTTAAAGGACCTTCGGGTGCGAGGGATCAAGTTTCTATAGAGTCTCTGTCCTTCCTGCTTCTTTCTCGCTGAGTGTCAATGAGGTGGATCCATCGCCCAGACGTGGGGTGGGACAAATCTCGAGCTCAGGCCGCCCGGTCTCGAGAGCTTGTGGGCCAGATAATGACCCTTCAGGGATGCCGGTTGGCATTACAGGCGAGATAGCGACCTTTCAAGAGGGGCCAGCCGGCATCCCGATGGGGATGTCTGGTCTTGGAGAAGGCACCTACCAAGCTTAATGTTACCCCCAGAAGGAAAGAAAAGAAGGGGGAGAGCCCTCAGGAGGGGCGGCGAAGAAGGTGGATGCGGCCGTAGTCACTATGGAAAAGGCCACGGCTGCCTATGGCATTGAGGGAGGTGGCTTAACAAGAAGCCACTGAAGTTGCCCTTGGAATCACAAGATCGGTGACATCCAAGGACAAGGCAGTAGAGATGGCTTTGAACCCTTATCGCTTGGGGTCCAGGGTGTCCTTGAGGTAGGGCACCTACTATCTCGGACAGAAGGGAATGAAACGTCTCCTGCCAGTCCTGCCTGCACCTTCGGTGCCTGGGGAAGGTGCACTCTAGAACAGGATAACCCCAGTGTTGAGGGCACGCCGGGCCCAAGGGTAGAGTCGAGAGTCGGAGGGGATCCATCCATTAGTTAAGCTACCTTTTTCCTTTCTTCATTTTGTAACTGGGACTCCCTTGGGCCTTTTTCTTTCTCTTATAACTTAGCTTTTTGGAAGGTTTCCTGGCCTGTCGGGAACCCTCATAGGATGTAAAAGAAGACTTAGTAATGAAAAATATCCTTTTCTTCATGGCTGATGTTCTTCTCCCTTTCTTTTTTTGGGAGGGGGGGTTTTTGAAGGGATCCTTTAAGATGTTCAAGGGACCGTAGTCCAACTTGGGTTTCATTCTTCACTTAGTTGTTTCTCCCAGGCCTTAATCATTCCAAACGAACATTGGGACCTTAGAATTGGTGCCAGAATTTCTGGGGCATCTTGTCCCTGTTCTGCTAACTTCAAAGTCGTGCTGGCCCGAACATAGGATCCCAGGAACTTTTCGACTAGCCAAGCTGTGAATTTAGCGATAGATGGCAAGACTTCTCGATTTTTCGACGGATATCTCGGACTGTGAGTAAAACAGTGGACGTGGGACTTCTAGAGTTTTCTGACTTGAAAGTACCGAACTGTGAGTCGAGTGGTAGGTGGTGGGTTGCCCTGCTGCCACCTCCGGACTGTGAACACAACGATGAGTGTGGGCCTGCTAGGAGGCCCAGCTTGAAGGGTACTATGAGTCAAGTGGTGGATGGTAGGTTGCCCTGCTGCCACCTCTAGACTGTGAGTACAGCAAGGAGTGGGCCTACCGGGGCCCGGCTTGAAGGGGATGTCCTGTGAGTCAGGTGGCGGATGGCGATTGCCCTGCATCCACCTTCGAACTATGAGTATGGCGAGGAGTGCGGGCCTACTGGGGGGCCCAGCTTGAAGGAGCCGTACTGTGAGTTAGGCGGTGGATGGCAGGTTGCCCTGTCGCCACCTCCGAACTGTGAGTACGGTGAGGAGTGCGGGCTTGCTGGGGGGCCCAGCTTGAAGGGGCCATACTGCAAGTCAGGCATTGGATGGCGGGTTGCCCTGCCACCACCTCTGAACTGTGAGCATGGCGAGGAGTGCGGGCCTGCTTGGGGGCCCGGCTTGAAGGGGCTGTACTGTGAGTCAGGCGGTGGATGGTGGGTTACCCTGCCACCACCTCTGTACTATGAGTATGGCAAGGAGTGCGGGCTTGTTGGGGAGCTCAGCTTGAAAGGGCCGTACTATGAGTTAGGCGGTGGATGGCGGGTTGCCCTGCCACCACCTCCGGACTGTGAGCACGGTGAGGAGTGTGGGCTTGTTGGGGGGCCAGCTTGAAGGGGTCGTACTATGAGTCAGGTGGTGGATGGCGGGTTGCCTTGCCGTCACCTCCGGATTGTGAGTACGGTGAGAAGTGCGGGCCTTCTGGGGGCCAGCTTGAAGGGGCTGTATTAGGAGTCAATCGGTGGATGGCGGGTTGCCCTGCCACCACCTCCGGAGTGGGAGCACGGCAAGGAGTGCGGGCATGCTGGGGAGCCCTGCTTGAAGAGGCTATACTGTGAGTCAAGCGATGGATGGTGGGTTGCCCTACCGTCACCTTTGGACTGCAAGCATGGCGAGGATTGCGGGCCTACTAAGGAGCCCATCTTGAAGGGGCTGTACTGTGAGCCAGATGGTGGATGGCGGGTTGCCCTGCCGCCACCTCCAGATTGTGAGCACGTGAGGAGTGAGGGCCTACTGGGGGCCCCAACTTGAAGGGGTCGTACTGTGAGTCAAGCGATGGATGGTGGGTTGCCCTGCCACAACCTCCGGACTGCGAGTACGGCGAGGAGTGCAGGCCTGCTGGTGGGCCTGGCTTGAAGGGGTTGTATTGTGAGTCAAGCGGTGGATGGCGGGTCGCCCTGCCGGCACCTCCGAACTGTGAGCACGACGAGGCATGTGAGCCTGCTGGGGGGCTTGGCTTGAAGGGGCCGTATTGTGAATCAGCGATGGATGGCGGGTTGCCCTGCCACCACCTCCGAACTATGAGCATAGTGAGGAGTGCGGGCTTGTTGGAGGGCCCACTTGAAGGGGTTGTAATGTGAGTCAAGCGATGGATGGCTGGTTGCCTGCCACCACCTCCGGACTGTGAGTACGGCGAAGAGTGCGGCCTACTTGGGGGCTCGGCTTGAAGGGACCATATTGTGAGTCAAGCGATGGATGGTGGGTTGCCCTGCCGCCACCTCTGGACTGCGAGCAATGCGAGGAGGGTCTTCAAACCTCGGAGGCGAGACTACTAGTGTCTCCTAACTTCAGAGGCAGGATGCTGGCTTTGAGTGCCAGGCTTCGTAAATTTTCAGGCTTAGAGTGCCGGGCTTCGTAAGTTTCCATGCTTAGAGTGCGGGCTTCGTAAGTTTCCGGGCTTAAAGTGTCGGGCTTCATAAATTTCTGAGCTTAGAGTGCCGGGCTTCGTAAGTCTCCAAGCTTAGAGTACCGGGCTTCATAAGTTTCCGGGCTTCGTAAGTTTTCGGGCTTAGCCTACTAGACTTGGAGTTGGACGGAGACGTTCTCATCTTCCAGGTTCGAAAGCATTAGGAGGCACCGAGGCCAGTGAGGTACTAGGCTCTGTTCGGTTGGGCCTCGACCCCGTTGCTGGGGCCCTTCACGGGAGTTGTAGTAGCGCGCCATTCCTTACTGGCGGGCTACCCCCTAGAGTCAAGCCCCGGCTCTTGTTTCATCCAGCCCCATGTGGGTCCCTGGCAAGATGGTCCGACTTGTCGCCTCAGCCTCCCCGTTGCTCTGAGGGTGGGCTACTGAAGGGGAATAGCGATGGATGCCAAGATAGGCACAAAGATCCTCGGAAAGTCTTTCTAAGGTGGGGGCCTCTGTCGTTGTTGGGGGTGTCATCTCATCGCCGGCTTCTCGGTTGGCCGGTTGTTGATGGCGAGTGCCCGGGTCCTTCACCCTAGCTCTTCCTCCCCATACTTGGTACGCCAATCTGTTGCCGCCAAGATCGCCTTGGCCTATATCTCTTGCATGGCGCTGGGTGATCGCCCTCCCGCCTTTGGGGGCTGGGCCCGCCCCTTATCCCAGCTCTTCCTCCCCTTACCTGGTGTGCCAATCTGTTGCCGTCAAGATCGTTGTGGCCTGCAGCTCTTGCATAATGCCGAGTGATCGCCCTCCCGCCTTCGGGGCTAGGCCCACCCCTCTCTCGATTAGCTCCTGGATCTATCGTCCTGCAAAACATAGGAGACCCGGGCTGAAATTTTGGTGAGGACACTTTGATGATCAAGTCAGTGAAACGATCAAGGAGTAGAACCTTCGAGGTGTGGAGCTTGGGGGACTTCCTCACCTCGGAGGGTGACAGGATAGTAATGTTCAAAAAGTAGATAGAACAGGATAGTAATATGCAAATAGTAGAAAGAACAGGATAATAATGTATAAATAGTAGAAAGAAGGAATGGAGAGTAGGGAGCAAGGAGGTTCTCCGCCAGTCCCTTGACTGCTAGTCTTCCGTTGCCTGCTAACCTCTCCCGCTCCTCTCGCTTCTTCCTATTACCTTTCTTATCTTTTCTCTTTTCTCCTCACTTCCATGACCCGGAGATGGTCCGGGGGCCCTCTTCTCCCTTTTCTCTTCTTCTCCTCTCTTCCATGGCCTGGAGCTGGTCCGGGGCCCCCCTTCCCCCCTTCTTCTTCTTTTCCCCTCTTTTTTTTCTTTGACGGTGCCATGCCCCTTTTATCTTTTTTTTATCCCTCTTTTTTTTGGACCCCGAGCCATGGTATGTTGCTTCTATTTCAAGAGGGGCCATCGCTGTGTTGCAGGGCCTGGGGTCTCGATAGGATTCTCCTTCTGGGAGAACTCTGGATCTCGCATCGCGTTAGTCAGCATCCTCTGGTCGTACGATGATGGACGTGGCGGCATATTACATTGCCTCGGGCCTAGCAGAGCTCACCTTGCACAGAGCATGTGGGTGGTGCATCGCAGAGCCTGAATTAATGCCAGGGCGTGCGCCACCTTTCGAAGGTCGCAGGTGGACAAGGATCCCTGTGCCACAGTTTGAATTTCTGTTGATGTTGCATTCGAATGAAACATCCTCCTAGGATGATGATTTCCATTCTCTTTTGTCTTGTTGGTCTCGAAAATGGCTGTTAGTCTTCAGTGAAATTGATGAGTATGGGAATCCCAATTTGCCTACGGGGCTCTTCATTCTGAAAGCATGGATTGCTTTTGAGAGCCTAGTTTGGATCCCATACAAAAGATGAAGGAAGGGATTTGACGTCACGACAAAAGGTTGATGCCTTGGAAATCGATGAAAGATAGCAAGCATGGCTGATTCGGGTTCCTATGTAAAAAGAAGATGCTCAGCAAGCTAACCTCGTACATAGAACATCGGAACAAACTCAGGCTCAGCCAGGGCCCTACTCTCTTCCATCCCTCAATCACCTTATACGGGATGAAAGACATAGTTCCATCCCCTCTTCTCTGTTGGTTGAGAAGCTCCATGCCCTTCTCCTTTTTTGGTAGGGGAACCGTTTGCAAGGGAAGAGCCAGCAAGAGCAGCCCAGAGAGGAGAGGAAGAGGCTCAATATCCACTGGTTTCAGTAGTAGGAGTTGCCCATTGTTCACCGAAGTCATCATAGAGGGAATCCTCTCACTTTTCATTCCCTCCTTCGTCGATGGCTGGAATTCTGGCCTTCGCATGGTAAGGAGGGACCTCTCTTCGGGAGGCCCTCCCTTGGCAGCATAAGCACAACCCCGGCATAGAGCTGACCTTAGACGGAGGGCTTGTCCTATGAGCATGACTCTGGCTAGGAGATGATCTCGATAAGAAGGCTTGCCTTGGCAGCATGAGCACAACCCCGACCGGGAGCTGATCTCAGATGGATGGCTCGTCTTATGAGCACGACTCTGGCTAGGAGCTAACCTTGGTAGGAGGGCTCGCCTTGGAAGCATGAGCACGACCCCGGCTGGGAGCTGTCCTTAGACGGAGGGCTTGCCTTCATGAGCACGACTTTGGTTAGAAGTTGACCTCAGCAGGAGGGCTCATCTTGGTAGCATGAGCACGACCTCGGTTGGGAGCTGATCTTAGACGGAGGGCTCACCTCATGAGCACGACTCCAGCTAGGAGCTAACCTTGGCAAGAGGGCTCGTCTTAGCAGTATGAGCACGATCCCGGTCGGGAGCTGACCTCAGATGGAGGAATCACCTCATAAGCACGATTCCGACTGGGAGCTGACCTTGATAGCAGGGCTCGCCTTGGCAGCATGAGCATGATCCCGGTTGGGTGCTGACCTCAAATGGAGGGCTTGCCTCATGAGCATGACTCTGGCTGGGAGTTGACCCCGGCAGGTGGGCTTGCATTGGCAGCATGAGCACGATCCCAGCCGAGAGCTGACCTCAGACGAAGGGCTCTCCCCATGAGCACGACTTCGATTGGGAGCTGACCTCGGCAAGAGGGCTCGCCTTGGTTCCTCGTCAGGCCACAATGTCTAGGTGGCGGATCTCTTGTCAGTGCGGCCGCCAACAGGCTCCATGTCAGTGAAGGTGCCACATCAGTACTTATAGCAAGTTATTGCTGAAACATCTTCTTTGTCATATAGCGGAAGATAAATAATTATCATATCTCATCTTCTTTGATTCGAGTTTATTTTTTTGATTAGCGCTTACAGCAAGTTATTGCTGAAGCGCCTTCATTACATATAGTGGAGTCAAATAGTTGCTACATTTCATCTTCTTCGATCCGACTTTATTTTCTTGATTAACGCTTATAGTAAATTATTGCTGAAACATCTTCTTTGTCACGTAACGGGAGATAAATAGTTGCCATATCTCATCTTCATCAACATATCTGGTTAAATCAAGAAAAGTACCATAATTAAATCTATGGTAGATGATTCGTCATCTCCAACTCATTTACCTGACCATTATCAGGCTGGATATTACGTACTCAGTACATGTTCTAATATAATTTATGCAATCTTCTCAATAACCATACCTGGATGCTGTCTTTATGTTTTACCGTATTTGAAAGGATCTCCAAGTCAAGGTATATTTTTTTTAAGTATTGACACTTTAGTTACATGCTTATTAAGATGCAAGTTGGGCATGATGTCCCATGATAAGATGCTCTACTACAGGTTTCTATATTTTCTTGGAAGATACTCCAATTTCTTAGCGCATCAAGAAATAGACAACAATATCTCATTCCTTGGCAGAGGTCGAGTATCGAGCTATGGTGTACACCACTAGTGAATTATTATGGATTCGAGCCCTCTTATCCGATCTCAGTGTTCCACATCATGGTTTCATGTTTTTTTATTATGATAATCAAAGGTTTTACACATTGCTGCAAATCCTGTGTTTCATGAGCTAACCAAACACGTAGAGATTAATTGTCATTTTGTCAGCGAGCGACTACAGTCTCAAGATATTGCTACATGATATGTTCCACATATTATTAGCTCATAGATATCTTTATCAAAGTTCTCGGCTGTGATCATTTTCAAGAGATTATGTACAAGTGGGCATTTGAGATCTCCATATTCCAACTTGAAGGGAACTGTTAGGAATGTATAAAAATGTTAAGAAATATATTGTTTGGGATATTCTATGTAATATTTGAGATTACTAGAATATTTTACATGATCTTGGAATTGCTAGTATATTCTGTATGATCTTTGGGATTACTAGAATATTCTACATGATTCTTGAGATTGATAGGATCATATAATAATCTCATTATTATCTATCTGATTTTTTCTCTTCACCTTATATAAGGATGTATATATCATGAAGAAATAATGGGAAGAAATCTTCTTCACTTGATTTTCTCTCTCTCTTTCTTGTATTTTTTATATGGCATCAGATCTCTTGTATTTTTTTATGCTGTATGTAGTTGAGATGTAGTAATGGGTGGCTATTGACTCTTCAATTTTGCCCACCGACTAATGGTCTTTGGAGGTGTTTAGCTCGATTGATAGTCAATCCAAAGAATTACTTAAGCTCAAAACTAAAACCAATATAGGTTGCTTCCTTTCTTTTATTTAAAAATTCATGCATACAAGTATATATTTAATTAATTTTATATCAACTATGTATTAAATAAAATTTAAATATTTATATAAAATTAATAAATTTAAATATTATCTTTTAGTTAGTTTTATTAGTTAAAATTTTAAATTATGATAAATGATAACCGAACAGAATTAATTTATAATTTATATGGTATAGAAGTACTGCTTGTGATATCAGGCTTGAATTTTAACTCCCGATTATATTGGATCCGTACATGTATGTATTTATATTTATATTAATTATATATTAAATAGATCACGGATGCTTTTTTCAGATCAAGCATTTTTTTCTCGTTCTCCTTCTCCTCCTCCTCCTCCTTCTCTTATTCTTATTAGTTTTTCTTTTTCTTATTCTTTTGTGCTGGAACTTGGACGTGGGATTTGATATTCGCACGAGCTAAACCGCTGGCCTCCAGGTGTCCTAAGGCCGGATAGAATACGGTCGGAAGGCAAAACGGATCGAAGCGCAGAAGAATCGGTGACGTCACCTTCCCGTCATGAGCCCTCCCGTAGGGGCCACCTAGGCCTCCGGACTCAAGACTCTAGCCACTACCATTGGACCCTTCAGGCCTCAGGCCTCAGGCCTCGGGCCCACCACTTCCAGCTGCATCCAGTCAGGTGCCAGTGCCACTTGGTCAGGATCACGTGTTTCGGTGGTGGGTCCCCATGTGCATTACACGACAGGATCGGCAATTGTGTGGTAGTTTTGGCTGCCCTGTTGGTAGGTATCGACAGCGGATCTACCTCTCGGCAGGGCAGGTAAGGGAGAGCGGGGTGGGGCCTCCAGCGGCGTATAGAATCTAGGGAAGGGAGTGGGTCCCATGTTACTTCCACTGACGCTGCATCCACCTGATAAGGCCGTTCAAACAGTCACCTACGTAACTACTGCTGTTCCCAAGCTCCCCCCCCCCCCCCCCCCCCCACACCTCCAACTAGCGCAGGATAGCAGGAGGACATACGTCATATTGCTCACCTTTGCATTACTTACTTTCCGTTCCCTGGCGTAGAGCTTTTCTCCCCTAATTCCCGTTGGACCCTCCAACTCCTGAGTTACCGTCATTCCACCAGCTCGCATTGGTTTGCACGTGCTACGTCACGTTATACAATCCCAATCTCTTCCACTGCAACTTCTATTGCACCGAGAAAAATCTCATATTTACTATAATGATGTGGCAAGCAATTCAACATGAAGGATAGGATGTAATAGGTTGCAAGAGATTTAAAGTTTGCCGCTAAAATCAAAATTGAAATTGTAATAAAAAAATGAATTGGACCAAGAATTAGCATGAGCATATTCCTCGACATTTTTGCTCATGATTGAAATTAAAATAGAAATGTAATTTAAATACTAAAGAAGAATAAGGATTAGATTTTGAAAGATTAGGACATTCCATTCTCTTTAAAACTAGAATAAAAATAGAATTCTCTCCAATCGAATGGCTAGAAAAAGAGTTACCCATTCCCGCGCCCGTTCAGTAGTAGTTCAACTCCTTCCCATTAAACATGCCCTTAATAGAATAGGAAAACTAGCATGCATGCACTTTTCTATTTATCTTTCTGTGGTGGCATCCTATGCCGTTTCCTGTAGAAATTAATGGTTAAGTAACTAACAGTAAGGCTAGTTTGATAGTTATGTTCTAATACAGGGGTACATGTCAAATTTAACCAACTTGGTGGAGATTATAGGCAGGCTCCCTAGGTCTAACAACCAGCACTTAACTCTTCTCCTGTTCGTTCAGTTCGTTACCTTTTCCTCGGCAACCAAAAACTCAATATGCTTTCATCTGGTTGTCAATTCATAGCCTGTTCTGCTAGCTATCTTAATCATGCAAGCATATACTTTTCTTTTCATAAAAAAAAAAAAATCATATAATCATGGTTTCTGTTGGGCGTATCTCCCAAATTTTTTATCACTACCTTTCTTATTCTTACCCACTTGCAGGTTTTATACAAAGCCAACCAAATAATTGAAGTACTATGAGGCCAAGCTAATGGTTGTGTGTCAGCCAACACATAGAAAAGGGACGTGCGTGGTACGCAGCATGCATGGATTGTAGCTCCCACAAATGCCTTCCACTCACAAGCCTACACCAAGAAAAGACAGGGCGACACCATTAACAAAGGAGGAAGCCGTGGCATTTTAACGAACCGAGGCTCGTATACTTCTCCACCTTCCCCCTTCCACTGTTTATTGCCAATAGTATTGCTACAGCTACATTTAATCCAAAGAAAGACGACGATTAAGATGCTATGGTGACGTCCATCCGACGAAAGTGAGCCGTGTCAAATGACAGGATTAGCACATTAGATTAAGGCAAAAAGACAAGTCCACATAAGAAAAAATAAAGCGGATTGGGCGAGGCATAGAAAGCGTGAGAGGACCACCAGCAGGGAGTAAAATAATGTGGAGAGGAAAATAAGAATATAATAGGGAGGAAAAGAGACGAGCGGTCCCATGCTGCATGGTCCCCATTTTAATATGCGTTTTAATGGGAATTAGCTGGAAATGGAGGACCACACCTCCTTGGGTCGGCGCCAGCCCCTATTTTCAGAATATTTTCCAGGCGCATCTATTCCACTGTTTTACTCCTGCATCCAAACCCCCCCCCCCCCCCCCCCCCCCCCCTCTATCTATATCTTCCACCCCCCTTATCTTGACTCTTCTCTCTCTCTCTCTCCAGCTTTCCTGTGCTTTGCAGTGGGACGATCGAAAGAGGCTGTGACACCAATCCTCTGAGACCCAATCCCTAAGCGGAGGAACCGAACGGAAGGCCATCTGAAAAAGTAGCGGGTGGAAGCACGAGGACGGGTGCAAAAACCCCCCTCCCCCCCGCCCCTTCGGAGCACTTGGGATTCGTGCCAATCCGAGATCTGGCCACCCTTTCTTCCTCCGATGAAAAGAGACAATAATTGAAGTGCTGCAGTTTATTTACCGAGGGCCGAGGTCGGGTGAGCCAAGGTCCAGCAAAAAGAAAGAGGGGGTCGGGTCCATTTCGATCATAGGGAAGTGGGGGGTGGGGGGGGGGGGGGATCGCGGGGAGGGAGACAGAGAGAGAGAGAGAGAGAGAGAGAGGTGAAGGGCAAATAAAGGTCATGCGGCGGCTGTTAGGTTTGCTCAAATGAAAGGACGAAGATCTGTATACGATCCTGCTCTACTCTACTTCTGATGATGTATCATTTTCTTCTCTCTATCGTTTCCTTCTCATTTCTCTCTTCTTAAGGTTCTGTTCATGGAAGGCAAAACATATGGTCGGGGAGTGAGGGTTTGTTTCCTTTTGGCTTATCTTTTAAAGCACTAACCCTTCTATTAGGTGTACTCTTGTGAAGGTCTTTGACTACTCATCATCTTCGCCACGCCCTGGGTTCGGGGTCATCGATACTATCCTCTTTAGAGAAACACGGATCTTAATTATGTTCTTCCAATTAAAACCGGTAAGGGCTCGCCTACCTCGACTCTTCTTTTAGACTATGGAAACTAGATCACCTTGTATCATTTATATCTAATACCTGGAAAAAGGTGGCATATGACAAGTGATCGAGTTGTATTACTTTTTCCTCATCAATCTCTTGATTGCCTGTTTCGAACGTTTCGATCCGTCGCTTCTCTTTTAGTTGGTTTTGTTTTGGGTGTTAACGTTTGAGGTGTGCGTGCTCTTGATTCCAATTATTGCTGCAGATTTAAAGGTAGAGTTTCCTTTAATTATTGGAGCACAAGATGGCGCATCACCATCCAGAGAAGCTAGGGACTCTAATCTCTCCAGCTTTCAGCCACGACGACTTCTCCTCCACTAGAAACTCCATGATTCAGAGCTTCGAGCCCAACCAGGAGCTGTACAGCCTTCAAGCCGGGATGGAGATGCTGGGGAGAGGCTTCTTCCCCAAGGTGGGCAGCAGCTCCTCCGGCATCGGAGGAGAGCTCTCCCAATCCTCGAACGAGAATCTTATGGTCACGGCCGAGGCCGCTGTGACAACAACGATGATGAATTCGTGGCAGCGGTCGAATCGGATGCTGGTCGAAGATTCCTCTCTGAGGTGTCTATTCCCTACCGATGGGAACCAGCAGCCCAGCCAGGGGCTGTCCTTGTCCCTGTGCAACCCCGAGCCCTCCGACGCCATCTCCGGCATGGAACAACCCTTCCGTCAGCAGCACCTCTCCACCAATTCGAGAGATGAGTTGTTCCCAAAATCCACGGAAGTACTTGAAGGCAGGAGGTTCTTTCCACAATCCTATCAGCAAGTACAGCAGCTGAAGCACTCCAAATACTTGATTCCAACTCAAGAACTACTCAACGAATTCTGCAGTCTAGGTGCGGGCAGCAGCTCCTCGAAGCACAAGTCCCACAAAACAAACCAATGGGAGGAAGGAGGGTCTTCTTCCAACTCTTCATGGAACCAATCCCTCTACTCCCTTGACATTATTGAGCTACAGAAGAGGAAGGCGGAGCTCTCGTCGATGCTGGATGAGGTGAGCTACTTACTCATGGCTAATTTCTTCCTCCATGGTTAAGAACACTTGAAACTGTAGTACGGAACAACATAATCATTTCTTATGTATAATTACTCCTAAGAGTAAAGACATCAACATAAATGGGTGCATGATTGATTAGGGATAAAGAGTACAGCATATCTTCTTAGTGGGTGCAAAAGAGAGAGTGGGAGAGGAGTGGGGGTGTCTGACGTTTTACCAAGGGTGGGAATTGATTGGTTTGGAAACTTGAATCTGGGTTCAATTATGCGGCACTGGCAAACCTACCATTAATGCGACGCTGCGCCGAGGCAGGGACAGATTGATATTTCGGGGCATTCCATCTACATTTGGAAACCTCTATTATTTTCCTTTATCTAGGCATCTAAGTAGCCCTACCGGCCCTCTACCCGATCTATTGAATGGAACCCACCAGAGATCACCTATTTTTTACTATATATTAAATCCTTTTATTTACTCTTTTCATGTTAAAGTTTGCTATTATTTACTAGCGAAATCCTTGGTGTACTTCAAAAGCATGGTCGAGAACCAAACCATTTGATGAAAAAACTCCATTTCTACAAAACAAAATGTTGCAGTACATTCTGAGGCCTACTTCGATGGTTCCCATGCTAGGTCTAGAAGAAGCTCTACACTGTTATTTCCTCCTCCTCGTATCCTTGTTTTTCTTCTTTCTCTTCTTGTTTTACATTAATATGAACATTCCTTTTGGATTCACTGATTCAGGTGGATAGGAGGTACAAGAAATATTGCGAGCAAATGAGGACGGTGGTCTCGTCATTTGAGGCGGTGGCCGGGGAGGGGGCCGCTATGGTCTACTCTACCCTGGCGTCCAAGGCCATGTCGAAGCACTTCCGGTGTCTGAGAGATGGGATTGTTGGCCAGATCCAGGTGACAAAAAAGGCTATGGGAGAGAAGGACCCGGTTGCAGCAGGGACGACCAGAGGTGAGACCCCGAGGCTCAAACTGCTCGATCAGTGCCTCAGGCAGCAGAAATCCTTTCAGCAGGCTGGGATGGTGGAGAGCCACCCATGGCGGCCGCAGCGGGGCCTACCAGAGCGCTCCGTATCGATCCTGCGAGCTTGGCTCTTCGAGCATTTTCTTCATCCGTAAAAACCCTCTCCTCTCTGAGACACGCAGTTGTGATACAATTAAAATAGGAATGAAGTGATCCATTGCCTTTATTCCCTAATCATCTAAACTACAAAAAAATCACTTTCTTGAAAGACATGCGACACCATTCAAGTACACATTCATCCTTTTTTTTTTTTTGTGATACAGAACAGGAGTGCCACTCCACATTCATCTTTACCTATTGCCCAAATGAACCATCATGAAATAGTTTTACTGATGTTTTAGGATAACATTGTTGAATTGACACAAGCTCCATTTTAGACCATCCCAGTTTCCATGTACACAAGGAATACAAATAAATAAATAAATAAATAAAAAGTGATCCCATTACATGCATGTATTCCTTTATCATTTCAACTTAACGAAAAATTCACACAAATTCTTGCAAGGCGCGAGAGATCGTTTATATTCTCTCTAGAACATATTCATTTTATGCTCCTGTCTACATGAACCATGAAATAGTCCAAGTACTAATAATGTTTTAGGATAATATATATAGTTGTTGATGAAAACTCCATGTTAAACCATCCCAGTCTTCGCAAAAGATATTTCTCTTAACGCATTCATAATTAGGTTATATGTTTCTGCTTAATACAGCTGGCGTCGGGTAGGATACTATATATTTGTTGTTGCTTCACTAAATATTAATTACATTAGCATTTCTCCTACTCATTTATTGTTTTATATTGTTGTTACCTTGCTGGTGACAAGAGAAACCAAAAACCTAGCTATCAGATGCCTCAGCTTCTTAGTAGTATCGCCCCTGGACTTATAAATTACACTTGATTGCAGGTACCCCAGCGATGTCGATAAGCATATACTAGCTCGGCAAACGGGACTCTCCAGGAGCCAGGTACGTCAACATCTCTCACATCCCTTTCGACGATTAATCTACCCACCAACCTTGAATCCCACCATCTTTTTTCTTTATATATATTTTTCCATGTATTAATACATTTACAATAGCCACGTGTCTTCTTGTCGGCAATTCGATCATCCAAATCCCGTAGTGCCGAAGAATTTCTTAAATAACTGTGCAATGGCTGTTAATTTGGTTTCCACCACGCACAGGTCAACAACTGGTTCATAAACGCAAGGGTCAGGCTATGGAAACCAATGGTGGAGGAAATGTACTTGGAGGAAATAAAGGAGCGGGATAAGCAGTCCTCCAACGAGGAGAACAGTAACGACAACGACCCCCGGCCTGGAAACCCTAACCCTAATTCTAGCTCCTTGCAGCTGCTTGCCGAGGACCAGAAGCCCACACCAGGGCAGATCCTCAACGACTCAGACTCCCTCTCCTCCATCGTCAACAGTAGCCACCACCGCACCGACGCAAGGGATCCCACGAGCGGCAAGAATATTTCCTACCACGACGCCCGGCGACACGGCCACCCGGTCCCGAGGGCTGAGAACTTCGGTGTGGTGGACTTGGACTTCACTTCCTACGGCGAGTGCAGCAATCCCAACTTCGGCGGTGGTGTCTCGCTAACTCTGGGCTTGCAGCAGCACAACGGAGGGGGAATGAACCTATCGTTCTCCCCGGCCTCTCAGCACTCTCTGCTCTTCTCCAGAGAGCATATGGAGGACTGCCAGCCGGGCCAGTTCTCTATCTTAGATGGGGACGCTCAGAACCTTCCTTATAGAAACCTGATAGAAGCTCAGCTGCTTCATGACTTGGCCGGGTAGAGAGAAGCCGGGCGGGGACCGGAGGGTCTCCCAGTGGGGGTTAAGGATAGGGACATGCTAACGGTAAGTGGGTGGATATGGTATACTTGGCCCGTGTTTTTGGCGGGTACGTAGGATAAAATAGGTAGGTGGGTCCTGTACTATAAGTTTTTGTTCCTACGTACGTAGAAGGTGGAATGTGGACAATGTCGTCGCATGAATTGGGCGGATGTGCCGTCATTGTTTGGTGCAGCAATATACGTACGTACACGGTTTGGTAGAATCCTTGGATACACGCATTGCTTCCACTGGTGCACCGCATGGAATACCTTGGTTTCGTAGATTCCTGTATAACTATAAGATTTCCTCTGCTTGTTGGGTAAATACTCCTCCTTCTTCTCTCTCTCTCTCTCTCTCTCTCTCTCTCTTCTCCCTTCATAAATTAAGCATGCTAATTTTTTATATTAATCATTGGTGAGATTTTAGACATCTTATTGACGACACTAATAAGAATGTTTGGGTACTGTGTTAAAATAAACCAAGCATTTACCAAGCGCAAAAAGCTAACACCGACAAGAGGAGGGGCCCCTTATAGCAGAGAGACGTTGAAAGGATGTAAAATAGAATATTTGCAAATCTTTTTGTGTGGCAGATCTTGAACCTCATGTCATTTTAGGCCATTTGGATAAGGCAATGGAGAGATAAATTTTTCATCTTTCTTGAAACTTAGCAATCTGAATTTAATCATATATGGAATAGTTTAAAAAAAAATCCACAAAACAAATTGTGATAAGTGCTTAATTATGTGATTCATACTAAAGCACTGTCGATGGTAAATGCTAGTCTATAAAGTAAAATTCTCCGATAAGAATATAAATCTGCTTTTAACCTGCAAATACTAAATTATTCTGAGGGTAGCCATTATCAGAGGCTTGTTTAATTAGGATAAATGCTCCAGACAACATTTGAAAAATATGTTTTTTCTTCTTTATCACTTAACATTATCATTGTTGTTCTTTTTGTTGGTGGTGCTACTATCTTTATTATGAATCCCTAATATAAATATACACTACAAGAAAATACAGTTTTAGCAACCGATTTTGTAACCGAATTTTTTGATTATATTTGTGACCGATTTTATAACCGATTTTGCAACCGATTTTTTTTTGAATAATTTAGTAACCGAAACCGAAATTCATTTAAAAATATTTTTTAAACTTTTTTTAAAAATTTTGCAACCAAATTTTTGGTTGAAAAATTATGAACAAATTAAAATTAATTTTAAATAAATCTTGCAACCAAAAAATCGGTTAAAAAAATGATAATTAAAAAAATTAAAGTTATTTTTTAAATTTTGCAACTGAATTTTCGGTTGCAAAATTTAATTTAAAATTAATTTTATTATTTTTGAATTTTGCAACCAAAAAATCAGTTGAAAAAAAATGATAATTATAAAACTTTTCTAATTTTTTAATAAAAATTTTGCAACCAATTTTTCGGTTGCAAAACTTAATTTAAAATTAATTTTAATATTTTTTAATTTTGCAACTGAAAAATTGGTTGAAAAAAAAATGATAATTATAAATATTTTTAAATTTTTTTTAAAAAAATTTTGCAACCGATTTTTCGGTTGCAAAATTTAATTTAAAATTAATTTTAATATTTTTGAATTTTGCAATCGAAAAATCGGTTGCAAAAAAATTGATAATTATAAAAAAATTTTAATTTTTTAAAAATTTTTGCAACCGATTTTTCAGTTGCAAAAATTAATTTAAAATTAATTTTAATATTTTTGAATTTTATAATCGAAAAATTGGTTGCAAAAAATTGATTTTTAAAATTTTTTATTACGAATAAATATGAGACATAGGATATAGATCGAATGGATAAAATTGATTAAGTATTTATTATAAAACCCTCCTCTCGTTCGGGTGCCTTAGCTACCCTTGCCCCTTCTCCCTTCCAATAGTCCAGCCTCCTTCGAATTGGGTGCCCTAGCTACCCTTCCCCTCCAGTGCTCCCCCTGACGGCCGACGCCTCTCCCCCGACGGCCAACGCCGCCTTCGGCCCTGCCCCCGACGGCCAACGCCACCTTCGGCCTTCCCCCCGACAGTCGAGGCCTCCCCCCTGACGGCCAACGCCGTCTCCGGCCCTCCCCCGATGGCCGAGGCCTCCCCCTTCGACGACCAACGCTACCTTCGGCCCTCGTCCCGATGGGCAACGCCTCCCCACTGACGGCCAACACCGCCTCAGGCCTACCCCCTGACGGCCAACGCCACCACCGGCCCTCCCCCCTGACGACCAACACCACCGCCGGCCTTCCCCCTGATGGCCAACGCCACCTCCCTGTTCTTGGTTTTATTTTGGCTTGATCTTGGTTTTATTTTTGCTCTCCCTATTCTTCTTTAGCTGATTTTGAGCACAACTACTAATATTGAATGTTATAGCTATTAGTGCTGCCATCTGCTGTGCTTTTCATTCCATCAAATTAAGATCTCTATCTCCTATTATGGGATAAGTCCTCCTTTTCACACTATACTTTCCAACCCCTGTTATGAATAGTGCGACATATGAACTCTATCGCACTTGGTGTGTAGGTGGTGTGGGCATGGGCATGGGCATGGGTGTGTTGTGTTTTTATGTCGATCTCCATCCCTGCTGATGTTATTCATTTATATGTTATAGCTATTAATTGTTTAGTCCATGCATATTTTGTGTTTCAAGCATGCAAAGATGGAGACTCAAGCTATGAGGAGTTTGCAAATGCACTTTAAATTCTAAGAATTCTATGATGGCTATTGTAGAATATAATGTCTTATTCTAGAAATAATTATTTTTTTTTATGGCCTGATAGGCAGTGCATGTATGATTTAAAATAATGATCATTATAATATTATAAGTACTGTTATAATGATTTTGAAGCGGATATGTTAGTGCTATTATTTTCTGCTCTAATAGTCATTAGTTTAATGCCAAATAATATACGTTTTCTCAATCTATTATTTTTTATTTTTCTATAACTCTATAACTCTATTTTCAATGAATACACATATTATTTTTTAGTAGATTAATACTTGCACTTCTATTTTTATGGACAACACACATACAAATGGCTTGATCTTGTTTTCCAGTTGGCAGTTTAAATACTTGTTAACTTGAAAAGGTATATGCTGAATGGGTTATGGTGCATGTTTTGGTACTAAGTTTTTGTTTGACTCAGGTTAGGTTGTTATTTTAGGTAAATGAGCCTATAAGCCACAGGTGAAGATCTCCAAAATTTATTTCCTATTGATCTGTCTGCTGAACTTCGAAGAATTCTTGCAATCGCACTTTAGAAATATCAGAACCAGTGGACGGAGGAAGCATCTAGAGACCAGGTATTCAAATCTTCTCTAAAAATCTGTACATGGTTTCCAGTATCTTTGTGTGATGCTTATTAGAAAATACTTTCCAGTATCTTGTTTTCACCTAGGAGCTTAGTTTTTAAGGTTCATTTGTTCATGATCAGATTCAATCTGATTAAAAACTTGCATGTGTTACCCTTTACACTTTATATCTTAATGTCTTGACCTTCATTTTTCTATGCTATCTCAAATCACTGGTTATTAACAATTCTACAGTAATGTATGCGTAATTAGAGCATGTCCTTTTTTCTCGTGAATTGGTTAATCTGTATATCCATGGCATGTAGGATTTTTAGTGTTTGGATGCAATTCACTAGTCCTCTTATACTAGTGTATTTATTGCAACTTATTGCTCCATATTTAGATTTGCTTGTGTTGTTTTCTGATGAAGATTTCATGATGATTTGATTATTTTCAACTTTTTGCTACTATTGAACTGATTCCAATGATGATTTGAACTGATTTCATGATGCAATTTACAAGAAAAGATAATTTTTTGTATCATCATGTTTTGATATGGTACAGAATATTGATATCTTTCAACTTCGTAGTTGGATGTATAATAGACTTTTACCGGGTCGAAAGGGATATATCGAAGAATTTTTAAAAGGCATGGAAGATTTTGTACTCTTTGCATGTCAGCAACCTAACTTTCAAAGTGAAGAAAAATTCATATGCTCTTGTTGCAAGTGCAAAAATAAAAGGTACTTAACTACCGATGAAGTGAAGCTTCATCTTTACAAAACAGGATTTGTACCTAATTACTGGTATTGGACATCTCATGGAGAGAGTGATCCTCGTGTGGGTGGGGTACCTGATTTGCATGCAAATGATCCTGCTTTTAAACCAATGGATAATGATCCATAGAACACATATCGATGCATGATATTTGATACCTTTGGAACAGAGTACGTACCTGACCATTCGTCTAATGAAGAGGAGACACCGAATTTGGATGATCAAAAATTCTATGACTTATTGCATTCAGTCCTAAAATCATTATGGTCATGATGTACAGATTATTCTGAGTCATCAGTAGCTGTACGGTTGCTTAGCATCAAATATGATGGTAATATTTCACAATGATCTTTTGATCAAATAGCGGGTCTTATGAAAGAGACACTTCCAGCCGATAATACCATACCTCAGGATTTTATAGGACAAAAAAGTTGGTGTCCAAACTTGGGCTTACTGCTGAGAAGATAGATTGTTGTATTAATGGTTGCATGCTGTATTATGGTGAACAATCTGAAGATAAGCAATGCAAATTTTGCGGGGCTGGTAGATATAAACCTCGGTCCCGTGTAGACAGTAAACATAAAGAGGTGCTGATGAAGAGAATGCATTATTTATCTCTAATTCCTAGATTAAAAAGATTGTATGCTTCAATGAGTTCTACACCACATATGACATGGCATTATGAGAACAGGCGTGAGCCAGGGATATTGTGTCATCCATCAGATGGAGAAGCCTGGAAACATTTTAACCGACGCTATCCTAATTTTGCAGCTGAACCACATAATGTCAGGCTAGGGCTATGTGCTGATAGTTTTACTCCTTATAGTCAATCATCAGCCCCATATTCTTGCTGGCCAGTAATTGTTACTCCCTACAATCTATCACCTGAATTGTGCATGACCATTCCTTATATGTTCTTAACAATAATTATTCTGGATCCACATAATCCAAAGAGCAGGATATATGTGTATCTACAGCCTTTGATAGATGAGTTGAAATATTAATGGGAGGAGGGTGTCCTAACATATGATATTGCAAGAAAGCAAAATTTTATGATAAGGGCTGCATTGATATGGACCATCAATGACTTTCCTGCATTTGGAATGCTATTCGGATGGAGTACAACTGAAAAATTGGCGTGTCCGTATTGTATGGACCAATCAAAGGCATTCACTTTGAAACATGGTTGAAAGAATTCTTGGTTTGATTACCATCAACAATTTCTGCCTATTGAACATGTACTAAGAAGAAATAAGGATGCATTCTACAAAAACCGGATTGAAAAAGATCAACCTCCATGAAGGTTGATTGGAGAAGAAATATGGGAAGCTGTATCTTCCATTCCAAATATAATCGAGCAGGGTTCATGCAGAGTTGAAGGATATGGGGTTACACATAATTGGTTAAAACAGAGCATATTTTGGAATTTACCATATTGAAAAATTAATTTAATCAGACATAATCTGGATGTGATGTACATTGAAAAAAATGTATTTGATAATGTTTTTAACACTGTAATGGATATCAAAGGCAAAACCAAAGACAACGTCAAAGCACGAATGGATCTAAAGGAATACTGTAAGCGTAGGAAACTTGAGTTGCAAGAGTTTGCTAACGGAAATTTATAAAAACCAAAAGCAACATATTTTTTAAACCTAGAGCAGAAAAGAGGTGTATTTAAATGGATGAAGGAATTAAAAATGCCTGACGGTTATATATCTAACTTAAGCAGATATGTTAATATGAATGAGGAAAAATTAATTGGAATGAAAAGTCATGACAGCCATGTCTTCTTTAAGTATTTGTTGCCAGTTGTATTTATTGCTCTACCGAATCATGTATGGAAGCCTATAGCAGAGCTAAGTAGGTTTTTTAAGGATTTGTGCTCAACAATATTATGGATCGACGACTTATTGCAAATGGAACAGAATATTGCTTTGATTATATGCAAATTAGAATGGGTTTTTTCACCCGATTTTTTTGACTTAATGGAGCACTTACCTATTCATTTACCATATGAAGCAATAGTTAATGGTCCAGTTCAATATTGTTGGATGTACCCATTTGAGAGGTAAATATTACTAAGTTCAATTCAACAAACCTATTCTTCTCTAACAAATATATATCCTATACGTAACGTATACCATATTTTAATGCTTGAATGATGTAGGTTCCTTAACCAAATAAAACGGATGATCAAGAACAAAGCTCGTGTTGAAGAATCCATATGCGAGGTATATTTGTATCAAGAGACAACTTCTTTTTGTTCATATTATTTTGAACCACATATGCAATCTTCAAGAAATAGAATTGGAAGAAATGATATTGTGGGTCAGGATATGATACGTGAACATAATTTGTCAATATTTAATAAACTTGGCCAATTTTCTAGTAGATGTCAAAACCGATATCTGAATGTCAGGAAATTAGCTGCTGCACATTTACATATATTGCTCAACTATGAAGATGTTCAACCATTTATGGAGTAAGCTTAAATAACCATTGATGCATAATTATTCAAACCCTATATTGATTATTGAAATACTAACTCAGAAAAAATCTTGGTTTCAGAATTTTTAGCGAGCAATTACGACTTTTGACACCAAATATAAGCACCACAGAAATTGATTCTAGGATTGCATCTGACTTCTATATTGGTTTAAGTCTTTTGTAAGTGCTTTTTTTGAAATGTCGTGTATCTATCAAATTATGTTATATCGATGCTTATTGGCATTCATGCTTTTTTGTTATATCATGTGTAGGTTCATAATCCACAGAGTCAAGTAAACAATCAATATTTCCATGATTTGGCATAGGATCTAAAAAGAAAGGTTCTTACATGGCAGATATATTTTGTCAACCATTATAAGTTTCACACAGATGAATAAAGTTTCTATAAAAAAATAATTAATAGTGGAGTGTGCGTCAAAGGTTCAGAATAAGCTGCAGACTATAATTATTACTATGGCATAATTAAGAAAATAATTCAGTTAGAATATCCTGGCTATCCAATGAAACAGGTAGTGTTATTTAATTGTGAATTGTTTGATACGATATTGAATCTGTTGGGAATTGTGTCCCAAAGCTAATCGCCTAGGTTGTAGGCGGTTGTTCTCAGTATTGTAATCAGTATATGAATTAATAAAATTTTATTTTGGCAGCTCATCGCATTCTACATTTCCCTGTAATGAACTCTGTTTATGTGATGAAGTCCCTAGGACTGTACTGACTTCGATATAGAGAGGATATATCGAGTGGTCCTTTAAAAAGGTTCACAATCAAAGGATACATTATATAGGACGGCAATGTATCAAGTGTAAGTTGTTGTGGTTTACATCGTTTGGTTGTCCTCTTAACCAAAGGAGTGTGGTGACACTGATGTGATCTGCAAGTGGGATATGTGACATCTCATTGAACGTGACTCCGTAAAGCACTTTTCTGCCAAAGGATTGCTCGCGATTGGATATGGGTATATGTGTCCCTCCGACCTGAGGTCACCATGGTAGCTTGCAAGCAACTCCCTGTGCTTTGGTGCCGGATTATCCGGATTTCTAATCCGGTGACAGAAAGTTTCTGGGTACAGGCAAGTACTTGTGGAGCAGTGGTGGACCAAGATGGAATTGACCTGTCCAAATTGTTTGGATTGAATGTTTCGTAGTGTCTCAATTTAGCAAATCCTTGACCGGGGTAGTCCCAGTGAGGAGTTACTGGACTTGCGAGGTTGAGACATGTTGTGGATTGACTCAGCTAGGGTTGGCAGTCTAACTTTAGGTCATCTAGAGCATTGGAGGTCAAAGGGACGAATTATACGGTAACCATATACCAGATGTTCGATATATTGCTCTCGCATCTTTGACTTATCTGGACGCCGGGACCGATTGCTAGATGGTATCTTGTGCTAGTACTGGAAGTGTTCCAGTACTACCGTTTAGGTTCGAACCTATGAGGTCACACGCCATAGAGGATTTCTTCCTGATCCAGGAACCGATCAACGATTGGGAATCGTTTCGGTATTTAGGTCATCTAGAGCATTGGAGGTCAAAGGGATGAATTATACGATAACCATATACCAGAGGTTCGATAGATTGCTCTCGCATCTTCGACTTATCTGGACGCCGGGACCGATTGCTAGATGGTATCTTGTGCTAGTACTGGAAGTGTTCCAGTACTACCGTTTAGGTTCGAACCTATGAGGTCACACGCCTTAGAGGATTTCTTCCTGATCCAGGAACCGATCAACGATTGGGAATCGTTTCGGTATTTAAGTCAAACGGATTGATTAAGCACACATTGAATTTTTTGGTGAGATTTGGATCGACCAGGATGGGTTTGGATCAAACAGGAATTATTCCTGGAAGACCAGGACTAAACCAGATTTTATTATTGGGTTTAGTCATACCGGATTTTATTAAACCAATTTTTGAAATTGGTGAACCAGTTTTGGTTGAACCGGTCAATTGGTTTTGTTGAAACCGGGTTTTTTAAAAGGCTTCTCCTCCCCTGTTTGACCGATTTAATTGGATAAGCATGGAATGGAGATCGAGCGAGGTTATCTGGATTGCCTCTCTTGGTGTTTATCTCCCATACGAGTTCCCAGCATTTAAACCGAACAAGGGCTCTTTCTCACGCGTCTTCACAGTCTTCACGGTGTTTTGCCCGCATGGTTTCTCTTCCTGCAGTACTTCCCAGCATGGAGTTCGACTGAACGTGGGATATCAGATAGCAGGCGATCCGAGAGGGTCTCATGGTGGTTGTCTCCCTCTAGTTTTCCTCCCTCTCCATGTCTCAAACTCCATCTCATGGTTTTCCCCTGCTGTTTTGCTTTGGACCGGTTCCATGGGATATGCACAACAGCAGATTGCTTCAGCTTGGAGTTTGATCTCACTTGGGAGATCAATTTGCATCGGACCCGGAGAAGTCTCACGATGGTCTTCCTGCTATTTCACTATGTTCCCAGCAATCCGAGATGGATCTCATGGATGACTGCCCAGCTTAGGGGTTCTCTGCCGTGTAATTCATTTCAGTTCGTTTGGGCTTCGGTTTTTACACCGATCTGGACTATTCTTGATTCTTTGCCTATAAATACAGCCCCAGGGCTGGACGCCAAGTGCATCAATAGAGAAGTAAGAGAGAAGAGAGAACGAAGCAAGATCGAGAGGGAGAAGAGAAGAGCAGATTTATTTTCCTGTTCACGGGATTTCTAAGTATTATTGTATACTGGTTTTCAAGGCCGTGGGAGGAGTGAAGCAGGAGTTTTGCAACTGGCTGAGAGTTGATAAAACGTTGAAGTGTCCTGTGAATCATTCCCTGGTTTTATAAGTTTCCAGGGATTTCTAAGTATTATTGTATACTGGTTTTCAAGGCCGTGGGAGGAGTGAAGCAGGAGTTTTGCAACTGGCTGAGAGTTGATAAAACGTTGAAGTGTCCTGTGAATCATTTTCTGGTTTTATAAGTTTCCAGTGTGTGCTATTCGCGGAGTCTACGCGGTCTTGGAGAAGGCTGTCCATGAAGATCTGTCTTCCTCTACTCCATCTATCCATGACCGATTTATTGATTTCCATTGAACTAGCATCCATCTGGAAGTCGGACCAGCAAGAATCCTGTGCATGGATACTCTAGAGGGTGGACACTTAGATATCTCGAGAGGTTGCATTGACCTGTTTATTTTGCTGTTACAGATCTTATTTTGGTGTTGAAAGAGTTCAACCGGTCGCTGCTAATTTGATCTGAAGACTGAGGGAGTCAGCTTCGACCAGATATGTTTTATTTTGGATATCATGCATGCCTAAATCTAGTTGTTATCATATGATTTATAATTATTGCACTTGCCTATACATGCATGTATATTATGCTACATGCATCATGATATATTAGATTCTGTGTATGAGTAGGTATTTTCCGCTGCATATTTAAAATTTTTTAATTATGCAATACCTACTCCCTAGTGTTGCATGCCTAGAGTAGGCTTTTGCTGCACCAGGTTTTCCTTCAGAATCGTGGCATGAAAGTGCTTAAGGATTACAGGATCGTTGAGATCCGGTACAATAGAAGGCATCCAAGATACGATCTCTTTATAATTGCACAAAAAGTGATTCAGGTATACTATCTACCATATCCTGAAAAGTTAAGGGACAAGCAACATTGGTGGGTTGTAATTATGACTAGACCGAAATGTACAGTGGATGATCGATATACAATTGAGGTTGCTTACCAAGAGGATAAATATCTCATGTGAATAGTGTATCGCATGATAATACAGTTAAAAATTTGGTCGACAACGATTGCATTTTTGAGAAAGTTGATAGAATCGTCGATACGAATTTGAACATAAATGATGAAGATGAAGAAGAGTCTGACTATTTTGATTCTAGTCAAGAGGATGACACCGAGCATGACCAACATGGAAGTTCTTCTAATGATGAATAGTAATCATATAAGCAGACCCCTTATTCTTTATGTACGATCTTTATTTGACTGCTTTATCATATTATTCATGAAGTTGGCTTAAATTCTTTATATTTGTTTGTAGATGGCAGATCAATCTGGAAACACTTTTGCATCATTTGGTAAGGGTCATGGTAGGAGGCATCGTCTTTCCGTTACTATCCCATCCTCATCATCCACTATCCCACCTGTATTTTCCATTATTCCTGCACCTCCACTGATTAGTCCCCCACATACTACTACTGTGCCATGTTCACCAGGAGCCATGTTTTCATCTCCATTATACTCAGGACCTCCTATACATGCTCCAGGTCGTATCATGTATAATATACCACCCCCTACTTATGCTACATCTCCTACAGTCCATTCATCATCTCCTCAGTTAGGATTCATCCGTCAGCATTGTTCCTTCATCATCTTCTCATGCAGTGCCAGTTAATCCTGAGCCTAGCAGTTCTCATGATGCATGAGGCTCACAGACCATCGATGGTAGGGCTGTACTGATCCTTGATGGAAAGGGATAATAGTAATATTAAATTTTAGCTTTATATCCCATGTTAAAATATTTGTGGATTGTATCAGATTTGTTGATTGACTTACTTGTAATTTGTAGGTTTTTACCATCTCATCCAGCTGCCAATACTATTGCAGACATATTGAGGAGCTATTTTGATGAGCCGTGGGTATCATGGAAAAAAATATCGCACGGTGTAAATGATATGCGATTTGATGAGTTTAAGGCAAGTAATTTTGCTTAGATATATGTAAGTTATTTTTTATATTTTTATTGTTATTTAACCGGTTGTTGAATTCATAATAGAGGAGATATCAGTTTTAGCCACTGGATGAAATATAGGCATGTCGTAATTTTAAAAGAGGTGGTGCGGCTCGACTAAAAAATCTCCTTGCTAATGCTAGAAGAGCTATGGAGAGACCGCCATGGCTAGGAGACCTTGTGTGGAATAGATTGTGCGAGCACAGGTGCACCGCCCAATATCAGGAGAAGTCAAAAAAAGCAAAAGTAAATAAGGCTTCTGATAGTGACGGTTTTGATCCTTCATGTCATACGTGTGGCTCTATCAATACATCCCGGCACAGATACAATTTGGTAAGCAATACCAACCAAAATATTTAATATATTTACAATTGATATTAATAAAATATCTTGTTCTTCGAAATACAGACTTCGAAGACTAGTACTGTGCCTTCTCCATCTGAGTTATTTATTCATACCTATTAGAGGAATGATAAGACTTGGGTTGACAGGAGATCAGAGCATATTTGCATAAGTTAAAATTTTAATTTATTATATCTTTTTTATACTAACTGAATTAAATATTTCAGTTCGAATTTAGACGTAACATGGAAGAGGCACAAACTCAAAGCAGTGCTGATTCTAGCCAGCAGCAAACTCCACCATCAGAATTGGATGTATGGATTCGTATTGTTGGTAGAAAGAAGAAAGGAAGGGTGTATGGGCTAGGATTAGAGTCCACTGTATTGATAGAAATATTAAAATTTTCAGGACAATCTTCATTCCCCGTACAATGGTTAAATAGTAAAGAATTCCAGGAGCAAGTACGGAAGCAGGTTGAAACCGAAGTCAATGCTCGGGTACAAGCTGCCGAGCAAGAAAGGGATGAACTGTAGAGGCGGGTTGAACACAATGAATGACTGTTGCAGGAGATATTAGCCAACATAAATTTTCAGCCTTCAGCAACTCCTACAACTCCTGCTTTTAGTGTTAATCATTCGCAAAGAACTGGAATGGATCATTTTTAGATGTATCGTGCACAAGGATCACAGCGAGATGAGGAGGAAGATAACGATGAGGAGGAATATGAGCATTAGCATATTATTCATATTACCTTGCAGCACCTATTACTCTTATTTGTTTTGCTTTATATTATGAATTGCACATCTTCTTACTGTTATTTATTTAGCTTTGTAGTATGAACTGCACCTCTTCATGTTTGATACTTTTGTTATATTTTTGTTGTTTTATTGTGCATTTTCATGGATTGCCTCCTCTTGTTATCTGCAATTAGAGGCTTTGATGAGTTGCCTTGGTATCTTCATGATGTTTCAACTGCTGAAACTGTATGCTGGACCGGATCATTTTGCTTGGATCTAAATGGTATTGCAAATTTGGATGGCTTGCTATTATTGCAAGCAACCATTTGCTGCCTTAAACCCTTCTGAATATACACAAAGAGGCAATCCTGAGCCTCCGAATCTTATTGTTTGACAGTTTTGTTCTGTTTTTGTTGTTTTATTGTGCATTTTCATGGATTGTCTCTTATTACCTATGGCTAGAGGCTGTGATGAGTTGCCTTGGTATTTTCGTGATGCTTGAAGTATTGAAAGTGTATGCTGGATTAGATCATTTTGCATGGATCTAAATGGTGTTACAAATTTGGATGGCTTGCTATTATTGAAAGCAACCATTTGCTGTCTTAGACCTTCTCAATGTATAAAAATAGGCAATCCTAAGCCTCTGAATGTTATTGTTTGACAGTTTTGTTTTCTTTTTGTTGTTTTATTGTACTTCTACATGGATTGCCTCCTCTTGTTATCCATGATTAGAGGCTGTGATGAGTTGCCTTGGTATCTTCGTAATGCTTCAAGTGCTAAAAGTGTATGCTGGATCGGACCATTTTGCATGGATCTAAATTATGTTGCAAATTTGGATGGCTTGCTATTATTGCAAGCAACCATTTGCTGCCTTAGACCCTTCTCAATGCATAAAGATAGGCAATCATGAGCCTCTGAATCTTCTTGTTTTTCAATATATCTAAGGATTAATTATAGTGTTGAAGTTATGACTTCTAGTATTTTTTGACTGTTTTAGCTTCATTTGAACCTGGTATTCAATTCCACTTAAACCCATGTGTAAATATGGTATTCTTGTACTTTCTAATGATATACGAGTTACAATATATGAAAAAGAGAGTTGGAGAAGAAGTTGCAAGTCTTGAATGAGAAGAAACATGGTGTTGTGCAAATGTGAAAGCAGGTAACTTTATTTTCTAATATTTATCTTATTTCATGCACTTATAGTAGTGGTTTATAAAGAATTTCTTTTTCCATGTATATTTATTCTCTGATCTCATAGTTTTTGACTGTGAAAATACCTTGTAAAGTATGGTTATTGCTTTACCATAACACAACCAAAAACAACAAAGGTTACTGGAACAAACATGTTCAATTTCTGGTTATATTTGGAAGGGGTATATGATATTTTAGGTGTCATTTATGTATTCTGATTCATGATGGTTGATTAGTGCCCTGCTCAGCAGATTGCTTCCTCGAGAGTTTCAAAGTTTGGTGGGAGTCAGAATTCTCAATTGTTATGCAGAGGTGCCTTATTATGAAATCCCACAATGATATTGTCTTTATATATCTTTGCATGCTATTTCATTTCTTGTTGTCTGCCAGCATTAGGTAATCATATATTTTGGAAGGAAATGTCAACAATTTTTTTTTGTATGTGCAGTTTTTTTGTGTTGATGGTATTGTTGCTCATTTCATTGGAACTTATTAGGAAACTAGCTTAATACTCAGTTCTATGTATTGGTAATCATCAAAACATTTATTTCAGCAGGCCTAGCTGAACATCCAAACATACATCCAACCATAAGAGTTCAGGATGCAAACATAAAAGAACTTGGCCTGTGCCGTCTTGGATGCTGGATCCTTGGGTACAATCTCGCCAACCTTGGGCTGTGCCATGAGCCCAGCAGGTATGCCAGCCTTCAAGGATGCCATCACTTTCACAGTGCTCTTCTCACACTCAACAGAAGGTTGAGAAAAGCTCTTGGAATTATTGGTGCTTGGCTTGGGTTAATACTCAGTTCTATGGTATTGTTGCTCATCTTTTATGTTTTTCCCCCCTTCTGTTATGTTTGTATCATGAACTCTTTATGATTTTACCCCTTCTTTTTATGTGTGTTTTTCTCAATTAAATGCCATTTTTAGAAAAGTACTATCATTTTATGTGTGCAAAATTGGCTGTCTTATATGGCCTTTGAAAAATGGAAGCTTTATATAGCCTTTACTTATCTCTTGTTCCTATTGGATGCTTTATATGTTGGCATTGTGCCTAATGGGTGCTTTATAAGTTCAGCTGTCTATGGCAAATTTGTAAAATTCAGGAAAAAAAATCAGTTTTACATTTTTTTTAAATTATTCAATTTTAGCAACCGATTTTGCAACCGATTTTAATTTTTTTAAAATTTTTTATTTTTTAGCAACCGATTTTTTTACTTCAAATTTTATTTTTTTGCAACCAATTTTAATTTTTTTAAAATTTTTTATTTTTTAGCAACCGATTTTGCAACTGATTTTTTTTTTTTTTCAGAATTTATTTTTTTGCAATCAATTTTGCAACCAATTTTTTATTTTTTTCAGAAATTAATTTTTTTTTGCAACCGATTTTGCAACCGATTTTTTATTTTTTTCAGAAATTAATTTTTTTGCAATCGATTTTTTATTTTTTTCAGAAATTAATTTTTTTGCAACCGATTTTTTATTTTTTTTCTAGAGTTTTATTTTTTTGCAACCAATTTTTTTTCAGAAATTAATTTATTTGCAACCGATTTTGCAACCAATTTTTTATTTTTTTTTTCAGAAATTAATTTTTTTGTAATTGATTTTGTAACCAATTTTTTATTTTTTTTCCAGAAATTTATTTTTTTATAACTGATTTTGCAATCAATTTTTTATTTTTTTCAATATTTTTTAAAATATTTAAAAATAAATTTATTTCTTACCAACATATTTTGCAACTGATTTTTTTTATTTTTTAAAAAATTCATAAATACATCAAAATCGGTTGCTAAATTTTGCAACTGAAAATAAATGATCACAAATTTTTGCAACCTAGATTTTTGCAACCAACTAATTTTGGTTGCAAAATCGATTGCAAATTAAATTTACAACTGATTTTCAATTATTAGCAACCGAAAAATCGATTGCTAAAACTGGATTTTCTTGTAGTGATACTTGTTATAGAGATGTATATTACGGTTGGTTGAGTTAGCACATGTAACAACAACACAGAGAGATATATATATAGAGAGAGATGACCACGTTATCAAGTAGGAAATTATACATTGGTATGGGTGCAAAGATTTTAATTACACCTAAATATTGCAAAAGTACAATTCAAAGGCCTTCAAATGAAGGATAATTCTTGGTAGGATACCTAGCATGAAGAAAGGGGAAGGGGTCAAGGGAGCAATTAGAAGATAAACCAATAAGCACGATTTTTGGAACTATGTCAAACCATCTGATTCGATCCATATCAAACCGTATCAGACCTCAACTGGGTTGGTTCAGTTGTGAAAATCTGTTGTGAGACTAAACTGATAGAAATTGCATCAAACAGGATAATTCGGCACGGTTTCAGGTTGAATCAGGCAGTTAGGCCCGGTTCTGATTTTTTTCTTTTAAGATGGTTGCGATGAGAGGAGCCTCTTCTCTTCCAACTTATTTCTATAGTAAAAAAATAAAAAAATATGAAAAAATAAATATTAATTATAGGAGAGTTTATTTTACTTTACTTTTATAAAATCCAATGAATATCTTGTTTTGTCGACATAAACCTTTTGAAGTACTTGATTTTGAATGATCTATTTATCAAAAATTTCAATATTATTCTAATATAAATCTATTTAAAATGATTGATTCCATATCCTACATAATTTTTAGGTTAATTTTTATCTAACAAAAAATTATTTCTTAATTCCTTAAGACAATATTGATGAAGGTCAATGCATCTCATCAACAAGAATTTACAATAATTTGTTGATTATTTTTATTTAAAATTTTTAGTAGACTTTTCAATCATGTGCATCACAGTTATCAACATTTGTAAATTTTTTAAATAAATAGTACTAGTTTGCTTAAGATTTCTTTTTTAAATTGACCAGTAGATGCTCATGAATATTCCAGTCTAATCATTATTCTAAGAAAGTAATGTACCACTATACTATTATATGAAAATAGAGGAAAGTACAATTATGATTGTATAAAGATCAAAATGTATAAATACATTTTTGATAAAAAAGGTAAAGCACGAGAAAAAATTATATTAGCCATATTATACCATAATACTATATTTCATAGTAATTACTGATTTAGTTATGGTTATTATATAAAAATGAAGAAAAGTATGATATATAGGGATGGAAAGCTATCAAGATATTTAAGAAAACAAGTAATCATATCAGCCATTTTGTAACATAAAAGATATTTTAAAAAATAAGTAATTATATTTTTTTCATGCTATCATTTAAAATGAAGGAAATTATATTATATAAAGATAAAAAGGCATCAATATATTTGAGAAAAAAGGGATCATATAAAAAAAATTGTGTTAGCTACTCCATACCATAATAATATATTTCATATTAATCATTCATGATTTAGGATGATTTAACTATGACTATTATATAAAATGTAAGAAAGCATATTATATACAGATGAAAAGATATTAAGATATTTGAGAAAATAAATAACCACATTAGCTATTTCATATAACGATAAATATTTAATAAATTAAGTAACTATACTTTTTCTTGTGCTATTATATAAAAATATGAAAATGTACATTATATAAAGATGAAAGACATATTTTAAAAAATGATAATAAAAAAATAATTTAGTCATTTCATATCATAATAATATATTTCATGGTAATTATCCATGATTTTGCTATGGCTATTATATGAAAATAGAAAAAAAAAATATTATATAAAGATAGAAATGCATCAAAATATTTGAAAATAAATAAATAAATAACAAGATGGAAATGTATCAATTTGGATATAAAAGCCTTCAAAAAATCCTAAAAAATTGATTACATATCCTAAAAAATAAAAAAATGTAAAATAAAAAAAACTGGCATGCTAGTTTGATCAAAATGTTTGTCCAAATCGTGTATCGGAATAGTACCACACTGGAACCATATCACCCTGACCGATAATTGATACAGGTACCAGTACCAGTTTAGAAATCCTTATAAATAAGTTTGACCCCTGGTACATGCATATTATAATGGTTTGTTTTTTGAATAACTTTCTTGGAGGCTAGATATATGATAGCCTTGATTAAAGTCATCTGGCCCTCTTCCTTTTGGAGTTGTTTTTATTTTATTATCATGGAGTTTTAATTAAAAGGTTAATGCTTACTATCCTAGAACTGATGGAAATTTGGAAGAAGATAATGTAATATTCAAGAAAGACTTGGAGAATAGAAGACAAACTATTCATATAATATTTCATTCCAAACTACTCTCAAGAAAGTATTAGACTCTAGGACTCTCTATATAGATTTATGAAGGTACCTTTTATCTTCTCTCATTAATATAAAAATTTCTTTGACTTCCACGTAACACTTATTTCTAATGAGACTCTTAGACTTCTACATTATACTTTAATGAGACTTTTAGACTTGATAACAAAGACTATTTGACTTCATAACATCTAGATTATATCTCATAGTTTTTAGCTATAATAATTATTGACTCTTAGATTCTAGTAATTACAAATTACTTCCAACAAGAACACGTGGTGCTGAAGGTGCAGGGTTTGATTCTATTAGTATGATTTATGAAAGCCCTAGAATTCTTGGATAAACCTTGTATGATAGTGAAGGTTTTTTTTTTTTGGATAGAGATAGTGAAGGAAAATTAGAAACTGCAAATTGGTGATGATGCAAAATATTCTTTTCTAAAAGGTAGAAATTAAAAAAACTAAACTAAACGAAGTAACTCATTGATAGGATACTTAAGAAAGATTTATTTTCTTAAACATTCAGTGCATGGATAACCGATTGATCTTTTGTGCTAACAATTTACTCGTATTAAGAATTGAAAGCTAAAATTATATAAAATGAAGATATTCTCTCATCTTTGCATTAAATTCCGTGCACACTCTAAATTTAACATTAATGAACTATTAATGGAGGCATATTGTAGACAAAAGATTGGTAATGTATATGCATCTAGCTTCCTAATTCAAATGCTTGCTTGTGTTTTGTTTTCTTGATTGGATCCTTGTTCTATATTAGGGTGACATGGGGTGGGGTATTGGGTAATTGAAATTAATTAGGACGACATAGTGCCAATGGCAATGTTAGTTTCATGTTTAGCATTGACGAACGGATAACGTGCTTGCTCTCATATTAAGGATGGCTTGGCCTATGCTTGCTCTCATATCACTAAGGATGTTGCTTGTTGGTCATTGGTTCTCATCAATGTTATGCTTTTTGGTCTTCTAGTTCATTATTTGTCTACTTTTAGATTGCTGTGGTGGGTCATCAACAAAATAGACAAGATTCGCTGGACCTTCCTTTGAGAGGAAGAATGATGGCTGGCTAGGAGCGAAATATTTGATTATCAGAATACTGCCCTCTTAGCTAAATGGAGTTGGAGGCAACATACCTAAGCCTTAGTATAAAGAAAGCCCAAGATCACTGGAGATCAAATTTCTTAGCTTAAGCTTTTACTATTTGATAGAGAAGTGTAAGGATTACAGCCAAAGGAGCAATTTTGTTTTGTAGATTACAAAGATACTTGCACAAAACCAAGAAATCCAAATAATACCTTCCAAGTTTTTTTTAGGACAAGTTCCACAGGTTAACCAACAAATAATACCTTCCAAGTTTTTAAGCTTTTATGGACCAAGAGATATTATTAAACCCAAGTCTATTTGGATTGATCAATTTGATTATGTATAATGAAAAAAAAAGAGGGGGGGGTTGTAGATTGCATCTAGCTTTGATGGCTTGTGTTTTGTTTTCTTGATTGGATCCTTGTTCTATATTAGGGTGACATGGGTGGGGTATTGGGTAATTGAAATTAATTAGGACGACATAGTGCCAATGGCAATGTTAGTTTCATGTTTAGCACTGGCTATCTTGGTGACGAACGGATAACGTGCTTGCTCTCATATTAAGGATGGCTTGGCCTATATGTTGCTGCATAATCACTTGTTGCTTGGGTGGTCAATTGGTTCTCATCATGTTATGCTTTTTGGTCTTCTAGTTCATTATTTGTCTACTTTTAGATTGCTGTGGTGGGTCATCAACAAAATAGACAAGATTCGCTGGACCTTCCTTTGAGAGGAAGAATGATGGCTGGCTAGGAGCGAAATATTGATTATCAGGAATACTGCCCTCTTAGCTAAATGGAGTTGGAGGCAACATACAAGATGAGAAAGCTTCATGGAGATCAGCTGCACCTAAGCCTTAGTATAAGAAGAGAGTTCAGCCCAAGGATCACTATCAAATTTCTTAGAGCTTTTACTATTTGAAAATGTGTAAGGATCCGTACAAAGGTATATTAATTTTACTCAATTTTGTATTTGATAGATTTTAGATACTTGCACAAAACCAAGAAATCCAAATAATACCTTCCAGTTTTTTTTTAGGACAAGTTCCTAGGTTAACCCAACGTATAGCTCATATGGACCAAGAGATATTATTACATCAGTCTATTTGGATTGATCATGATTGATTATGTATAACCTGAAAAAAAAAGGAGGGGGGGTGTGCCGTCTAGATTGCCATGGCTTGGAGCTTTGATGGTGCCCGGTTAAGCTAGCCACCCTAGGAGCATCAGGCTCTTCATCCTCAACCTTCGCGGCCGGTCGGTCTTGCAAAAAGGAGACCTGGGCCAGAAATCCTGGTGAGGACACTCCGACAGTCAAGTCAACGAGATGATCAAGAAGAACAAACCCTCTGTGATGGAGGCTTGGGATGCCATCACGTAGAGGGAGATAGGAGAGAGCAGAAAAATTATAGTTTCTAGAATACTAGGGGATTATTTGCTATTTCAGCCCTTTGCCTTTGCTTGCTTGCTCTCTTACCTTCTCTCTCTTGATTCACCCCCCATCCTGGATGTCCTGTTATCGTTATACAGGAATTGATTCTTCTAGACTAGGTATAGAGCCTTGGTTGGGAGCTTCTCCTAGAGCGTCCCCTATGGAAGGGATACCAGCTTTTCAGAGTCCTATTGGACAAGATCCAAGGTTCCTGGTAGAAGGTCTTCTGGCAGAAAGTGCAGTCGGCATGCTGTAGAGCCTGCCCCCTGGCAGAGCAAATCCTTGCAGAAGGTTCAGGTGGCATGCTACAGGGTCTGGAACCAAGACTGAGTGCTTCCACTTGATGTAGATGATGTGCTAAGGGTCTAAGACATTGGCAGAGCATTCCTCTTACAAGAAGTGCAGACGACATGCTACAAGGCCTGGAGCCCTAGCGGATCACTTTTCTTGCAGGAGATGCAGACGGAATGCTACAGGGCCAGGAGCCCTGGTGGAGCACCCTTCTTGTAGGAGATGCAAATGGTATGCTATAGGGCCTAGAGCTCTGGTGGAACACCCTTTTTGCAGGAGATGCAAGCGGCATGCTACAGGGCCTGGAGCTCTGGTGGAGCACTCCTCTTGCAGGAGATGCAGACAGTATGCTACAAGGCTTGGAGCCCTAGTAGAATACCCTTTTTATAGGAGATGCAGGCAACATGCTACGGGGCTCGAAGTCTTCGTGGAGCACTTCTCTTGCAGGAGATGTAGATGGTGTGCTACAAGTCCTGGAGCCCTAGTGGAGCACCCTTCTTGCAAGAGATGCAGACAGCATGCTAAAGGGCCTGGAGTCCTGGTAGAGCACCACTCTTGTAGGAAGTACGGGTGGCGTGCTGCAGGACCTGGAGCCCTGGTGGAGCACACACCTCCACAAGAGTTATTGTCGGTTCGGCGAAGACGATGATGTTGCACCCTTATGTCACCATCTAGCCCTCTCTTGTATCTATCCCTCGGGAGTCGTGTCTCACCTTCTACTATTCCTCCTGCCATGGTCGGGGGCATGTCTTCTTACCCCTGAGGACTTGGTTCGACCGGGAGCTTAACTGGTCCGAAGCTCTTTTCGACCAGGAGCTCACATAGGATGGGAGCTCGACCTCGGTCGGGAGCTCCCCTCAGTCGAGAGCTAGACCTTGATCAGGAGCTCACCTCAGACAGGAAATTGATCTCGGATGGGAGCTCACATCGGATATGGCTCGACCTCAATTGGGAGCTTACGTTGGCCAGGAGCTCGATCTCGACCGGGAGCTCGACCTTGACCAGGAGCTTGAGTTCGGACAAGAGCTCGACCTCGATCAAGAGCTCACCTCGATTGAGAGCTTGACTCGGATGAGAGTACATCTCGGATGGGAGCTCGACCTTGGTTGGGAGCTCACATCGGATAGAAGCTCAACCTCGACTGAGAGCTCACCATGGACAAAAACTTGACCTCAATCGGGAGCTCACCTCGGACAGGAGCTCAACCTTGACTGGGAGCTCGACCTTGACTGGGCCAGGTGGTGCTCTCCACCACCTCATCAGCTAGCTACGTCGGATGTGGGTGCTATGTATGTGGCTTGCCACATCATATGCCCCCCACTCCCAGGCTCGGGGCACTCTTGAGCTCGGGGAGAAGGCAGTAGACCGATATCGCTAACATGGAGAGCTTCCAGGCCTTTCATTAATTATTGCAGTCACTTGGTGATTTGCGGATCGCCGGTCAACCCCAGGGGGTCACCACGTTGATAAAAGGCGGTGATTAGCAGTAATGCCTTCATCTCTCTGAGTGTGGCAGTTCATAATTCGAGTCCACGATGATTCGCAAACCTCCTCTTCCCCTACTGAGAGGCTGCAACATGGACGGGAATGATAACCCATAATAATGCCTTCATTCCTTCCAGAGCGATGATTCATGATTCGAAGCATCCCACATGATGGGTGCCGATGCATGTCGCGATCCTATTGGCCCGAGGGGAAGAGGAAGAGATGTCCGACCATTGGTGATGGGCTTGAAAAGGGATTTTGGTATCCCTTTCGGAAGGATTTGCTGCCACCCTGCATCCTTTCAAAATTTTTGGAGAGGGAAGGAGAGAAAAGAGAGGGAGATCCCCCTTTGTACTTGGAGAAGACCCTGATCAAGAGTCTCACCCAAGTTGGTCCTTCTTCCTCGCCTTCTTCCTCCCTTTTAGCATCTTCAACCATAACCCTTAGGTCTCTTTCTCCTTCTAGTACTTAGTGCCTCAATGGCTTCTCCTGGTAGCCATCACCATCCTTCTGAGCATCCTCCTAACACCATTGGACCATCCTTACCTCGACCTTTTCTCTTGAATAGCGAGGAGGAGGATGTCCCCTTTAGAATTCGATGGGGGCCCTGGTGGGAGACAGACCCCGATGTCCTTGCTTTGCCTCCCCCACCATCTTCTACTAACCAAGAGCTAGCAGGTCTGTTGAGTATAGCCTCGATGATGACCAGGGAGAATGCTCTATGCCTCCGGGGGGTTTATGGGATCCCTGAGTCCATTTGGATCTCAGCCTTGAACCCGGAGGATCGAGTCACCTCTAGCGGGCCATGCAGAGTCGCCCTCTATGAAGACTTCTTCCTTGCTAGTTTTTGGCTACCTATTCACCCTTCATCTCTTCTTCCTGGACCATTATAGATTGTTCCCTTCCCAATTGACCCCAAACACCATTAGGGCAATTTGCTCCACAGTCCTGTGCCATTTCCACAGCGTGGTGGTATGCTTTTATTTGTTTAGAGGCCTCTTCACCCTGAAGCACCATCCCACAGAGAGAGGCTAGTGGTTCATTGCCCCCAGCCTGGGGGGCTTCAATTCAACCTTCCTTTTTCCATTAAAGGATGGAAAGCTTGGTTCCTCTTCGCCTACCTCGAAGGTGCCAACTGGGTCTGGAGCAATCTGAACCAATCTCCTAACCAGGATGTTCAATGGAGCTGGCTAATCAAAAGGTGTATGACCAGCTCATTACCTCAGAGATTCCTTGCAGGCGAGACCTTCTCTCTAAGCGAAACATGTTCAATGCCGGCATCAGCCCAATCTAGTCCTTAGGTAATGACTATGGTTTGTCTTTCTTTGTGTCATCCGATAATTAACCAATTTTTCGTGGTTGGTGCAAGCATGATATTCTCTGTGGACCAAATCCACTAGATATCTTGGAAACATGCATCTATCGGAAGGTCTCGCGAGCGACAGGAGAAGAGGTCCCACAGGGAGCCAGAGAAAAGGCCCCGTAGCGAGTCAGAGAAAAGAACCCACAAGGAGCCAAAGAAGAGGCCCCGTGGGGAGCCATCAGGGCGAGCCAAGGAGGCAGAGAGGGGAGAGGTCCCAGTGCCGGTGGTGAGGGTGGCTAGAGACATGGTCTCATTGGCCGGTAAGGTCCCTACAATGGAAGAGGGGGCTACACAACTCCTTGCCGCCATCATCGAGGTCGTGCCGGTGACATCATCTCCTGAAGCAAGCATCACCGTAGAACCTGAGGGTGTAGATGCTCCTCCCATGATGCCCCCAGAGGTGACTGAGACTCGGGCACCCTGTTTGGTGCATGCCAGGCCATCGACCTCTTCTGCACCTCCACCGAGGGTGCTCAGGGCCACTGCCATGATCCCACCTAATGCATCGATGATGGCCAACGCGGATCTAGCGACGAGGCTGGTCGGCTTCATCTTGCAGCCCCGAGATCACTGGGAGAGGTCCAGCCGGATGCTGGGGGAAATTGTCAGTAGGATTCTCCTCCAACTACTCATGGTAAGTCCACTGTTGCTTGGTTGAGCTTCAGATTTGGGAAGCAGTGGGACTCCATGCTAATTTCTTTTTAGTTTTGATTTCAGGTGGCCCAGGACATCCTCCTAGTGAAGGACTCCTGTCGGGCACTAGGCAAGAGGGGCGTGCAGTTCGATGCCAAGCTCTAGGTCACCGAGGCCAAGGCTTGAGCCCTGGCCGACCTGGTGCTTGACTTGGAGGTATGGGTGAAGTCTCTAGAGGCCGAGCTTGAGAACTCCCTGGATGCTATCAAGGAGCTCAAGGATTGGGCGAAGGACCATGAGGCTGAGGCCACAAAGTGGGAGGAGCTCATCCATGACCTGGAGAATCGGTTGGTAGACTCCACTACCATGATTCTGCACCTAAACAAGGAGCTTTGCACCCTCCATATGCGGTTGGATCTCTCAGAATCTCGAACCGCCATCGTGGAAGAGAAAGCACTCTCCTCTGAGATGGTGATCGAGGTGGCATGGGTGGAAGTGGTCCAGGTCGTTGCTTAGTACAATGCCTCTCAAGACTTCAAGGATGATGTCAGCGAAACTCTCTACGATGCATTCTACAAGTGCTTCGAAGAATGTAAGAAAAAAATAGTGCTGACTTTCGACTACCGGACCTGCAAGACATCATGCCGGACGACACCGAGGGGAAAGGAGACACAGTGGCCCCCTCCATCCCCTTGAGTTGATCAGCGAAGTCACCTCACTGTCCATCATATCGGGCTTACTATAGGAGACCATCACATAGGTTATGGCTAAGACGGGTGCGCTGATCGACGCCACTATGAAGGCTTGCAAGTCCCTCGTCTCGTCCAGCAGGTCGAGGTTGAGGAGGAGGTTTGCCGGATTCCTTGTTTTGTTGTATTACTGCACCTACAGCATGGGGAGGCCCATCTCGACTGGGATCATGGCTTTCATGCCAAAGACTAAGCTGAATGGTGTCTCGTCCATCACCGTCTGAGGCATCGTGTGATAGGCCCATAGTATGCTGGGGAGCTCTTCGGCCCACTGACCCTTTGCCTCATCTAGTCTGGTGCAGAGCCCTTGGAGGATGGTCTGATTCATCACTTCGGCCTCTCGTTGGTCTGCAGGTAAGCCACTGACGACAAGTAGTGGTGGATGCTCAGGTCGGCGCAGAACTTCTCGAATGCCTGGTTATCAAACTGTCGCCTGTTATTTGTGATGATAGTATGGGGGAGTCTGAAATGGCAGATGATCGACTTCTATAGGAAATATCTTGCCTTGCTCTCGGTGATCTATACCAAGGGCTCAACCTCCACCTACTTGGTAAAATAATCGATGGCGACAATTAGGTACTTCCACTGGCCAGTTGCCAGAGGAAAGGGCCCCAGGATGTCAATCCCCCACTGGACGAATGGCTAGGGCGAGGAGAGCTAGGACAGTGGGGAAGCCGGTTGACATTGGATGTGGGCATGCCATTAGCAGCGATCGTGCTTTTTCACGAACTCAACCATGTCTTCCCACATGTCTCCCAATAGTAACCTTGCTTGAAGGCCTATAGGCCAGTATCCAGCCCCCCATATGATTTTCACAAATGCCTTCATGTATCTCTTGGAGGATTTAAGTGGCCTTCGAAGGTCTCAAGCACTTCAACAGGAGGTAGGAGTAAGACCTTCAATAAAGCTGCTCGTCTATTAGTATGAAGTGAGCAGCCTTTCGCTTCAGGAGGCTAGTCTTTGTGCGATCCTCGGGCAGGGTGTCATCGGTAATGTACCTGGTATAAGGATCCATCTAGCTTGTCTTGGGGATGATCCATTGGACCTCACTCATGACCTCATAATTGAGGGCTCCAGGTACTCAGTAGGTGCACCTAGCAACAAGTCCAGCAAGGTCGCGATATTGGAGAGGGCATCAATGCGGGCATTTTCTCCACAAGGATGTATGAGTACTAACCCAAGGCCTCATTCACAAGATTAGTCAGAAGGTATTATCTAGATATTTTGGCATTATATAAATATCTATGATTCACTTAGTATATAACCTATATAGAACTAAACATAAGCTGGCATAGGTCATCATCCGCTTTTCTTATTTAAATCCTAATATCCTCATCAAGTTAAAAATCTAAATCTATTTAAATACAATATAAATACTGCAAACGTAATTATAAATATCAAGGTTAGTTGCACTTAAATAAGCCATGCTATAGTATCCTCCAGTCCCAACTAGATCGACTCGTTTGCTTTGATATCAATGTAACAATACAGGACCCCATCCAAAAAATACTAGTTATTTGGATTTTTGATCTTTATAAGTATACAAAATTTATCTCGTACATAGTTGAAGTTTACTCTTGTAAATGCTTAACCTTCCAATACGGGGTTAAAAAATTTGTCATTTAGCAAGATGTCAAGGAAATTCCAAGTTAGCTAGACATGGTGATGCGGACAGAGATTGGACTGGATCGCTGGCGAGCATGAAAGTCACCAGAGATTAGATTTGCAAAGGAGGAGGAAAGAAGAGGGTGCAGGGTAAAGAAAATTACTGGGGTTCACATAGATCCCCAAGAGACAAAAGCACATAGCAAAGGGCTCACACAGATGCCCTAGAAGAACAAGCCATAGCAAAGGGGCTCACATAGATGCCCTGGGCTCACACAGATGCCCAAATCAGGGATCACACAGAAACCCTGGGAAGATGGAGAAGGATCAATAGATACCCTATGATCACACGGATCATTCACCAGAACAATAAAAATTTTATCATCCATCCTCCTATTACAAAAGGCTGAGGGTGATTTATAGATTTTCCAACCCTCATTTGATTTGAATACAATATAAAGATAAGAACGAATCAAATTCAATATAAGATAGGATAAGATAACCTATCCATATATCAATCCTAACCAACCAAATCCTAAATCAATTGAAATATAGAGATAGGATAAGATAAGCTACCATATATCAATCCTAACCACCAAATCCTAATTCAAATTTTAAACAAAAGATAAATCCTAAATAATTTTTCCAAAAATGCTTCTAGATCGTGCCACTCCAAGAATTTGCTTGCTCCAAGATCCGTGCTTGAGATGTCCCCATCATCTCCTACGGTGGGGAAAAAACTCGACTCTGTCGAGTTTGGGTCAGGCTCCAGCTTCAGCTTGACTTCTCTCCGGGAACTCCCAACTTTTAGCTTGACATAACCATGAATATTTTTTTTTAATCAACTTTGCTTGAAAATGTGTGGCTTTGAGATCGGTGTGCTTTGAAATCTGTGCTTTGAAAATGGGCTGCAGGCAGTTCTTGAGAGCTGGCATAGACGAAGTAGGAAAACAGGGGTGAGGCTGAAGGGAGGAATGGTGGTGGGTGGCCGGCTGGGGGGAACGGTGGTGCCGCCTCGATGTTGGGGAGGATCCGTGACAAGATTTTGAAATAGGGAAGAAAGAGAATAGTGGGCCGGTGATGACACAGAAAAATCCTAATCCTTTAGCTCTGATACCATTTGATGCGGGACAGAGATTGGACTGGAATCGCTGGCGAGCATGAAGTCACCAGAGATTAGGATTCAAAGGAGGAGGAAAGAAGAGGGTGCAGGGTAAGAAAATACTGGGGTTCACATAGATTCCCCAAGAAGAACAAGCACATAGCAAAGGGCTCACACAGATGCCTAGAGAACAGCACATAGCCAAGGGTCTCACATAGATGCCCTGGGCTCACACAGATGCCCAAAATCAGGGTCAACACAGAACCCTGGAGATGGAGAAGGGATCATATAGATACCCTAGGATCACACGGATCATTCACACAGAACAATAAAAATTTTATTCATCCGCCTCCTATTACAAAAGGCTGAGGGTGGTATTTATAATTTTCCAAACCTCATTGAATTTGAATACAAGATAAAAAGATAAGAACGAATCAAATTCAAATATAAGATAGGATAAGATAAGCCTATCCATATATCAATCCTAACCACCAAATCCTAATCAAATTGAATATAAGATAGGATAAGATAAGCCTATCCATATATCAATCTAACCAACCAATCCTAATTCATCTTTTAAACAAAAGATAACTCCTAAATAATTTTTCCAAAAATGCTTCTAGATCTTGCCACTCCAAATTATGCTTGCTCCAGATCCGTGCTTGAGATGTCCCCATCAACATGTCAGAGTTTTTTTTAAAATTTTGGACTAACATTAATTATTATTATTATGATTTATTAAAATGGATTGATTATATGGTCCATGTTGATAGATATGTATATATCATAATATTATGTGATCCTTGTTTTGGACTAGAAGTACCTTATGTTGATTGGTGTAGTTGAGGTATCGCAATGTAAGCCTTGGTCCAATGACCTGTGATGGAAAGGCCTGTTTTAGGGTTTGTTTATAAATAGACTAGATTCCCTCCCTACTTCTCATATTATTATTATTATTATTCTATGTAAGATTTGTTCTCATGGCTTGTCTCATTGAATAGCCACCTATTGAGAGAGGAAACTAGAGACAAGGACTTGGACTTTGATGTCCGCGTGAGCATCTATTACAGGTTTTGGATAAATGGCGAATACATGTATGCATTTCAAATCTAAATCCTTTTAGTAGATCGTGATCATGTAAAAATTTTAGATCCGTTAGTTACTCAGATCAGATCTCGAAAGGTTTTGTATTCTAATCTTCTGTATTTGATCCATGAAATTTACGGATCTACGATCGCTCAAACCAATTCTTGAAAATAATATTTTTTTGGTATTCTCGAAATCATGCATTAGATCTTGGGATAATAAAAAAATTTTATAATTGGTATTAGAGCTTCTATGCATGGCGTAGAACCTCTTTTATTTTAAATTTATTTCATGAGAAAGGTTCCTGATTTTTTTAAAAAAATTTATTTTAAATTTATTTTTTAATTTCTTTTTCCCAATCTAGCTACTACGTCTTTCCTTGACGGTTTATGCAGGAGTTGATAAATCTTTTCATATCTATGACTTCGATATCCTTTGAATACGTCGTCGATAATCTTTGATGCTATCATCAAACTTTTGGATAACGATGGGTTGGTGGCTGCCAAGAAAATAGTGAAAGTCATGACTCTGAAAAGACCAAATTATAAAAAAATCAAAATCAAAATCAAATCTTTGATTTTGCCGAGCCCTTCACATTCTTTTTCTTCTGCATGGAGATCCACTCCATGAACAAGTGTTCTCTTTATTTTATTCAAGAAAATGATTTCAACTTCAGATCTTTAATCTTAGTTGCATGAGGGAGATTCTGTTTATTTAGATGTTATTTGCTTCCTTAAATTTGCGCACTTCCTCCTCTAAGCCCGAATGACTCTGCTCCATCTCCTCCTCCAACCTCTCGACCCCTTTTGAATCTCCAAGCCCAAAAGCTTCACCCTCTCTTCGGATTGGGAGTGCAGATTCTCCAAGCGACCAAAGGAGTCCAGGTTGGCGCGGCGGTTGAGGGAGAGGGCCTCGGCATCGCCAGACCAGGTGTCGGCGCCGCTGACACGATTCTCGGCGTCGATGGAGGTGTGGACCTCGCTGTAGTTGCCGAGCACCAAGACGAGGTGGTCGGGGCCGATCTCCGGGAGGACTCGCCGGATCCGTACGGCTAGATGACGCGACCGATGCGGGAGCTGAAGAGGGCATGCTGGTAGGAGCCTGAGAGCTTCTTGAGGGGCTCCGTGTCATGTCGGACGTCAAGAAGGCCCCCGGAGCGGCTTTGGTAGAGTGTAGCGCTCGCCGGAGGGGCCATCGTTGGCGGGAGTGCCAAAAGGGTCGTACCGAGCGGTGAAGCCATTGCCTAGCCTGGGTACAAACCAGCTATCTTGATTGATGAGCCTCTTCAGTCTTATAAAAGAACGGCTTACCGTGTGGTGGCGGAGTGTTATTTGGTGACCGGTGACGGCAGTAGGGGATGGTATGAAGCTTTTCCCTTACGAGTACGCCATGGCACGGCAGGGGAATGAAAACTCGAATAGCGTCTTGCACGTGAGCTTATGCACCCTGAAGAAGAGCAAGTTAGCGGTTTTGGAGGTTTCGTTTGGGATGAAGAGAATGGGAGGAAGAGGATAAGTTTTAATGGGCTAATGAGTTTTGGATTTGGGTTTTAATCCGTTATGGCCCATATTTAATTTATTAATTAATTACATAGGTCGAGTCTAAATTGAAGAACCGACGGTACCCAACCATATTAGATCATTTTAATTTGGATTGAGAAGAAGAAGAATTTTACAATAAAACCCCTATAAAATTTGAATTACATGTGGATCTATGTAAAATTATATAAGGTCCCCCAAATTTTTTAAATATTACAAATCAATTCTCAAAATTTTACATCTAGATCCTCATAATGTGTTAAAATATATTTTACAAAAAAATCCCTACATTTCTGTAATTTATGGTTTAGTTTTCTATTATTGATTTTTTTATAAAATTATTGTAACTTGCTCGTTTTACATCGGATTTGAGCAATTTTTGAATCATTGGATTTGTAATATTTTAAAGAACATTTTGGTTGAGTTTTACGGATTTGATAAAATATTTAAATAATTTTTAAATTATTTATATGTAATTTACTCATTATTGTATATTTTTTTATAAGCCAGAGCATTCACCTAACAAATCTAAAGTGAATACATCCAAGGTAGTCAGAGAGGATAATATCATGCAAAAATCTCGGGTCATCCCCTAGATGATTTTATAAGACCTCTCCTAAATGATTAGCCACATAGGAGGCTACCCGACTCGCCGTAGAGTTAGCCTCCCGATAAACATGCCGCACAAAGCAGACTAAGCAACCCTATAAAAAGAAAGCAATATCCCAAAGAAAAGGGTGTACCGGTTCCATCCTCCGAGCCTCTTGAATCTAAAAAATAATGGTAGCTGAGTCATCCTCAATAATCAGGTGGTCAACATGAAGAAATCTCTTGGCATAAACAATGCCAACCCAAACACCCCAGAGCTCTACTGTAGGGACAGAAGGCTCAAATAGATAGCACCCCCTCGCAGCCAGAAGTCCAAGTCCGGGTTCTTGAATGACAAAGCCCGCACCACTATGAGTACCTCTGACACTTCAATCAAAGCTGATAGTGACAAACCTTGGAGGTGTGGGCTTCCTAGAAATGAAAGCCCAGCGAGGCGCTCGAGGAGTCGAGCTGGAGCCCGAGATCTAGAAGGTCATCGCAGTCATCCTAAAGTACTTAACAGCCTGGACATGGGCCCTCTCCATAGTGATACTGGCGGACCAAGTCTTGGAGTTGAAGACCAGGTCATTTCTAATAAGCCAGGTGTGGTAAGCAACATAAACTGGAAGAGTGCAAGAAAGATGATCTGAGCATGATCGGGACAAGTCTAGTAGGATGTCAACATGATCAGCAGTATGCATAACAAGGCTATCACGATCGATGAGCCTCTAGAGAGACTAGCCTGAGTGCATAAGAAGAGAACATGCGCAAAGGTCTCATCATCCTCACTACACACCGAGCACATTGAAGGCACATGTACACCCCTAGCAATTAGAAAAGCTCTAGTGGGGAGGCATCTCTAAGCTACCTTCCACAAGAACAAGCTCACTCTAGGATGAACTCCTAACCTCCAAATCTAACCAATGTTAAGACTCCTATAGGGCTCATGGTGGCCTAAGGGATACAGATCAGCCATAACCATCCTGGGGAGGGAGGAAGACCTCCATACCCTTACATCAATAGTAGCATAAACCGGCAAGGCAATAGCAAGAACCTAATCGCCCAGAATATCACCAAAGATGTGAATAACAATAGCCTTATTCCATTGAGGGCCATCCATAATGAGTAAATGAGAAATGATGATAGACTCCGGAGCATCCATAGAGATAAAAATCGGCCATTGAGCTAAGGATAGATTTAAGATCCAAGGGTCAAGCATGAAGTCAATAGACTTGCCATCTTCCATAATCCATCTAGTCTGTAGGAAGACATCAGGAACTGTAACCATCATCTCTCTCTAGATAGTAGAACAATTCCTCACAGTCCAAGTATTCCCCTCGGGAGTATACTTAGTGATGTGGCTAGAACGCTGATGTGGCATGAGGCAACGGACGTGGAGTCCCTATCAGGCGCCAGACAAGCTTTCAACATGAGCGCATTTGCCGAGCTGAGCTTCCCTGAGGCAACACCTCTGCCCACCAAAGGCAAGCTCCATCCTCCGCCAGGTCCATTCCTGCATGCCCAGAATACCTAGGCCGGAGCCGAGTACGAGTTCCCACCTAAGGCAGACCCCTCGAGATCGGGCCCCATGGTCAGGAGTCGAGTCAGCCTCCTCCGCCACGAGGCGCCCCTCCGAGCTCAGGTCCCCTGGGCTGGGTGGCACCCTGGCACCGAGCTCGTATGAGATCGGGCCCCGTCGTCAGGAGTCGAGCTCAGCCTCCTCCGCCACAAAGCACCCCTCCACGACCGAGCTCAGTCCGCCTCCATCCTGCCAAGCAGCACCCAGGCGAGTCTACCGCAGACGGGCCCTGCCTCTCCAGCTTGGTCCTCTGTTCAAGCCAATACGCTGGCTGCCAAGGAAGCCATACCTCTCCTCTGAGGACAGTGGCGATGCTCCTAAGGGCCGTACGACACCAACCATGCCGCAATCAAGGCACCATACCCTCCGCCGATCTACCGTACAACCAGAGAAAAAACCTACTGGAGAGCACGGATCCCAAGACCGGTGGCCCATCGATAGAGACCTTGACAGACTCCCATGAGAGGGATAAGCAGAAGGGATGTCAGAAATCTATGGAGGCTTCCCCGACTGTCACAACAGGAGAGACGTCCCGTCCATGTCACGGTACCTCGCCGTACACGACAGCAGGGGGAGATCCCGAAACAAGCCAAGGTAGAAACTCCTGCCAAAAAATAAGCAAAAAAAAGTATCGGCATCTAACCCCAAAGGGGAGATCCCCAGATCATGCTTTTCAATTCAAGAGAGGAACCAGAGCGACACAAGGAAAGAAGGCCAGAGAGGAAGGCAAGACCACCTCGGCCAACACCATTCCCAACTCGTCCTCATCTTCCACTCACACTATATTCACTCCTCCTAGCATGGAGCTCATCCAGAGGGGCTCGACCAGGAGGATCTGTTCTCCTGGATCGTCACTGACTTGACCGTCGGAGTGCCCCTGTCGGAATCCCCAGCCTGGGTCACTGACGTTGCTTCCGTGCAGGTCCCGAGGCACTGGAGGCGTTCCCAGGCGGACAGACGCGACACACCCGATGCCATCAGCAGCTGCGGGCAACGATGATCTGAGCGGCAACAGATTGGTGCGCCAGGAAGGGAGGCACAGAACGACATTCGATCCAGTTCAAGCCCCGCTCAGCCGGACCACCAGGGGGACGATGACCACCCGGGCCGGGGGAGCTTCTCCCAGCCATGCGGAGGCATCCCCTTCTCACGGGAACATGCACAGACCGGAGACAGAAGTGGAGCCACCTACTCCGGTCCAGCCACCCCCACCAGAGGCCCAGCTGGCCGCACTTGCCTGGCAGATGCAAGTTCTTGCCACGGCAGTGCGCCAGCTCCAGTTCCAGTGCCGGTCCGTGGCTACCCACCAGCAGCCAGGGACCCTGGCGGTCCATGCCGTAACTCCCCGCGATAGCCTGTGCTCCTTCCAAGGAGGGTCGTCGTAGCCGCGGGCCACAACTGACAACCGAGGCAGCCATCAAGCTCCGACGAAAAGATAACGAGCCGGCTCTGCTGACGGAGAGAGCCGCTCACTAAACCTCGGGTGGGAGGCGCCCAGACCCCGCCGAGGCAGGAAAAGTAAGATCCCCCACCATGGGTGCCGTGCATCCATGTCACCTTCTCCGTCTCCTTCGATAGAGGGGTTCCCTGATGAAGCCACCAGGCACGCGATGGGTAGGCGCCCGGAAAAGCATGAACGCAAGCTGGCAGAGTTCGATCGCCGGTTCGCCAGCATGTCGGGCTCTGCTAGTGAGCTAGCGAGCTATGACGCCCGTCCTCCATTCTCCCAAGAAATCCAAGAGGAGCCGATCCCGCACCGGTTCCAGATGCCGCAGGTGGATCCTTACGACGGGACCACAGACCCCCTGGACCACCGGAAAGCTACTAGACCCTCATGAGGGTCTAGGGGGCCACCAACGCTTTGCTGTGCGTCGCCTTCCCCGCCACTCTCCGGAAGGTGGCTCGAGTATGGTTCTCCTGCCTCGAGACGGAGAGCATTAACTCCTTCGCCCAGTTGGGACAGAAGTTCGTGGCTCACTTTGACATTTGCCGGAGGATGCCACGCGAGGAAGACAACCTCTTTTCCATCAGGCAACAGGATCAGGAGCCGCTGCAGGATTACGTGGCTCGTTTCAAGGCTACCGCCCTGGAGATCTACGATTTGGAGGAGCCGGTCACCATGCTGGCCCTGAAGCGAGGGCTTAAGACCTCCCGCTTGACATACTCGCTCAACAAAAAGCCTCCGAAGTCTTACTCCGAGCTCCTCATCCATGCCCAGAAGTACATCCACGCCGAGGAGGCGGATCGTACCCGGCGGGAGCTTGATGGGAAGTCACCAAAGAGGCCCGTGCCCATCGAAGTGCCTAGGGCACGGAAGCCAGTGCCGTTGGCTCAGAGCTTCTACCCTGGGCCGGGGCCAAGGACCACTCCTATCCCTGAAAAGAATCTCACTCCCCTTCTTGCCCCGAGGACGAAGATCCTCATGGAGGTCGAGGGCCAGACCTACTTGAGGCGTCCACCACTATTGAAGCCGTCTGCCACCAGTGACAAGTCAAAGTACCGTCGCTTCCATCGCGACCACGGTCACGATACCGAGGAATGCCGCGACCTCAAGTGAGAGATTGAGGAACTCATCGAGAGAGGCTACCTCGGGAGGTATGTGGGGGGCCGATCCTAGTTGGAGTCCCAGGCACTTGTCGCCCTTCCACCAGTCCCAGCGGTCGATAAATGCCCTACTGAGAAGCCGGTGGGGATGATACACTGGGGGACTGAGAGCGCCTCTAAGAAGGCCTGGGGGGGCAAGGAGCAGAAAAGCTCCCAAGTGTCCTGAGAGCCTGCCACACAACGCCCAGAGTGGCAACGGGCAAAGCGCCATTCAACCTCGTCTTCGGCACGGAGATAGTGATTCCAGTTAAGCTCGGTGCGCTCCCTCCTCGACCTGGACCCCCTCGAAGAAACGGGGGTCAGAGCCTCGCTTTGGGTGGTGGCGCACTGGTAACAGGTCGCCCGACGTCATAATGCCCGGGTGAAGTTGAAGATCTTCCGACCTAGCGACCTGAGGCGTCTCAACCCAGAGAGCGCAGCAAATTCCGGCTGAATTGAGAAGGCCCCTACGAAGTGGCCAAGGCTATCCTACGGAGAGCCCACTATCTCGAGGACCTGGATGGAACCAGATTCTCCCTGGACATGAAATGCTTGTAATCTGAGGAGTTACTGCCAACAGTGTAAGTTCCCCCTCCTTTTGAAATGAAGATCCTTTTCCTGTGCAACGGTTTATTTACCATGCAGGAACAACAAAGACCGGACGACCTCCGACACCGGTGAGCCCAGCTCCCCGGCATCAAAGACTGGATGACCTCCGGCACCGGCAAGCCCAGCTCCCTGGCAACAAAGACCGGACGACCTCCGGCACCGGCGAGCCCAGCTCCCCGGCAACAAAGACCGGACGACCTCCGGCACCGGCAAGCCCAGCTCCCCGGCATCAAAGACCGGACGACCTCCGGCACCGGCGAGCCCAGCTCCCCGGCATCAAAGACCGAACGACCTCCGGCACCGGCGAGCCCAGCTCCCCGGCAATAAAGACTAGATGACCTCCGGCACCGGCGAGCCAAGCTCCCCGGCAACAAAGACTGGATGACCTCTGGCACCGGCGAGCCAAGCTCCCCGGCATCAAAGACCGGACGACCTCCAGCACTAGCGAGCCCAGCTCCCTGGCATCAAAGACCAGACAACCTCCGGCACCGGCGAGCCCAGCTCCCTGGCAACAAAGACCGGATGACCTCCGGCACCAGCGAGCCCAGCTCCCCGCATCAAAGACCGGATGACATCCGGCACCAGCGAGCCCAGCTCCCCGGCGTCAAAGACCGGACGACCTCCGGCACCGGTGAGCCAAGCTCCACGGCAACAAAGACCAGACGACCTCCAGCAACGGCGAGCCCAGCTCCCCGGCATCAAAGACCGGACGACCTCCGACACCGGCGAGCCCATCTCCCCAGTAACAAAGACCGGACGACCTCCGGCACCGGCGAGCCCAGCTCCCCGGCATCAAAGACCGGACGACCTCTGACACCGGCGAGCCCAGCTCCTCGGCATCAAAGACCGGACGACCTTCGGCACCGGCGAGCCCAGCTCCCCGGCAATAAAGACCGGACGACCTTTGGCACCGATGAGCCCAGCTCCCCGACATCAAAGATCGGACGACCTCCGGCACCGGCGAGCCCAGCTCCCCAGCATCAAAGACCGGACGACCTCCGCCACCGGCGAGCCCAGCTCCCCGGCAACAAAGACCGGACGATCTCCGACACTGGCGAGCCCAGCTCCCCGGCAACAAAGACTGGATGACTCTCCGGCACCGGCGAGCCTAGCTCCCCGGTGAAGGACCTGGGAAGCCCTCATGCACTCGACACCTTCGACCCCAGCTCCGAGACGCCTTCTCAAATCATCGACGTCCCCGAGCCTAGCTCTAGGATGACTGCCCAACATCGGAGCTCAGATCTCCGGCGAAGGGAACTCTCTCGACCGCTGCACCCACGAGCCCAGCTCCAAGGTTCCATCTCAAGTTCTCATCATCTTTGAGCCCAGCTCCAAGATGCTCACTCGAGACCACAGCTCAGATCTCCAGCCAAGGGCACCCCCGAGCCAAGCAACTCATCATCGACAATGCCCCCGGGCTCGGCCTCACGATGACAGCTGAAACCGGGCCCTGCCTCCTCCAGGTCCGCTCCTGCAAGCCTGGGATGCCTAGGCGGAGCCGAGCGCGAGCCTCCACCCAAGGCAGACCCCTCGAGATCGGGACCCGTGGCCAGGAGTTGAGCCCAGCCTCCTCCACCGTGAGGCGCCCCTCCGAGCTCAGGTCTCCTGGGCTGGATAGCATCATCGCCAATCAAAGCCCAGAGAAGAGTGCTCTAGCACAAAGACCTGGGAAGCCCCCAGGCACCGGCGAGCCTAGCTCCCCGTCATCAAAGACCGGATGACCCTCCGGCACTAAAGACCGGATGACCCTCTGGCACCGGCGAGCCCATCTCCCCGGCAAAGGACCTGGGAGACCCCCAGGCACTTAGTGCCTTTGAGCCCAACTCCAGGATGCCAAGGACTAGAACTCAGATTTCTAACACCACAATTCTCAAGCATCAATATCCTCGAGACTGGCTTCGAGACACTAGAGCTCAAGACTCAGACTTCCAACACCAAGGATCTCAGCCTTCGACGTCTCCGAGCCCAACTCCAAGACGGCGACCACTGAATTATGCTCCTCAACAGCTGAGTCCAAGGTTGACATCCTTCACCGGCATGACCTCGAGCTCAGCACTGGGCCCGTGCCAGTCGAAGTCCTTGGCTCCCCTCCTGGACCTCCTTGCATCGAGAAGAAAGAAGTAGCAAAGAAAGGAAGAAGGAGCGAGAGGGAGGACATTCCACATTGCAGACGACAGAGACACCATGATTACAAAAGTGCATTTCATTACTGGGAGAACCAATTACATTCTCTCTCGGGCCCCGACAGGCCGAGTGACCAAGTCAAGAAAAGAGAAAAAGTATAAGTACAAAAAGAAGAAAAATCCTATCCTAAGGGGCTGGCTCCTTCCCCGGGCGGTGCACTATTGGGACCTCTCCCTCCTCCACCTCTGTAGGAGGAGCAGGTTCAGCCGCTGAGGCCACTGGGGTCGGACCGGCTACCTCAAGCTGCGGCGCAGGTGCCGCCCTCACCGCCATCGGTGCCGGATCCCCGGGGCCCGGTGCTTCCGAGGTCGCTGGAGCCTAAGCCTCGGTTGGAGCAGCTCCCTGCTTTGCCGCCATCGTCGTCGTTGCGAAGGAAGCCTTCTTTCCCGGGACTCGATGTGCAGCTAGCTGCTCCTCGAACAGAACTCCCCATAGCTAGGACTGGCAGTATGCGAACCCCTTGGCGCAGGAGTCTGTCGCCGCTTCCCGGAAGTCCTTGAGGTACTCTAGGGTTGCCTTGAAGGCAGCCACAGCATCAGCGGCTACCTTCTTTGCAGCCTCGGCCCGGCACTGGACCTCTTCCAGCTCCGCCTTCAGGTGCTCGGACAGACGAACGACCGTCGCCAACACCTTCTCGGCAGTCTCAGTGGAGCGGTGGGAAAGTGCGACCTTCTCTTCTGCATCAGCAGCTCTCTTCTCGGTCGCAGCCACCTTCTTCTCGACGGAGGTGGCCCTCTCTCTGGCCGCCTCCAACTCGGCCTGAAGCTCCTTCAGCCGGGCCTGCTTGGACTCGAGCTCGTTATCGAGCTCCTTCTTTATTTTGGCCACTTCAGCAGCTTTGGTCTGGAGGCTCTTCACCTTTTGGCTAGCCTCCCGAACCTCTCATCCTTGCGGCCTACTTCAGCTTTGAGGGACGCGAGCTCGGTTCCCTGCTCTCTGTCCCTCCTTGCCCAGTTGCAGTAGTAATCCCTCATGAGGATTAGCTCCCGCCCTTGCTACAGTCGAAAGAGCCAGGTCAGCAACAGACAATAGAGAAGGAGACAGAAAAATGTCAAAGTCAAAGGGAACTACTTACGGCATACAGCTGGGCGAACGATGCCGTGATGAGGTCACCGAGGAGTCGCCCACTCCCCTCGCACCTGTCGCATGACTGGACCGAGAAGTCCATCATGTGCTCCGCCAGGGTCGCGTCCTTCATTAAGGACACGTTCGGGCCTAGCCGGAAAGGGACTCGGCGGTAGTCCCTCTCCTGTGTTCCCGCCGGTTCGGCTCCTTCGGTGGTAGAAGGCTCCCTTGGCGCCAACTGGGAGATTGGCACCACATCGGACCAGACTTAGGGTGCTGGCATGACTTCTTTCCCCCCCGTCCTCCTCGGCACTAGCGACCTCCAAGGAGGGGGGCACCGACCTGGCAGCAGCGGCGGCTGACCTCGCGCGGACAACCACCTCGGGCTCGGATGCTGCTTTGGGAGGCTCTGAGACGGGCTCGACCGCTCTCTTCTGCCTGCGCTCCTGTACCGGCTCATTCGTCTCGCCTGCACCGGCATGTCCGCCCTAGCCGGCACCGACCTTGCCCCGTTCTCAGCTCGGGCTCTCTTCGACGCTTGCTCGGTAGCCTCGGTGGCCTGCTTCTGCTCCTCGAAGAACGAGAGCAGCTCGTCCATCGAGAACTTCATTGCTGTACCAAGATAGAAACAAGACCAGACCCAAAAAAAAAGAAAAAGAAGAAGAAAAAAAAAGAAAAAGAAGAAGAAGAAAAAAAGAGAAAGAGAAAAAGAAAAAGAAGGGGATGGCCAAGTGGGACTCACCCCACTCCAATGTCGGGCCCACCCCGGCCTCGCGGAGATTTTGTTCGGACAGCAAAACCTCGAGCGAGGGGATCTCTGCCGATCTGAGCTGCTTGTACAGTTCGACGTCAGCCGCCTCGATAGCAGAATTCTGGTTTGGAGACCGATTTGGGTCACTTCAGACCCAGTCGACCCCCTCTATGGAAGCAAAGAAAAACCTACTCTTCCATCCCTTAATCGAAGAGAGGAGGACAAACTTTATTCCCCGAGGGCGGGAGGAAAGAGACCACCACCCCTCCTCGGTGGGGTGGTGTTTTAAGGTGAAAAATATCCTAAAGAGGGAGAAACGGGCAACAATCCCGTGGAAATGACACAAGACTATGAAGGCAAAAATGGTCCTGACGGCGTTGGGGACCAACTGAGCCGGGACGAGAGGATAGTTAGCCAGAAATGAAAGGAAGAAGGGGTGAAGAGGAAAACGGAGGCCCCCAACAAAGTCCTCCTCATAAAGGGCAATCCGCCCAGGACCACTGGAAGTCACCTGCTCCCTCAGACGAGGGACGGAGAGACGGACATACTCGGGAATCCCATAGGCTTTCCGAATGGCCAGCAGATCTTCAGAGGTAATCGCCAAGGCAATCCCTCCAGGACCCATCGACCGAGAAGGTTCAGGCTAAGGAAGGACTTGAGGAGGAGGAGAAGACCCGGATTCCCTAATGATTACTGGACCCGGGGCGGGCCGCCTACTAAACTCGAACCTCGCCACCTCCATTTCCTCGTCGGAGGAAGAGGGAGTCCTCGGCCGGGAGGGTCCGGCTTCGGCTTGGCAAGAAGGATGGAACTACGGACCAAAGCGATCCATGGAGGGGAGAGACAAGAAGGAAAAAGAAAAAGGACAAGAGGGACCCTAAAATGACTCCCACGAGGCGAGAAGAGGAGGCTAACCTGCAAAAACTCTAGAAGGACGCCGGCAGTCGAAAGGGAAGAGGGAGATGGAGAAACTCCTGCAAGGTACTGGGTGCGCGGAGTTTGAACGAGGGTTAGCTTCGAAAAAACTTGCCCCTCCTTCTGGAACTTCTACCTGCACTCGACCGTACCTTTGCGGCCCCCCAGAGGCGCCCGTCGCGTGTCGACCATCCATTGGGCCTGTGCGCCCATCCAGCCACGGTCACTATGACCTCCACGCCCGCTTCGACGGCCCCCCTCCTGCGTGGCCATGTGGCGTCTTCCCACAAGCTCATAAGACCGCAGAGCGAGGCGCCGTCGATTTTAGCCATTATTGCACCCGATTTCTTTGCCTTTCCACGTCAGCGGCATAATTACGCCCATTGCCCCAAGCGCCGCGCGTCAATGTGCCTTGGGTGTGGGGGACAAATGATGTGGCTAGAACGCTGACGTGGCACGAGGCAGCGGACGTGGAGTCCCCATCAGGCGCCACAACAAGCTTTCAACATGAGCACCTTTTCCTATATAAGCAATTTTATGGGTTGATATAAACATTTATCACCAAAGTAGTTTATTTATATTATCCATGAAATCTTTTCATTATAAGAGGGATATTTTCTGATTATGATATACAATCACCTATCCAAAGGAGGTTGTTGTATATTTTAACTGGAAAAGGTTGCATGGGATATTATGTTACAAAAATGCTCTAGCTTTCATGGATCGTCTGTTCAAAGGGAATAGGTTCGTGAATATTAGGATATTTTATTTACTTGTGATTTCATGTAAAGAGTATTTATGCATATTGCACATTCTGCCTAAAGAAAAATATGTAATATTATATTTAAACTCTTATATATCATTTATTTATATACCTATTGACAAGTATTTTGCATTCATACTATCTTTAATTAGACAATCATTTTGATATTAACAATAACAATGTTATTGTTGAGGTCTGATGGGGACATCGCCAGCAAGGATCCCGGGGCAAGCAAGAATCCTGAAGTTGCACGAATCTTGGAGCATCATGAATTCTAGAGCAGCACGAATCATGATGTAGTATAAATTTTGTTACAAATAAATTTAGATTTGAAGATCATTTCATCCTCCACACAAGAATGTCTACATGAATGCCAAATGGTGCCTAACACATGGTGACTCATAAATGCCCACATGAATGCCAAGTGACGCCCATGCATGCAGATTTTCAGATCAAGATACTTGACAACCACAAGGAGATACTTGGCACCCATGCATTTTGCCATCCCTTTCCATGAAACTTGAAATTCAAATTTGTAGCTACCTTTTCCCCTCTTTCCATGTAAAATTTGAATTTCAAATAGGACTTAGAAGGCTATAAATAGGCCCCTAATCTCTTTGTAAAAGGAAGCTAGTAATGAATGAAAGTTTTTCTTTTAGAAGAGTGGCTCTTCTTTTGCTTCGTGAGGAGAGGGTGTGAGGCCCAACCCTAGGACATGATATGAGGTCATATCTAGTTATCCTCTTCCTTGATTCCATCTTCCTTACACCCTCATGTCCTTTGAGATTCATCCTAATGGCTCAATTAGTGAGGTGGGTGAGATGCCCTAGAGGCGAGAGATCTCTTCATGAGTGTGAGTCTCAAAGCCCATAAGAGTCCAAATTTCTACCTTCCATCTCCATTATTCCTTCACCACCTTCTACAAAAAAAAATAAATAAATATAGTAGTACCCTAATCTCGGTGACTTCTAGGCTCGCCGACGATCCTACCCCGATCCCGTGCCGCATCAATTTTTGTATAAGAGCCCAAAGATTTAGGATATTCATTATTTTTTTTATCCCATCTTATTCCACTTATCCCCGCTATTCCCATTTTATTCCAAACTTATCCCAGACTTATCCCTCTATTATTCCTGTTGTCTTCTTCCTCCCACTGCCATGAACCGTCTGCCTAGATCTAAGCCCTACCTCCGCCCGCGATGCCTCCTGACCTATGGGACACCGTCCTCTCCGGTGTCCGCTCCGACCTCGTCTTTCCAGACCCCGACGTCGCCGCCACTACCCTCTCCGCCCTATCCACCATGCCCTCGCACCTCCTTGCCCGCCTTGTCCATGACGCCCACCGCAAGATCGCTGCCGGCCTCGACTCCCTCATCGACTCTCTTCGGCTCACCGCAGCCGATGTCCTCGGATGCGTCCTCGCCCGTGACGACATCGTCCTCCTCAGCGATGCCTCCCCTACACTCCTCGACCGCGTCTATGCCTGGTGGCGCCGCATCGCTGCTTCCGCCCTCGAACCGCTCCAATGTCGCGTCGCCTGCTACCGCCCCATCTCTGGCTACCATTGCCAGCCTCCGTCCACCTCCGCCTAGATCGATTGGGATTCCCCCTTGCCTGTGCCGCAGATTCGTTAGACCCCACCGGATCTCGACGGATCCCCTTGTTGTCACAACACCAGAGGCCTCCCTCTACTGCCGGACACCGAAATGGGGACTGTACCGCTCCCCGCCCATGCCACCATCCATCTCCCGTCGAGCTCGTCCCACCGCCCTGTTTTCCGTGATGCCCACACAGCCGGATCAGAGCCCATGCCGCCCGTGTCGCATCACCGCCACCCTGCCGGTCGATCTCCACCCACCGGATCTCCACCGTAGATAGCCGCCACCCGCCTCCCATCACCGATGCCGGTGAAGACCACCGGTTCTGCCAAAAATGCCAGTGAAAAACCCGCCGTTCCTTCCCTATTCTTGATTCGAATTCATGGAGGAGAAGCTGCACGAAGCGCACGTTCGTCAAAGCAAAGCCGATTCCCGGTTGCCAATTTCTCCCTTTGCATGGATTTCAAAGGCACGATCTTCAAAGCTGCACACTCCCCCAAAGTGCACAATTCTCAAAGCAGTGCTGAAAAAATAAAACTAAAAAAAAGAGAAGAGAGAAGAAAAAAAAAAGAAAAGAAAAAGCGAGAAAAAATTGGGACAACTTTCGGAGCTGCACAATTTCTAAGCCGCATGGATTTCAAAGCTGCACAGATTTTGACATAAGAAGCAGTACTGCACAGATTTCAAAGTTGCACAAATCTCAGAGTAGAGCTTCTTTCTGGATGGATATGGTTCTACCAAAGTCCCCGCTGACCCTGACTCGACGGAGTCGAGTTCTTCCCATCTCATAAGAATGATAGGGACATCGCCAGCACGGATCCCAGAGCAAGCATAAATCCTGAAGTTGCACGAATCTCGGACCAGCATGAATTCCAGAGTATCACGAATTATGATGCAGTATAAATTTCGATACAAATAAATTTAGATTTGAAAATCATTTCATCCTCCACACAAGAATGCCCACATGAATGCCAAGTGGTGTCCATGCATGCAGATTTTCAGATTTGGATACTTGGCAACCATAATGAGATACTTGGCACCCATGCTTTTTGCCACCCCTTTTCATGAAACTTGAAATTCAAATTTGTAGTTACCTTTTCCTTTCTATGCATGTAAAATTTGAATTTCAAATGGAGCTTAGAATGCTATAAATAGGCCCATAATCTCTCTGTAAAATGAAGCTAGTAATGAATGAAAGTTTTTCTTTAAAAAGAGTGACTTTTTTTTTGCTCCGTGAGGAGGTGTGTGGCTCAACCCTAGGACATGATGTGAGGTTATGTCTAGTTATCCTTTTCCTTGATTCCATCTTCCTTGCCACCTTCGTGTCCTTAGAGATTCATCCTAACGGGTCCAATAGTGAGGTGGGTGAGATGCCCTAGAGGTGAGAGATCTCTCTTGAGTATGAGTCCCAAAGTCCATAAGATTCTAAATTTCTACCTTCCATCTTCATTGTTCCTTCACCACCTTCTATAATATATATATATATATATATATATATATATAATAGTACCCTAATCTTAGTAACTTCTAGGCTCGCCGACGATCCTACCCCGATCCCGTGCCGCATCAAGGTCTTAACTAGGTCAAATTATCAAAGGTGGAGGTGTTGCCGATCTCGTCGCCGCGCCTGTGGCTTTGGAGCCGCCGATCCGACTAGACCGTCTCGTCCCTGGGGTCTCCTGGCTCGATCGAACCTGCAAGGCAAGGTCAGAAACCATGGTCGGGGATCCCGGCGAGGGAGCTCCGACGGTCAAGTTAGTAGACGGCGAGAGGGAACAGAGTCTCTGAAACAGGTCCCCGAAGGAGTCCCAGACTTAGAGATCATGCTAGTAAGAAAGGTCCCAGAAAGAATAGAAACCCAGCCGGCACCCTTCACCGAGCTCACGCCTAAGGTCCCCTCTCGGGATCTCGGATCTTGCTCTTGGAATCGAGTCTCCGGCCTTTGTTTCTTGCTTACCTTGTCGTCTATTCTCTTCTTTCTTTTATCTCCTCCTGTTACCTTCTCGAATTTCGCCCCCGGGAGCCTCCGTTGTCTCTTTTGCCTCCTCCTCTCCGCTTCTTTCCCTTTCCCCTTCTGGATCAAAGAGCCAGGTGGCTTCCCGGCCTTGTTTGCCGAGCCCAGCGAGGAAAGAGTAGGGGAGGGGGGTGCCGGTCAGACCGCCGACCAGACCTCGGGCCGAGCGTGAGCGCTCTCTTTCCCAGGCACCGACGCTGTCCGTTATTGGGCCCCGTCTTGTCAGGGTCTCGCTTCTCGACTACGAAGCCTGTCGGGCTGATGTAAGCGATGTTCCGCGTGTCGCCGCCGACCGTACGGGCGCTGTCTTCGGGGTGTGGAGGCTGTGGAGAATTGTACTAGCAACCGCTTCGTAGAAATCATGGCATCCAGTTGGTTGAACCCCGGATGCCTGAGGATCGCGTTGTAGGGCGAAGGAAGCTTGATGACGGTAAACGTCATCATGACTGTCGTCTGCCGAGGTGGGGATCCAGTGGTGACCGGGAGAGTGATCTCCCCTTCGACCCCCATCGAGTCCCCGGTAAAGCCTACCAGGGGGGTGTGCACTGGCCTTAGCCGATCATGGGACAGATTCATTCGGGAGAAAGCATCATAAAAAACCACGTCAGCGGAGCTTCTACTATCTACCATAATTCGATGTACAGGATGCTTCGCGATGGTCATCTCGACCACCACAGCATCGTTATTTACACTTTTGTTTCCACTCCCCTTCTCAGAAGGGGGTACATCCTCCGAGTTCCCGACCTCCCAGGCTCTCTTCGTCGCCCGCCCGATTTCACAAGAGATCATGCCCACTGGCTTTTTCGTCGGACGGTTGTCGATTGCGGGAACCGGGGGTAAGGTCGCGAGCGGCTGTCCCTCCGCCGGGACCTCGTTCCTGATGAACTTCCTGAGGTAGCCTCTTTTGATCAGCTCCTCGATTTCTCGTTTCAGGTTGCGACACTCCTTCGTATCATGGCCGTGCTTGCGGTGGAACTGGCAGTACTTCGACTTATCTCGGGTACCTCTTGGGTTCTGAGGAGGAGGTCGATGGAGGTAGTGCTCGCCCTCAATTTCCATGAGGATCTTCGTTCGGGGAGCGAGGAGAGGGGTGAACCTTCGCTCCGGGGTGGTCTCGCCCTTTAACCTCGGATTCGGGCGAGGGTTGGCAGATGGTCCGGGCCTCCGGGCTCCTGGAATATCCCTCGGGGCCGGCTTCTTCAATGTCTTCCCGTCTAGCTCTCGGCGGGTGCGATCGGCCTCCTCCGCTCGGATGTACTTGTGGGCACGGAGGAGGAGCTCGGAGTACGTCCTGGGGGGTTTCTTGTCCAGGAAATAGGTCAAGCGAGATGTCTTGAGCCCACGCTTTAAAGCCAGCATGGCAACGGGCTCGTCCAGGCTATAGATCTCCAAGGCAGCGGTCTTGAACCGGGTGATGTAGTCCCGAAGCAGCTCCTGGTCCTGCTGGTGGATAGAGAAGAGGCTATCCACCTCTCTCGGCACCTTCCGACAAGCGTCGAAGTGCGCCACAAACTTTCCTTCCAACTGATGGAAGGAGCAAATAGATCCGGGCTCGAGGCGGGTAAACCAGACTCGGGCGGCCTTCTGGAGGGTAGCGGGGAAGGCAATGCACAAAAGAGCGTCTGTGGCCCCCTGGACCCTCATGAGGGCCTTGTAGCTCTCCAGATGGTCCAGAGGGTCGGTGGTCCCGTCGTAGGGGTCCACCTGTGGCATGCAGAACCGGCTTGGAATTGGCTCCGCCTGGATTTCTTCAAAAAAGGGTGGACGGGAGTCGTAGCCCACCGGGTCCACCGAGGAGTTCTGCAGGTCGGCAAATCGGCGGGCAAACTCCGCCAATTTGTGCTCATGCTCCTCCAGACGCCTCTCATCCTGGCGCCTGATGGCCTCGTCGGTGGAATCTTCCATCGAGGCTATTGGTGAAGGGGGCGCCGATCGGTCTCTGCGCAGGGTCTTGCCACGGCGTCGCTTGCTGCGATGCACCATTTTGGCTTCATCGGCTGGGGATCGACTCTCGTGATCCACCGAACCGGAGTAGTTTCTTTTCACGGGAGTTTGATGGCTTCCGCGGGGATTGGAGACTGCTCACGATTGGGACGGCCTGCCTTGGATGGAGCGAAGGCTCCCGCGCGGCCCCGCGCCCGAGCTGCGGGGGTCTCTGGCTGAGGCTGTGTAGCCAGGGAGCGCTGCTGATGTTGTAGCTGCCGAACTGCCGTAGTCAAGGTCTGCAGCTGCTGGATGATGGCCGCGAGAGGTCCGTTCGCCGAGGTCGACTGTGGTGGAAGAGGAGGGGGAGCAGGAAGCTCCCTCTCCGGGCTGGGGGGCCCCTGAGGGGAGGGAATCTCCCTTACTCGGCTGGTGGACGCTTCGCATCCACGAGTGACCACCTTGGTCGGAGCGCGCTTCGTTCACAGAAAGCTAGCTCCCCTCGGGGGTGTTGTCCTCCCCCCTACCTGGCGCGCCAATCTGTTGCCGATCTCGCCATCGCGCTTGTGGCTTCGGAGCCGCCGATCTGACTAGACCGTCTCACCCCTGGGGTCTCCTGACTCGATTGAACCTGCAAGGCAAGGTCAGAAACCCTAGCCGGGGATCCCGGCGAGGGAGCTCTGATGGTCAAGTTAGTAGACGGCGAGAGGGAACAGAGTCTCTGAGACGGGCCCCCGAAGGAGTCCCAGACTTAGAGATCATGCTAGCAAGAAAGGTCCCAGAAAGAATAGAAACCCGGCCGGCACCCTTCACCGAGCTCACGCCTAAGGTCCCCTCTCGGGATCTCGGATCTTGCTCTTGGAATCGAGTCTCCGGCCTTTGTTTCTTGCTTACCTTGTCGTCTATTCTCTCCTTTCTTTTATCTCCTCCTATTACCTTCTCGATTTTCGCCCCCGGAGGCTCCGTTGTCTCTTTTGCCTCCTCCTCTCCGCTTCTTTCCCTTTCCCCTTCTGGATCAAAGATCCAGGCGGCTTCCCGACCTTGCTTGCCGAGCCCAGCGAGGAAAGAGTAGGGGAGGGGGGCGCCGGTCAGACCGCCGACCAGACCTCGGGCTGAGCGTGAGCGCTCTCTTTCCCAGGCACCGACGCTGTCCGTTATTGGGCCCTGTCTTGTCAGGGTCTCGCTTCTCGACTACGAAGCCTGTCGAGCTGATGTAAGCGATGTTCCACATGTCGCCGCCGACCGTACGGGCACTGTCTTCGGGGTGCGGCGCACGCGGCTCGAGGGGCAATCTTGGAGCTCGTGCTCTTGCTCCTCGGAAGCTTCTCCGCGTAGGTTCGCCTGCCTCGGCCGAGGCGGGACCACCTCAGGGTGCCACCTGGTGAGGGAGCAGGGAGGCCGCTGGCTTTGGCCGAGGTGGACCCCTCCTGGGTGGATACTTGGCGGAACGGCAGAGGGGCGCTCGACTACGGCCGAGGTGGTCCCATCTCCGGGCGACACCTGGCGAAGGAGCGAGGGGCCCGGCTTGACCTCGACCTCGGTGGGACCGTCTCAGGGTGCCACCTGGCGAGGGAGCAGGGAGGCCGCCGACTTCGACCGAGGTGGACCCCTCCTGGGTGGACACCTGGCGGAGTGGCAGAGGGGCGCTCGACTTCGGCCGAGGTGGTCCCGTCTCCGGGCGACACCTGGCGAAGGAGCGAGGGGCCCGGCTCGACCTCGGCCTAGGTGGGACCGTCTCAGGGTGCCAACTGGCGAGGGAGCGGGGAGGCCGCCGGCTTCGACCGAGGTGGACCCCTCCTGGGTGGACACCTGGCAGAGCGGCAGAGGGGCGCTCGACTTCGACCGAGATGGTCCCATCTCCGGGCGACACCTGGCAAAGGAGCGAGGGGCCCGGCTCGACCTCGGCCTAGGTGGGATCGTCTCAGGGTGCCAACTGGCGAGGGAGCGGGGAGGCCGCCGGCTTCGGCCGAGGTGGACCCCTCCTGGGTGGACACCTGGCGGAGCGGCAGAGGGGCGCTAGGCCGAGGTGATCCCGTCTCCGGGCGACACCTGGCGAAGGAGCGAGGGGCCCGGCTCGACCTCGGCCTTGGTGGGACTGTCTCAAGGTGCCACCTAGCGAGGGAGCAGGGAGGCCGCCGGCTTCGGCCGAGGTGGACCCCTCCTAGGTGGACACCTTGCGGAGCGGCAGAGAGGCGCTCGACTTCGACCGAGGTGGTCCCGTCTCCGGGCGACACCTGGTGAAGGAGCGAGGGGCCCGGCTCGACCTCGGCCTAGGTGGGACCGTCTCAGGGTGCCACCTGGCGAGGGAGAGGGGAGGCCGCCGGCTTCGGCCGAGGTGGACCCCTCCTGGGTGGACACCTGGCGGAGCGGCAGAGGGGTGCTCGACTTCGACCGAGGTGGTCCCGTCTCCGGGTGACACATGGCGAAGGAGCGAAGGGCCCGGCTCGACCTCGGCCTCGGTGGGACCGTCTCATGGTGCCACCTGGCGATGGAGCAGGGAGGCCACCGGCTTCGACCGAGGTGGACCCCTCCTGGGTGGACACCTGGCGGAGCGGCAGAGGGGCGCTCGACTTCGGTCGAGGTGGTCCCGTCTCCGGGCGACACCTGGCGAAGGAACGAGGGGCCCGGCTCGACCTCGGCCTAGGTGGGACCGTCTCAGGGTGCCACCTGGCGAGGGAGCGGGGACGCCGCTGGCTTCGGTCGAGGTGGACCCCTCCTGGGTGGACACCCGGCAGAGCGGCAGGAAGGCCTGGACCGACCTCGACCTCGGCCGAGGCGGAGTCGCGCCTGATTTTTTCGAAAAACTCCACGTGGCTCGAATCACGCCCAGCGAAATCTGAGACATGCCATGTCATCGTTACGGCCGTAACAGGAGGTATATTGGATTTAAAAAATTTATCTATTCAAAGGAGATAGATTTTCGAATGCCTTATATCCTTATTATTTTAACCTTTATTATCTTTAAAAAGAGACATAAATATTAGGCCTAAGAAATTTGTCTATCCAAAAAAATAATTTTCAAACATCTTATATTCTCATTATATTGATTTTATTATTGGAGTTCAAAAGTATGTCATATTCTCTCTAAAGAAAAGTTTTATGATAATGCATATACTATTCTTGTTGAAAATGGTTTATTATGTTTAAAGCCCTTATTTATTTATTTGTTGTTTGTATCTCTAATATATAGCATTCGTTAAAGATCTTGATTGATCGTTTATGTATCTTATGCCATCTTAGTGGTTATAACTTGATGATTTATGATTGGAAGGTTCGTGAATTTCAATGAATGGTGACCATCAAGTAGCCCGTTCACTAAGATTTACCATATTTTTCTATAAGATATTTAGAAATGATTGCATAGCATTATATATTGAAGAGAGATTTCTTATATGGGTCACTTTCTTTTCAACAAAAGACTTGTAGCATTGGATCAAGGGCTCTCATTAAAATAATGCTTATAAAGATTATCCGGTATATATATTATCTATGTTTCTTTATTGATTAACTAGAGAAATATTGTTTAGCAGTTAGTATATTTATATTCAATAAAGTTAATACTCCCATTATGATGGCTCTGACTGAAATAATTTATAAAATATGAAAACTGAAATTATACTAGTATTAAGTATGATTGATTATAGATAGTACATTGTGTAATGAACTTCCATCTTGGATGACTTATAAGAGTACTCTAGAATAAAACTATTTATTAAAGTGATAAAAAATGAATCATTTTGCCTATAATATATTTATATGATTGATTCCATTCTCGATATTACATCTAAGAATGGTGATCTAATATGATTTATAATCTCATTAATAAAATATATGTAGAATCTGATAAAAGAGAGCCTGGATAGCTGATGAACAAATAAATCAATATGAGATATGATGGCATGATGGTGCTAGGACTTATATCATAAAACTAGAGAGTATTATGCCTAAACTAAGTATTTTGATATCTCTATCTCTAATATGTTGGTTACTCATCATATTTTTAATTTTTTTACTGTGTGGTTTGGTGAACTTAAAACCATATAAATGGAATAATTAATAATTTTATCATATTTTATTCAAAAATTTTTATTACTTTTGAAAAAAGATAAGAGTATTAATATGGTATATCAATCACCTTCCAGAATCTCATACATAATAAATATTAAAAAATTAATAAATATTTATATAAGTATGGAATAGTTGTTTAATATACCATGCCTAAAACTTCTAAGCAAATAAGTATGATTGAAAGATAAAATTATACTCTGAAGGATATAGTATAAAGTGTAATGAGTGGGAGCAATTTGTCATGATATCTCTAGTATAAGATCCTAAAAATTGTCATATATATTTAGATAAAATTCTTGATAAACTAGTTACACAAAATACCTTTTAAGTTGAAGGTTGGAAGGAAGCCTATTATTATTTAATTTTATATTCAGGGTTGTCCTACAATACTTGATTATTAATACTGCATTAGTGAATAAATTTTGGATTTTAAAAAATATATTATTCAAATAATTATCTAGATAACTCTAAATAAATACGATTCTACTATCCTGATAGATATATAAAGAATGTTGAGTTAAATTATGCCATGTTTGTAGTTTTTGATGTACATGATATTAGATACTTTAATACTAAAATATGATATTAAAGAAAAAATAAGTTATTACTCTTATTTTTTATTATAAAAATATTATATTTCATTGTATTGGAGGACAGTAGGAGAGCAACATCAAATATACAAATTAATTATAGTATCTCAATTACTAGTTGATATAGTACTAGTAAAGAAATTATATAATAGAAAATAAAAATATATCATTTCTTATGATAATTTGATTTCTTAATATGTGAGTGGCTGGAGGTTTTGTTTCATAGAAAATCATGAAAATAGAATTTAATGATGTTTTTGAATATATTGACAAAGTTTGTAGCATATTGCAAAGTTACAATATATAGTGCTTTTGATTATGAAACTTTATCCTGGATCTTATAATTGTTAATTCTATTTTTAAAAATTATTTAAGATTTATTACAATAATGGTGGAGCTATGTTCTTTAAAGGAATAATAAAAAAATTTATTATTTTTATATATATGAAGATAAAATATTTTACAGTCAGAGATTTTAGTTAAAATGAAGATATTTTATAAAGTATATTTATGCAAAGTCAATTTTATCGATCCCTTATTTAAATAAATAAGATCCATAGTTTTTTATAAAATATGTCAAGAATATGGATATTTTAGAATCTTTTAATTTTTTTGATTAGTGAGAGTTTGACGTATTTATGTATTGACTTGATAGATAAATTTATTTATCATTGATTACTTTATTAATGGATTGTAATCCAAGAATATATAATTGTCTAGTGCACATATATATGAAGTATATATTGGTTGATCCTTTGATCAAATATTTGAAGTCCGTATGCATATGCTTTACAAAGCATATCAAAAATTTGGACATATTAAATTCTTTTGATGTATTTGGTTAATGAAAGTGACTTTGTATTTGTGCTTTATTATTATAAAGCTTATTTTATTTTATATATCTATCATGAGTATTTGTATACATTATTGAAATGATAGTTGATGGATTGCATTCCTATATGGTTTAAATGTACATGTAAAAATAAAATATAATATAATATTTGAAGAATGTGCCTTTATCTCGAGAATGACAGTTGTATATATATATATCTTATTTGTTATTTAAGAGATCTCGATTTATTTGTTTGGAAACATATGGGCTTCTTTTGAAGTTATAGAATTTCTCTAACTTGTAATAAAGTATATGGTTAAAGAAAAATCATGATTACTGGTATATATAATTCTTTTGTTATGATATATATCTTATTTATGTACCTATTGTATGAAAACTAAGATCAGGTTTCGAGTTTCAAATATATTGTACTGTCTCATCCATGATACCATATTGAGTATGTGAGACGGAATGGCTTATTGTTTTGAAGCCATTAAAACTTTTCTTGTTTATTTTATTTTTAAATATATTGAAGCGAAATTAGTAGACTGACAATAAAAATAGTATATTTTCTTTGGATCACTTTTAATAATATTCTCTTACTACACTATCATACCAAGGTTCATATTGATAGTATTTATGATGCTTGTAACCATTGATTGGTCTTGTTCAAATAAGGAACACAATGACTCCCATGATTCGGTATGATTGATATTATTAGATCGAGTTATTTGTAGATACTATCTATGGATCATTTATTTTAGTGGCCACGTAATATTTTATTCGAGAGTCATTTTAAAATAAAATATTTTCAAAATCATAATTAATATTATCCAAGTGAAATAATGTAAGAGTTTTTTTTCTAATTTTGGGCTAACATTAATTATTATTATTATGGTTTATTAAAAATAGGTTGATTATATGGTCGATGTTGATAAACATATATATAGCCTAATGTTATGTGATCCCTGTGTTTGGGCTAGGAGCACCTTATATTGGTTGGTGTGGTTAAGGCGGTGTAGTATAGAACTTAGCCCAACTAGTCCATTATGGAAGGGCCTATTAGGATTTATTTATAAATTGGCTAGGTCCCCTCTCCACTCCTCATATTATTATTATTTTATGTGAGATTTATTTTCATGACTTGTTCCATCAATAGCCATCTATTAAGAGAGGAAGGCTGGAGATAAGGACTTGGTCTTTGATATTTGCATGGGAATCTATTACAGGTTTGGGATACATGGTGAATATAGGTATACATTTCAAAGCTAAATCCTTTTGGTAGATCATGATCATGTAAAAATTTTAGATCTGTTAGTTATTCAAATCAAATCTCGAAAGATTTTGTATTTCAATCTTCTGCTTTTGATTCATGGGGTTTATGGATCTATGATTACTCAAACTAATTCTTGGAAATATATATTTTTTTTTTTGATGTTCTAGAAATCAAGCATAGGATCATGGGATAATAAAAATTTTCTTACAAGACAAGCCTATCGCCGAAAGTAATATTCTTAATGATGAAAAGCTAAAGAATTTGACTTCATCTTTGGTCATAAAAGGAGATGGTGAAATCTAATGTGTCCAACCTCTGAGTCTTGCTTTGCTCATTGTAATTACAACTTTTTCCCCTCTACTAGTGAGGCCAATGTGGCTCGGTCCCACGTTGCAAACTCCCATCCAAATACAAAAAGTGAATAAGGCATGGATTTGTTGCACCCATTTTTCTAATATCCTTTCTACCACACATTTTATAGGTCCATGTCAGTCTAGGTGAGCCATAATCCCCCCTCCCCTAGTGGACGCATGCAAACGGATCCCTTTCTTATATAATTATAATTATGATAAAAATTACTTAGAATTTATTTGGATGATGGGATTGTTGGGTGCAGCGTCTCGAATTTGGCTCCTAGAAAGAGTCCAAAACAAGATCCAAATGAGAATCCTAGAAAAAAGATTGGAAGCAGCCTAGTCTAAAAGAGAAGAAAAAAAAAGATTCAGGCCTAAACCCGTGGCCAATCCATAGGCCAGTGCAGCTCAGTGCGCGGCGTACATGGACGCACAACCTAGCATGCTTGCTATCAACCAATGCCTAGGCAAGCGCACGGTGGCCCAAGCTTAGGTGGTTGTCCCCCCTCTTCCCAAGCATGCGGAGTTGGTGGTCTATGTAGGAGGCATGGTGCACGAGAGGCTAAACACGGTCCATGGCGATATTTGATAGTGTTAGCATGGCATATGGGAGCAGTGCATGGATTTTGCATGATCCAATGTAGCGTGCATTTCGCATAGAGAACGGATGGCCCAGGACATATTCGATGCTATGTAGGCTGATCTATGCAATTTATGGTACAATCTAGTCCAATCAATGGCCAGGAATTGATCTAGAGTCAAATTCAAATAAGGAGAGCTACAGGATTTCGATTTGGATGCTGTTTAGACCGTTGGACTTTTAGTGATATGCTATTCACGATAGTGACTATAAAAATGGGGGCAGAGGGCCAGAAACAGAGTGCGAGGATCCAAAGTGTGATGAAAGATTTTTAAAAAATCTGTATGGGCTGAGAGTTGAGGGCTTGAGAGAGGGATTTGGGATTTATTGATGAGATAATTGTATGGGATTGAGAGTGAGAGATCCAATCTTTTAAGTTTTTATTTTTTCATAGTGAAACCTTGCATACCCAATGGATCGTGTATTTTATTTTATTTGATCTCTTCTTTCTTTTCTTGTAGCATTGACACCAACAATAATAATCCTGGAATCGGGGATCCATATTCTGCACGAGGGATTCTTTGAGAGTGGGATCAGTGCAGTTGCTACCACAATAACTTGTATCAGAGCCTAGCAAAGTCTAAATTATTCATGTTGATATGGTAACATCGCTGACATGTAGTATGTGTCAGATCCAGCTGACCGCCAGGTCGCACCACGTGGCGCCATCTCCGGACTCTCCCGCAAGGTGGCTCGTTCAGCGATAGAGCCGACCCCGGGGCCGAGCTTGGCACCTCCACCCCTCCACCAGGTGTCGATCCAAGTAGGATCCACCTCGACCGGAGTGGCCCTGCCTCTGCTCCTTCACCAGGTGGCGCCCCCAGATGGGTCCACCTCGACCGAGGTCGCTCGAGCTGGCCTCTGCCACTCCGCCAAGTATCGATCCAAGCGGGACCCACATCGATCGGAGTGGCCCTACCTCTGCTTCTTCGCCAGGTGGCACCCCCAGACTGGTCCTCCTTACCGAAGTCGAGCCAGGCTCTCCCCGCTCCCTCTCCAATTTGCAACCCCAAATGGGTCCACCTTGGCCGAGGTCGAGCTGGCCTCTGCCACTATGCCAGGTGTCGATCCAGGAGGGATCCACCTCGGTCGGAGTAGCCCTACCTCTGCTCCTTTGCCAGGTGGTGCCCCCAGACGGGTCCACCTCACCAAAGTCCGCCCAGGCTCTCCCCGCTCCCTCGCTAGGTGGCACCCCCAGATAGGTCCACCTCGGTCGAGGTCGAGCTGGCCTCTGCCACTCCACCAGGTGTCGATCCAAGTGGGATCCACCTCGACCGGATTGGCCTTGCCTCTGCTCCTTCGCCAGGTGGCGCCCCCAGATGGGTCCACCTCACCAAAGTCGAGCCAGGCTCTCCCCGCTCCCTCGCCAAGTGGCACCCCCAGATGGGTCCACCTCAGTCAAGGTTGAGCTGGCCTCTGCCACTCTGCCAGGTGTCGATCCAGGCAGGATCCACCTCGGCCGGAGTGGCCCTACCTCTGCTCCTTCGCCAGGTGGCACCCCCAAATAGGTCCACCTCGTCAACATCAAGCCAGGCTCTCCTCGCTCCCTCGCCAGGTGGCACCCCCATATTGGTCCACCTTGGCCGAGGTCGAGCTGGCCTCTGCCACTTCGCCAGGTGTCGATCCAGGCGGGATCCACCTCGATCGAAGTGGCCCTGCCTCTACTCCTTCGCCAGGTGGTGCCCCCAGATGGGTCCACCTCACCGAAGTCGAGCCAGGCTCTCCCCGCTCCCTCGCCAGGTGGCACCCTAGATGGGTCCACCTCGGTCGACGTTGAGCTGGCCTCTACACTCCGCCAGGTGTCGATCCAAGCAGGATCCACCTTGACCGAAGTGGCCCTGCCACTACTCCTTCACCAGGTGGCACCCCCAGACGGGTCCACCTCATCGAAGTCGAGCCAGGCTCTCCCCGCTCCCTCACCAGGTGGCACCCCCAGATGGGTCCATCTCGGTCAAGGTCGAGCTGGCCTCTGCCACTCCGCCAGGTGTCGATCCAGGCGGGATCCACCTCGGTCGGAGTGGCCCTGCCTCTACTCCTTTGCCAGGTGGCGTCCCCAGATGGGCCCACCTCACTGAAGTCAAGCCAGGCTCTCCCCGCTCCCTCGCCAGGTGGCACCCCCAGATGGGTCCACCTCGGTCGAGGTCGAGCTGGCCACTGCCACTCCACCAAGTATCAATCCAGGCGGGATCCATCTCGGCCGGAGTGGCCCTGCCTCTGCTCCTTTGCCAGGTGGCGCTTTCAGATGGGTCCACCTCGACCGAAGCCAGCCATTTCTATGGAAGACGGAAGGACTGGGGGTGCGAGCTCCGAGGAAACTGCTGAAGACAGTGCATACAGGCAGCGCACCCGGTACGGTGTCTCTAGGCCTGCAATGGCTCGCGGAACTATGTTGGCACCAGTTTGGAAAGGGAATCCTACCCAAGGCACTGAACCCAGCATCCATACAACCCCAAGGACGACCACAGACGAAACTCCCTTCAACCTTGTCTTTGGGTCGAAGGAGGTTATCCCAGTGGAGCTTAGCCTACCGACACTGCACGTGGAATAATATGATGAAGCCAAGAATCCAGCATGGCTGCTGCTCAACCTGGGTCTCCTCAAGGAAACGAGGGACAAGGCACGAGTTCGGATGGCGGCCTACCGGCAATGAGTAGCTAGGTACTACAACTCCAAGGTAAGGCCAAAAGTCTTTCGCCCAGGGGATTTAGTATTGCACCGTGTCGAGGCTTCCCAACCTCGAGAATGCGGGAAGCTCTCTCTGAACTGGGAAGGTCCCTATCAAGTGGTCGAAGCACTCCCTTGAGGTGCTTATTATCTTGCCGAGCTTGGCGGGGATCAATTTTCACGGACCTAGAACGCCGCAAACCTTAGGATATATTACCAATAATGTAAGATTCCCTGAATATTAACAATGAAATTCTTTCTTTGTGCAATATTTATTTCTGTCTCATAGGACCAACGCCGCCCGACCTTAAGTCCGACGAATGAAGGTGAGGCAAAGATCCCGCAAAGCGGTTTGCGAGAAGCGCAAAATCCTGAAGTTCAGTCTGGAAAGCCGAACGGAACATAGTTCCGACATGAGGCACCGAAGTTCAGTCCGAAAGATGGTGCGGAACCCAGTTCTCCCACGAGATCCCGGAGTTCAGCTCGAAAAGCCGAACGGAATGCAGTTCCGACATGAGGTACCAGAGTTCAGTCCGGAAGGTGGTGTGGAACTCAGTTCTCCCACGATATCCCGGAGTTCAGTCTGAAAAGCCGAACAGAACACAGTTCCGACATGAGGCACTAGAGTTTAGTCTAGAAGGTGGCGCATAATCCAGTTCCCCCACGAAGTCCCGGAGTTTAGTCCGAAAAGCCGAACGGAACACAATTTTGACATGAGGTACCGCAGTTCAGTCCGGAAGGTAGCACGGAACCCAGTTCCACCATGAAATCCCAGAGTTCAGTCTGGAGTGCCGAGCGGAACCCAGTTCCAGGCCCCAGAGTCTAGTCTGAAAGGTGGCACGGAGTCCACGAGATCCCAGAGTTCAATCCGGAGGTGCCCTGGTGACTTAAGTCCCGGTGCCGAAGATTTTCAAGGTGCAAGCCAGAGGCACCAGGGGTTCCTTCACGGAGCTTGAAGGCCTCCTGAACTTTGTTCCAGACCAAGGTTCCAAGTCAAGTCGCGAACTAGAGTTATATGTTTTGGACTCCAATGGCAGGTAACACTATAACAGCATTACCAAGCAGAAAAACAAAAAAGAAGGAAGAAAAGAAGAAGAGAGAAGTTTAGTGAAACACTAGAGGAAAAGTAGATCTTCATTTCCAAGTAAAAGACTCCTTACAAAAAGAAAGGTCCCGACAGACCGGGTGACCCAGAAAAAGAGAAGACAACAACAAGCAAAAGAAAAACCTATGCTAAGGTATAGAGTGGAATCATTCGGCTGCTGCACCCTCCTCCGGCTGGGAGGCCTTTGTGCCGCAGGCCGCATCCTCGGAAGGTTACTCGGGAGCCTCCTCGCCAGCGGCCCCCGGTGCCACCAAGGATGACCCCGGTCAGGTCGACCTTGGGAAACTGGGTGGCCACCTGTCCCTGGCAGACCTCGAAGCCTTTCAGGAAGGAGTCCATGGCAGCTTCGTGCATCTCCTTCTCAAACTCTCATGAGGCCCGGAACTTCGGCACGGCCTCCTGCGTCTCCTTTCGTGAGGCCGCCAGCAACCCGTTGATGTAGAATGTCTTGTCGTTGGCCACCGCCAACTCTTTGAGAACCTCATCCACCCGACGCTCCAGTGACCGGGACTGCTCCCTGAGGTGGGTGATCTCGGCCACGTCTTCTTCGACCCGGCACTGGCTCGAGATCCTTTCCTCGGAGAGAGAGGACTTCAGTTCCCTGACCCGACCATCGGCACGGGCCAGGTCCTCCCGGAGGGTCTCATTCCTCCCCCGCATCTCCTGGCCCTTGTCCACAAGATCCTTTACATCGGCGGCCAACTTGCTCAGCTTCCGCTCCTTCTCGGCCTCTCTCTTCACTGAGGCAGAGAGGAAATCCTGGAGCAGTAGTATGTCGGTCCCGATCTGCATCAAAGGAAGAACTAACGGTTTAAGAAGACCCAACTGGAACATTAAAAGGGCTAGATGCTTACCATGAAGAGCATGGGGAGGGTCTCGAGCAGGGCCTCCGTGTAGTCTCGGCCGCCCCTCAATCAGCTATCCTAGGGCCGCGCAGCAAACTCCATCATCTTCTCCGTGAGGCCTTGGTCACGGATGACGAAGCAGCCCCCATGGAGGGCGGGAGGTGCCAGTTGAGGATCGGGGGGAGACTGAGCTGGAGTTCCCCCGCCGGGCGGAGCCACAATTGAAGGTGCCACCCTCGGTGTAGTCGTCGTCGCCGCTAGCTTGGTGACTGGTGCAGCAGTAGCGAGGGGAGGTGCTAATCGCCCCACCTCCCTGGCCTCATCGAGCTCAACGATGTCCATGGTGGGTGTCTGCCGCTGGGGTGGCTTGGGTGCCAGACCCATCACCCTGGGCTCAGTAGAATCCGGAGTGGGCCTGGGCCTCTGGCCCGTCTCTATTCGGGCCCGCTTCGGGGGAGCCTCCTGAGCCCCTTCGAGGGTGTTCCTCTTCTGGGCCCCCTCCATCAAGCTTTCGACGGAGAACTTCATCCCTGGAGAAAAGAGAGGCCAGAGCGTCAGATAGTCCAGCAAAAAAAGAAAGAAGAAAGAAGAGCGGAGGCCCACCGATCGTCCATACTAGGCTGATCCCTGCCTCGAACAAGTTCTGCTCTGAGAGCAGAACATCAAGAGAAGGGACTACATCGCATAGAAGCTGGGAGTAGACCTCCTGATCCGCCGACTCGACTTGGGAATTCCGGTTCAAAGACCAATCCGGCTCACTCCAGACCCAGTCGACATCCCGGACTGAAGCAAAAAAGAATTGGTTCTTCCATCCCTTGATCGATGTGGGGAGGTCGAATCAAAGGCACCTGGGCCAGGACGAAAGGTACCACCAACCATCATCGATGGAGTACCGTTTCAAGGTGAAAAGGGCCCTGAACAAGGAGAAACAGGCAACGAACCCGTGGAAATGACAAAAAGCTATGAAAGCAAAGATGACCTTGATGGCATTGGGAGCCAACTGGGCCGGAACAAGATGGAAGTGGCTAAGAAAAGATAAAAAGAATGGATGAAGGGGAAAGCGAAGACCTCTGGCAAGGAAGTCTTCGTAGAAGGCAATTCTGCCACGGTCACTGGAAGTCACCCGATCCCTCGGCCCTGGGACTGAAAGCTGAATGGAGTCCAGGACCCCATACATATCCTGGATCCAGGAAAGGTCATCTCCGGTCATCATCGAGACGAAGCCGGAGGGGCCAGAAGAAGTCTCTGCCACTGGAGCAGGAAGGACAGGAGGAGCCCTAGGGACACCGATGGTTATGCCGCCTGGCCGCAGCCACCACCGGACGTCCACGGGAAGGTCGTCCTCTGAAGAGAAGGGGGATGGAGTCCTCAGCTGGGAAGGACCGGCCTCATCCGGGTTAGAAGAGAAGTGGCGATGATGGGCCATCGAGACGAGGAAGGAGCAGATGAAGGATCAGGTGAAGGTGAAGGGGAAGCAGACGGAGGAGACTGGGTCGCAGGGCACTCACCGGGATATTGTGGCGGAATAATGGTGATCCGAGTGAAGAAGAGAGGTCGCTGCAACCGCCGGCGAGGTGCGAGATAGCCAAAAGACTTCATTTTCGGAAAGTCTCCTCTCTTTTCAAACCCATCAACAGCGGTCGTACAACTCCTTTTTCGCCAATGCCATTGGATGAGCACCATGTGGAAAGGCGCCCAACGAAGATGCTTCGCTTCGCTGAAAACCACCTTGAGCCTAGCGCGGCGCAATTATAACCTACTGAACATGTTGACGTGGCACCTATATATTGAACCTCGGGCATGATGAGCGGTTTGGCAGCGTCCCAGCATTTATTGCACAAAATTTTTGTCCTCCCATGTCATCTCTGAATTAACTCCCCACATCCCTGCAGCGGTGCTCCAATGGGACTTCGGAGTGGGGGGCAACTGATATGGCAACATCGCTGATGTAGAGTATGCGTCAGATCCAGCTAACCACCAGGTGGCACCGTGCGGTACCATCTCCGGACTCTCCCGCCAGGTGGCTTGTTCAGCGGTAGAGCCGACCTCGGGGCTGAGCTCGGCACCTCCACCACTCCGCCAGGTGTCGATCCAAGCGGGATCCACCTCGACCGGAGTGGCCCTGCCTCTGCTCCTTCGCCAGGTGGCGCCCCCAGACGGGTCCACCTCGTCGAAGTCGAGCCAGGCTCTCCCTGCTCCCTCGCCAGGTGGCACCCCAAATAGGTCCACCTCGGGCAAGGTCGAGCTGGCCTCTGCTAATCTGTCAGGTGTCGATCCAAGCGAGAACCACCTCGGCCGGAGTGGCCCTGCCTCTGCTCCTTCGCCAGGTGGCGCCCCCAGATGGGTCCACCTCGTCGAAGTCGAGCCAGGCTCTTCCCGCTCTCTCGCCAAGTGGCACCCCCAGTTGGGTCAACCTCGATCGAGGTCGAGCTGGCCTCTGCCACTCCGTCAGGTGTCGATCCAGGCAGGATCCACCTCGACCAGAGTGGCCCTGCCTTTGCTCCTTCGCCAGGTGGCGCCCCCAGACGGGTCCACCTCATCGAAGTCGAGCCAGGCTCTCCCCGCTCTCTCGCCAGGTGACACCCCCAGATGGGTTCACCTCGGTCGAGGTCGAGCTGGCCTTTGCCACTCCGCCAAGTGTCGATCCAGGTGGGATCCACCTCGATCGGAGTGGCCCTGCCTCTGCTCCTTCGCCGGGTGGCGCCCTCAGACAGGTCCACCTCGCCGAAGTCGAGCCAAGCTCTCCCCGTTCCCTCGCCAGGAGGCATCCCCAGACGGGTCCACCTCGATCGAGGTCGAGCTAGCCCTGCCACTCCGTCAGGTGTCGATCCAGGCAGGATCCACCTTGACCGGAGTGGCCCTGCCTTTGCTCCTTTGCCAAGTGGCACCCCCAGATGGGTCCACCTCGTCGAAGTCGAGCCAGGCTTTCCCCGCTCCCTCGCCAGGTGGCACCCCCAGATGGGTCCACCTTGGCCGAGGTCGAGCTGGCCTCTGCCACTTTGCCAGGTGTCGATACAGGCGGGATCCACCTCGGTCAGAGTGGCCCTACCTCTGCTCCTTCGCCAGGTGGCGCCCCCACACGGGTCTACCTCGTCGAAGTCGAGCCAGGCTCTCCTCGCTCTCTTGCCAGGTGGCACCCCCAGATGGGTCCACCTCAGCTGAGGTCGAGCTGGCCTCTGCCACTCTGCTAGGTGTCGATCCAGGTGGGATCCACCTCAGTCGGAGTGACCCTGCCTCTGCTCCTTCTCCAGGTGGCACTCCGAGATGGGTCCACCTCGCCGAAGTCGAGCTAGGCTCTCCCTCGCTAGGTTGCACCCCCAGATGGGTCCACCTCGGTCGAGGTCGAGCTGGCCTCTGCCACTCCGCCAGGTGTCGATCTAGGCGGGATCTACCTCGGCTGGAGTGGCCCTGCCTCTGCTCCTTCGCCAGGTGACGCTCCAAGATGAGTCCACCTCGGCCGAAGCCAGCCCTTTCTATGGAAGACGGAAGCATCGGGGGTGCGAGCCCCAAGGAAACTACTGAAGACAGCGCGCACAGGCGACGCACCCGGTACGGTGTCCCTAGGCCTGCGATGGCTCGCGGAACCACGTTGGCACCAGTTTGGAAAGGGAATCCTGTCCAAGGCACCGACCCAGCATCCAGTAGCCCAGCATCCTAGAAAGGGAGGGCCATGGTCAACGCCTCAGGCCCGAGAGCATCTTCACAAGGATCGGTAACCCGCCAAGTTTCCCCCCTCATGACTGCATGGCTGACGAGACCAGTCCACCACTTAACTCCCGACCGTAAGGGAGATGAGAGGGGAATGGTCGCTGACCTCCAGAGCCCCCCGGGGGATTGAGGCGCGGACGGAGGCATGGATCGGCGGCCTAAAAAGGAAGACCAGGGGCAAGAAAAAAGGTAAGCAATCGAGAGGACAAGCAGTCCCGTAAGATGAAGAATGGGCGATCTTAAGCCAGAGGCTCCAGAGGAACCCGCAGGACCGAGTCCAACGAGCTCGGTTGCAGGAATCAGAGCACCCTTCTCTCTCTCATTCTCATTCTTCTTCTCATCTAAGATTCCCCTAAGAATGGAAACCCAGCAGGTTTCCGCCTTAGTAGATATGTTCCACTTTATCGCTCTCTAACTTGACCATCGGAGTGCCCTCGCCGAGATCCCCGGCCCGGGTCTCTAACTTCTTTCTTGCAAGTCCGGAAGTGTCGGGATTCCGCAGCTCAGGGGACCCAGTCCGGTGCCAACTCATAGCTGCAGGCCACGACGGTAAGGTCGGCAACACATGTTGATCGAGATCGAAGAAGATAGAGAAGATAGTCATAATCAAAATCGACATTAATTGATTCAATGATAAGAATAATTTCTTCCTTTGGCAAACAAGAGTGAAAGACTTGATGATCTAACATGGATTGATCGATGCTCTTATATACAAGGAGAGGATGGACATCATGAAGGATAGGACTTGGAAGTAGCTCTAGATGCAAGCTATGAGCACGATCTACTTATACTTGGTAGATGAAGTGGGGATCCATGTGCTGAATGAGACTTCCCCGATAGTGCTATGAATGAAGCTTGAGGTGTTATACGTGGCGAAGTCTCTCTCTAACATGCTCTTCCTTTAGAAGTAATTTTATCAATTACGGATGATAGACGGGTAGAGCATACAAGAGTACTTGAGCTTCTAGAGAATTCTTGCTGATCTCCTCAATATTAGTATAAAAGTTAAGAAAAAGATCAGGATGTTGGTCTTGCTTTCATTACTACTGAGATCCTTCAAGTTCTTAGTGACTATTCTTCTAACAGGAAAGAGTACCATCAAGATGAAGGAGGTCATCTTGGCATTACTTCATAATAAGGTTCTTAGATAGGAGAGCCAAGCTTCGAGTTCACGAGAAAACTCGGCATTTACAATTTCTAGAGGAGCAAGTGATAAAATGTAAAGCAACAGAGAATCATGATGCAGGCGGTCCAAGTTGAAGGATACAAGCAGGATTAAGTACTCGGTGCGACGAGCATGGATATTATGTCAGAGATTGCCCATACTTAAAGATCGAATGATGACTACTATGACAGTAGCCGATTGTAGCAACGGTGATAGATATTACAGTAATGCACTTATGATATCCGATTAGGTATCTCCTTCTTTTTAGCGGATTTTAGATTCTGTATGTCCACATCGTATTTATTGTAGAGAGAAGCTATTCAACTTCATAGAGAGTAAAGATAATTTTATCCACTTGCTAGATGGATCGAGCTATGTGATCGAGGTCATCGGGATAGTCAGTTTAAAGATATATGATGGGATAGTGAAGAAATTGGATGAGATATGATATATATCCAATTTTGCAAGAATCTAATTTTTCTCAACAAACTAGATTCAAATAACTATACATGGAGAGCTAGTGATGGATTCTGAAGGTTTTGCATGACAATAGGGTCATTTTGTAGGGAAAGATGCATAGAGGATATTATCTCTTAACAAGGAGTCTAGTGTGCAGTAGAGTCTCTGGTGTAGATAGGAGCCTGGTGCACGGTGGAGTTCCGACTATAGATGCATTAAGTATGAGATGAGAAACTCGGGAGGATGATAAGTGACGTCGCAAGGTAAAGTTTCTATTATCATAAAAGATTTTTTCAAGTAGATCTCAAGTTAGATAGAGCACAGCACGTGATGGAGATAGAATCGAGTGGCCTGGCTCAATTTTCATGTTTTTGCCCATCAATGAGCAACAGGCATTTGCCCCTCTATAAGCAGCAGGCATTTGTCCTAGAACATGAGGACAGAATCCTTCAAGAGCTCTCAAAGTCAGGTGGAGGCCGAACATTGAGACAAGATGAAAATTGTTGGGTGTAGTGCCTCGAATTCGATCCCTGGAAAGAGCCCAAAATAAAATCTAGATGAGAAGCTCAGAAAAAAGCTTGGAAGTAGACCCAGCCCAAAAGAGGAAGGAAGAAAAGGACTTAAGCACAAATCCATGGCTAAACCATAGGCCTGGCAGGGCTTGTAGGCTGGCGCGGCCTAGTGTGCACATGCTACCGGCCTAGGCCCAAGCAGGCACGGGTGGGGTGCAGTTGCCCAATCCTAGGCAGCGGTCTGCCCTCTTCCCAAGCACTTGGTGTTGGCGATCGTGTGGGAGGTGTAATGCACGGGAAGCTAAGCATGGTCCATAGCAACATTTGATGCGGTGTACGCGTGACGCACAGGAGTAGCATGCGGATTTCATGTGATCCAATAGAAACACACATTCTGCATGGAGATCGGATGACCCAGGATGTATCCAACGCTATGTTGGCTTGATCTGCGTGATTTATGGTATGATCAAGTCCGATCAACGACCAGGAATTGATCTGGAGTTAAATTTGAATTGGAAGAACTACAGGATTCTAATTTGGATGCATTTTTAAACCATTGACTCTTGGTGAGACATTCTTCCTACCACATATTATAAAAATGAGGACAGAGAACTAAGACTAGAGTGTGAGGATCTAAAGGGTGATACATTGTTTTTAAAAAGCCTATAGAAGCTGAGAGTTGAAAGCTTGAGAAAGGAATTTGGGATTTCTTGTTGAGAGAATTATACGAGATTGAGAGTAAAAGCTCAATCTTGTAAATTTTATTTTCTCATAGTAAAATCTTACATGCTCAATTAATTATATTTTACTTTATTTTTTTCAATTATTTTTTTTTACATCATCGATGCCGACAATCATGATCCTATAATCGAATATCCGTATTCCATACAAGAAATTCTCCGAGAGAGTAGTATCAGAACAATTGATATCACAACATAAACAAGAAATCTTATAAAATTTGAAAGTTGGGCCAATACAACCATAAAACTATAAGATTATAGGTTAAACTAGACCTATATTAAATATGTTGGCGTAGCATTGGAGTAGGCTGTTCTAAATCCCATAGAGGGGAGAAAAAAAAAAAAAAAAAAGGACATGTTGGGTATTTATGAATATAAGGAGAAAAAAATATGCTAGATATTTATAATTGGGATGTTTTTTTTTCTCTATATATAGAATTCGAGCCGGCTCACTCCAAAGTTGATTTGAGGTATTTAAAAAATATAATCCTAACTCAATTTATAATTTAATGATTTTGCTAATTGAACCGATCTATTATATCAATTTTTTTAAAAAATTAGCTCAATCATCTAAATATATTTTTTAATAATAATTATTAAAAAAAATAGCAGGAGATGAAAGCAGAGAACACGACACTGATTAGATCCCAGCTCCTCTCCACCGCAGTGCATCCGGTCGTCATCCAGTGCTTTCTCGATCTTATCCGTCCCTATTTGCTGTCCTCGAGGTTGTGGAGGTCCAGATCGATCCACTCCAGCGGGTTCCCGGAAAAACCAGCGGCGGAGGATCGATCGATCATGCATGACAGCCGGGTGGGTTCTCTAGCAAGGTGTAGACAGGTGGATTTAGGAGTGGCACCAGACCAGCTTGTCTCATCCCATCGCCACACCGTCCAGTGGCTCCTCCAGGGCTCGGCCTTGGGCCTAACAGGTGGCGAGGGTCGATGGGGGCATACCGTCGAACACTTGGTGAGAGAAAAAGAGGGATGTTGCCGCCCTTGTTGCTCGATGAGACCCGTTCAGATTTACTTGCGCACTGTCAATCAACATCGAACTAGTCCTGTCACTCTGCCCGATGGAACTAGTCTACCTATGGCCCGAGGACGCGGGCAACCAGCACATATTTGATAGGAGGCAACCATAGCATATTGGGTCTAAATTCCATTGATAAGAGATTCCAAGTCCATGTACCAATCTTGGAAGAGGGTGTACTCAACCTTATTCCGTTGATAGCGCGCCCCAACCCCGCGCCCCCCCCCCCACCCAAACAAAATTGAAGGTTTGAAGAGGGTCTGCTCAACCTTATTCCCATATAAGGACTGTGTAATATATGGGTTACAACACACCCTCTTGGAATTGTTAATGGTGCCCTTTAGAAATATAATTAACCAAAATTTTCCAGCTACCATTACAGCCAGAGCAGCTCTTAGCTCTCCATTCACCACGAATGTGCCAAGCTAACATGCAAGCCCCATGTGTCAAGCTCTTCTTAAATAGAGTTGTCAATTCACAGCCCAGCTTGCAGGGTGAATCCTCGCTAACTCTATGCAGATCCCTCCATGACTAGGTTTCCCGGCTTTTATGGACCATTTATTTATTTATTTAGTGTTATTGGAGACTGTTCATGAACGGAGATGTGCAAGCGGTTGACTGCTGAAACGAACCAGAACAAGAGTGGTCGGGGTTTGCTGAGTAGATTCAAGCTAGAAGGCCACCTACATATCAACTATTGTTGACAATCTTGTTCAAGCTATGAAACCTCAGAGCTCCTCCTACGAGGTTCGATCTCCATCGGTTAGTACCTCAAAATTCATGCCTGCTGATCTTGTATGGACCATTTGGAAGGAGAGAACGCTAGAGTTATTTCAGCAAATCCATGCAGACGAAAGCTATTATCGTATATTTTTTACCCTTGCTGTAAATTATAATCCCAGCGCGCGAAAACCAGTAAATCATGCACTTTGGCACTACAGTACAAAGGATCAGCACCGATTCTTTTCTTTCGACGCTTTCATAGAACATCGGGAACAATCCAAAACCCGTCGATGCTTTTTAGAAGCATCGGCAAGCTCCTGAACCCACCGACGCTTAAAAGATGATTTGAAGTAAGATCTAATAATATTGAATTGTTGCATATGAATTATATGTATATACTGACATAACATATATCATAAAATAATGTATGACGAGCATCCTATATATTTTTGTAAGTAAGTAGTTTATAAGGTGGTTTACATTTTTGCATGTTTGATTATGTTATCTTTTAAATTGCAATTCATTTCCGTTATAATTTGATTATAATGTTGACTGACTTGTTTTTAAATAATGCAGGTTAGGTACACCATACCTCGAAGGAAGCGATTATTAGATGTACAGTTTCAGTTTTTCCAGACCGAGACTGGTACTTCTTCAGCATAGTAGCCTGAGGGCAGTCGATCATATTCACATCGGTCTGATGCCAGTCCCTCTATTTCTGCACATCAGGCCGATGCTACTACCTCTCCACCTCAGGACGACGCCATTCCCTCCAAGTCCGCATATCACGATCCTCCTATGGATCATCCTGATGACGAGCCTATCGTCAATGACATACAGATACAGGGTACGTAATTTAATAATTCTATCTCATTTCAATTCATGCATATGCAATAGTTTTGATATACAATGTTCTGTATTTTTTTTTTGTAGATGGATCCGGGAGACTCAGGCGTAGGCGAGGACCCACACTAGTCCGTGATGTATGGCAGTTACCTGAGGGCGAGAGGATAATGATAGAGTGTAACAAGCTAGGGCAGCCTATTAAGAAAGCTGCTAGCTTGTTGACTAGCTTTCTGGGGACAGTAGCATGCCAGGGTCAACTATGTCCCCTGAATTATTCGAAGTGGAATGACATGCTTCATGCTTATAAAGTAGAGATGCTTCGAGTTGTACATGTAAAAAAATTGATATATTATTTTATATCTTAGGTTTTTAATAATTGAATTGCTTATTTCATTTAATACATATTTTATTGTTATTTAAATTGCAGAGCAAGTTCGTTCTCCCTTTAGATACTTCTGATTTTGTGCTTAAGTCTCTCAATCGCAAGTGAAAAGAATATAGAACGAAGTTGAAGGGAGACTACATGCGAGAGGGTAGGACAGAGGAGCAAGTTGCAGCTACCTATCCTCCTGATGTTCACCCTCATCAGTGGAGGGAGCTGGTACATTATTGGTTCTTCGAGAGTGCACAGGTTGTGTAGCATCATCAAACACTTCAAAATTTATTAATTTTTACTCGTCATAATTATATTTATACAATATATAACATAGTTTTAATTTTATTTTGTAGACATATTCTGCTATTGGTAGAGTTGCATGAGCAGCTCAGTCTGTTCCTCACACAGCGGGGTCCAAGAGTTATGCATGGCTCAAGTATGAGTTTGTATGTTTCTTATCCTATAATACTTTTAGTACACTTTTGGTTTTAACATCATGTATCATCATGTATTATGCATGTATCATGTATCATGGTACGGGGGTATAAGATGTGTTATTTTAGATTTTTTTGTAATATTTATTCTTTATATAAGCTGATCAGCAGGGGAGGGAGCCTGGTGAGGTGGAGTTCTATCGGATGACTCACGTTCACCAGGATGGCAGTTTTGTTCTAGAGGAGTCCAGAGATATATATGTAATTTTTTTATTTATATTATATCATGATTTATATTTTTATTTTTATTAAGTATTGATATATATGTATTTTTTTATAAAATATAGGATAGGGCTACCTCTATGATCTCCGAGCATGCTGGCGAAGGTACATCATCTACTCAGAGTAGTCGCATCGAGGCCAAGGTATTTTCGGAGTTGATGGGACCAGAGCGTCCTGGACGAGTGAGGGGTTATGGGATTGGAGTTATCCCTATTCAGTTATCTGAGATGAGTAGATATACTCGGGATACTAGAGAGAGTCATGATCAGTCATATGTTCGTCGACTCCAAGAGGAGATAGCAGAGCTCCGACAGACACATGATGCAGACAGAGCAGAGCGTGATGTAGATAGAGCAGAGATGCAGACCATTAGGTCTCAGTTAGAGCATGTTACATCTGTGCTGCATATGTTCATGTCATCTCAGGTAAGTAATTATTTCTTAATTTTGTATGTATCTAATAATTTAGAATATATATAATGTATGTATCATAATTCTTGATGTATATCTTGTAGGTTCCTGGTGCATCTGCGAGTCGCAGACCTGACGACGACTAGCCTCCAGTTGATCAGTGATGCCAGCTTTTTTTTTTATTATTTTTGTATGTCTTGTTGTGTATTTGAACTTGTATTGATACTTTTATATATATAAAAAAAACTTTTTATGATTCGTTTGTGTTTGTGTATGTTGGGTGTGATACAGGTTTTAATGTTTCATTTGTTTGTGTATGTTGGACCTGATACAGGTTTAATGTTTTCATTTTGATAATGTATACAGGTTATGTAGTATGTACGTAAATAGGTAGTATAGCAGTTTAATTTTTTTAAAAAAATAATAAATCTGCCGATGCTTTTAAAAAGTGTCGCTAAAACCTAGCGACGCTTTAAAGCATCGGTCAATTCTAATTTACCGATGCTTTAATGCGTCGGGAAATGCCGACGCTTTTCAGAAGTGTCGGCAGGTGGCGTCCCCATGCTTACATAGGCGACACTTTTGAGACGCTTCAAGAAGCATCGGGAGATTTCTTAGCGACGCTTAAAAGCATCGATAAAGGCCAGAAAAAGTATCGGCATATCCCTGTTTCACTGTAGTGTGGGTTACTCCATTGCACCAAAGTTATATTGATGACCCATCAAACATTTCCTTCTCCAATATCTTTCGCATTTGTATCTTCTTCCTTTCCCGGCCTCCGTTTTACCCTTCCAGTACTTCCATTTCCATTTAATAAAGATCAGGTAATTGTTTCTTTATAGCCTCTTTTAACATCAAAAAAAAAAAAAAAAATGTCGAACATGATGTCCCAAGTTTGGATATGGTTTCAATGACTAGGTCGCAAACCTTCGATCAATGTTGTCCTGCTAGGTAACATTGGCATGGTTATTGGAACATGAAGCAACCATGGTCCAAGCCTGCATCAACCGAAACACCGATAAAGAATGGGTTATGGCAAGAAAAGAATGTCTCACAATTCAACCCTGTTATGGTACCAACTACACAAATACTATTTTTATTGAAAAATCTTTTATACAAAATACAGATCTCTGTTTCTAGAATCATGATTGTTGGTATCGATATCACAGGAGAAGGAAGAAGAAAAAAATAAATAAATATACAATCAGTTGGGTATGTAAAGTTTCACTATGAGAAAAATAAAACTTATAAAATTAGAATTCCCACGTTCAATCCCGTGCAGTTCTCTCAACAAAAAATCCTAAATCATTTACTAAAGTTCTCAACTCTCAGTTTTTATAGACTTTCTAGAGACTCTTTACCATAATTTTTAATCCTTACACATGATCTTTGGTCCTCTACCCGCATTTTTATGATCTTTGGTGCAAGGAGCGTATCACCATGAGTCTAATAATCTAAACCGCATCCAAATTGGAATCCTATAGTTCTTCCAATTTAAATTTGAACCTATATCAACTCCTGACCATCGATTGACCTTGATCGTACCAAAATCCACTTGAAATCAGTCCAAATCATACGGAACATGCTCGGATCATGCTGAGGCACACCTAGCTATCCGATCAATGCAAGATGCATGGAGAACTGCTTGATCGTGCTCATCACATGCATAAACCATATCATGCACCGCCTAGTCCACGAAAGATCGTGATCGAAAACCAAAAAAAGGGGACACCTTAGGCCTTGGGCCACTCCCCATGCACCGTGCATGCACGAGCATGTTGGGCCTCGTGCTAGCATATCGCTTTCACTTGGGCCAGCCAGCTTGGACTACCTGCTGTCAGGCTCATAGGCTGAGCCAAGAAAACTTTTTTCCTTTCTTTTCCTACGAGCTTGGACTTCTTCATGCTATTTTTGGCTAGGATTCTTACTTATTTTAGGCATCTTCAAGAGTCGAATTCAAGATGTTTCTCTTAGCAATCTCCATCTTGACTCGATATTGGGCCTTTACCTGACTTTAAGAGCTTAGTAAAGATTCGTCCCATACTTTGGGATAAATGCCTGTTGTTTATGGATGGGCAAACATGAAAGTCAAGCCAGACTGCTTGATCCCATCTTCATTGCATACTGTGCTCATCTTGACATAAGACCTGCTTAGAGAAGCTTCATGCAATAATAAGAATTTTATCTTGCGATGTCATGTATCGTCCTTTGGGCTATCTCATCTCATGCTCGATCCACCTACTTTTGAAACTACATTTCATACTTGGATCCTATCTGTACCAAGAACTCTACCTTGTATTGGACTCCCTATCAAGAGATAGTTTCTTTCTCGCTTTTTTCCCTATAAAACGATCCTAATGCCATGCAAGATCTTCAGGATTCCATCACCAGCTTTTTATGTGTAGATGTTTGAATCCAATTTGCCAAGAGAGATCAGATTTTTACAAAAACGAGATATGCATCGAACATCACCTAGTTTCTTTACTGTCCTATCATGTGCCTTCAAGCTGACTATCCTGATATCCTCGATTGCATAGCTCGATCCATCTGGTAGATGGATAGAATCCTTTTTACTTTCTAGAGAGTTGAACAGCTTTTTTCTGGTACAAATATGGTATGGACAGGCAAAATCTAAAATCTACTAGGAAGAAGGGGATAAATCATCGGATACCATGGTGCATCACTGGTGATCCATCATCATCCCTATAATCGGCCACTACTGTAGTAGCCTTCGTTCAATTTTTGTATTATGGGCAACTTCTGACACGATGCTCTAGCTTATTGTACCATTAATACTTGATCTTGCTTACATCCTTCGACTTAGATTGTTGATCTCACAATCCTCTATCACTTTACCTTCTACCTTCTGCTCCTCCAGAAATTGCCAATGCTAAGTTTCTACTTGAACTCGAAGTTTGGTTCTCCCTTTTAAAAACCTCGTTCTGGAGTAATGCTAAGGTGACCTCCTTCACTTGATGATGCTCTTCCTTACTAGAAGAGTAGTCACCAAGGATTTGAAGGAGTGCGGTAGTGATGATAACAAGACCAGTGCCCTGATCTTCTCCTCTACCTTCTCACCCATACTAAGAAGATTGGTGAAGATCTTTTGGAAGTTGCTCAAATACTCCTATACGCTCTGTCCTTCAATCATCTGCAATTGATAAAACTACTTCCAAAGCAATAACATGTTGGTGAGGGACTTCACCATGTATAACTCCTTGAGCTTTACCTATAGCATCATCGAGAAAGTCTCATTTAATGCATGGATCACCATCTCATCTACCAAGTACAAGCGGATCGTGCTCACCGTTTGCTTCTGGTGCCATCTCTAAATCTTCTCTTTCATGGTGGTCGGTGTCTTTTCATATAAGAGAATATCGATTAATCCCTGTTGGATGAGCATGTCTTTTTCCTTACTTACTAGAGGGAGAAATTGCCTTCTCATTGAACTAATTGATATCGACTTTGATTGTGCTTGCCATTTCCTTCAATCTCAATCAATTACATATAATCTAGAGCTTTCATACCAGTTATTGTGGTACCAATTACACTGATACTACTCTTTTCAAAGAATCCCTTATATAGAATATGGATCCCCATTTTCAAGATTATGATTATCGGTGTAGATGTTGTAGAAGAAAGAAGAAAAAAATAAAATAAAGGTACAATCAGTTGGGTATACAATATTTTACTATGAGAAAAATAAAACTTACAAGATTGGAACTTCTATTATTAATTCTGTACAATTTTTTCAATAAGGAATCCCACATTTCTCTCTCAAGCTTTTAAGTCTCAGTCCCTATAAGCTCTCTAGAGATCCTTCATTACACTTTTTGATCCTCACACATGGCCTCCGGTCCTTTGCTTATATTTTTATAGCCTTTGATGCAATGAGTATCTCACCATGAGTCCAACAGTCTAAACTGTATTCAAATCGAAGTTCTATAGCTCTTCTAATTTAAATTTAAACCTTGATCAACTCCTGGCCATCGATCAGCCTTGATCATACTGAAATCCACTTAGATCGGCCCAAATCATGCAAAACTTGCCCAGATCATGCCGTGGGACATGCACGACCATCTGATCAACATGAGATGCATGAAGAGCCATTTGATCACACTCATCACGTGCGAAAACCACATCGTGCACCGCCTAATCCACGAAAGACCATGGCAGAAAATCCAAAAATAGAGATTGCCTGGGCCTTGGTTTGTTACCCATGCATGCCCTCATGTCGCATGCGCCTAGGTCAGTCGGCCTATGCCTCCTCTAGCTTGGCCTCGAGGGCCAAGCGCACCTGTGGGTAGCCTTTGGCTTGCGGTTCGAGCCAAAAACCCTTTTTTTCTTTCTTTTCCTGAGGGCCTAGGCTTATTCTATGCTATTTTTGGCTGGGCTTCTTACTTGTTCTAAGCTTCTTCAAGAGCCGAATTTGAGGCATTTCTTTCGGTAAACCCATGCATCTTGGTTCTTTTGTAGAACCACTATTATGGACCAAGCCTTTATCCACAAAATATTAGTCTATATTTAAGAGTATTGTTGTAGATTATGGCTCAAGGTTGAAGCATGCGCTGGCTAGTAGGAATCATTATGGGAGTGACTTGCAAAACAATGTCCACAGCCGAAGTTGGCTCTAATGAGGATCCTTCTGTTGACTAGATTCTAGCTCACGCCTTGGGGTCCCGCATGAAGGCTAGGTGGTTGGTGATCTGGTCACACTCCTCTTCGGGTCGGCCCTTATGGGGGGGTCGGCTTGGACGTATTGCAAAGATTGAATGGGACTAACCGCCCAGCCTGCCGCTTGTTCGGTATCTGGCTTGTCGAGTCCGAATCATGTCCAAAGCCCCTCAGGCCTGCCGCCCTGCTACTTATGGGAGGGCTCTGTGCCCTTGAACGGCCTTAATCCCAAGCCTTTCAACGAGGACGTTCCTTTTGAAATGGTAGTTAGGGGCTACTGTCCAACAAGTGGTATCAGAGCGAGATTGCAGGTTCGAGCCACGGTGTGCCCCTCGGGTGTCGCTGGAGGTGATTGTTGACTAAATTCCAGCTCATGCCTTCAAGTCCCGCGTGCGGTCTAGGTGGCTAGTGATCTGGTCAAACTCCTCTTCGGGTCGGCCCTTATGGGGGGGTCGGCTCGGACGTATTGCGGAGACTGAATGGGACTGACCGCCCAGCCTGCCGCTTGTTCGGTATCCGGCTGCTGAGTCCGAATCAGGTGTGAAGCCCCTCAGGCCCGCCGCCCTACTACTTATGGGTGGGCTCTGTGCCCTTGAAAGGTCTTAATTCTAAGCCTTTCAACTGGGACATTCCTTTTGAAATGATGGTTAAGGGCTACGGTCCAACACCTTCGATGCTCAAGTTAAAGATCTGGATTTATGGAAAGCACTGAGAGTAGCAAAGAATTTCTTACGAAAGAATTGCTTGCTTGGAATTCCTCAGAGTTCTAGTTATTTATAAAAGAAGGCTAAGAAAATGGAGAACTCCAAGAGTATCGGATCATTAATCATGCCATTGTGGTATTATAACCCTCATCACTCCGGTAGATGCAGAAGGTTGTTACCGGCAATATTATTGGTATGGGATAGCTATTTCCATAATTTGGGTGATTAACTATTTGAAAACTTGGGGACGGATTATGTGACAAAGAGCGCGTCAAAGGATTGCGCCTGATAACAACTAAGTAAAAATATTTTCGATATTAAGTTATATGCCACTGATAGGCTGGTAAATGGGTTGGTAGATAAAATCATAATAACTGGTTACTAAATTGTGAAGATGCATCGATGACAAGCTCTGGCCGATAAATAAGTTAGTAAAATTGAAAATTTATAGATTTTTTTTAGCAATAATTGGAAAAGATATATTTGTATTCTAAAAAAATTGATAATTAGTCTAAAGGTGCATTAAAAATAAAGCTAAACTCTAGTTACTAATACAAAAGACTCTTAGGATCCATTTGATTGAGATATGCCAAATTATAAAATAATCTAATGATTTCTGGAATCATTTATCTAGAAAAATAATTACGGAGAAAAATAATTTTTAACATGTTTGACTGATGAAAATTTTTTTCTAAAAAATGATACCAAAAGGATTACTTCGTTTGGTTAAAAGTAAGCCTATCTAGGAATATTATTAAATTTACAAATATGCCCATCAATAAAAAAATATTTTTTAATATAAAGATTATATTAAAATGTTTAATCAATTTTTATATAATAATTATAATCATGTGATCTTTTATATAATATTATTTATATTTTAATTATTTTATAAAAGTTTTTTATTAAATAAATTTAGAGATATACCTAAATAAATTCAACGATCATAAATATACTTAATGAAGATATTCTTATCAAGTTTGGATTTTCACCATTCATCAATTTATCAAATACCAACATTCTCTGATATTTATTTTTCTTTTTTTTTTTGAAAAATAAACATGAGACTATCAATTTTTTAACATCTCTTTTTTTTTTAATACTAAATATGATAATCTAAGATTTATTTTTCCATACTAGATTACCATCAGTTAAGAAGACCCTTATAATGATAAGTTATTGCAAGCACAAAACTACCGTATGCTAATTTTGCGAACTTGAACATTATTTAACACAAGCTAAAAAAGATCTTGAGCGGAGTGAAGCTTATCGAGGTGAAACGAAGAAAAGGGTGTGACTAGCACAAACTTATTGCGAACATCCAGCAAGTAATTGAAGGAATGGGCAAATTTACAATCTTCAGCAATTAGCTTATTTTTAATCCTCTTAATGCTTTCCTGATGTTTGGTGACAAAAGAGTAAAAATATTTGCTCCCATTCACAGTGCTAACGTACGTCTCTACTTTCCAGAGGCACAGAGACAAAGAAACCTCATGCCATGCCAAACCGCAGGCCTGAAGTGTTCAGAGGTTGGCCACACCCTCTGACCTTCACAAGTCACAACCTCTAAGCCGCTGCTGTATTAGATCGTAAAATTCATGTTGAGGCGTGGAGCCTTATCCAGCAAACCCAGTCCAATAAAATTAAGCACATTTCAACCCATGCACGCGGTCCAGGCATGCACGGACGGGTGCACGTGGCCCAGGCCAATCCGATGCATGTGCGGGCGCGCGTGGGCTTAGCCTAGTTCCTTGCGATGTAGTGCAGGACGTTTCTCGGCATGTTTCGCGTGGTCCATGATGGACCGGGTGGTCTTTATCGCGGTCCGCCAAGCACGCTTTGATCCGGGTCGTCTGATGGCTTGATCGGACGGCCGAGATTCGATCCGACCTATTTTGGGCTTGATCAAAGGTTATCCGGTACTATTTTTGGCATGATCTGGGCTCTTAGTCTACGATCTAACAGTTGGAGATGGTCCCTGGGTGTTTTGGTCCTTTACAGCGACGAGGAGTCGCGTTTTCTACTATTTTCGGCTAGGTTTTCTTCGTTATTTTTAACAAAAAGTCGGGGACTTCCGTAAGCAACATACAAAGCGATCCAGAGGCAATCTTGAGCATGACAGAAAACCTGAAGACCTTTGCCAAGAAAGAAAATGGCAGAAAAAAAGAAAGAGGGAGAGAAAAAACTGTAGGGAGGCAAGAGATCTTCCACCAAAAAATATTTTTGAGTGAGAGATATTATTTTTGGAGTATTTTGTTTCTTATTTTCTTCCTCCTGTTCGAGGGCTGGGGTGAGCATCATGTAAAACTTCCTGTAAATATTTTCTATAGTGGATATTTGATCTTGTACGGCCGTGGATGTAGGAGCGGGAGTCTCCGAACCACGTAATCCCCTATGTTGTGCTTGTTGCAATGATTTATTTTGCCAGGTTTTCTTTCTTTATCCTGTGAATTTTATATTCCACTTTAGTCCCGTTCTTCAACAACTGGTATCAAAGCTTCAGGTTTCAGTGGGAGCAATGGCAGGAGACGACAGAAAAGTTAAGATCGATAGGTTTGATGGAAAGGACTTCGACTTCTGGAAGATGCAGATTGAGGATTATTTGTATCAAAAGAAGCTTCATCTACCAGTGTTGGGTATAAAACCTGCCGATATATGGCAAGTTAATTGGGATTTGCTGGACCGCCAAGCTTTGGGAGTTATTCGGCTGACGTTGGCCAAGAATGTCATGCTCAACGTCGTGGAGGAGAAGACAACAATAGGTTTGATGAAGGCTCTATGCAACATGTATGAGAAGCCTTCGGCCTCTAACAAAGTTTATCTTATGCGTCATCTGTTCAATCTGAAGATGAGCGAAGGTGCGCCTGTCACGGATCACATCAATGAGTTCAATTTGATTACCAATCAGTTAAGTTCTGTCGACATCAATTTTGAAGATGAAGTCTGTGCTTTGATCCTCTTATCATCTTTGCCCGAGAGCTGGGGTGTAACCGTGATAGCTGTTAGCAGTTCCTGCGGATCAAATAAGTTAAAATTTGAAGATGTCTGAAATCTGATTCTCAATGAAGATATCAGGAGAAAAGAAGCCAGTGGGAGCTCTAGATTTGCCTTGACGATCCAAGTAGGTAGAGGGAGGACTGCATAGCATAGCAACAACCACGGAAGATCCAAATCCAACCAGAGGAGCCAGTCAAGACCCAGGGGTGATGGCTGTTGGCACTACGGTAAGAAGGGGCACACCAGAAAAAATTGCTGGGCGAGGAAGAACAAAGAACAGAAGGAAGAGTCAGTCAATGCAGTGATCGAGAATACTAAAGATGCTTTGATTTTTAGTGTGGACAGTCCGATGGAGTCATGGATCCTAGACTCCAGTGCTTCGTTTCATTCTACCTCACAGATAGAATGCATGAAAAATTATACAGGTGGTAATTTCGAAAAATTTATCTGGTAGATGATGAGCCTTTGGATATCTTGGGGAGAGGTAATGTTCATATCAAGATGTCGAATCAGTCGGTATGGAAGCTGAAGAATGTTAGACATATCCCTGATTTAAAGAGGAACATGATCTCAATCGGGCAACTAGACTCGGAGGGCTATGTCATAACTTTTGTTGGCGGCTCCTGGAATATCATCAAGGGTGCTATGGTGATAGCATGTGGAAGCAATTTGGGCACCCTCTACATAACTGGTAACATGAAAGACACAGTGGCTTTGGCATAGGCAGACTCGAAGTTATGGCACTACCGTTTGGGTCACATGGGGCAAAAAGAAATGCAAGTATTACAGAAGAAGGGCAAGCTAGCTGGTCTGAAGATGACAGATGTTGGTTTCTGCGAGCACTGTGTTCTTAGGAAGCAAAAGAGAGTCAGCTTCATCAAGATAGGCAGAGCACCAAGATCGAAAAAGCTGGAGCTAGTTCATATCGACGTGTGAGGTCCCTCTCTGAGGCATCCCTTGGAGGCTCAAATTATTATGTGACATTTATCGATGACTCCACTAGGAAGGTATGACTTTATTTTCTGCATAATAATTCTAATGTGTTTGACACTTTCAGGAAGTGGAAAAGCTTAGTGAAAAATGAGTCTGGATAGAAAATCAAGTACCTAAGGTCAGATAATGGAGGCGAGTACAACAGCACTGAGTTCAAGGAGTTCTGTACAGTTAATGGGATCAAGATGCAGAAAACTATCCCGAGTATGCCACAACAAAATGGGATAGTTGAGCGCATGAACCGTACCCTGAACGAGAGAGCGAGGAGCATGAGGCTCCATGCTGGATTGCCCAAGATATTTTGGCCTAAGGCAGTTAGCACTGCTGCCTACTTAATTAATAGAGATCCCTCCGTCCCTCTTGATTGCAAGATCCCTGAAGAAGAGTGGACAGGTTAATCAGTAAACTTATCTCACCTAAAGGTCTTCGGCTGTGTCTCCTATGTGCACATCAATGCTAAAAAGAGAGACAAGCTAGATGCAAAGTCGAAAAAGTACTTCTTCATTGGTTATGGCACTGATGACTTTGGTTACAAGCTCTAGAGCGAGAAAGACAGGAAAATCATCAGGAGCAAGGATGTGGTGTTCAATGAGAGAAGCCTGCACAAGGACCAAGGTGTTCCAAACAGAGCAGAAGAGGAAGACAAGAAGAAAGAGCAAGTAGAGTTGGAAGAGATCACTGAGGAGGACATTGCCGAGGGAGCAAGAGTTCTTGAGCCTAAGCCAGAGACACCTCAACCAAGAATATCTATAAGGACCCTGAAACCACATATTAGGTACTCACCCTCGCTACATTACCTGCTATTGACAGATGGAGGGGAGCCTGAGTGCTTTGATGAAGTCATGGAGAGCAAAGATTCGGTCAAGTGGGAGCTAGCAATGAAGGATGAGATGCAGTTCTTGACAAAGAACAAGACATGAGAGCTCAACACACTACCGGACGGAAAGAAAGCACTGCATAACAAATGGGTCTACAAGGTCAAAAAGGAACCTGGTGGCAATAAGAGGTACAAGGTGAGGCTGGTCGTGAAAGGATTCCAACAGAAAGAGGGTATAGATTATACCAAGATTTTTTCTCCTGTCGTCAAGCTCTTTACGATTCGAGTTGCTCTGAGCATTGTAGCTACGGAGGACTTACACCTAGAGCAACTGGATGTTACTATTGCCTTTCTACACAGTGAGATAGATGAAGACATTTACATGCAACAGCCTGTTGGCTTTGAGGTCCCTGATAAAGAAGATCAAGTATGCAAGCTAAGGAAAAGCTTGTATGATTTAAAGTAAGCCCTCGGGTTATGGTATAAGAAGTTTGATGGATTCATGATCAACAATGGTTTTTCTAGATGCCAGGAGGATCATTGCTGTTATTTCAAGATACTTGAAGATAGTTTCATGATATTACTCTTGTATGTTGATGATATATTGATTACTGGGCCAGATATGCAAGAGATTGAAAGATGGAAGCGAGAGCTGTCTAGAGAATTTACAATGAAAAACATGGACGCAGCAAAGTAGATACTTGGGTTGATGATTGAAAGAGACAGAACGCCGGGCACACTGAAGTTGATTCAAAGCAGCTATAATGAAAAGGTGTTTGATAGATTCAACATGTCAGATGCAAAGCCGATGAAGATACCTTTGGCCGCACATTTCAAGCTTTCGAAGGAACAGTCATCCAAGGTTGATGATGAGCTGAAGACAATGGCCAGGGTTCCGTATGCTTCAGTGGTTGGCAGCTTGATGTACATAATGGTTTACATGAGGCCGGACATTGCACATATAGTGGGAGCTGTGAGCAGATACATAGCAAATCCAGGCAAGCAACATTAGGAAGCTGTCAAGTGGATCCTGCAATATCTTAAAGGTACCAAGGATATCGGCCTATGCTAAAGGAGGGACAGTTTGACTTTACAGGAATATGTGGATGCAGACCTGGATGGCGATGCCGACACGAGGAGGAGCACGACTGGGTATGTATATACTATTAGCGGAACAGCGATGAGTTGGATCTCGCAACTACAGAAGATCGTGGCTCTTTTCCACCATCGAGGCAGAGTATGTGGCAATCACTAAAGCTAGCAAGGAGATGATCTGGCTACAAAATTTGCTGAAGGAGCTTGGTAGAGAGTAGAGCTGCGGTGTACTATTCTGTGACAGTCAGAGTGCTATTCATCTGGCGAAGAATCCAATGTTCCATGCAAGAACGAAGCATATATAACTGAGATATCATTTCATCAAGATATTGCTTGAAGATGGATATCTGTCACTGGAGAAAATTTAGAGCTCAAAGAATCTAGCTAATATGTTGACAAAGGTGGTCACTGCAGAGAAATTGGGGCTGTATAGTCTCAATTAGCCTCCAGAGCTAGTTGATTAGAGACGCCGCACAAGATACTAACTTTTGTTTTGGAAGTTTTGTTTTATTTTTCAGGTGGATGCTGATATGGTGTCTAAGTCTCCAAGTGGGAGAGTTATTGAGGCGTGGAGCCTTATCCAGCAAGCCCAGCCTAAGAAAACCAAGCCCGGCCTGACCCACGCGAGCGGCCCAGGCCCACGCGACGCACGTGCAGGCACGCGTGGGCTTGGCCCAGTTCCTTGTGGTGTGGCGCAGGGCATTTCTTGGCATGTTTTGCACGGTCCACGGTGGACCGAGCGATCTTTATCGTGATCCAACGGGCACGCTTTGATCTGGGCCATCCGATGGCTCGATCGGACGGCCGAGATTCTATCCGACCCATTTTGGGCTTGATCAGAGGTTATCCGGTATTATTTTTGGCACGATCTAGGCTCTTGGTCTACGATATGATAGCTGGAGATGATCCCTGTGTGTTTTGGTCTTCTACTGCGACCAGGAGTCGTGTTTTCTAATATTTTCGGCTAGGTTTTCTTCGTTCTTTTTAACATAAGCCGGGAACATCCGTAAGCAACATACAGAGCGATTTAGAAGCAATCTTGAGCATGACAGAAATCCTGAAGACCTTTTTCAAGAGAGAAAAAGGCAGAGAAAGAGAAAGAGGGAGAGAGAAAACTGTAGGGAGGCAAGAGATCTTCCACCAAAAATTATTTTCGGATGAGAGATATTATTTTTGGAGTATTTTGTTTTCTTCTTTTCTTCCTCTTGTTCGAGGGCTGGGATGAGCATCCTGTAAAACTTCCTATAAATTTTTTCTATAGTAGAGATTTATCCTGTACGGTCATGAACATAGAAGCAGGAGTCTCCGAACCACGTAGTTCCCTGTGTTATATTTGTTGTAGTGATTTATTTTACCAAATTTTCTTTCTTTTTTTCTGTGAATTTCGTATTTTACTATGATCCGTCCTTCAACAATTCATGCACACATGCTTCACGAAAATGCAATTGGACCATGGTGGGAAATCTTTAAGCATTATTAAATTCTTCAAATGGCAGCTTAGCTCCTCAGAAATAATAAAATTTGCTTCATCCTCCAATGATCCATTTGCTTGCCAACTGGGCTAAATCTCGATCGTGGAGCAGGATTCATGTTCGTATCGTGTGCAAGATATTATATGCTCGTTTTGGTACTGGTGCATGTAGGCTTATCACTGGCACAACCAAGTGCAAGCAGTCTGTTCGATCGGTTTGATGTCAAAAAGTGTCCCTTTTTACGTCTGGTTCACGGTTCATTGCAGCCCAATTTTAAGAGCCGTGTGGCCCTGGCTTGGGCAGAGCCCCATATGGGCCCTTTGATGTAGTTTGTCAAAAATGAGGCTCTTGATAGGAGTTCATTGCATCCAAAACGAACACACGGAGCATAGCCTCTCAAGATTGTTATTTTACTTTTTTATGAGAGAGGAATGGTAGCCCACCGGTATATTATAATTGTCTAATTTCTAATGTAAGAGTTTTTTTTTATTTAGACTAACATTAATTAGAATTTATATTTTATTAAAATCGGGTTGATTTTATGGTCCATATTGATGAATGTATGTTGAGCCAAATATTATGTGATTATTGTTTAGACTAGAAACACCTCATATGAGTTGGTATGGTTGAGACGGTACAGTATAGACCTTGGTCCAACTAGCCCGTTATGGGAGGGCCTGCTAGGATTTGCCTATAAATAATAGGTTAAATGTCCTCTTCACTCATTGTTATGATATTCTACGTGAGATTTGTTCTCATGACTTGCCTCATCGATGAGCCACTTGTTTTTGAGAGGATGCTCGAAAGGACTGTGCCTTTGATATTCATGTGAGCATCAGGATGAATGTTTGGGATTAATAACGAATACAGGTAAGTATCCCAAATCTAAACTTTTTTGGATTTGATTATATGATAAAAAATTATAAATCTATTATTTGCTCAAATCAATTTTTAGAAAATAATATTATTTTGATGTTCTAAAAAACATGTATAAGATCTTGAAATTTTAAAAAAAAATTTATATTTAATATCAGAGCCTTTATCTAGAATTTTTTTTATTTTTCATTTATTTTTCGATTTCATTTTTTTGCATTACCTCAATGATTCATGAAAAGATCAATTGCTATCCTCGTCTAGATTCATTTTCAAAATCTTTGACACTGCCATGATCATTATGGATTGATGGCTACCATATAAATATTGGTGTCATGATTTTGGAAAGATCAAATCAAAAAAAAAAAAAAAAGGTTGGCCACCACTATCCCTTTTCTTCCCTCATCTAGCCACCCGTTGATGCAATCTTGGTGATCTCCAATAACATCAAGATCCCGCTCCGGTACTCCCCGCTGATCTTCGTGAAATCGCTCCAGATTCTTACAATCCTCCCCAACTCCATCACCCCAAACTCATTAGAGTACCTGGAGGCCACCGGATCGGAGGAATTGGGACTCCGGCCATGAGTGGAGGGCAAGGAGTCCCTCTCCGGAGTTTGGGGTTCCGGGCTCCGTGGGGTGAACCGTGAGAAATATGATTGGAAATCCTCTCATGTAGAAACCTTTTTCGGGCTGCTGGCGATGGCGAGAGGTAGCGACCGGTGGTTGTTTCGACCTATGGCTCTTCGGTGGCACTTCGTGGTGGAGATCCCAAGTTGGAAACCACCATTAATGGCGGTTTGGAGTAGCGGTGTGAGGAAGAATAAAAAAAATGATTGAGGCCGAGAACCCGCCATCGGGCGCATCTCGATCTCCGGCGACACTATCGAAGGTGGCAACCGGGGCGGCAACCGGCCATCCTCGAGCGGTCCTGGTGGCCGTCCTGCCGGTCTTTGAGCCGATGGGGTGGTTTTGGAAAGCGGCAGGTGGATTAGAAGCCTTGTTGTTTTGGGTGACCGTGGAAAGAAGATGAAGTCTAGGTTTTGGGTCTTGGATTTCAACCGAAAATCCAAAATCCAATAATTCAAATTTTCATAATAATAAAAAAAAATTATTTTTGTATTTAGGTTCCTGACTTTTTTGATATAATAAATTAATCTTTTTATGATTTAGTTCTTATAAATTTATATTTATATATTGGTCCAAAGGATCATTTAGCATTTAGGATCCTGACCTTTCTGATATTATAAATTAGTCATTTCACAGCTTAGACCCTAATAAATTTATATTTACATATTGATTCAAAAAAATTGTTAACATTGTGGAATGTCAATGTGCTTAGGGGCTCAGCTCTTTCTTACTTGGAAAGACTCTAATACGGACATCTATAATTCTATGATAGCGCATAAAAATCAAAGAACCATTTGTATCTAACCGTCTTGTTGGGCCTTTATTTCTTGAGGGTTCCACATCTTTCTTTAAGTGATGTTTTCTATACAGCTCACATGCATTTCTAATAGACATGAGGGGTATAATAAATTAATGAGAACATTGGTTTGTCCATGCTTAAAACATGCTAGGCTTGCTCCTCATGTCATTCTTAGTGCTATAGTCATCTTCATAATATGTTCAATATATTGAGAATAACATTAAGATGAAAATATCACATATTTTTAATACTTCTTGTTTGTTAATATTTCTAAAGAGATCATGGAGGACATTTGTCTCCTTTCTATCGCTTGATGATGGTTGATCCATCATCGAATAGAAAAGATGGAATGAGATAAGTTTAAATGGATTTTGGGTTTGGATTATTAGGTTTTAATCCATTTAAAACCCAATCTATTAATTATATTGAGCCTAAATTGATGAAAGTGGCTGAACCCAATCACATTGGGTTAGCTTAATTTGGGTTAAAGAAAAACATTATAATTAAGCCTCGATAAAATTAATAATTATAAATGAGTCCTAAAAGTTTTACATTTAGGTCCCTGTTATTTTCTAAAATATAATTTATAGAAAAGTCCCTATATTACTATAATTTATAGTTTAGTCCTCTGTTATTATTTTTTGATAAAATTACTGTAACTTTGAGCGATTTTTTGGACCGTTGGACTCATAATATTTTGAAAAACATTTTGGTAGAGTTCATTATGTATGATAAAATATTTAAATAATTTTTTTAAAAAATATTTATGTATAATTCTACTCACTATTATATAATTCAAGTATATTTTCGCGTAGCTCCAAAGGATTCGAAACACTTTATAAATTTTGAATAGCTAAGTTATTGAGGATTAATTATTCATCTTTTATTATATTTTGGAATTGCATATTGATGTCTCTATTACTATTGAGCCAAAATTGATTATAATTAATTGTGACACTTATTATATACTATAATTCTTGTGCAAATATATTTTATAGTTATATAGTAAGTGTTATTAATAGAAGTGGCCGTTAGAATGCATTATTATATTATAATTTGATCAATGGGGTATATATTGTTGAGTATTTCATTTTGGACTGATCTTTTGTGGCATACATATTGTTAAAGTATGTCATTTTATATTTGTTTGGATATTTATTTTTCTTGTATAAATAATTTATGAATTGGTATAAATATTTATCACCAAAGTGGTTTGTTTATGTCAGTCCATTATATTTTTCATCATGTGAGGGATATTTTCTGGTTATTGCATACAGCCGCATGTCCAAAGAGGGTTGTTATAGGTTTTAATCAAGAAAAGTTGTATGGGGCATTGTGTTGTAATGGTGCTCAAGCTTTCATGGATCTATCTGTTCAAAGGAGATAGGTTCATGACTCTTAGGATAATTCATTTACTTTTGGCTTCATGTGAAAAGTACTTATGTATATTATATATTCTGTCTAAATAGAAATACGTGATATTGCATTTGGACTCTTGTATATCATTTATGTATATGTCTATTGACTAGTATTATGCATTCCTGCCATCTTTAATTATACAGTCATTTTTTTGTTAATAATAATATTATTATTGAGGTCTTAACTGGGTTAAAATATCAAAGGTGGAGGTATATTAGATTTAGAAAATTTGTCTGTCCAAAGAAAACAGATTTTTGAATGCCTTGTATCATCATTATGTTAACCTTTGTTTCTTTGAAAAGAGATATATATTGTGCATAAAAAATTTGTTTATAGAAAGGAAATATATTTTTAAAAAATTTATATTCTCATTATATTGACCTTATTATTGAAGTTCAAAAGTATATATTATCTTCCTAAATGAGAGTTTTATGATGATGCACATGATACGCTTATTAAAAATGGCTTATTATATTTAAAATCTTTATTGATTTACTGTTTTTACCTCAAACAAGTTATATCATACATGATCTTGATTGATGTTTTATATATTTTATGTCACTTTAGAGGTCATGACTTATGATCCATGATTGGAAGGTTTATGAATTTTAATGGATGGTGACAATCAAAGTGGCACATTCATAAAATTTTGCAAGATCCTTCTGTAAGATATTTAATATGGATTGCATAGCATTATATATTGAAGAGAGATTTCTTATATGAATCATTTTCATTTTAAAGAAAGTCTTGTAATGTTAGACCAAGGACTTTCATTAAAATAATGCTTATAAATTAATGCTCCCATTAAGATACTCTGACTGAAAAAGAATATAAAAACTGAAATTATGCTAGTACTAAATATTGTATAATATAAATATTATATTATGTAATGATTTTCTATTTTGGTTGATTTATAAAAGTACTTTGAAAAAAAGCTGCCTATAAAAGATAGTAAAGAATGAATCATTTTATTTATAATATGTTTATATAATTGATTCCATTCCTATCATTGTATTTAAAAATTATTATCTAATATAAATTTTTGACATCATTTATGAAAGATATGTAGAATCTGATAAAAGAGAGTTTGGATAGCTGATCAATAGATAAATTAATATAAGATAGATGGTATGATGGTATTGGGATTTATATTTTGAAACTAGAAAGTATTGCACCTAAAATTAGTATTATAAGATTTTTCTCTAATATATTTGTTACTCATCATATTTTAGTTTTCTTGCTGTATGGTTCAGTAAACTTAAAATCATATATATGAAATAATTAATAATTATATTCTATTTTGTTTTAGAAGATTTGATATTTTTGAAAAATGGATAAGAATATTGATAAAATGTATCAATCATATTTTAAGATCCCATACATAAATAAATAGTATTATTGAATATTTGTATAAGTATGTGACAGTTGCTTAATACACCATACCTAAAATTTTTATGCAAAATGATATGACTAAGAGGCAAAGCACACTCTAAAAGACATGGTGTGAAGTATGATGAGTGGGTACAATTTATTATAATATATTTAGTATAAAATTCTTAAGATTATCATATATATTTTGAATAAATTTTTGATAAAATGATTATAAATTTTTTTTTGAGTCGATGGTTAATAGGAAGTTCAATATTATTCAATTTTATATTTAGAGCTGTCCTGCAATACTTAATCATTAATATTCATCAATGAATAAATCTTGATTTTGTAATTATATGTTATTTATCTTGATTATCCAGATAATTATAAATGAATACAGATTCTAATATCCTAACAGATGTATAAAGAATATTGAGTTAAATCATGTCATATTTATAGATTTTGGTTTACATGGTATTAAATGCCCTATATTAGAAATATGATATTGAAAGAAAAATAAGTTGTTGCTCTTATTTATGTAAATATTATATTTCATCCTATTGGAGGATAGTGGGAGAGCAATATCATATATACAAACTAATTCCAGTATATCTATCACTAGTTGATGTAGCACTAGTAAAGAAATCATATTACAAGAAATGAAAACATGTCAGTTTTTATAACAATTTGATTTCTCAATATGTGAATGGTTAAAAGATTTGTTTCATAAAATGGCAAAAATATAAAAATAGAATCTAGTATCATTTTTAAATATACCGGCAAAGTTTGTGGTATCTTGCAAAGTCATAATATATATTGCTTTGATTATGAAACTGTCTTGAAATTATAATTGTTGATTCTATCATAAAACTACTTGAGATTTCTTATAATAATAGACATCTATGTTCTTTAAAGGAATAATAAAAATTTTCATTATCTCTATTTATGTGAAAATAAAATATTTGTCAATAAGATGGTTAGGAGAAAGGAAGATATTTTATAAAATATATTTGTACAAAGTCAATATTTGTTGATTCCCTAATTAAATGAATAAGATCCATAATTTTTTTGAAATATGTCAAGAATATGGACATTTTAGAATCTTTTGATTTTTTGGATTAATAAAAGTTTGATATATTTTGATGTATTTATGCATTGACTTGATTACAAATTATATTTGTCATTGATTGCTGGATTGTAATCCAAGGATACATAAGTGTCGAGTGCATATATCTATAAAATCTATGTTGGTTGATCCTCTGACCAAGGATTTGAAATCCATATACTTTATAAAGCATGTTAAAAATATGGACATATTAAATTCTTTTGTTGTCTTGGTTAGTGAGAGTGACTTTATATTTATGCTTTATTATAAAGCTTGACTTCATTTAATATTTCTATCATGTATGTTTATATACATTGTTAACATGATAGTTGATAGATTGCATTCCTATATGGTTTATCTGCACATGTGAAATAATAAAATATAATATGGTATCTTAAGATTGTGTCTTTGTTTTGAGAATGACAGTTGTATGGATATGTCTTATTTGATAATCTCATTATGTTTGAAGACATACAGACTTCTTTTGAAGTCATAAGATTTTCCTAGCTTGTTATAAGGCATGTGATTAAAGAAAAATCATGATTGATGGTATATTTTTTTTTGTTATAAGATATTTCTTTTGGTTTGTACCTGTTGTGCTATCTCGTCATTAAATATGTGAGACAGAATAGCTTGTTGTTTGATACCATTAAAATTTTTCTTGCTTATTTTATTTTTCATGTTGAAGAGAAATTAAAGGACTGACAATGAAAATAGCATATTTTATTTTGGATCACCTTGATGCTATTTTATTACTATACTACAATACCAAAACTCATGTCGATAATATTTATGATACTTGTAACCATGGATAGGTTTTGTATCGGATAAGTTGTACAATACTTCCATGGTTTGGTATGATGGATGCTATTAGACCGAGTCATTTATAGATGTTGTCTATAGATCATATAGTAGCCACATGTTATTTTCAACCCGAGAATCATTTTAAAATAAAATATTTTCAAAAACCATAATTAATATTATCCAAGTGGAAGAATGTAAGTTTTTTTTTATTTGGGCTAACATTAATTGGGATTTATATTTTATTAAAATCGGATTGATTTTATGATCCATGTTGATAAATGTATGTTGAGTCCAATGTTATGTGATTATTGTTTGGACTAGAAGTACCTCATATAAGTTGGTATGGTTGAGACGGTACAGTGTAGACCTTGACCCAACTGGCCCGTGATGAAAGGGCTTATTAGAATTTGCTTATAAATAATATGCTAGATCCCCTTTCCACTCATTGTTATGATATTTTACATAAGATTTGTTCTCACGGCTTGTCCCATCGATGAACCACCAATTTCTGAGAGGATACTAGAAAGAAAGACACTGTCTTCGATATTCACATGAACATCCGGATGAAAATTTAGGATTAATGGCAAATACAAATAAGTATCCCAAATAAAAACTTATTGAGATTTGATTATGTAATAAAAAATTATAAATCTATTATTTGCTGAAACTAATTTATAAAAAATAATATTATTTTGATATTCTAGAAATCATCTACGAGATATTGAAATTTTTTAAAAAAATTTACACCAAATATTTGAGAATGCCCAAGATTTTAATAATCTATATTCGTTAGATAAAGAATATTATCTAACAAAATATTATCCGTGACACATGAGAAATCTTTTAGAGAAAAGAATCAACAATCCCCGGATGTTTCAGTGTAGTGGATGCCCATCGTGCAGGAGTGCCGAAAGCTAGAAGCCTTGGAAGCAAAATCCATCCCTGTGAAAACAAGGTTTAACTTTCCATGTTAGACACCGGGAAAGGCCTGCAAACTTCTTGCATGTTTTTAACCCTGCGACAAGTGACCGACACCAAGCACCTGATGGACCTTCCAGGCGACCCCGCTGGAGGGAGTAAATTTTATGACCGTTGGAGCGCTATCCAAAGTAGGTCCCTGATATTTTTAAGTAAACAGTACTTCTATGAACCTGACGTAACGCCGGTGAAAAATAGCATCATATTGACTGCCCATGGGTCTAAAGCATGACAGAAGTTCTAGCCAAATTTATTGTGAAGGAACCAAAAGGTGGGATGGAGAAGAGTAATGATTCACCCAGCTAGATTTTAAAGCGGACGTATGTGCGGCATGATCCCAAGATGCATTTATATTAAACGTCAAAAGCTATGTTCCATGCGTTAAAAGATTAACCACGGTCAGGGACAAAGGATGCTCGTGAGATACAATAGCAACTAAAAATGTCCTTTCTCTATGCAATTAAAAATGTTTTCGTTTATTCATCTTAATTGGATACATATTCTAAATCTTACATGGAGGAGGGGAAATCTAAATCAAAAAGGCAATTACAAGAGCAGTGCGCATGCAACCAGCAATTATAACTAGGACAGTCGATTAGTTCATCACGGAGTCCCTCCAACTGGAAAGCCATCCCTTCCACATGGCTTGGCAGCCCAAAAAAAAAAAAAAAAAAGAAGGGAAAAAAATAATGGAACTGCCCTCAATGCATTGCATCAAGAAATTTAGAAAAGCATTCAAGCGAACAAGGAAGCATTCTTCTTAATTTACAATAACAAAGAGATCTATCCAACAAATCCACATTTGAACAGTTTGGATTGGAAATTATTCCACATGTTTTTAGTGGATATAATAGTAGAAATCCTATTTCTTATCAAGATTTGAACACTAACTAGTCTATTCCCACTCTTGTCATCTAAATTTCAACAAACTACAATTCTAATTTCTTTTAACAATAACTATCATTCTGGTCCATATTAATTCTAATTCTATAAAATACCAGTTGATGGCAGAAAAGTATGTTAATTGAGCATTATTCACCAGAATTAAGGGGGCCATCCAAACTCACACCTCCTTCTCTACTTTCCATTCTACACCAGACCCAGTTGACTCGCCTTTAATCTCTTCGTCCCTAACTGCCCACCAAATCAAGCTTAAGCATCGTACAGGAGGTGGTTTTAGGAACGAAGAAAAAGACGGACAACTAAAGGGATCTATCTCATCACACAAATCGAAACACAAATGGAATCAAACACATAGTTGAAGAAAGAAAAAAGAAAAAAAAAAAAAAAAAAAATCATTAAGAACAGATCAAACTAAAACCAAACCAGATGGCGATGAGGTGCTGTCAGGAAGAATTGTCGCAGACGGCAGCTAGCCTGAGCTGCGGGGGCCTCTCCGGCTCGCCGTTCCGCCGCCAGAAGGCCCTCCTCCACCACACCTCGAAACCCCTCTGGATGTTGGGGCAATCGTCGCCGGAATTCAGGAACCGATCGAACCACGCCAGCAAGGTCTCCTGCTGCACTGCCAACGGCAGCGTGAGAATTGTGTTGGCGAGCCCGTCTTCGATAAGATGGCGGTCGAGCCCCTTGCAAGCCCTCCTCATCCACCCGAAGTCCTCGTAGAAAGGCTCGAGCCAGGTCCTCAAGAGCAAGCATCTCCCCTCCTTGGAGACTAAAATCTGGCCCTTGCCCACCCCGACGAAGAGCCGGGCCGTGACCCGGCTCACCTCGTAGCGGTGGATAGCCGGGACAGTGGAATGCGCCTCCGCGAGCTCCGCCTGCGCCGCCCAGGTCCAGAGAAACTCGTCGGCCATCTGGCGGTCGATGAGGATGTCGAGAATCCAGTGGAGGTTGTCGGCCTGCCGGGCGATCTGAGCGGCCTCCGATAGCTCGGCGGCGGCGGCGCGGAGGAAGTGGTGGCGGAGGAGGCGGAGGCAGCCGTCGCAGGCGGAGTAGAGCGATTCCTTGCTGAGGTCCCCACCGGCGGCGGCGCCGCCACCGCCCCGGCCGTAGGAGGCGCTGTTTTCCCGGAGCATTTTTGACACGAGGCCCTTCATCTCCCGCCGGGCCTTCTCGTCCTTGCCCTCTAAAACCACCTGGAGGAGCCGGACAAGTATCTCCTCGCCGCCATTGCCGTTGGCTTCGTCCGCCGAGGGAGCGGCTACTTCGAGGGAGACCCTTTTGAGCACCTCTTCTGCGCCCGAGCTCTCCTCCAGGTGGAGCTGGGCGAGGAGGGAGGCCACCTTTTCCTCCTCGTCCTCGGCCCAGGGGGCGGCCTCCAGGTACTCCAGGCAAGACAAAACCCCCGCATCGAACGCGATCGCCGCCGAGACCTGCTCACAAGAGAAGAAAACGGTGAAATTTTTATGATAAGAAAAAGCCATTGCCCGGCTTGTCGGAAGGGGGCAAGATACTAACATAACTAGAGGATCGAAGGTGGGACCTTTAGGATGCCGAGGACCTTGGAGACGTCCTCCTTCATGAGCCGACGGCGGATGTCCTTGCAATACATAAGGCGGAGAGTCTCGATGTAGACATCGACGTCGTCGCAGTCGGATATCTCGACGAGGTGAGGGAGGGAGCGCTGCTGACGGGACCAGCGATCGGAGAGCTTGGCGGCGAAGAAGCGGCTGTGGGTAACCAGGATGTGGCGGTGGACGTTGAGGGAAACGCTGAAGCCATCCTTGGAACTGAGGGTCAGCCGGACGTCACTGGAGTCCGGATCGTTGAACTGGCTCCCTGGGCTACAGCTGCCCAGAATATCCGCGATCCTCTCCTGGAGCAGAAGCTGCCGGTCCCGGACCGGGGCGGCGCGGCAGGCCGGCGGTGGGTGCTGCGGGAGCGTGGGGCGGGGATGGTAGTCATGCTCGTTCGTCATCATGTCGAATAGGGTGGGGCTGGAGCGGGTTTTGTCGAGGGGCGGGGGTGACATGGGGTTGAGGAGCCCCGCATTCAGGGCGGAGTTGAATTTGCTGTAGCACGACGGGTGGTAAACCGGGAAAGCGGCAGCAGGGGCGGGGGCGGGAGCGGAGGAGGGGGCGGCGGCAGGGGAGGCGTCCATGGCGGCGCCCGGCGAGGCACGACCTGGGGAGACCTGAGCCGGCGAAGGCGAGTGGGATGACACCTCGGCGACCTCGGGGTCCGGCTCCAGTGGGGGCGGAGGAGAAGGGCGGCGGGGGTGGGGAGGCGAGGCGGAGGAGGGAGTGGGCTGGTGGTGGTGGGCCTTGGATGAGACGGAGCAGCACCAGGCGCTGCCGTCGGAGGAGACGACGTGGGGAGAGAGGGAGGAGGGGGTGGAGGAGACGGAGATGGTGGTCTCGCGGTGCTTGCGACGCTTGGATCTATGGGGTTGGGGCAGGGACTGGGTTTTGAGGTGGGCGGACGCTGCCATCCAAGCGGGGCGCGCGAGGCCCTTTGATTAGCACCCACCGCGGTGGTTGTCGTCTTTTGATGAGAACACAAGGAAAAGGGGGCCACGTCTTGGGGATACCGCAGCAATAAAAATTAATATTTGGACTAATCCATAAATTTACTCTAGCATTCCGAGGGCGGACGGATGTACCGGAGGGAGTTTGGCGATTGTTTCCATGACGAAGCTTGTTTCCTCCGGAGACCGAGAGAGAGAGAGAGAGAGAGAGAGAGAGGATTAAAGGCCTAAATGCAAGGCTATAATGGCAAGAGGGGGTTTAGATCACAGACAGAAGCCTGCGTACCCTGTGCTCATCTCATAATGCTCTCTGTACTCTGTTCTGAACTTTGTCAGCTCGCCAGAAATGCTGGTGGAGCTTCACCGAGAGAAAGACCTGGGCTTTAACACGATTAAAACGGACAGTTAAGAGTGCGAACGATTGGCGATTACGTATATCTATCTCTATAGTTATATCTATACCTATATTTGCATGAACATTATTTGTATCTTATGAATTATAGGTTAGATTAATCATAAAGATGTTTGGCTGGGGGAAGAATGAACATATGAAGAGCTTTCGTTGTCTCTCCTCTCTCTCAGCTTTCACCGTCTTACGCGGGCCCACGAGAAAAAGGAGAAGAGAAGGCATTGAAAGGTTGGAATCAGGGAAAAGTGTTGGGCCGCTGGCCTGGCCCCTTATTGGAACTTTTGAATCCATGAGAAAACGGGACCGATTGAACGTTGATGGCACGTTACGCCTAGATTAGGTCCTTTCATCGTACAATCTAGCGAAAAACGATTTGATCCTGAGGCATGGATGCTAGAAAATGACGTTGAAGATTTAGGGAGATTAGGTTCAACCCATAATTAGAGCTCTCCTTGTCACGTTCTAGGGATATTGTACATCAAATATGCGAACGTGGTTTTGTTCGCAAATTTATATTCCAAAGCTTATGAAGAGATCTAAATTAAAAATGTTTTCACGTTTGCACTTTTACCGGGCTTTACAAAATTTTATTTGATATCACATGGACATATAAAATTTTAAATTTATATTATTAAAATAGGTTAAAATCTATTTAAAAAGCATTGAGTCAAGACACGGGTTTCCATGTGCTTTTGCACTATTTAAGTAGTGGATATAATTTTTTTAAAAAAGTTTAAGATAAAAATGTATATATATATATATATATATTATGAAACAAAAGGATAGCGGGTAAACCTCGGTGTAGCTCCTCGTTCTGGCCCCCAGTCCATTAGATGATTGTTCGATTCGGACCATAAATTTTTTCGCGTACCCTCTCCACCAACCGGTGAGTACGTTAACCTAACCGCACTACAGCGTCGGAGTTACAGCCACTCCGTTCACCGATCATGTGTACCCAGAATTTTTAAAATTTAATCGAGTCATCCAAAGGATCATGGCTCAAATCCGTGACCAGTAGATTATTCACAAGAGCGAAACCGCACTCTAACAACCGCGCAACCACCGTAGTGATAAAAAAAATGTACAATCTTACCGAGAGAATTTATCACTTGGCTGCTTTAATTATATCCAGAATAATATATTTATTCTTTTAAATAACTATAAAAATCGAGATGAATCATTTAAAATAAATTATTTTGATTAATTTTTGATATTTTAGAAAAATTATTTCATAATAAAATATAAATAATTTATTTCCAATTATTTTATTTTTACGTGATAATTTTTATTATAATAATTATATTAAAATAAAGTTGTTATTCTAGATTTTCAATCAAATATGGTATAAGAAAGATGAATAATTATTTTTTAAAAATTAATATTTTTATTTTAAAAGTAGTTTTAAAAAATTTATTAAATAATTAAGTTATTCAGGATATCAAAGTTTTCCGAGATAAATTATTAGGATGATTCCCTCCAAACTAAAATCTCTCTCCCAGTTAAAATAGTCCTTCATAATTTTTATTTTTAATAGGACTTTTTTTTGTCCGGTTATGCTAGCCAATCTACACCCACATCATATCTCCGTGATGCATTAGCTTTTCACTTCAAAAACGAGCATATAGATATCTACGGTCCTTTAAAGATCCAGTTAAAATAGTCATTGCTTGAATGACAACTATTGCTAACGTGATATAATGTTCACCGCGACAGAATAATTGGTCTTTGAATACCTATTATATTTATATAGGTATAAAACACGACGACGAACCTATAAAATTGTTAGGCAACGTCTAGTGTCCAGCATCAGTGCTCATGTTACTGGCATTTCTTGGCGTTATCTTTCAACTTGAATCACACATGGAATTAGCCAGTTTTAATCTAAGAATAATCAAATTCTCGGACATGTTAAACAAGTCATATGTAGGCTGGTAATTCTACGAGAATACCAAGGCACTTATATCTCAATCCGATCCAAATTACACTGAAATTGATTCCAAAGAAAACCGGCTGCATGCCCGATTTCAGGGAGAAAATTTTGCCGAGGGCACACGTTTTCACTGACCGTGAATTGAAATACCATTCATTAACCCTACCTTACCTTGGGAGTGGGACTCCAGTGGTAATTAAGTACGTCAGAAGCCTGCACCAAATGCAAGGCTACGGCACATGCAAGGGATTCTACCCAGAATAAAAAGGCTAGCCAGCGGCTAACCTCATGGCGCTTGCGTCTCCAGGGTAATAAAAAGGCTAGCCAGTAGCTAACCTCATGACGCTTGCGTCTCCAGGGTCTCTCTCAAAAAAAAAAAATTTTTATATTAAAAAAAAAATAGGAGGGTAAATCTGGCATAACTATCTTGCAAATTTTTATCTAAAAAATGTTTGGTTTAAAATACAGGATTTTTATAATTTTTTTCTACTCAAAAATAAATGTCGGTCTCACACTACCAACTGAATTTAATCGCGTCTATCATAGAGTCACGCTTCAAATAAAAAAATGAGTATGTCAATCCGACACCATCAAGATCTCAAGAATAATCTATGAATTTAATCGAGCCTTCCATAGAGTCATGCTTCGAACTTATGATTAATTAGTTGCAAAGTAAGATTCCAACCAACTGGACTACTGTTAGATTCCTACTAAGTGGCATCAAGGATTGGCATGGGTTTGATGCCTTTGCCATGCCAACCCAAGGAGAGCGCAGGAAGGCAGGCTCGAGAAAAGAAGGCAGCGAGTGTGTGCGGACCTTGGCAAGGGCGCACACATGATGGCATAAGCAGACGCATGCCAAGACTCTGGTGCGCGCGGGACAGGCGCGCACATTGTGGCCAAGCGGGCGCGGGCACGGGCACGCGGGTCCGATGCGCACGTCTCTGTAGACTTGGGCGTAGCAGGCTTGGACTCGGATCTCTGGTGCTTGCCAAGGGCCTGGACTCGGGTCCTTGGGCTGCCAACAGGCTGGGCGGTTACTAGCAGTTTGGACTCGAGTCTTTGGTGGTTTTCAGGCATCTGGAGTCGGAATCCTGGGTTGCTGCATGGTTGCTATAGTTGCCAAGGAGTTGCTGCAGTTGCTGGGAGTTGGCAGCAACCAAATGAAAGTTGCGGCAACTAGATGGTGGTTCCTTGCAGTTCCTAGAAGTTGCCAAGTAGTTTATGCCAGCAACTAAGTGGCAGTTCAAGAAGGATACTGTGCCTATTTATACATGCTGCAGACTTGGTTTTGGACAGCAAGTTTTGGGCAGCAAGTGTGCAAGGGTTGGGTTCCACCAAAAGAGAGTCATCAGGCCTTGTAATAGGTGGGCAGGTTGTCTGTTGTATTATTCCTATTGGGTGTTCAATAAAAGAGTAGAAACCTTGTCCCATGTTGCCTTTGAGTTTGGGAATTGATGTGCCTTTGGGTTCCATTTGTGGGATAAAGTGTGAGGCTGAACTGAACTTGGGTTGTTCAGTGCCACACAAGGCCAAAATTCTGCAGAAATTTAGTTGCAGAAATTGACCCTGTGATAGTTGGTATCAGAGCGTTATTTGGCATTCTTCTTGAGTGTAGGGTGTGACACTCATGCCAGCAGCCAACAATATGGATGCCTTGCGGGAGAGGATGAGCCATCTTGAGGCAATGATTGAGGTACTTCAACTCGATGTTGACACTCTGCTGTGGACACAGGCGGAGGCTTTGGTGGCCATAGTGGCCATGTTGCAGCAGTTCCTTGGTGCTACGAAATAGCAAATGGAGGAGATGTGGCTCGATGTTAAGTTGCTGAAATCTGCGCTGCAATCTGCACAACGCAGCGACGGTCCTGTCAAGGTAAAAATCTTAGACCTGAACCTTTCAATGGCACCCGGAGTGCCAAAGAGTTGGAGAATCTCTTGTGGAATATCGAGCAATACTTTAGGGCTGTAAGGGCCCCTGAAGAGAAGATGGTGTCCATTGCATCCATGTACCTTGCTAAGGATGCGAAACTCTGGTGGCACACCAGAATGGAGGATGCGGCCAGACCCAACATTGATACGTGGAAAGCCTTGAAGCAGGAACTGAAGGAGCAGTTCCTTCCCTACAATACTGCTTGGGTTGCAAAGGAGTCCTTGAAGCACCTTCGGCAAACCAGTTCGGTGCATGAGCATGTGAAAGCTTTCAGTTCCTTGATGCTTGACATAAAAGACATGTCTGAAGCCGATAGGTTGTTCAACTTCCTATCTGGACTTCAGCCATTGGCACAACTTGAGTTGCGACGGCAGGGTGTCAAAGACCTGCCCGTCGCACTAGATGCTGCGGATGCTTTGGTAGATTTGCTGGTCACCAAATCGGTTTCAAGTGCCCTTGTTCAAAAGCCCCGAGTTGTGGAGAAAGTTGTCAAGTACAAGAAGAAGGTGACTAGTGAAAAGAAGGCCAAGGAACATAACAAAGGCAAGGCCAAAGTGGGGGAGTCTACCCAAGCAAAAAATAAAGGTAACCCACAGCTTGGTTGTTTCATTTGCAACAGTCCTTATCTTACTCGTAATTATCCCAATAAGACCAAACTCAGTGCCATTGTGGCTAAGAATGGTCAAGAAGAAGGCTCGGATTTGGATGGTCCCCAAAGAATGGCCCCCTTGTAATTGTTGGGGGCAATTCAAGTGAAGAAGGCAAAGCTTGGCTCCCGGCTGATATTTATCCATGTAGAGGTAAATGGACATCAGCTATTGGCCATGGTGGACACGGGTGCCACTAACAGTTTCATGGCCGAGAAGATGGTGGAGTCATTGGGCTTGAGTGTGGTGCGACACTCAAGTCTAATCAAGGCTGTAAACTCTGCAGCACAGGCCATGCTGGGCATGGCATGCAGAGTCCAAATTGTCATCGACGGATGGAAGGGCCACTTGGACTTGATGGTGGTGCCCTTGGACGACTTCAACATGATTCTTAGCAACGACATTTTAGTTGTTGCCAAGGTGGCTGTGATGCCACATCTGTTCGGCCTGATGGTGGGTGACGAAGCAACCCCCTGCTTCGTACCAGGACATGGTGCTCATCGAGCCAAAGCTGAGATGGTTTTAATCATGCAACTTGCTCGTGGTTGGAAGAGAGGACAGATGACTTACTTGGCTACCCTTGTGGAGATGGAACCTATAGTCATGGAAGATGTTCCAATGCAGGTGTAGGAAGTCCTCTCAAAGTTCCATGATGTGATGCCACCGGAATTGCCCCGAGGATTGCTGCCCCGACGGACCGTGGATCACAAAATCAACCTTGTGCCAGGCACAAGGCCGCCGGCAAAAGCTCCCTACCGGATGCCCTCTAAGGAGTTGGGAGAATTGAAGAAGCAATTGGGTGAATTACTGGAGTCCGGCAAAGTGCAGCCCTCCAAAGCCCCATTCGATGCTCCTGTTCTATTCCAGGAGAAGAAAGATGGATCGCTGCACATGTGTGTGGATTATAGGGGCTTAAACAAAGTCGCTATCAAGAACAAGTACCCCGTCCCTCTTATTTTGGATCTTTTTGACCGATTGGCCAAGGCACAGTATTTCACCAAACTTGATCTATGCTCAGGCTATTGGCAAGTTCAAATAGTTGAGGGAGATGAATCCAAGACCACTATGGTGCCACGGTATGGATCATTTGAGTTCCTTGTTATGCCTTTTGGCTTGACAAATGCCCCTACTACCTCATCCGGGAAACCTGGCAATACCTCGATCGGTGGGCTGCCGTCCCTGGGATTCGAATCTCCTGGTTAACTTTCTCTCTTGGGCGGTCCAGGTAGTTGGTGAGGAGCGTGGTGCCTCGATCAGTATGTTTGACCCCTTTCTAGTGTAACCGGCGGCTGCAGGCGGTCAGTGCGGTCTGACAGGTGCTCCGGTGCAGTCCTTGAGCGGCTCGCCAGCATCCTGGGCTGACGGGGCCATGTTCGAGGTGGGGCTGAGCTGGAGTGACAGGGCTCGCTCCGACCTAGACGCCCCGAGCTTGCGAGGTCGTCTTGGTGGAGGAGGGCAAAGTGCAGGCCCGGTCTAGAGGGCTCGTGCTCGGAAAGGCTCCACGTGGCGGAGGAGTGCTGAGCTCGACTCCGACCATAGGGCTCAACCTCCGAGGGTCTCGCTTTGGAGGACGGAGTGCGGGCCCAGTCCAGAGGGCTCACACTCGGAGAGGCTCCACGTGGCGGAGGAGTGCTAAGCTCGACTCCGGCCACAGGGCTTAACCTCTGAGGGTCTCGCTCTGGAGGGCGGAGTGCGGGCCCGGTCCAGAGGGCTCTTGCTCGGAGAGGCTCCAGGTGGCGGAGGAGTGCTGAGCTTGACTCCGGCCACAGGGCTCAACCTCCAAGGGTCTTGCTCTGAAGGGTGGAGTGCAGGCTCTGTCCAGAGGGCTTGCGCTCGGAGAGGCTCCACGTGGCAGAGGAGTGCTGAGCTCAACTCTGGCCACAGGGCTCAACCTCCGAGGGTCTCGCTCTGGAGGGCGGAGTGCGGGCCCAATCCAGAGGGCTCACGCTCGGAGAGGCTCCATGTGGCGGAGGAGTGCTAACTCGACTCCGGCCACAGGGCTCAACCTCCGAGGGTCTCGCTCTGGAGGGTAGAGTGCGGCTCCGACCTAGGCATCCCGAGCTCGCGGGACCGACCTAGTGGAGGACAGAGCTCGGCTCGCTGTCTCGAGGGAGCTCAGCTCGGTAGAGGAGACTGGGCAGGAGAATTGATGCAGCGTTCGACGCGGCGTCTTCCCTTGACATGGTGCCCATCGGCTCCCCCACGTCAGCGATCCCGCCACATCATTTGCCCCCCACTCCCGAGGCTTGTTAGTGCGCGGCGCTCGGACCGAAGGGAGTAATTGTGGTGCTGATATGGAAAGGCGGAGATCTGACGTAATGATGGCAATGATTGCTAGTGCTTCATGAGACGGTCCTATGGACCGATGCGGGGGTGCCACGTGGCCACGTCCGAGGAGTAGTTAATGTTGGCACAAAATTCAGAGCGACTGGGACGCCGTTTTCATCGATGGGCAGCACGTGGTGTGGATCCGTTGGTGGAGGGGTCGGATCGGTACGAATCCAGCGAGTCATTTCGAAATGAAAAGAGGGCCTTATTCGAAACATCCATTCTTTTGAATCTTCCGCGCCTGCTGCTGCATTCGAGCTTTCTTCTTCCTCACAGTTATCTCAGATCTTCTAAGGGACCAGGTTAGTCTCCTCTTCCTTCTCCCCTCGCCAGAGTAGGGTTCTTTCTTCGGGTCTGGGGTCTCCTTCGAGTCGAGTCTGCTCTTTGGTCCTTTGTTGGCTGGGCCATCTCGCACCCTCGTGGTTCGTCCGGATGTAGGGTATGGGCCCACGGGAATGTGGGTGCCACCGGTAAGGCGGGTCTGGTGCCACGTCAACATCCCTTGGTTGGTGCTGCGATGCTCGTCTCCAGCGAGCCGACTCGAGGTTTAATACCCTGGGTTGCTCTTGCGGGGGTCGATGGAGAGTCGACTCGAGTGCCCGGGGTTGCTGCGCTGTTGGTTTAAGAGAGATAAACCGGCCTCTTATAATAGGGACATTTCTTTTGTAAAAATGGTTAGCGGCATCGATCCGACAACTGGTATCAGAGCTGAGGTCTCGGATTCGAGTCTCTGCAGGGAGAAAAACTTTTGGTCATTTTGCTAGGGGGGATTATTGGCTGGGCCAGCTCGCACCCTCGTGGTTCGTCCGGATGTAGGGTCTGGGCCCACGAGGAAGTGGGTGCCACCGGTAAGGCGGGTCTGGTGCCACGTCAACATCCCTTGGTTGGTGCTGCGGTGCTTGTCTCCAGCGAGCCGACTCGAGGTTTAGTACCCTGGGATGCTCTTGCGGGGGTCGGCGGAGAGTCGACTAGAATGCCCGGGGTTGCTGCGCTATTGGTTTAAGAGAGATAAACCGGCCTCTTTTAAAAGGGACGTTCCTTTTGTAAAAATGGTTAGGGGCATCGATCCGACATCCTTCCTCCTGAGTCCTGCAGTTCTCTTATTCTTGAGGATGTCCCGTTTTGGTCCGGGCTTCCGCCCCTCCACTGATCAGGGCAAGGTCGGTCCTTCTGAGCGGAGGCCTGCATCTTCTTCTTCTGACGGGGAGGAGGATGCAACTCGCTTCGAGTTCAGTAGGAGGCGTTCTCCCGGTCTGGTACTCATTAGGAAACCAGGATCCGGTCCTTCTCTCCCTCCTCCTTCTTCTGTTCCTGTTCTGAGTCCGCCCGGTCCACAGGTCCTGGCGGGGTCGCCTCGATGATCACCACCGAGGAATTAGGGACCGTTTGGGATGTCTATGGCATCCCACCTTCTGTTCAGCTCATGATCCCTCGCCCGGGAGAACGGGTCACTTCCAGTGGCCCAGGCCACCTTGCTTTTTATGAGGAGACATTCTCCAGGGGTCTCCGATTTCCTTTTCACCCCTTCTTCCTGTCCGTCTTGGACAACTACCGTTTGGTCCCTACACAGTTACTGCCAAACGTCATTAGGGTCATCTTCTCTTTCATCGTGCTCTGCCACCTCCACAGGTTTGTTGCCCGGTTCTCCTTATTCAAGGCTTTCTTTGCCCTGAAGCACCACCCAACTGAGGACGGGTGGTGGTCCTTGTCCTCTCACCCGATGGGTATTAAGTTCGAGCTCCCCTCTTCCATCAGGGGATGGAAGAGTAAATTCTTCTTTGTCGATGTTGAGAGGGTCGACTGGGTCTAGAGCGATCAGGACAAGCCCCCCAACCGAAACTCTGCAATCGATGCGACTGACCGGGATGACTACGAGCAGCTCCGCACCCCTCGATTCCTTCTCTTGAGGTCCTGTTATCAGAGCAGAACCTCACCGACTCTGGGGTCGACCCAACAAATGGGTTGGGTGAGTTCGACTTGAACTTTCCTTCTCTTTTCTTGCATTTCTTACATTGCTTCCTACGGATTCTGACCGTTGTGTGACTTGCATGCAGGGATGATTTTCACCAAGAGCGATCTGCTGGCGATCACTCGAAAGAGGCCGCCAACCGGGCTGGCCGGGGAGCCTCCATTGAGAAGGATTCGGGGCGAGAGCGTGCCTACGGCTGCTCCCGCCATAGTGGCAGGTTCGAGTTCAGTTGCTCCAGCCGGTCAGAGCGTGGAGGCGACTCGAGCTGCCCCTGCGCCAGTGGAGAGGGTGGCGTCTGCGGCGTCGAGGCCGGTCCTGCAGGAGGCCCGGAAGGTTCCTGAGCAGCGTGGTCATCAGGGGGCGGCTTCCGTTGCAGAGCCTGAAGTAGTTGTCCGGGCAAGGGCTGCAGCTGCTGCTGCATTGTCTTGCAGTCCTCCGAGTCCACCTTTGATCAAGATTAGGGATGAGGAGGTTCTAGCCATGACCAAGATGGCGGCTGAGGTGCCGCCTGCACTGGTGTCAGCCCTTCAACCTGCCTCCTGGGACCCTGCAGCTAGCGGGGCAAGGCCACCCGCTCCAGGAGAGAGTAGGAGGGAGGAGAAGCGACGCCGTCTCTCCTTCAAGATGGGGCTGGAGAGCTTGTTCCTCTGGAGCCCCAAACTGGCCGAGCGCATGATGGATTTCTCGATCCAGACATGCAACCGGCAGGATATGGCCGGAATGCAGCTGGGCGACGTCCTCAACGCCATCTTCCCCCAGCTCTACTCGGTAAGTTGTTCCTTTCTTCCTTCCTCTCTCTCTTTCTTCTTTTAGGCTGACCTCTTTTCATGGTGCAGATCGGTGCCGAGGCCCTCTTCATCAAGGGCTGTTATCAGAACTGGGAGCGCCTCGAGCTGTAGCAAGTGGCCAAGATCAAGTCCCTGAAAGCCGGCCTGAAGGAGAAGGCCGGGGTGAATGGGGCGCTCGAGTAGAAGGTCAAGGACCTAGAGAGGCAGCTCGCCAACGCCGAGGGACAAGCGAAGAAGCTCTTGGAGGCCCGTGACCTGGAGCGGAGTCGCTCAAAGAAGGCCATCGATGATCTCTCCACCGTCGAGAAGAAATTAAACTGGTATAGTGCCGAGGCTGATCGGCACAATGAGGCCTCCCGAGTTGCCCAGGTGGAGCTGGCAGCAGGGAAGGAGAAGCTGGCCGCAGCTGAGAAGGCGGTAGAGGTGGCGGCCAAGTCGGTGGAGGCTGCCAAGATGGAGGCCACCGAGGCGAGGAAGGGAGCTGTCGAGGCCAAGAAGGGCACTGAGGAGCCATTGCGAAGTTCAAGGCCTCAGAGGAGTTTGTCGCCGAGATCCATCAGATGGCATCGGACTACTTTTACAAAGGCTTCATGTTCTTGCATGGCCGGGTCGAGGCACTTGTCCCCGAGAAGAACCACGATAGCCTCAGGTATCCTTCAGCCTCGGACACGGAGCCCAACGAGGAAGTTGTTGACAAAGCCGTGGTCTCAGAGCCTCCGATGCCAGTTGAGGCCGAACCATCCGAGATTAGAAACGCTCAGCCGGAGGTTCCTGAAGGCCGGAACTCTCAGCCTCAGGGCTCAGTAGGGGGTTGGTCGGCTCGGGGTAGCCCTACCCCCCCTTTTTTTGTTTTGTATTTTTGCTTCTGTCTCAGTCAGGGTCGCCCGGCATATCGGGGGCCCACAAAATGCTTATAACCGGTATTTAATTAATAGAACCTGAATTTCCTTGCAACTCATCTTTCATTTGGCTCCCCTCCTCTTTCTCTTTCTTTCACTCCCCTTTTCACTTCTTTTTTTTGTTTATTTTTTTTTTTGTGAGTGGGGAGATCAGAGAAGGGGCCTCACTTTGCCTGAGGCTGAATTATCAGGCTTTAATATCAGCAAGTCGGGTGCAAGGTTATGGCGGTTGAGAGTAGCTGGGCTCGATGGTGTTGTCAACTGAGAGCTGCGTGGCTCGAAGGTCCCTTGGCCGGAGATCTGAGCTCCGATCTTGGGTCGGCGTCCTGGAGCTGGGCTCGGGAACGTTGTTGACTGAGAGCTGCGTGGCTCAAAGGTTCCTTGGCCAGATATCTGAGCTCCGGTCTTGGGTCGGCATCTTGGAGCTGGGCTCGGGGATGTTGTTGACTAAGAGCTGTGTGGCTCGAAGGTCTCTTGGCCAGAGATCTGAGCTCCGGTATTGGATTGGCATCCTGGAGCTGGGCTTGGGGACGTTGTTGACTGAGAGCTGCGTGGCTCAAAGATCCCTTGGTCGGAGATCTGAGCTCTGGTCTTGGATCGGCATCCTGGAGCTGGGCTCGGGGATGTTGTTGACTGAGAGCTACGTGGCTCGAAGGTCCCTTGGTTGGAGATCTGAGCTCCGGTCTTAAGTTGGCATCCTGGAGCTAAGCTCGGGGATGTTGTTGACTGAGAGCTGCATGGCTCGAAGGTCTTTTGGTCGGAGATCTGAGCTCCGGTCTTTGGTCGACATCCTGGAGCTGGGCTCGGGATGTTGTTGACTGAGAGCTGCGTGGCTCGAAGGTCCCTTGGTCGAAGATCTGAGCTCCGGTCTTGGATTGATGTCTTGGAGCTGGGCTCAGGGACGTTGTTGACTGAGAGCTGCATGGCTCAAAGGTCCCTTGGCCGGAGATCTGAGCTCCGATCTTGGGTCGGCGTCCTGGAGTTGGTCTTGGGGATGTTGTTGACTGAGAGCTGCATGGCTCGAAGGTCCCTTGGCTGAAGATCTGAGCTCCAATCTTGGATTGGCATCCTGGAGTTGGGCTCGGGGACGTTGTTGACTGAGAGATGCTTGGCTCGAAGGTCCCTTGGCTGGAGATTTGAGCTCAGTTCTTGGGTCGACGTCCTGGAGCTAGGCTCGAGGATGTTGTTGACTGAGAGCTGCATGGCTCGAAGGTCCCTTGGTCGGAGATCTGAGCTCCAGTCTTGGGTCGGTGTCTTGGAGCTGGGCCCGGGGACGTTGTTGACTGAGGGCTGCGTGGCTCAAAGGTCCCTTGGCCGGAGATCTGAGCTCCGATCTTGGATAAGTGTCCTGGAGCTGGGCTCGGGGATGTTATTGACTAAGAGCTGCATGGCTCAAAGGTCCCTTGGCCAGAGATCTGAGCTCCGATCTTGGATGATGAAATGAAAGTTTCGTTGCTGTATTTCCATCTTATTCTCTTTCTTTCCCTCCTCTCTTCTTTTTTCTCTCTCTTTTTTTTTTAATGAGTGGGGGGATCAGAGAAGAGGGTCACAGGATTTGGTTGCCTTGGAGCTAGGCTCGAGGCCTTCCTGGCCAAAGAGCTGGGCTCCGATCCAAGGGTTGCCTGAAGGCTTGGCTCAGGTCTTTGGCACCTTAGAGTTGGGCTCGAGGCATTGATAGGAGCTGCCTGGCTCCAAGATCCCTTGGCATCTCGGAGCTGGGCTCGGAGACGTTTGAGATTGAGAGTGGCTTGGCTCGAAGATCCCTTGGCCGAAGATCTGAGCTCCGGTCTTGGGTCGGCGTCCTGGAGCTGGGCTCGGGGACGTCATCGAATGAGAGCTGCATGGCTCGAAGATCCCTTGACGTCTTGGAGCAGGGCTCGGAGATGTTTAAGATTGAGAGCGGCTTGGCTTGAAGTCCCTTGGCCAGAGGTCTGAGCTTCGGTCTTGGGTCGGTGTCCTGGAGCTAGGCTCGGGAACGTCGTCGATTGAGAGCTGCATGGCTCGAAGATCCCTTGACATCTTGGAGCTGGGCTCGAAGATGTTTGAGATTGAGAGCGGCCTGGCTCAAAGATCCCTTGGCTAGAGGTCTAAGCTCCGGTCTTAGGTCGGCGTCCTGGAGCTGGGCTCGGGGACGTCGTCGATTGTTCTTTCCTGCAAGACATATAGATACTCATGCAAGGAAAAGGTCATTATCATTATTATTGACAGGAAACCTTACATCATTGGGGGTGTCTTCACATATTGCAGGCATTCCATGTTTGGGGGAGCCTGATGCCGTCGAAATCTTCAAGGTAATAGGCCCCTTGTAAGGGAGCTTCGGCTGCCTTGTAGGGACCTTCCCAGTTTGGTGGGAGCTTGCCGTGTTCCCGGGATTGATACGCCTCTGCCCAGCACAACACCAAGTCCTCGAGCCCGAAAGTTCTTGGCCAAACCCGGGCGTTGTAGGCTGAAAGAAGCCCACCGATCGCGAAAGTCGTCGTAGCGGTGCTCTTGGAGAGGGTATCATAAGAAAGCGTGTCTACAGAGCTTCCGTCATCGACCATGATGCGCTTTTACAGGATGCTTTGCGATCGTCATCTTGACGACCACGGCATCATTATTTACATTTCTCCTCTATTTTCTCCTTCCCTAATGAAGGGGAGTACATCCTCAGGATCCCCTGCCCCCCGGGCTTTTTGGGTGTGTGCATGGTCCTTCCAAGAGATCATGCCCACCGGCTTCTCGATGGGGCGATTATCGATGACTGAAGCTGGTTGGGGGAGCGACGAGCACCTGGGAATTTGCCAAAAGTCTGCCCCCCATGAACCTTTTAAGGTAGCCCTTCTTGATGAGTTCTTCGATTTTCCACTTGAGGTCGCGGCATTCCTCGGCGTTGTGGCCGTGGTCGCGGTGGAAGTGACAGTACTTCGATTTATCGCGGCCAGCGGAGGACCTCATTGGAAGCGGGCGCCTCAGGTAGTCCTCGCCTTTGATCTCCGTGAGGACCTTTATCCTTGAGGCAAGGAGAGGGGTGTAATTCTCCTCAGGAACGGGAGCCCTTCTCGGTCTCGACTAGTCCCCCCGGGGGTTTGGGATTTGGGGTTCTGGCCTCTTTAGTGGCTTCCCGTCGAGCTCCCGTCTCGTACGGTCCACCTCCCCAGTGCGGATGTACTTTTGGGCTCGGAGAAGAAGCTCAGAAAATGTCTTCGGGGGCTCCTTATCAAGCGAGTAGGTCAGGCGGGAAGTCCTGAGCCCTCGCTTCAGCGCCAGCATGGCAACTAGCTTATCAAGGTTATAAGTCTCCAGTGCGGCAGCCTTGAAGCGGGCCACGTAGTCCCATAGGGGCTTGCGATCCTGCTGCCGGATGGAGAAGAGGCGATCTGCCTTTCATGGCAACTTCCTGCAGGCGTCGAAGTGGGCCACGAATTTCTGCCCTAACTGGGCGAAAGAGTTGATGCTCTCCGGCTCCAAGCGGGTGAACCACACCCGGGCTACTTTTTGGAGAGTGGCAGGAAAGGCAATGGGCATCGTAGCCCGATGGCTCGCTAGCTGAGCCTTGCATGTTGGCAAACCGACGGGAGGACTCTGCTAGCTTGCGCTCATTCTCCTCTAGGAGCTTCTCCGCTGTGCGCCTGATGGCTTCGTCTGTGGACCCCTCCGTCAGAGGAGACGGAGAAGGTGATGTGGGTGCCTGGCACCCGTAACGGGGGGTCTTGCCCTTTCTGCCTTGGTGGGGCCCGGACACCACCCGCTCGAAGTTTGGTGAGCTGCTCTCTCCATCGATAGGGCCGGCTCATCATCTTTTCGCCGGAGCTTGATGGCCACCGCGGTTGTTAGTGGTTGCCCGCGGCTGCGACGGCCTTCCTTGGAAGGAGAGCAAGCTATCATGGGGAGCTGCGACATGGGCCACCGATGTTCCTGGCTGCTGGTAGGCAGCCATGGACCGGTGCTGATACTGAAGCTAGTGCACTGCTATAGCGAGGATCTGCATCTGCTGGGTGAGTGTGGCCAGTTAAGACTCCGTCGGAGGTGGTTAGGCTACCAGAACGGGTGGCCCCACCTCAAGATGGGGTGGGTCCCCTCGGGAAGGGGAGTCCCTTGTGCGGTTGGTGAAGGCCTCTTATGCTTGCGTTGTCATCATCCTTCCGTGGAGTGTCAGTCTGTAAAGAGATGGAGGGTTTGATCATGCCCTCTCCCTACTTGGCGCGCCAATCTGTTGCCACCAAGATCGCCATGGCCCATAGTTGCTGTCGGAGTCAGAGCGCACCTCCTCAGCTGCCTCGTCGTCCGGCGGACCTGGACCTGCAAGACAGGGGTTAGTGATTCGGGCCGAGGTTTCTGACGAGGGCACTCCGATGGTCAAGTCAGTGGTGATCCAGGAAAACAGATCCTCTTGGTCGAGCCTCTCTTGATGGACTCCACACGAGGAGGAGTGAGTTGTGTAGAAGTGGGATGCAAGTGTGTCGGGAAAAGTGTGGTCTGGTTAGAGGGAGTCTCTGTATGGCCCTTGCACCCGACATCGCTCGAGAGTGCTGGTGGTGCCATGCTCCTCTTCCTGGTGGAGCATGCACTTGTGTTCCAGTCTTGTGGCCTATGTTTTTTCTATGTGTCGTTATGGGTGTTACCTCCAAGTTTTTGTGAACTAGGTTACCGTTGGGCGTCCGCCTTGGGATCTCCATCGGGCCGTCAGGCACGTGCAGCGGTGTCCCAAGGAGCCTTTCCTAATCCATGATAGGAAAAGCTGTCATGTGTTCTGACATTCCCCTTGGTCGCCTTATTCTGGGAAACCTGGCAGTACCTCGATCGGTGGGCCATCATTCTTGGGATTCGAATCTCCTGGTTAACTTCTTCTCTTGGGCGGTCCAGGTAGTTGGTGAGGAGTGTGGTGCCTCAATCAGTGTGTTTCTCCCCTTTCTAATGTAATCGACGGTTGCAGGCGGTCAGTACGGTCTGATAGATGCTCCGGTGCAGTCCTCGGGAGGCTCGCGCACCTGGGCTGACGGGGCCATGTCCGAGCTGGGGCTGAGCTGGAGTGGCAAGGCTCGCTCTGACCTAGACGTCCCGAGCTTGTGGGGTCGTCTTGGTGGAGAGGGCAGAGTGCGGGCCCGGTCCAGAGGGCTCGCGCTCGGAGAGGCTCCACGTGGTAGAGGAGTGTTGAGCTCGACTTCGACCACAGGGCTCAACCTCCGAGGGTCTCGCTCTGGAGGGTGCAGTACGGGCCCAGTCCAGAGGGCTCGCGCTCAGAGAGGCTCCACATGGCGGAGGAGTGCTGAACTCGACTCCAGCCACAGGGCTCAACCTCCGAGGGTCTCGCTCTGGAGGGCGAAGTGCAGGCCTGGTCCAGAGGGCTCGCACTCGGAGAGGCTCCACGTGGCGGAGGAGTGCTGAGCTCGACTCCGACCACAGGGCTCAACCTCTGAGGGTCTCGCTCTGGAGGACGGATGTGGGCCTAGTCCAGAAGGCTCGTGCTCGGAGAGGTTCCAAGTGGCGGAGGAGTGCTGAGCTCAACTCCAGCCATAGGTCTCAACCTCCGAGGGTCTTGCTCTGAAGGGCAGAGTGCCGGCCTGGTCCAGAGGGCTCGCGCTCGGAGAGGCTCCACATGACGGAGGAGTGCTGAGCTCGACTCCGGTCACAGGGCTCAACCTCTAAGGGTCTTGCTCTGGAGGGCGGAGTGCGGCTCCGGCCTAGGCATCTCAAGCTCGCGGGACCGACTTGGTGGAGGACAGAGCTCAACTCGCTGTCTCGAGGGAGCTCAGCTCGTTATAGGAGATCGGGCAGGAGAATTGACGCGGCATCCGACGCGGCGTCTTCCCTTAACGTGGCACCTATCGGCTCCCCCACGTCAGTGATCCCACCACATCAGGTATGGTTCGATGCATGTCAGCAGGCCTTCAATGGGTTGATGGCTACAATTTCTTCAAAGCTAGTGCTGAAGTTACCCGATTTCGAGAAGGAATTTGAGGTGCAGACATATGCATTTGACAAAGCGGTGGGCGGTGTGTTGGTGCAAGATGGACATCCAGTTGCCTTTGAAAGTTGGAAATTAAAAGATGCTGAATAGAGGTTTCGGAAAAGAAATGTTGGCAATGGTGCATTGCTTGCGGACATAGAGGGTATACTTGCTGGGTACCAGGTTTGTTGTCCAAACCGACAATGTGGCTAATATATTTTTCTTAACCTAGAAAAAGTTGTCGCCCAAGCAAGCATGGTAGCAGGAATTTCTGGTGGAGTATGACTTTGTTTGGGAGCATAAACCTGGTAGGCACAACCAGGTTGCTGATGCCTTGAGCTGGAAAGGCATCTCAAGTGTTGCTGCAATCTCGAGAGTTGAAGCAGACTTCACCGAGCGGATCCGTGGTGCCGCCCAAATAGATTTGGGGTACCAGCAACTACTTCAACAAGTGGAAGGGGGAGTGATTCGACGATACTGGATCACTGATGGTCTTCTAATGGCCAAAGGTGGTAGACTCTACGTCCCTTGTGGTGGGGGACTTCGGCAGCAACTCATGTGGGAGGCCCATGACACGCAGTGGGCGGGCCACCCAGGAAGAGAGCGCATGATGGCTGTCTTGTCCAGATCCTTCATGTGGCCAAAGATGGAGGAAGACATTGAAGTATATGTCAAGTCTTGCTTGGTGTGCCAGCAAGACAAGGTGGAGTGGCGCAAAGAGGCAGGTTTGCTGCAGCCCCTGCAGATTGCTAAAAAGCCTTGGGTTTCGGTGTCCATGGACTTTGTCAGCGACTTTCCTAAGGTGGATGGCCATTCGACTGTCATGGTGGTGGTCGACCGCTTCTCCAAGCATGTTGTTTTTGTTCCTGCTCCGGAGGTGTGCACGGTGCAGGTGGCCACAGACCTCTTCTATCGAAATGTGGTGAAACATTTCGGGTTGCCTATCGAAATCATCAGTGATCATGATGCCCGATTCACTGGTAGGTTTTGGACTTATTTATTTCAACTAATGGAATCTGAATTGAAATTTTCAACAGCAAACCACCCTCAGATAGATGGTCAGACGGAGAGGGTGAATGCTTTGTTGGAGGAATATCTTAGGCATTATGTTACAGCAAGTCAAAAGAATTGGTTGACATTGCTTGACACCACTCAGTTCTGCTACAACCTCCATAGGTCTTTAGCAACTGGCTTCAGTCCCTTTGAATTGGCTGTTGGGAGGCAGCCATTAACTCCTCAGGAGATTGCATTGCAGAAGAGTGAAGGACTCTGTCCAACAACCTATCGATTTATAAGAGATAGGCAAATCATGCTTGAGGAAGCTCGGGATCGCCTTGAGAAGGTAGCGAGGAGGATGAAGAAGTATGCAGGCAAGGGTCGCCGGCCTTTGGAATTCCAAGTGGGTGACAAAGTTATGTTGAAACTGACTCCTCAAATCTGGAAGCAAATAAGTAGCAAGCGGGTACATCGGAGCCTTGTGCCAAGGTATGATGGCCCGTTTGAGGTGGTGAAGAAAATTGGAAATGTAGCTTACCAGTTGCAATTGCCCAGAAGATTGAAGGTACATCCTACTTTCATGTTAGCTTTCTAAAGCTTTATCATGAGGATGCAGATCTAACTCGGAAGCAAGCACGGCGTGCACCACCTACAATAAGGCAACAATTTGACAAGATGGTGAAAAAAGTCTTGGACCACCGTACACTGGAGCAAAGTAAGAAGAACAGAAGAACAGAAGAATAGAGTATCTGGTTCAATGGAACAGAGAACCATAAAATCAAGCAAGTTGGGAGAAGGAAACGGAGCTTTGGCAGTTCGAGGAACAGATCAAAGCCTACCTATCACAACTCCCTCCGAGGACGTCGGGTTCTTCGGGTGGGGGAGGTATGTTAGACTCCCACTAAGTGGCATCAAGGGTTGGCATGGGTTTGGTGCCTTTGCCATGCCAACCCAAGGCGAGTGTAGGAAGGCAGGCTCGGGAAAAGAAGGCAGCGGGAGTGCGCGGACCTTGGCAAGGGCGTAGACATGATGGCATGAGCAGATGCATGCCAAGACTCGGGCGCATGCGGGACAGGCGCGCACACTGTAGCAGAGGTCGGACTCAGGCGCGCGCAGGACAAGCGCGCACACTGCAACAGAGGCGGACTAGGGTGCGCGCGGGTCCGATGTGCGCGTCTCTGCAAACTTGGGCATAGCAGGCTTGGACTCGGGTCTCTGGTGCTTACCAAGGGCCTGGACTCAGGTCCTTAGGCTGCCAGTAGGCTGGGTGGTTACCAGCAGTTTGGACTCGAGTCTTTGATGATTTTCAGGTGTCTGGACTCGGATCCCTGGGTTGCTGCAGTTGCTGGCTGGTTGCTGCAGTTGCTGCTATTGCTGGCTGGTTGCTACAGTTGCCAACGAGTTGCTGCAGTTCCAATGGTTGCTGGTTGGTTGCTGCAGTTGCTGGGAGTTGCTGGGAGTTGGCAGCAACCAAATGGAAGTTGCAGCAATTAGATAGTGGTTCCTTGCAGTTCCTAGAAGTTGCCAATTAGTTTCTGCAAGCAACTAAGTGGCAGTTCAAGAGGGATGCTGTGCCTATTTATACATGTTGCAGACCTGGTTCTGGACAGCAAGTGTGCAAGGTTTGGGTTCCACCAAAAAAGAGTTATCAAGCCTTGTAATAGTTGGACGGGTTGTCTGCTGTATTATTCTTATTGAGTGTTGAATAAAAGAATAGAAACTTTATCCCATGTTGCTTTGAGTTTGGAAATTATTGTGCCTTTGGGTTCCATTTGTGGGATAGAGTATGAGGCTGAACTGAACTTGGGTTGTTCATTGCCATACAAGTCCAAAATTCTGTAAAAATTTAGTTACAGAAATTGACTCGGTGACAACTATCATCATGGCAGTCCTTCAAATTTTGTTTACCAACAAATCCAAATCCTTCGAGGAGGAAAAAAAAAAAAAAAAAAAAAAAAAAAAAAAAAAAAAAAAAGAAGGGTGAGAGGAGGAGGAAGGGGGAGACCATTATCATTCCGTGAAGCTTTAAAAAAAAAATTTAAAAAAAGATACTTGTTTATTCCTTACGTACCATGTGAAGGGCCCTTCTTTTCTTTCCTCAGGGCAGGCCCGCGCAAGGATTTTTTTTTTTTTTCTTTTGATAGAAGGAGAAAGCATGCAAGCGCCTTTTGCGCTTTTGCTTTGGCGCTTTGTCTCCGCTCCCCTTGGAAACGAGCGCTTGGAAAGCATGGTATCCGGATCTTGAAAATATTGTATATATATTTTTTAAACCGTGGAATGACGATGCCAAGCTGGCTGAAAATATATGCTATCTTGATAGATTATATTATTTTAATTATGGAGCATATTTATCTAGAAGTAAATTCTATCACCGGCTCAACAGCCACCTTGCAGAGTACGTAAAAAAAATTTTATGAATCAAAATGTGAGGGGTCCTAACTTACCTTCATAATATCTTTCTCACTTTCTTAGATATATTCAAACACGATTTATATAAATACTTCATCTTATAAAAAAAAAGAATTTGCTATTTATTGATAAAGCATGCCGTTGTCTTTGCTAGCCACACTTTAAGAATGATTATTTTTTATTTATGTTTTGAATTGAAACTATAATATGAATGTTTTTATATAAGTTTTATTAGTATTGCTGCGTCAACTCCTGGACCGGGAACCGAGATGGCTGGATGGGCTGGAGCGCTCCTCTCCCGGGCGAACCTGCAGAAAAGTTCCCAAGGGTGCCAGTGGTGTTCCGGCGGGGGACCCTTCGATGCTTAAGTTAGCAGGAGATTGAAGACAACAGAATGGAGGAATCAAGGGGTGAGCAGTCTCTGGAAAGGGAAGAGTTATTCTACCTTCGAATGGGATCCCCCAAGTACCTTATATAGGCACGAAACATTCTGAAATTCGTTAGGGGAGAGGCTGGGAAAGACCGATCTACCCCTAGGAAAATCTGGAGAGTGGCCACGTGGCGCGCATATACCGCGGCACCGTGGAAGTAGTGGAGCAGGGCCGTTGGGATAGCAGGATCCCGCAGTAACATAAAGGTGCTTCTTGAATACCCTGGATGCTAAGGCTTGCCTGTCGGTCGTCGACCATGAGGTGGTCGGTCGGTTGGACCAAAGAACAAGCCTCCGAAGGAGAGTAATGCGCTGGACCCCAGCAGGAGAGGGCCGTTCGGACCTCAGCTCCGGTAGGTCGGACCTCTGACGGAGAATGGTGGGCCGGACCCCAGCAGGAGAGGGTCGTTCGGACCTTAGTTCCGGTGGGTCCGACCTCTGACGAAGAACGGTGGGCCGGACCCCAACAGGAGAGGGTCGTTCGGACCTCAACTCCGGTGGGTCGAATCTCTTTAGTTGGAGCCTTGAGAAGGGCGGCCAAGTTGGACCGCAGAACTGGGCCGGTTCTGGCCAAGGGTGAGCTGTCATGGTATAACAGTTATCCCCCTTGTCCTTGTGCTTCGAGCGAGTCCGTAGGCTCGAAGGGCGAGGGCACTAATTGGCAATAAATGCGCTGGCCTTTCAAATGATGGCGAATCCGGTTCGGCGTGCTGCGTCCGGTCGCCTCTCGCTTCGATTTTTGCACCGGGACAAGTGTCAATGTCTGGTTGGCGAGGACTGGGGAAGCAGTTATGACTGGTACGGTGCGTGGCAGCAGTCCGTTCGGATTCTTGAAGCGACGTGAGACACGTAGCGCCATCAGAGTGGTTGGTGCGCTTGCCAGAGCGGGCCATCCGTCGTTGCCTCGTCTGTCACGCGAATCGCGGCCAGATACGATCCGATGCGTTCCCTCGAATTCCCGTCCAATCCGGAAACCGAAGCGATAGCCGTCGGAGTTCGGCACGTGGGGGATGCGTTGGGACGCGGCCCCTAGATGCCTATAAAAGAAAGGGGGCATCGCCCAAAAGGGACCTGCTGCTGCGTTTGCGCTGTAAGAAAATCGCCTCCTCCTCCCTCCGCGCTGCCTTTAGGCTCCTTTAGAGACCCAGAAAATCAGGTTAGTCCTGTCTTCGTCTTCTGCCAACTTCTTCCTCCTCTGCAACCAATTTTAGGATGGCTGTAGCTGTGGCCATAGGGAACCTGGCCCCTTTGACATCCCGTCGACTATGACCCGAGAGAGAGTCGAAACTCTTAGAACCATATACAACATTCCGTCCATCTTACATCTAACCATCCCTAGCCAAGAGGGTAGGGTAAACGGACCTCTGAATTTAGGAGCCCTTCCCATGTACGAAGACCACCTGAAGGCCGGTCTTCGCTTCCCGATCCATGGCTTCTTTGTTCAGGTCTTTAATACCTATAGGATCACGCCTTCCCAGCTGACGCCGAACAGCATTAGGGTCCTGTGCGGCTGCATAGTTCTGTGTCGGGAGGCCGACATAGAGCCCAGGGTGACCCTCTTCTCCAATTTCTTTTTATTAAAACAGGACTTCCGAAGTTAGGAATGGTGGATGTTCAGTCCCCGTCCTAACCGGAAGATTCTAGGGGGCTTCCGTCTGCCATTTACAGATGGAAGTCCAGATACTTCTTCATAGATAGCCTGGAGCCGTGGGGCTTTGAGGCAGCTTGGAGGGGGCCGAGGCCAGATGCCCTGCATGGAAGGAAGGTCTCGAGGGCCAACAAGGCTGATTGCCACAGGTTGGACGGAGAAGATCCAAAATTTATTAACTTCCTGCTCTTTGAGGACAGCCTCCACCGTGCCGGACTCAGCCGACAGCCGATGTTAGGTAAGGCGAGAGTCTTGTAGGGAGAGATCGACTACCTTCATTTCCTTCTTTGCTTTCTGTCGGCTTATTGACTGCCACTAACCCTGCTTTCATTGTTGATAGGCAGAAAAATGAAGCCAGATCGGGCTATCCTTTCAGCACGGTCGGCGCAGCGGAGGGCCATCTGGATCGCAGAACCGGCGCAACAAGAGTCGAAGAAACGGGCGACAGAACCAGTGCCCGAAAGGCCGAAGAAGCAACGGACGACAGAGCGACAAAACCAGCGCCCGAAAGGTCGAAGAAGCAACGGACGGTAGAACCGTCCGTTCCGGTGGTGTTAGTTGACTCAGGGGACGACATGCCCCTGACCGAACGCCAAAGGGTGATCATGTCCGAGTGATCATCTTCAGCAGGACAGCCGGCCATCCAGGTGGAAGGGAGACACTCGACGTCGGCAGGGACGGTGGCAGTCCCTGCACCCGTGCCACCGGAGATGACCGCAGCGATCCCCCTGACGACCCGAGGACCCCTGCAGGTGAAGGGCCGTCGGCTGCTGGCGAGAGGGCCGCTTGGGCCCTGGGGGAGGAAGAGGAGCCTGCTATGGCATGCTGCTGAGGAGGCAAGGGAACAGCTTCAACGGGCCATCCCCGATACTGACGAACGGTTAGTGAACGAGGCGGCTAGCAGTTCTCTCCGACATCTTTTGGGGGTAAGCTTCATTCCTCCTTTCACTTTAAGTTTAATGCTGAAAGTTCTCTAACTGTCAGTCTTTGTCGGCAGCTCATCAGGGACAACCTCCTGATGGATCAGGGGCTGGGTGAGCTGCTATACATAAAAGAGCAGCTAACCCAGAGGGCCGAAGTGGCTGAACTGGCAAGGGACATTGCTTGTGAAGCACTGACAGCTTCAAGGGAAGAGGTGCTCGGTCTGAAGGCCGCAGCAGCCGAGGTGTCTTCCCTGCGGGCCGAACTGGAGGCCCAAAAGAAGAAGACAGTGGACCTGCTCGCCCAGAAAGCCGATCGGGAGGCCAGGCTGAAAGACAAGAAGAAGAAAATCAAAACCCTAGCTCGTCAGCTGGCCGTCGAGGAGGGTCGCCTGACCGATTTGGACATCCGCACGAAGGGCTATCAAGCATCGACGGAAAGGTACATGGGCTTGCTGAAGGCATCCCAAGATTTGCTGAAGACGGCCGGCGAGATGGCCGTGGCGGATTATAAGGCCTCCGAAGACTTTACGGAGGAAATGAACGAAGTCGGGACGGTCGAATTCGGGTACGGGTACGACGAGTGCCTGGGAAAGGTTAGCACCGCCTTCCCATAACTCGACTTGGCTTTCCTTCAGCTGCAGAGCCAGCGGCAGTAGAAGCTTCGAAAGGGACGGACCCGACTGCCCGAGCGGCTAAAGCCCTAGCGGAGATCGTCGCAGAGGTAGTCAAAGCAGACACCCCAACTGGCACCGAGGCAGAGGAAGCCAAAGGGGCTGAAGAGGTCGGAGCAGCAGTTGTAGCCGAAGGGGCCGAAGCGGCCGTCGTTGTAACTCTCAAAGGTCAGACCTAGTCGGTTGTAAGGGTCTGACCTTCAGTTCATGTAAAAACCCTTTGAATTAATGAAGAAACTTTTCCTCACTATCTTGTTTTCTTATGCTGATCCATATGTTCCTTTCTGAAATTTTCTAAGTATGGGCCGGTCGGCATGTCAGAGTGAGTGGTCGGACCTTCAGGGTGAGTATTGAGTAATAATCCAGGCCGAACTAGATCCTCTTAAGATTTTTACTCTAAGTACTAGTCTGTCGGCCTTCCGGACCAAAAATAGATTAGGGCGGCTGAGTCAGCGGTCAGATGTCAGCTCAGGCTGGAGCAACTAGCTTAGAAAATTTATTCTAAGTATTGGTCCGTCAGCTTTTCGGACCCTGAAGCAATTGAGACAGCGGTCGGATGTCAGCTCAGGCCGGAGCAACTAGCTTAGGAAATTTATCCTAAGTGTTGGTCCGTCAGCTTTCCGGACCCTAAAGCGATTGAGACAGCGGTCGGATGTCAGCTCAGGCCGGAGCAACTAGCTTAGGAAATTTATCCTAAGTGTTGGTCCGTCGGCTTTCTGAACCTTGAAGCGGTTGAGACAGCGGTCGGATGTCAGCTCAGGCCTGAGCAACTAGCTTAGAAAATTTATCCTAAGTGTTGGTCCGTCGGCCTTCCGAATTGGGCTGCCCTAGAGCCTTTGCCGACCAGAGTCGGACCTTTGGAAATGGGCTACCTTAGAGCCTTTGCCGACCGGAGTCGGACTTTCGAAAGTGGGCTGCCCTAGAGCCTTTGCCGATCAGAGTCGGACTTTTGAAAGTGGGCTGCCCTAGAGCCTTTGCCGACCGGGGTCGGACTTTCGGAAGTGGGCTGTCCTAGAGCCTTTGCTGACCGGAGTCGGACTTTCGGAAGTGGGCTGCCCTAGAGCCTTTGCCGGCCGGAGTCGGACTTTCGGAAGTGGGCTGCCCTAGAGCCTTTGCCGGCCGGAGTCGGACTTTCAGAAGTGGGCTGCTCTAGAGCCTTTGCTGGCTGGAGTCGGACTTTCAGAAGTGGGCTGCTCTAGAGCCTTTGCCGACCGGAGTCGGACTTTCGGAAGTGGACTGTCCTAGAGCCTTTCCTGACCAGAGTCGGACTTTCGAAAGTGGGCTACCCTAGAGCCTTTGCCGACTGGAGTCGGACTTTCAAAAGTGGGCTGCTCTAGAGCCTTTGCCGACCGGAGTCGGACTTTCGGAAGTGGGCTGCCCTAGAGCTTTTGCCGATCAGAGTCAGGCTTTCGGAAGTGGTTCATAAATAGAACTTGAACTTCATTAATAGTACTTGCGGAGGTTATCGACATTCCACGAACGCGCCAACTGTCGTCCGTCCAAATTTGGGGACCCGATACGGTCCTTCCCAATTTGGGGAAAGCTTGCCTTGCTCGGTCGGCCTCGATATTTCGGCCCTTCACAGGACTAAGTCTCCGACCCGGAAAGCTCGCGCCTTGACTCGCGAGTTGTAATACTTCGCCATCTTTTGGCGGCATACTTCCATCTTCATGCTTGTCCAAAGCCTTGTTTCCTCAAGCAAGTCCAGGTCAGCCCTTCGCCGCTTGGAGTTGGCCGGCTCGGTGTAATGGTCTATCTAGAGAGATTGGAGAGAAGTTTCAATGGGGATGACGGCTTCACTTCCGTAAGTGAGGTTGAACATGGTTTCGCCGGTCGATGCTCTGGCAGTCGTCCGATACACCCATAACACTGAATGGAGCTCTTCTGCCCAAAGTCCCTTTGCTTCATTGAGCCGGGTTTTCAGCCCATGCAAGATTGTTCTGTTGGTGACTTCGGCCTCTCCGTTGCACTGTGGGTGACCAACCGAGGTAAGTCGATGACAGACTTGGTATTGTTGGCAGAAATCTTGAAATTTAGAGTTATCAAATTGTCTCCCATTGTCAGTAATAATTGTCAGAGGAATGCCGAATCGAAAGATAACATTGTTCCAAACGAAGTTCTCCACCTTAGCCTCCGTTATCTGTGCTAATGGTTCGGCTCCTACCCACTTGGTGAAATAGTCGATAGTCATAAACAGAAGTTTTCGTTGCCCGGAGGCTGGGGGAAAGGGTCCCAAAATATCCATCCCCCACTGTGCGAACGGCCATGGGGCGGTGATCGGAGTCAGCTCGCTGGCAGGCCTCCTTTGAATGGCGAAGTACCTCTGGCATGCATCGCACCTTTGGACGAAGTCCGATACATCCTTCTGAATGCTGGGCCAGTAATATCCCTACCGAATGATCTTGTAAGCCAGGGATCTCCCTCCGAGGTGGTCGCCACAGATGCCTTCATGGACTTCTCTGAGGGCGTAGTTAGCGTCCACCGGCCCCAAACACTTCAACAGTGACTGTGAGAACGACCGCTTATAAAGGATGCCGTCAAGGACAACGTACTTAGAGGCCGTCAGGCGCACCCGCTTGGCCTCCGTCGGATCTTCAGGAAGAGTTCCTTTGGCCAAGAAAGTAAGGATCGGATCCATCCAAGAAGCTTCATGTTCTACCTGGTGGACCTCCGCCGGCTCTTTGGCAATGCTAGGATGCCGCAAATACTCCACAAAGGTTCGGTCAGAAGTCCTGCTGGCGACGGTAGCCAGCCTTGAGAGAGCATCCGCCCGAGAGTTCTGCAGACAAGGTATGTGGAGGATTTCGAAAAATTTGAACCGAGGAATGAGGTTTTGTACCTTGTTTAAATATTTTGCCAGGGTTGGATCCCTGGCTTCAAATTTCCCCTTCACTTGATTGACCACCAGCTGGGAGTTGGAGAAAACTCTGAGCTGGCTGATGCCCAGTTCGTTGGCGATCCACACCCCGCGAGGAGGGCTTCATACTCTGCTTGATTATTTGACACATGAAATAAAAAGTGTAAGGCGTACTCCAGGTTCTCCCCGTCCGGTTCGGCCAGAATCAGTCCAGCCCCACAGCCTGCAAGGTTGGACGCTCCGTCCACATGGAGGGTCCATGCTGGTTCTACTTCATAGACAGCATCAGCTTCAGGTATTTCGGCCACTCGAGGAGGCATCTCCTGCTTCCATATACACTCTGCAATGAAGTCAGCAATTACTTGGGCCTTCAAGGCAAATCATGGCTGGAAAGAGATGTCGAACTCCCCTAACTTGACGGCCCACTTGGCGAGCCGGCCGTATGTATCTGGGCTCTGAAGGATTGCCTTGAGAGGTTGGTCGATCAGCACCACGATCAGATGTGCTTGGAAGTATGGTCAAAGCCGCTTAGCAGATGTAACCAAGGAATATATTAATTTTTGCATCTTGGGGTACCTTGTTTCGGTGTCATGGAGGACTTTGCTGATATAATGGATAGACTTTTACTATCCATCCTCTCCGACTCGCACAAGGATGGCACAAATCACTTTGTCTGACGCTGAAAGATAGAGATACAAAGGCTCCCCCTCCGTCGGCTTGGCCAGCAGCGGAGGGTTCTTCAAGTACTCCTTCAATGCTTCGAAAGCCGACCAACACTCGTCAGTCCAGACAAAACCCTCCGACCGGTGCAGGGTCTTGAAGAATGGCAGGGACCTCTCAGCCGAACGGGAGATAAAACGGCTGAGAGAGGCGATTTGGCCGGTAAGCTCTTGGACCTGCTTTTTGTTGGTCGGGTGTGCCATCTCCGTGATGGCTTTTATCTTGTCAGGATTCACTTCAATTCCCCTCTGTGTAACTAGAAAACCAAGGAATTTGCCAGAGGTCACCCCAAAAGTGCATTTCGTGGGGTTCAGCTTCATCCGATGGTGCTTGAGTGTATCAAAGGATTCCTGCAGGTCCTTGATGTGGTCAGCCTTACAGAGGCTCTTCACTCTCATGTCGTCAACGTAAGCCTCCATGTTTCTCCCCAGCTGTCCTTCAAATACCCGGTTGATCAGCCTTTGAAAGGTGGCACCGGTATTTTTCAAGCCAAAAGGCATCATCCGATAGCAGTACAAGCCTTTATCAGTGACGAAGGTGGTCTTCTCCTCATCTTCCGGATGTATTTTTATTTGGTTGTATCCAGAAAAGGCATCCATAAAGCTAAGTTGGTGGCCGGCCGTGGCATCCTCCAGCTGATCAATTTTGGATACTGGGAAGCTATCCTTCGGACAGGCCTTGTTGAGGTCAGTGTAATCCACATAGATCCTCCACCTTTCGTTGGACTTCTTCACTTTAACCACATTCGCCAGCCACTCAGGGTAGTGAACCTCCCTAATGAAGCCAGTATCACGGAGCTTCTTTACTTCCTCATCAATGGCTTTCTGTCTTTCGGCAGCAAAGCTTCTCTTCTTTTGTCGGATAGGTCGGTAGGTTGGATCGACCTTGAGTTGGTGAGTGATAACCTCCGACGGTATCCCAGTCATGTCCGACGCTGACCAAGTAAAGACATTGGCATTTCTCCTGAGAAAGCTGATCAGCTCTAACTTAAGGTCTTCACTGAGAGAGCCCCCGATCTGAAGGACTTTAGTAGGGTCATCCTCTCGGAGTGGAACAAACAGAATCTTTTCCCCTGGCTGATCGAGGCTGTCGACCTCAGCCCTTGGGTCAAGTTGCTCCAGAGTGGAATGGCCTTCTGACTGTTGATTCAAAATGGTCAAACACTGCCTGGCCATCCGACGGTCTCCCCTCATCATTCCGACCCCGTTCCTGGTTGGAAATTTTGCCAACAGATGATAAGTTGAAACAATGGCTCTAAATTTGTTGAGGGCTGGTTGGCCCATAATAGCATTATAAGGGGAGGTCATCCGTACGACCACGAAGTCGATAAGGAGGGTTTTCTGGAGAGGCTCCGTCCCAATTATCATAGGGAGAACTATTTCACCTTCCACTCAAACGGAGTTGCCCCTGAAGCCTGTCACTGGCACGGGGGATTCCCGTAGCATAGATTTGGATAAATTCATTCTCACAAAAGCATCATACATCAATGCCTCTGTCGAGCTTCCATTATCAACAAGTATTCTTCTTACATCGTAATTGGCAATGATTGCCGACACGATTATAGAATCATTCTCAAAAACATGATTTTCCAGGAGATCTTCATCAGAAAAAGTAATGGCATTGGAGCCCCGGGACCTTTTAGCAATATCCGTCCCGCCCTCCTGACTTCCTCCGGATCGTCGATGCAGCATGCCGACGTCCCCACCAGTTGGCCTTTGATTGGGGAGCTCCGCCTCCTCCGGAGGGTTTCTGGCATTTGATGCTTCTGCCCGGTCCCGATGGAGTTGGACATACTTGCGTAGGTATCCCCTCCGGATGAGATCTTCAATGGCATCCTTCAGCTACAGGCACTCTTCAGTACTGTGCCCATGATCCCTGTGGAAGCGACATAATTTATCTTTGTTCCTTAGGGCAGGAGGGCCCCTTATTGGCCGAGGCCTTTGCAGAAAGGTCTCGTTCTCAATCTCCATCAGGATCTTTTCTCTTGGTAGGGATAGAGGCGCATAAGTCTCGAACCTTCGGGGAAAGTCCCTCGGCTTCGGACTCCGGTGTTGGGCCGACCGCCTACTGTTGCTCGGAGGCCGGACTTTGGGAGCTTTGTCACTCCGCTTCTTTGGGGCCTGCCTTCCTTCAGCTTGATGTCGGCCAGCTGCTTGTTCTTCCGCCAGGGCATACTTCTGCACTCTGGCCAATAGCTCACTGTAGCTTGTTGGATGCTTCTTATCCAGGAAAAAGGTCAGCCTGGATAAGCGGAGCCCTCGCTTAAAGGCTAACATCGCTACAGCTTCGTTTAAGTCCTGGACTTCCATGGCCGCTGAGTTGAAACGGGCCATGAAATCCCGGAGGGTCTCTCCCTCCTTTTGCAGCACGAGGAAGAGGCAGTCGATATTCCTCGGGGTCCGACTGCAAGTCCTGAAATGGGAAAGAAAAAGTGATTCAAGTTGAGAGAATGAGTTGATCGTACTTGGCCGGATGGCGGAGAACCACATTCGGGTGGTTTTCTTGAGGGTTGCAGGGAAAGCAATGCAATGGAAAGCGTCGGAGGTGCCTTGGACCATCATGTGGGCCTTGTATGTGCCCAGATGGTCCATCGGATTGGTGGTACCATCGTAGGGGTCCACCTGTGGGATCTTGAAGTGGCGAGAAATCGTCTCCGCCAGAATCTCCTCGGAGAATGGGGGACAGGAGTCGTATACCTGTCCCCCTTCGGTCTTCTGCCGAAGGGCGATCTCAGCAATGCGTTCCTCCATGCGCATGATCTTGCTGCCGTAGTCCTTTGGAGGTTCGGCGGCAAGCCGACCGCCGATGGGGATGGACTCGGCGTAGGATGGCGAAGTAGACCTTGCCCTTTTGCCATCGGTGCTATCACCCAAGGACCTCCGGGGCTCCGCGGCGGCCTGGGAACCAGGCTGAGGAATCTCTGGCCATCGACCTCCCACAGCAGCAGTTGGAGGATTAATGTAGGAAGCAGGTGGTAGTTGCTATCGGTTATCGGCTGCTTCCTGAAATCGCTGAACCGCAGCCGTAAGTGTTTCAATGCGATTCACCAAGGTTTGGAACTATTGCAACCCCAAAGTGATGGTAGGTTCTGCAGCAGTAGTGGCGGTAGTAGCGAAATCATTCTCTTGAAGAGGCTCCTTCGACCTGGAAGGAGAGGTATTCCTCCTGGTAGTGGCATTTGGAGCTCTTCCCTTAGCCATTTTCTTACCGGGATGATGGATTCCTCCTTTTAGAAGAAAAAAGCCGCGCCCCCTTCCTCTAGCGCCAATCTATTGCTGTGTCAACTCCTGGACCGGGAATCGGGATGGCTGGATGGGCTGGAGCCCTCCTCTCTCGAGCGAACCTGCAGAGAAGTCCCCAAGGGCGCCGGTGGTGTTCCGGCGGGGGACCCTCCGATGCTTAAGTTAGCAGGAGATTGAAGGCAACATAATGGAGGAATCAAGGGGTGAGCAGTCTCTGGAAAGGGAATAGTTGTTCTACCTTCGAACGGGGTCCCCCAGGTACCTTATATAGGCGAGGAACAGTCCAAAATCCGTTAGGGGAGGGCTGGGAAAGATCGATCAGCCCCTAGAAAAATCTGGATAGTGGCCACGTGGCGCGCAGATGCGGCGGCACCATGGAAGTAGTGGAGCAGGGCCGTTGGGATAGCAAGATCTCGCAGTAACAGAAAGGTGCTTCTGGAGCACCCTGGATGCTAAGGCTTGCCTGTCGGTCGTCGGCCATGAGGTGGTCGGTCGGTCGAACCAAAGAACAAGCCTCCGGAGGAGAGTAATGTGCCGGACCCCAGCAGGAGAGGGCTGTTCGGACCTCAGCTCCGGTGGGTCAGACCTCTGACGGAGAACGGTGGGCCGGACCCTAGCAAAAGAGGGTCGTTCAGACCTCAGTTCCGTTGGGTCCAACCTCTGACGGAAAACGGTGGGCCGGATCCCAACAGGAGAGGGTCGTTCGGATCTCAGCTCTGGTGGGTCAGACCTCTTTAGTTTGAGCCTTGAGAAGGACGGCCAAGTCAGACCGCAGAACTGGGCCGGTTCTGGCCAAGGATGAGCCATCATGGTACAACAATTAGCATTGGATATCATAATAAATTGTAATAAAAATTAATTTGATAAATTTTTAAGAAAGAAATCCACAGGAAGCATGTAGATGTTTAAAATTCATCTTTTAAAATCCAACCATACAAACTAGTTTTAAATATATATCATGAAGGTAAGTCTTTTTATAAAAAATTTAATAAAAAAAAATAATTTTTATCTTTTTCCAATCCTTGTGGCATCAGTGTATGCCAACAACTTTCATAATTCTTCTAAAAAAAGAGATATACCGGTGATTAATCCTAATTAACTCAATCCAAAACAATCTAGCTCTATTATACGAATATACTAGCGATTAACCCTGATTGATTGAGCTCGAAAGATATTAATATGTAAACATATACGAACAAGGATCAGTCTCATCGGTCAGATCTGAGTCATGATTAAACTATAAAGTAAACAATAATCTCATTTGATACTAATTTCTCAGTCACATGGTAAGCATAATGCCTTCAAAAATATCCAAGTATTTTTAAACAAAGTTTAGTCTTTCGTCATACAATTCCACCATGCAAAATCAATAATATAATCATAATCGTGCTCAAATAAAATAATATATGCTTGATCCATATTCTGAAAATAATTCTATACAAGGTAAATCAAGCAAAATAATATTTATTGTCAAATATCTTATATATAACTCTATCCGAGATAGGAATTGCTATCTTTTTTTTAATTACAGACACATATTTCAAACTAAGGTAAAGTATGTTGATGATGATATAAGTTTGAGAACACATTTTCTAAAAAAATACATGAATATATAAAGAATACTCATGCGGTAGAGGGACTTAATAGGATCCAAAAATTCTCTCGACAAAGTTACACGCAACCCTAAAGTAATTAAATATATCAAAAACATTAAACCTTCATTCATAACCCTAAGTCCACCCCCTATGATCTGAGAATCCATGGTGTTACGACACTCTCTCAAGGCTCTACATATTATGATCTTCTTAGACCAAAAATGATGATCCTGGATCTTTAAATTAGTGGTTTTATCTCTGGATGGTAGAGCTTAGATCTAGGTTTATGCCCTGAGTATGATTTATCACCTGAAAATTCTTTATATCGCTTATTATAAGCTATTCATCAAATTAATGAATACGAATATTGGAACTTTATCTCGTTTAAAGAAATAGAGTGTAGAACCCTACTCAAAATTTCTTGTCCGGATCATCTACTTTTACACCAAAAAGAGCTTTCGTCATCGATTTTGGAAGGAGTGATCACAAGGCAAATATAACTTGGAGGAGCAGGAGAGAGATTATCTTGCTCGTAAGGAGTAGTTATTGGTTGAATGGAATCCATTGCTCATCTCATGGATCATTCCAATCGTGGAGCAATATGCACAAAACCAAGCAAAATAGAAAAATACGTAATACATGCGTATTAATATTACCTTGCTTCATGGTTAGATCGGGTATGCCAGCATCAATGGATCTTATCCACGATTGAAATTGGGCTTGAACTGGCCTAAAGTAGATCAGACCGGGCTGGGCCTAAAAATAGAATCAATTTAATTTTTGGGTTGGACTTGGGCTCTCCCTTGGTTTGGCCTGGTTCAGTCCAAATCTAGTTCGAAAAAGATCTGGCCCAAACCTAAGCTGCCTGCTAGATAGATTTTAGGATTTTAATCTTTTAGATTTTTTTGAAATATGCAGCAGTAGTTAAAAGGATTCTATTTTATCATTTTATCTCTAATTTAGCAGGTTCAATCGGACTTTAATTTAGACCAGCTTGAATCAAAGCTTGGTTCAAACCGGTCTAATCGGGCTCGGATTCGTGCTTGAATCGGATTTTTCAAAATAAATCGGGCCTAAGCCTGGCCCGAAGCATGAATTTTTTTTTCGAGCCGAACTAGAGTAGAGGTATGGCCCAGTTCCGGTTTTAATATTGTCCAACCAATAATTAGTATTTTTTTATAAAATAAATGTATTAAATTAAACCAAATATATATATATATATTCATGAGAGTCTTAAAAATAATTTTTTTAAAAATTAAAATAAAAGGCCAATCAAAGGAATTCATGAAGTTAAATCAACACGGGTAAGAAGCCATTTGATAAAAGATACTATTAATTTTTTTATAAATATATAAAATTAGGGTTGGAACTTGGGCGGGCCATTTCCTATCCAAGCCCGGTCTAAAAAAAATTTGGGGCTTCGCGCTAAGCTTAGGCCCAATTTTTTTTTAAAACATCAAGCTTGAGCCCGACCCGAGCCAAGCCCAAGCTCGATGGGCTGGCCCGAACTGAAGCTAGCCCCCGAAAAAAAGCTTTGGGTATCGAGTGCGGTCGCTGAAATCGGGAGAAGGAGATCGAAGCCGAGGTGCCGGGGCCGAGGAGAGAGATTGGAGCCGGGGGGTTGTGAGGTTGCACGGGGGCAGAGGGGGTGTCAGGTGCGTGCACTGGGACCAGGGAGGGAGATCGAAGCCAAGGGGCTACGAGGTCGCGCAGGTGGAGGGAGCGTCGGGCCCATGCACTTGGTCGAGGGAGGGAGATTGAAGCTCAGGGTGGGGCGGGGTCGCACAGAACCAGGGGTGGCGATGGGATCGCACGGAGCGGGGAGATCTCGTGGGCCGAGTGGGTGATCGAGAGCGAAGACACCGGAGAGCCTGAGACCATGAGAGCATTGCGAGGTGAGACGTTTAAATACCATTTGGAATCAAACCAGTTCGGGCTGGCCTATTTCGGGCTGGATCGGGCTGGACCAAAGGAAAACTTGAGCCTGACCTGAAAATTGAATGGGTTTTGTTATAAGGCCCGAAGTTTGGTCCGAATTATTTAAAATTTAATTTGAAGTTTGATTTGAATTCAGACCAGCCTGAAGTCTATTGGACCAGCTCATCCAGTTTCAGTCCTATATAAAATAGTATGTAAAATAAGAAAGCATAGCAATAGTTTTTGTCGTAAAAGATGTAAAAATAAGGGGTAGTTCATGTGTATTTTTTAAAATTTTTTATTTTTAGATCAGGTGAAGGTAGTAAGTTAAAAGTCAAGTCAATGATCTTCCGTGGCCATGGCTAGAGTTATTAATGGATCGAGTCCGGTCTTGAGACCCGTGGGTATTTACCTAACGGGTTCGAATCTGGATCTAAATCTAGACTCGTTTATCCGAACTCGGATCCGGATCCGTTTAGTTTTAATTAAATGGATCCGAGCCTGGATATGTAATATCTAGACCTGACAGACTCAGAACCCGATTATATAAAATAATATATATATATATATATATATATATATATGAAATGCTAGATCATGATCCAATGGTTTATGATCAATTCTTGCTTTTACTATAAAACCCCTCCTGCATTCGTGCCCCGGCCTTTTTTTTATCTCTTCCACCGAATCCCAAATCTCACCTCGACGGCTGATGCCTTCCCTGGACCCCCCCTCTTGAGCCTCGACGGCCGACGCCTCCCTCGAACCCCCCATTGACGGTCGACCCCTCGACGAAGAAGGACACCCCCCTCGGCGGCCGACTATTAAAGCCATTCCTTGCTTGTGCGATGGCTCCATCTTCAGAGAATCCCAGCTCTGCTTCGCCCGTCTTTCGTGATCCACGTCGAAGCCCAGCATCCCAAATCCAGGCATCTCCCAAGATCCTGTCTGTTCCGCCTGAATCTGATCCATTCCAACTGCAAATCTGGCATGTCATTTCCCTCTCTGTTCTATAGACAAACCTCTCTGTTCAGCATCTTTGGTTGAGCAAATCCAGCGAACTCCAATGGCAATTGATCACATCCCAGTTGCCTCTGCTTGGTCCAACCGTCTTCCACGTCGAATCTAAATGTTCTCATCACTCTGCTCTAGCCTGTGATCAAACTTCGTCTCCTCCAAAACCAACAACTCGTTTTGGTCGTTTAGATTGCATGGAAGCTTCGCCTAGGCACTTCCCAATCTCTGCACCGCATCCAAACTACCCAGAATCAGCAAGTTGCTATGTTCCGCCATCTTCCATGCTTGGATAACAATCAGCCATCACCCATTCACCAATTGACTGCAATAAACTTCCTGAACTGTGTCAAATCCAGCCAAAGCCCATTCATTGCCTTGGAAACCCAAGAGCCGTGCCATGAGCCGCATTATTTCTATGTTGATGAAGCCCCTAATTCCTGTATTTTTTGGTGGTCCATGGTTATGCCCCATGGACTGTGAGAACAGTATTTTTGGGCCGAAGTCGGCAGGCCCAGCCGAGAACAGAGACCGAAACAGGAGAGGATCGGATTTTTCTTATCCGGTTGGAGTTCTCGCCGGTATTTTCGAGAGAGGAGTTGTGAGGGAAGAGGGAACTGGTTGGCCACGAGTCCGCAAGGGATTGGGACTTGATTGGATGGAGTTTGAGCTTCAAACGACGAGGGAACTCGTCATTGTTTTATCTTAAATTTTTCACACCGTCGCCTCATTAAGCCCCCTTCACGTGTCTTCTCCCTCTCTGGCGAGCAACCCAGGGTTCTCCAACATCCGGTGAGTATTCTTTTATTGTTAGGAAGATTTAATCCAAATTCTTTTCTTTAGAATTGTTCGGTTTATTAATCAAGGGGTTGTGGACCGTCGGGGGTTGTGCTACTGTCCACCTCCGTTCATCAGTCTCCCCTTCCCGGAGACCATCTCCCTGGGCCGTCGGTAGTCGGGGGGAAGGCCGGTTAAGTTAAGATGAGGAGCAGTTGGGGAGTTCGGAAAGAAGAGAGGAGAAGGAAGAGAAAGAAAAAAAAAAAAAAAAAGAAGAAAAAGAGGTTCGTCGGTTCATAAAAAAAAATAATAAATAAATAATAAATAATAAATAATAAAGAGGAGAGAGAAAGAGAGAAAGAGAGAGAAAGAGGAGAGAGAATCAAGGGATTTTTTCAAGATTCGCGAAAAATTGGAAATTTAGATTTTTAATAAAATTATTTATTAATGTATGGAATCAGTCTTCTGAGCAGGAATGCGTCGTGCAAATTTCGGATACGGACTAGTTCAGGTATAGATAATCGATTCTTGAGATGTAAGGATCTCTGGATCTGATCATCAGTATATATATATGTTTATTTCAACATGATTTGATCCGTGCATATGTGCATCGGCATACATGACTAGTTTTGCATGGAATAATTTGACATTTTTATGTTGGACAGCATGATTTTTGATGTTACTAGCTATTTTTTGGTATACCATGTGTTATCAATGATGTGTTATTTGTGTGGGTTAGATCATGAATGATGTATTATTTGTATGGGTTGGACTTATTGGAAAGCTATGAATGCTATCATTTGATAAGATGATGTGGATGGATAAAATGATAACGGTGTCTGGACTAGCCATGGATCTGAAGTTGCCGGAGCTATGGGCTTCGTACGTAGAATAGCCGGCCATGGGTATTAAAAATATGGAACAGCCAGAGTCACGGGCTTTGTACGTGAGCTAGCCTGGCCACGGGCTTAGAATACATAGTTGATTGTGTGGTTGCCAGTCATGCGAATAATGGCTAGTCTAGAACCGAAAAAGTTAATGAAAACATATAAAAGAAATATAATGTTATGAAAGGTTTTTGATATTCTTGATATGTGATTGGTTTTGGTTGCATGATCGAAAAATTTATTGTTTTCCGTTATATGATTATGATCTCGCGGTTTTAAGTTTTTATATTAATACTAGTGTGATTGTGAGGGAACCTTAATGAGCTGTAGAGCTCACAACCCTACTTTCTTTTTTCATAGAGTAGTGTAGATATTCGGGCTTGGTGATGAATAAGATTTTTTTGAGGTAAGTGACTCTTGTGTACCTAGGCCTTGCATGATTTTTAGGATAAAATCTAGAATTTGTGCGGCCGGTCACGTAGCCGATTCTGGTGCTGAATTCGGGGCGTGACATGGATCATATGCAATGGTAGATGGATCATGGTTTTTCCTTGGTGGACGGTGACATTGTTTCCTGGTTGGTTTAGTTAGTGCTCAGTGAAAAACTTCAAAGTGTTAACTCCATGTCTTCCATTCGGGTTCGGGATTGGGTCTGGATATCCGGGATTCATTCGGGTTCGGATCTGGTACTTTAAAATTAGACCCGTCGGGTATTCGGGTTCGGGTCTGGATCCGGTAGCTAAGATCGGATCCGAATCTGGATATCTGGATTACGATCCGAACCCATTTCGTTGATAGCTCTAGCTATGGTTCGAAGTCCAGGGGGCCATTAAAACATTGCCGAAAAAAAAAAAAAAAAAAAATAAATAAATAAATAAATAAAATAATAATAATAATAATAATAATAATAATAATAAAATAAATAAATAAATAAATAAATAAATAAAAAGAAAAAAAGAACCCGATGCTGCGGGCATTCCAACTGCGGCAACACTGCTTTGAGGTGATCGACCGGCCCTTGGTTCGGTGGCTTTCGGATCAATCGTCCAGCCGGAAAACCTGACCACCTAACTTCAGAATTCAGCAGTGTTTCGAAGAAACGGATCCGTTATCCACGTGAATCAATTATTAAGGCAGTCTTTTCACATTTATAACATCTGAATTAAAGTACATGGTTGTTTTTTTTATTTTTATTTACCATATATATCCATTTGTTTGGCTTATCGCTTTGTTTTTCAAAATTACAATCTAATTTTCCTTCATATTTAAAATTCTATTTTATTCTGCTTGTATTGATTAATAAGTTAACGTGGCCAAACACTAATCCATTATGTTATCACAGGAAAAAAAAAAAAAAAAACCACTCATCCAATAGCCTCATGATTTTTTTTTATAAAAAGTGGAGCTGAAAACTATATTAAATAAAAAAATTATACAAAAATTTGAATATATGCAAACTAACAAGTAGTTAATTCTTTATAAATAACGGCATCACAGTATAACTAAAAAAAAAATGTAATGAAAAAGAAAGATCTCTCTCCTGCTAGAGCATAAATTCCATGATAACTGATCAGGACCTCCAATTAATCAGTTATAAGTCTCATGGAAATTTGAGATGACGCATTTTTTCCTTTCAAGGGCGCAATTAAGCACTTGATAACTCGGTAACCCAACTACAGATTTTGTGCTTGCGTTCGTGCTGGAAAAGAGCATTTTCACAAATTACAATAATAGAAGGATGTTTTGCTCAGAAACAGCATTAGGTCTTCACACACAACAGCACACTGGGATTTATATTTGGCCAAGCATGGATGATGTAGCAGAACATAGGTTATCAAGTAACATGTACCAAGTGAAGAACAACTATAGCCTAGTCCAACCTGCCCAAAATGCAATAAATTATTGCTGATTAACTAACAAGGTGATAGACAAGCTTTTCTTGCCTTTTTTTTTTTAAAAAAAAAAAAAAATTGCCACCTCTCCTTGTTGATGGTAGAGATGGCTCTCTCTTTTCGCACTGTTATATTAGATCTTATCCAAGGTGATAAAAAGCTAGGCCCAGCCATTTCGCAGTTATAATTTAAATTAGGGCTCATATATAATTTCGGTCCTTGCATGGCCTTGCAGGCCTGAATATAACATCTGAATTGCTGGGAAAGGAGTAGCAGCAGAAGTGGAGGGAAATGACAATTGGGATAAGGGTGAAAATAGAAAGTGAGGAGGAGGAGCAAGACGGATGGAGAGAAGAAGTGATACGAAAGAATGGCAGTAAAAAAATAAAAATTAATATATATATATATATATATATATATATATATATATATATATATATATATATATATAGCAGGAAAAAAAAAAAAAAAAGCAAATTGAGGCGATGCACCTATACCATTTTTTTCTTTAATGAATTGATCAGGAGACACTGTACCTTATGTAGCACGCACGAAACATCTGTACATGCCACTAATCATAGCTACTCCTTGGAAGCAAATAGTTGTGTTCGGTGATACACATGGCTATGTCGTGCATACAGTACAAGATATAATTTTTTTTGGTAAGAGACTATGATTTTCTTATTTTTTTAAGAAAAAAACAAAAAAGTGCCAAGGCAGTTGATGGCATTTATCTTGCGATACACTGAGTACCAGGAGATGCATAAGTATTTCCATCTTATTCAAAGATTCTATGCAAGTGATCTGATATTTTATTTTATTTTATTTTTTTTGATAAATCGATATATTTAATTTAAGATATGAGAGTGAATACAATCAAGATAGTCTGAGAAGATGATATACCTCAACTGTACAAGAGCAGAATGCCAATCAATCCATAAAATAGAACTAGCATGATAAGCTACATAGGAAGCTATCCATACCGCTCTATTCTTTTAGTCTTGTGAATCTTGTCTCACAAGTGGGTTATGTAGGGTCTAAAATTCGAGAAGGACCAAGAATGTAGGTCCTTGGATCGATGATTAGTAGCATGGCTTCGACCAATGCACTGGTCAGCTATACCAATTTGGGCCACCTTGTTTGTCTAAATTCTTCAAAATTGTTCATTACAATTCACAAAGTTCATGCAAACCAACCTTCGGTTCTTGCTTATGGATACAATGAGTTATTAATGTTGTGTTTGGATTGCAAAGGTATTGGATTTGCTCGATCCAAATCCTAGCCCATAAATGAGGGTTTGAAATTATGTCCAATCATCTCACGCCTAAGTTGTGGTTGGGCCAATTTTGGTTTATTAGATCAAGTTCAAGACTTGGAGGCATTGGTGGGTTGGGCTTTTTATTACTATGGCTTTCAAGTGGGGTTTGAGGTGTATTTGTAATAGGGCTGGAAGTGGGCCAGGTCAGATCGGGCCACATCTCTATCCGAGCCTGGCCCGAAAAAATATTTCAGGCTTCGGGACGAGCTTAAGCTCAAATTTTTTTCAAAGCATTAGGCCCGATCCCTACCCGAGTTAGGTCCGAGCCTGATTGGGCCGGCATGAATAAAACCCACATGAATAAAAAAAAATTGCCTCGCAGACTTCGAGACTCACCGTCGCCTGTCACCGGAGCAACCCAACCCCTAAAATCCGAACCAGGGTCTCGGCAATCGATGCCACTTTGCTCCTCAGGAAGGTGGGGGGGATCCTAGGGAGAGCCATGGAGAGGAAGGAGAGCAGTGCGGTGACAACGAGCTCGGAACAGGAAGCAAGGAATGCCCTGATCCTTCAGCGCCCAGACCATGGTGCCAATGATGGTTCAGAGGTGCTCGTGGTCGCTCCTAGTGGAGCTGTGAAACTGAGCGAGGACGTCGGTGGCGAGGTCTTCTCCGACAGCTTCGTCTTCTGGGAGGTAAGGCATCTCGCCCTCCATCTTGAGGCCTTCCATGGCGAGGGAGAGAGCTTAAACAAGAAACCCTAAGGCTAGGGTTTTGAAGGGGAAGTGAGAGGGTGGCGGAAGTAGGCAGAGGCGAAAAAGGTTGAGACCGGGATAGGAGGCTTAAAAGGGTTCGCAAGTGTGGGACAAAAATAAATTGAAAAAGTTATATTGATCGAGGCCGATCGGGAAATGGAGATTGGAGCCGGAGGAGCGAGATCGGAGCCCACCATCTTCATTTCGGGCTGGACGCCTCCTTTGCCACCGGTAAGGAGGGAGGAGGGAGGAGAGAACCGGAGCCAATGGTGAGGAGTGAGGAGAGAATGGAGGAGAGCCGACGGTGAGAAGGAGAGAACGGACTGAGCCGCTAGGCCTTGTTCAGGGTGGCTCGGTTTGGGCCATTTTCGGGCTAGGCCGGGCTGGGCCTAGGAGGTGCCCGAGCCTAGCCCAAAAATGAAATGGATTTTATATTTAGGCCCAAGCCTGGCCTGAATTAGTTTGGATCTAGCTCGAAGTCCGGTCCAATGTCAGGCCGGCCCGAAGCCCATCGGGTCAGCCTGAGCCCACTTCCAGCCGTAATTTATAATGAGATGCATAAGAATATAACATGCTTTTGGTATCGTATTCACATGCTCCAGCTACCCAAAATGAATTGCATGCGGTCTTGATCAAACATGTAATAAGACAAGCTTGGTTGTGGGCCATATTAGTCTCTTGCAAGGTAATTAAGGAGCCTATTATATTACTGTTTTGATGTAATGGGAAAGAAAGAAAAAAATTTCTCAACCGGTTAAATCTGATTTTTTTTTAAATTATAAAAAATTAAAAATATTTACAAAAGAAGGATTTATGTTTCCTTCATTTAAATTAATAATTTGAAAAAATTAAATATATGCCATGGGTGCGTGGCACAGCTGGTTGTGAGACTTTCCTCACAACCAGCTGGCAAGGGTTCGAGCCCCATTTTGGACATATTTCGACTAAAAAGTCTAGGGGTAAAATAAGAAAAAGAGAAAAATTAATAAAATAACCCTAGAGCTCCTGTTGGCTGGTGGTAGTGAAAAAATTAGGGATATATATAATAAATCTCATTCACTCGGCTGACACCAGTGGTAGTCAGGTTGACGTACTCACCTTCGGATGGGGAACGACTGCAGAAAAATTAATATGCACCGTGTATCAAACATTTCCTTACTGGGGTTGGGGGACCGTCTGGAAGTGGCCACGCCCGGGATCTAACTCCTCCCCCCTTTTTTTTTCTTTAATTTTTACCAATATATATATATATATATATATATATAGTCTCTATTTGTAATAATAGGATCCCTATTTTAATAATTTATTTGACTTCTTCTTCTTGTTTGAATAGGACTAGTTTTTCAAAAATAGATATAATAAATAGAAATAAACATAAAAAAGATAAAAATATCCTATATAAGATAAATATTAATTCATAAATCAATTTTATCTTTTAATCCACCTAATTCTTTGTTGACCCTGGAATGATTTTGATGATAACCAAATATTGGAGCATGCATTTGGTTACTAACTCTTTCTAAGTGTTTTCTAAGTTTTTGTAGGATGTTTTATATGTAAAACCATTCTTCCCACAACTTTGATGTATGACAAGTTCATTTTGTAAAACTGAATTTTGTAATGTATAGCCCAAAGAAAAATCAGCTACATTTTTATGAAAATGGGCTATTTTCATGTATTTTATAAATATAAATCTCTTAGAATTAAGTTTGATGGAATTGGAGAGCTTCTGGATTTAATTGAATGCCTTTGGAATAATTCTGAGAAGTTTGGAAAGTTTTTGGAGACAAGTCACTAGAGCCGACTCATTGCAGAAGAGCCGACTCGAAGTTTGGTATGGTAAGCAGTATTCTGGCATGCAGACATCCGAGCCGACTCGAGTCTGAAGAGCCAACTCTGGAAGAGTGTGATTTCTGAAGTTCTGAGAATTTGAGCCAACTCAAAGTATCCAAGCCGACTCGACCAGAGTGAAAGTTTCTCAAACAGTCAACCAAGCTAACTCAAGTATTGAAGAGCTGACTCTTCCAGAGTGCTGAAAATCTCAGTTCTGAAAAACAAGCCAAGCGAGCTGACTCGAAACGGAAGGCCGACTCGACCAGAGTGAAGTTTTGACCTACCCGAGGAACCGAGACGACTCAAGCTATCCGAGCCAACTCGAATGACTATTCCAAGTGAGTAACGGCTAGTTTCAGAACTCTTATTTTGAATTCAAAATGATATACAACGGCTATATTTTAAATCCCAACGATCTACAATAGCTATATCCTTCTGAAATTAGTTAAAGGAAGTATATTTAAGGGATTTGAATGATTTTTAAAGAGAAGAATAAGTAGAAGAGAAGTTAATAAGAGATAAATGAGCTTTTACTGAATATTTGAAAGAACACTCAAGTGAGCATACAAAGCAAGTACTCAAGACTTCACCAACTCTGATCAGAATCTTGAGATATTTATTAAGGAAGTTAAGAAGCTTTGAAAAGCATTCAAAATGCAATCAACAGGGCTTCTCAAGTGCTACAACTGCAACCATCCGACAACTTTGATTTGTTATATTGTTATTTTGTTTTTCTAACTCTTCATTTGAGTTGTTCCAAGTACAGCAGGGGCTATAGCTTGGACTTGTAAAGGTTATTGGTGAGCCTTGAAAATCGAGTGTAGTGGGTTGTTAGTGATCACGTTTAAAACTAACATTGTATTGGATTTTTTGTTGGCCCGGAATAAAACCAAGTTTGGATTTTGGATTGTGAGCCCGTGAAAACAATCCAGCTGTATTCTAAGGGTGAATATAGTGAAAATCCCAAGTGATATCTTGGGTAGTGGACGTAGGAGCAAGGTTGCTCCGAACCACTATAAAATTTGCTGTGTTTGTGATTGTGTTTCGTGTTCTTACTTGCTTTCGCAATAGTTAATTTAATTCACAGCACCTACCATACTAAGAACTTAAAAAGGGAGAACATACTTGTAAAAATTTTAAATACCCAATTCACCCCTCTCTTGGATAAGCTACCTGGGCAACAATTGGTATCAGAGCAGTATCTCTGAATTTTAATTAGAGTAAAGATTATATGGAAAATTCTATGAGTACTTCTTTGGTCGAAGGTCAATCCATAAATAGATCTCCACTATTCACAGGTACTAACTACACCCATTGGAAAGCTTGAATAAAAATATATATTCAGGCTATAGACTTTTAATTATGGAAGGTCATTCTTAAGGGACCTTACATACCTATGAAAAAGGTTGATGGCGTGGATGTCCCAAAACTTGAAGAGGAATGGGATGAACACGACATAAAAATGGGTGAGCTGAATGCCAAAGCTATGAACTTGTTATATTGTGCTTTGGACACCAATGAGTTTAATCAAATTTTTACTTGTACATCAGCAAAAAAAATTTGGGATAAACTTGAGGTAACCTATGAAAGAACTTTCTAAGTAAAATCTCAAAGATTAATCTTCTTGTACATAATTATGAACTGTTTAAAATGGAACCCAATAAGACTATTTCTGCCATGTTCTTATGTTTTACAGATATTATTAATGGTTTGAAGAGTGTTGGCAGGACTTATTCTAATGCAGAAGATATTGAGATCACTTCCAGATAAATGGGACCCAAAAGTAATCGCCATCCAGGAAGCAAAGGATTTGAATACTCTACCATTGGATGAGCTATTAGGTTCCCTGATCACACATGAGCTCACTATGCAGCATAAAAATGAAGATGACATCAAAAAGAAAAAGTCGGTTACCTTCAAAGCTGCTGCAAAGATGAAAAAATAAGAAGAAGAAATCGATGAGGAAAGCCCCTCCAAAGATGATCTTGAAGATGAAGACATTGCACTTGTAGTGAGGATGTAGCCCAGTGATGAAGGTAGCAACCCAAGAGGGAGGATGAATTGGATTTTAAATTTTTTTTGCAGTACTTCAAATAGTGTACTAATTCAAAACATATGTTTGTGAGATCAAGATAATGTGCAGCAAAAATTAAGAAGTAAATGCAAGAATAAAATAATCACAAACATAAAATAATTTATAGTAGTTCGGTGCACTCCAAGGTACCTACATCCACTTCCTAAGATCCCCTTAAGAATTTACTATAATCATACATGATTACAGTCGATTAGTTTTCCAGGCTCACTAATCAAAATCCCTTGGTTTTCATGGGCTAACCAAAAATTTCTTGGTTTTCTAGGCTAACCAAAAACCTTGTTAGTTTTGTGGGCTCACCAACAACCTAGTTGGTTTTACGGGATGACCAATAACCTAGATGGTTTTTCGAGCTAACCAACAACCCAACTTGTTTTACAGGCTAACAAGTCAAAATCCTTGTTGGTTTTTATCACATAAGCTCACCAACAACCTTGATGGTTTTTCCAAGGCTCACCATCAACCTAAATACAATAATGTAAGAATGAAAATAAAAAGCTTTCTTACAAAACAAATATTTCATTGAGGTACATTGATTGTTGATGTTGAGCTTGTGTCAATGTTGTAGAAGCTTCAATGGATGCTTGAAGATGTTGCTTTTGGAAACTCCCTCTCCTCTTTGAATCCTTGGAGGCTCAACATCTCAACAAATGGATTCTTAAAATATCATTCACATATTTTCACTTGAAAACCAAAGAATTTATCTTTTAAACCATGGATCCTCTTCCCTCTTCTTTAGAATTGCTTTCCCAAGTGTTTAAATAACCTCCCAATACTTAAATGACCTTTAGTAGCCATTAGGGAAGAAAAACTAGCCGTCGAAGCTAAGTTGGGAAAGTTCTGTGCTTCAGAAAAACTAGTCGTTACAGTGCAAGTGTCGATACTTGACCTTCGTAAGTCAACACTTCATTTTCTTGAGTCGACACTTTATTTTCTTGAGTCGATACTTGATCAAAGATATTTTTCTGAAGTCTTCTGCTCTGCACTAGTGAGTCGACACTTCTTCTGGTGGGTCGATACCTTGAGTCGACACTTTGAGTCCGTGAGTCGACACTTGACCAAACTTTGAAATTACCTCATTCTATCTTTTATTTGGTCTCAGGCCTTGAGTCGACACTTCACTATTCATGAGTCGACACTTGAGTCGACACCTTGATTCCATGAGTCGACACTTGGCTACACCAGTACTAAAACTTTTTCAAATTCAATTCTTGAGTACTTGTAACTGATTTACATACTTAACGTATAATTAGTACTTAAATATACTTAAGTATTTTTTCATAATCAAAATCAGAGTCAACAGAGAAGATTTAGAAAGTTTATAGGCAAGAAAAAGGGAAAACATTAAAGAAAGTTTCATAGAAAAGGATAATACAAGAAGGACAAGGAAAAGAAAAGGATAAAGAGCAACATCCCATTTGCTATGAATGCAAGAAACCTGGGCATTTTAGATTAGATTGTCTGAACTTGAAGAAAACTTTCAAAAAGAAGAAGAAAGCTATGGTTGTGACTTAAAGCAATAGTGAGGAGTCTACTTCAAATGAGGAAGACGAGATCAGCAAAATAGCAAACATATGCCTAATGGGTCTTGAAGACGAGGTAATGTCCCCCGATCCTCATGATAAATTTACTTTTAAAGAGCTAAATAATGCATTTTATGAATTATTAACTGAATACACAAAGGCCGGTTTGAAAATAAAGTCTTTGAAAAATAGCAATGATATTTTGATGAAAGAAAAAAAAAGAGATTTCAGAAAAGAATAAAATTTTACAAAAAGAATTAAGTGGCTTTTCTTAAAAATATATTGCTTTTGAAATTGAAAAGAATGGTTTTCTCGAGAAAAACAAAGCTTTATATGAAGAAAATATTGGCATGCAAAAAGAAGTTGAAAAACTTAAATCTTTAGTTGAAAAGCTAACATCGAGTTCAAACAAACTTGAATTGATTTTAAAAGATCAAAGAGACTCTAGTAACAAGGCTAGAATTGGTTACAATTCTTTGTAAACAAATAGAATTTCAGCAACAAAGTTTATACCCTCAAAAGCTTATGTTCCCAAGTTTTTAAATCAAAGGTCATTTGTATCAAATGCTTCTACATCTGCATTTAGAGCTTCAACTTTTGTATCTTTGCAAAATTCAAGAATTATTTGTTATGCATGCAATGGGGTTGGTCATAAGTCATTTTAATGCAATTTCAAAATAAATGTTAGAAGTAAGATTAGAAAGATTTGGGTTTCTAAAAGAACCAATCCTACTGACGACCCAAGAAAGCTTGGGTACCTAAAAGAACTCCATGATTATTTTGCAAGAATGTTTTACAGCCCAGAACACAAAGAAAAGATGGTATCTGGACAGCGACTGTTCAAGACATATGATGGATGACAAAGAGCAATTCATCACCCTAGATATGAAGGATGGAGGAATGGTCACTTTTGGTGACAACGGCAAGGGAAAAATAATTGGCATCGGTAAGATCATAATAACCCCTTCTATATTCATTGAAAATGTATTGCTAGTTGATAAATTGAAGCATAATTTACTAAGTATTAGTTTATTATGTGATGGAGGCTTCAAGATTGTCTTTGAATCTTCAATGTGTATTGTAACTAACTCACTTGATTCTAGTACTAAGCTCATAGGTCATAGACTTGGAAATATATATGTGATAGATTTGAATAATCTAGCCATGTCTAGTAGTACAAGTCTTATGGCAATGAATGCTAAAACCAAGAAGTCTAGTTTACTCTGGCATAGAGATTAGGTCATACTAGCATACATACAATTGCTAAATTGATTTCCAAAGATCTAGTTAGAGGTTTACCTAAATTTAAAGTTGATTTTGAATATGTTTGTGATGCATGCCAACCAGGTAAACAAACTAGGGAGAGTTTTAAATTGAGAAATATGGTTTCAACTTCTAGATCTCTTGAACTACTATCCATGGACCTATTTGGACCAACTAAGAATACAAGCCTAGATGGTATGAAATATGGACTTGTGATCGTAGATGATTTTTCGAGATTTACTTAGATTTTATTTATTGCACATAAAGATGAAGCATTTAAAGTTTTTTAAAAATTTTACAAAAAAGTTTCAATTCAGAAAAATCTTTTAGTTATTTTAATAAGAAGTGATCACAACACAAAATTTAAAAATCAGTATTTTGATGATTATTGCACTGAGTACAGTATTGATCACAACTTCTTTACTCCTAGAACACCACAGCAAAATGGTGTAGAGAGGAAGAATAGGACTTTGAAAGAGATGGCCCGAATAAAGTTATGTGAAGGCAATCTTCCAAGATATTTTTGGACAAAAGTGGTGAACACTGCTTGCTATATCTTGAATCATATTTTGATAAGATTGATTTTGAAGAAAATCTCCTATGAACTTTAGAATGATAAGAAACCAAACATTAATTACTTCCATGTTTTTGGTTGTAAATGCTTTGTGTTAAACAATAGAGAGGATAACCTAGGAAAGTTTGATGCTAAATCTGATGAAGCTATTTTTCTTGGTTATTTAATCAATAGCAAAGCTTATAGAGTGTTTAATAAAAGAACATTAACAGTAGAAGAATCTGTTCATATTATCTTTGATGAATCTAACCTCTCACCTTCTAGAAAAGAAGAGTATATAGATAATGATGCAGGCATACTTGATCAAGCAATAGAAGATATGAGCTTGAAGGACAAACCAACTCAAGAAGGAGAAGAAATGATAAGTAGAGATCATGGTGATCTACCAAGAGAATGGAGGTATGTAACTTCATACCCTAAAGATTTAATTATAGGCGATCCCTCACAAGGTGTTAGGACTAGGTCATCGCTTAGAGAAGCACATGATTATTTAGCTTTTGTTTCACAAGTAGAACCAAATAGTATAGAAGAGGATGAAAATGACCCCAATTGGATGATGGCCATGCATGAAGAACTTAACTAATTTAAAAAAAAAAATGTATGGACCTTAGTAAATAGACCCTCAGACCATCCAGTAATAGGAACCAAAGGGTTTATAGGAATAAGTTAGATGAACAAGGAAAAGTAATTAGAAATAAAAAAAGATTAGTGGCAAAAGGTTATAATCAAGAAGAAAGAATAGATTTTGATAAAACTTATGCACCTGTAGCAAGATTAGAAGCCATTATATTATTACTTGCATTTGCTTGCTACATGAATTTCAAATTATTTTAAATGGATGTAAAAAGTATATTTTTGAATGGTTTCATTTCAGAAGAAGTTTTTGTAGAACAACTACCAGGTTTTGAAAGTCATACTTTTCCAAATCATGTTTTTAAACTTAATAAAGCATTATATGGATTAAAACAAGCACCAAGAGTCTGGTATGATAGATTAAGCAAGTTCTTACTTGAAAATAATTTTGTTAGAGGTAATGTAGATACAACTTTGTTTATTAAGAAGAAAGAAAATGATATGTTAGTTATATAGATTTATGTAGATGACATTATTTTTGGTGCAACTAACAAGGATCTTTGCAGAGAATTTGCTCAATTAATGCATAGTGAATTTGAAATGAGCTTGATGGGTGAACTAACCTACTTTCTTGGACTCCAAATTAAGCAAACAAAGAAAGGAAGTTTTATCAACCAAGCAAAGTACATCAAGAAAATCATTAAGAAGTTTGGTATGAAGTCATCCAAAAAAATGAGCACACCTATGGGCCCCTCCTATAAATTAGACAAAGATGAAGATGGCAACAACATTGATCAAAGACTTTATCGAGGTATGATTGGATCACTGTTGTACTTAACTGCTAGTAGGCCTGCTATCTTGTTCAGTGCATGCATATGTGCTAGATTTCAATCAAATCCTAAAGAATTATATTTAATTACTGTTAAAAGGATCATAAAATATCTCAAAGGAACAAGTAATCTTGGTCTATGGTATTCTAAGCAATCTTCATTAAATTTAATTAGTTTCTCTTATGCTAATTATGGTGGATGTAAAATTGATAGAAAGAGTACTAGTGGTACTTGTCAGTTTATAGGGTTGAACTTAATTTTATGGCACTGTAAGAAACAAAATTTCGTAGCACTATCTACTGCGAAGACAGAGTATGTAGCTGCAGGGAGTTGTTGTGCACAAGTATTATGGATTAAGCAACAACTAGAAGACTATGGTGTTATTCAAACTAAAATTCATATCAAATGTGATAACACAAGTACTATTAATCTTACAAAAAATCATATTCATCATTCAAGATGAGAAGCATATTGAAATTAGATATCACTTTATTAGGGATCATGTACAAAATGAAGATATTGAACTTGAATTCATTCCAACTGAAAACCAACTTGCTGACATCTTTACTAAGCCACTTAATAAAGAAATATTTGAAATGATTAGAAGTGAATTAGGTTTATGTGATCCTTTTTAAATTTTTTGACCTAATTTCTTCTAAAATTAAGAAAAATTATCTAGAGGACCTCCTACATCAATTTAAGGATAATGACCACCTTATATAGTGTGCTACTATCTTTAGAAATCTTTTTGATAGCCTTTTAGAACCTTTTGGGCATTTCTGCTCGAGCCGACTCGAGTAGACATGCTTCTGGTCGAGCCGACTCGGTTGTCGGGTTAGGTCTTTTCATATAAAAACCGCAGAACAGTTTTAGGGCAAATACCTTACCCTTGAGCCTAATCGAAGAATAGAGCTCTTCCATTTCTTCTAAGGACTACATCTACCCCACCTTCCTTGAATTTCAACCTCTCCTACCCTTGATTTCTAAAATGGCACCAAGAATGGCTATACGGAAGAGAGCAAGGTGGGTGGAATTGAGTGAACAAAGAGAAAGAAGCAAAAGAAGGGAAGAAAAGTTGACTCCTACACAGCAACAAGAAGAAGAACTTGGAAATGAGTCTCCTTCACCCCAAAGACATGTAATTTCAATGGCTAACCGACCTGTCACTAGTGGGAGAAGAATATTATTTTCATTTCTTGAGGAATTGGGAGTAAGAATAGGAGATTGGATTGAGAACTAAGGTTGGACTTACTTCTGTTCATTAGACATCCCTACTTACCCTAATATGGTGAGAAATTTCTTTGAGAATCTGACTCTAGGAGAATATCACATTCAATCTATAGTAAAAGGAGTCAGGGTAAAAGATGATGAAGAAATCTTGAGTAGGATCTTGCAAATGCCAAATGAAGGTGTGAACCACCTGGTGTTGAAGAATAAACAGAGAACTCTAAGGCTGATTTTGGAAAGATCTGATATGGACACAATTAAGAATGTGCATGCCAATATACTTTCCTTGGAAATGAGATTGCTGTACAATATAATCACCAGGATCTTCTTCTCTAGGACCGGGCGCTTTGATTGGGTAAGCGAACGGGACCTAGTATTTATAAGATACTTGATTGAGGGGGAGGCCCTCAATCTACCATATATTATGTTAGTACAGATGAGGGAGGTAGCTAAGAAAGTAAAAGCTTGCCTGCCCTATGAAATGTTTTTTACACTACTCTTTCAGGTGGCTGGGATAGATCTTACTGGAGAGGATGGTAGACCTCTTCATCATACTGATACTTATTCGGCGAAATTCCTTTAGAGGATGGGTTACCACCTAGTTGAAGGAATTTGGTTGAAAAGGATATCTGGACAGAGAGCTGCTACATCTTCATATGAGGATGAGGATGAGGATGATCAAACAGAGCACCTAACTGCTGAAACTGAGACAAGTACTATTCATGGTGATGATGATGATGGTACACAAATTGAGACTAAGGAGCAGGAGAGACAGCCTGGCAGTCCCAAGACACCACCTGCACCTTCTGTTGGACATACTCCAGGACCATCTGCTTCAGTTCCAACTGCTTCCTAGGTATTTATCGCTCAGTAGATTAGACTGCTCTCTGAGTCCCTGACTAGCATTTTTACTTCGATGTTTGACGACCTTCGTCAAACAGTTGATACTAGTTTATAGGAGATCAGGGCAGAGTTGAGTCAGTTATCATCCAGAGTTTGGGGCAGTTGAGACCTCCAGGACAGAGTCGCAGAGTGATTTTCAGTTTGTCATTCGAGACGTGCACTCAGACTTGGGGAGACTGAGAGGAGCTATAGATGCCTTCAGTGCCTAGCATACAGCTGAGATACAGTGCTTACAGCCGGAAGTTGAAGGCCTCAAGACTGAGCTTCGGACGATTTGGGTGTTTCTATCTAGATTTTTTTCTACAGCTGAGACCTCCAGGCAGCCACCAGCACATTCACCTTCACCACCTCCTACTGTAGGACTATTTGATCCTACACCTATTTCTTCACACCCTCCTATACTTCTTTCAGCAGAGCCTAGTGTGCCACCTACTGATGTTAATATAGAGCCTACACCCTCAAGAGTAAAACCAAAATCTAGGTCTAAGCAAAAATCCAAGTTCCTGAGGCCCCTACTAGGACTAGAAATAGGGATCTTAGATTTAAACCTATGAAAACTAAGACCTCCTTTATTGTTTTAGAAATTGGCTCTTTCTCTAGTGAGGAAGAAGACTAGTTGTTGTATGTTTTTACTATCTTGTAAGAAGACTAGTTTGTATCTTTTTGATGTATCTTTTGGATACATTGTACTTCCTTTCAAAAAGTAATGAAATGCTTTCTTTTGCAAATCATTGTGTTCATTGATGATGAGCCTTCTTATTGTTATATCTTATTGCTTCTTTGAATGATCTCACCAATTAACCTGATAAAATAACACTTCACTTGAATTTTATTGAAGAATTTTAACTTGAAGAATTTTATGAGAAAGTAAAATTATCTCAAACAATGTTATTGATTTTCTTATTCTATTTAAAAAGGGAATGTAATTTATTTTTCAACCCTTTTTGATTAATGACAAAAAGGGGGAGTAATTGTGTGTGCATGAAAAAATAGCATGTAATGGTTGTGCATTGCAAAATCTTTTAGCAAATCTATTGAAATTGTGCTTGGATTGAATGAAACAGGGGGAGTCATCCCTATTTTTCAAAAAATTGCTCCCTGTTTTTCAAAAAATTGCTCTAATCAAGTTAATTTTGCTATGATCATAATTTGCTTTGATTCATCTCTAGTTTCTAATAGCTTAGATACAATCTTGATATATTAGATATGATACTTCTTCAAACAGCTCTGATATACTCTAATACCTAAGCTCTGATACATTCTGTGCACTGATACATTTTGTCTTGATAATTTTTTGCCTAAAATCTGATATATTTTATCTTGAATTTTTTTAAGCTCTGATACATTTTTGACTTTAATGCATGATAGACAAAAATAGCTTTTGATAGATATTAACTCTGATACATATTTAATCTAATTCAAAAGCTTTGATACTCTGTTGATAAGCCCTGATACTTTTAATATATTCATGATACTTGATGATATACATGAATATATCTCAATTTAAATGTTATATACAAGTTTTTTTATGCTTAAATAATTATATTCTCATAACTATAAAGTTTTTCCATGCCCAATATTTTGTCATCATCCAAAAGAAAGAGATTGTTGACCCTCGGAATGATTTTGATGATAACCAAACATTGGAGCATGCATTTGGTTACTAACTCTTTCTAAGTATTTTTTAAGTTTTTGTAGGATGTTTTATATGCAAAACCATTCTTCCTACAACCTTGGTGTATGACAAGTTCATTTTGTAAAACTGAATTTTGTAATGTATAGCCCAAAGAAAAATCAATTACATTTTTATGAAAATGGACTATTTCCATGTATTTTACATGTATAAATCTCTTAGAATTAAGTTTGATGGAATTGGAGAACTTCTGGGCTTAATTTAATGCCTTTGGAATAATTTTGAGAAGTTTGGAATGTTTTTGGAGACAAGTCACTAGAGCCGACTCATTGCAGAAGAACCGACTCAAAGTTTGGCACGGCAAGCAGTATTCTGTCCTGCAGACATCCGAGCCGACTCGAGTCTGAAGAGCCGACTCTGGCAGAGTGTGAATTCTGAAGTTCTGAGAATTCGAGCCAACTCGACTAGAGTGAAAGTTTCTTAGACAGTCAACTGAGCCGACTCAAGTACTAAAGAGTCGACTCTTCTAGAGTGCTGAAAATCTTAGTTCTGAAGAACCAGCCAAGTCAGCCGACTCGAAGCAGAAGAGCCGACTCGACCAGATTGAAGTTTTGACCTACTTGAGGAACCGCGCTGACTCAAGCTATCCGAGCGACTCGAATGACTGTTCCAAGTAAGTAACAGCTAGTTCCAAAACTCTTATTTTAAATCCAAAACGGTCTCCAACGACTATATTTCAAATTTCAATGGTCTATAATGGCTATAACCTTCTGAAATTAGTTGAAGGGAGTATATTTAAGGGATTTGAATGATTTTTAAAGAGAAGAACAAGTAGAAGAGAAGTTAATGAGAGATAAATGAGCTTTTACTGAATATTTGAAAGAATACTCAAGAGAGCATTCAAAGCAAGCACTCAAGACTTCACCAACTCTGATCAGAATCTTGAGGCATTCATTAAGAAATTTAAAAAGCCTTGAAGAGCATTCAAAGTACAATCAAGAGGGCTTCTCAAGTGCTACAACTGCAACCATCCGATAACTTCGGTTTGTTATATTGTTGCTTTATTTTTCTAACTTTTCATTTGAGTTGTTCCAAGTACAGCAGGGGCTGTAGCTTGAACTTGTAAAGGTTATTGGTGAGCCTTAAAAATCGAGTGTAGTGGGTTGTTAGTGATCCCGTTTAAAACTAACATTGTATTGAATTTTTGGTTAGTCCGGGATAAAACCAAGTTTGGGTTTTGGATTGTGAGCCCGTAAAAACAATCTGACTATATTCCGAGGGTGAATATAGTGAAAATCCCAAGTGGTATCTTGGATAGTGGATGTAGGAGCAAGGTTGCTCCGAACCACTAGAAAATTTGCTGTGTTTGTGATTGTGTTTCCTGTTCTTACTTGCTTCCGCAGTAGTTAATTTAATTCACAGCACTTACCATACTAAGAACTTAAAAAGGGAGCACATACTTGCAAAAATTTTAAATATCCAATTTATCCCCTCTCTTGGGTAAGTCACCTAGGCAACATTCTTCTTGGATTACGAGATACATCCGATCAAAGTTTTTTCCAAAAAAACTTGATTTAATTAGCTTATTTAGAAGGCAACGCCATCTCAAAAAGTTAACTTATTTTTTTTAAAAAAAAATCTCAATCATACATTATGTGACTAGATTATGGTTTTTGAAAAGTTTTAATGTAATTAGACTTTCTGATATAATAGATCTTGCTTTTGTACTTAATCCAATCTATCCATTGTAACCAAATGTTTCGCACCGAGCTTGATATAATACTCAAAAATATAAAACAAATTCAAAAATATTATGATTTACTTTCTCTTACCATCTTTGTCTTACGCATCCACCTTAAAAGGCTCATCAATTAAGTCATCCCCCAGAGCTTTAGTGCTGATTAATTTCAGAAAGGAACGAAGAAAACTGTTTTGTTGAGAACAAGTGGAACCGGGCCTAATGTTCTACTTGTAGCTATTGCATAAATATCTAGGATCGAAGGCTTGGCAGAACAATTGTGGCGTCTTGAGCAATAACTTAAGTGTTATTTTCTTGTTTCTTATGTTGCTCAGCATTCTACCGATTGATATCTTGGTTCCAGGATGATGGTGTTCCTCTATCTCTTCAGGGATTTCTTTCTTTTGATCTTTTGAACTGTTCTCGTATCAAAGCTATGTGACCACCCAGCTATACCCCAAAATTATATTTTTTTAATCTTTTTTTATTTTAATTTTAAAGAACGGCTAAAGTACTATTAATTATTTTAAAAAAATAATGGAAAAGGTTTAGCCATGCCGAACACTTGGCAAAACCGTGAAATATTTGTTGAGTTTTGAATACAGTACCAACCACTAATGGCACAACGCTACAAGTAGGATGAACAAAATGAATTCTCTACAGTCTTTTTGATTTCTCTCATCATTTAAGAGGGGAAAAAAATCAAGATATATGATAGATTCATCGTATGCATATTTATGATTTGTATATAGGAGAAGTACCATATATATAAATAAAAAAAATTTCACAATGTTAGTGCACCTCTCCTAGTTGGCTAAGCCAACTAAATTGGAGTAGACTGCACTCTTAAAGGACTTCAAGTAGTTAGTTGATGGCTTGCCAATAACTTGCTGATGTCTTTATCAGTAAGTCCGATGAGTTTCTTGACTTGTAAAAGAAGTTTTCAATATTAAAAAAATTGGTAAGATTTTTTCAATAGAGACTCTTCAAAACTTAAGTTAACTTTGAGAGAAAAATAATAAGAAAAAAATGAAAAGAAAGTATTAAAAAGTTATCTCGGAGAGATCTCCTCGATCCTTTATTTATAGAAGTAGAGGGCTGAGCTAGACAATTATAAACGTTTGTAAAGTGATTACACCATTAAGAAAGTGGTTGAGCATGTTAGACTATTAAGAGATCAATTTATAAAGTTGTTTGTTAAGTGATCTGTTATACTTCTTGAAAATCACTTTACTAATCTTATTATAATGATTATAATAACTTTAAAACATGTATTCTATATTAAATAGAGTTATGAAATTTTATATCTGTCTTAAAGAAGTGGTCAATTTCAAGCCCTCGGGCATCTTGTATCTCAAATAAGTGATCAGTTCTTTCAAATAAGTTGTCGGATTGGCACTTGCCTCAAATAAAAGATTATTAGGTGTTGTGTCCAAACAAATCACAACAAGCTTGAAGCAAAAGAGGAATGGGTCAAGCTGATTTGATCTAGCTTTCCATCATCTTCCAAGCTTGATGGCGTCTGGATTGGAACATATATGATCTAAAGGAAGACTAGATGGAAGGTGTTTGAAAAATTTGAATTGCCAAAAAAGTCCCTTCTCCATTACAGTCGTGGGTATTTATAGGCCAAGAATTAATCGTTTACAGCTGGAATCCACCTGTAAAATGATTAATCCAGAGTGTAAACACGTGCAACCAAAGTTGGTCGTAAGGAATTAACCGCTTACAGCTGGCATCTATCTGTAAAACGGTTAATCCAGAATGTAAACACATGCAAGCAAACTTGTTCATAATTAATTAATTTTCTCTCTAGAGTTGGTCGTCTCCTCTAAAGTTGATCGTCTCCTTCAGAGTTGATCGTCTCCTCCAAAGTTGATCGCCTTCTTCAGAGTTGATCATCTCCTCCAAAGTTGATCGTCTCCTTCAGAGTTGATCGTCTCCTCTAAAGTTGATCGTCTTCTTCAGAGTTGATCGTCTCCTCCAAAGTTGATCGTCTCCTTTAAAGTTGGTCGTCTCCTTCAAAATTAATCATCTACTGCAACACATAATTATTACCAAATTCCGTTCTCAAATAAATCTATCGATTACTTGAAAATGGATCAATTTTGTGTATGTTGATTATTAATCGGCTTCGCAGCCTTTGGATGTTGACGAATTATTTACCAAACCTATTTGTGCCTTTCAAGCATTGATCGGTTCGATACCTTTTGGACATAGACCAATTTCAATTTCAGACTCTTAAGAGGTCAACATAAACAGATCAATTTATCATATCCCAATACTAGTCCTCCTAGTTTCTGAGTCCATTAAATAAAAATCAGAAACTGTCAGAAATTTCTGTCCCGGAACGACACGCCCAGATGACGTGTCAAACTTTAACTTGAGAGATGGTTGCAAAAATAATCGCTGTATCTTCCGCCCATCATTATAATTTTTTCCAAATCCGAGAAAATTAAAATATTCTCGAAAAAGAAAAAAGATATCCGTCTAATCAACAGATCGTAGCCATTGTACCATAAAAAGCCGTTTCGACCCTTCGAGAAACCTAATTTCCATTAAATATTTTAAAGACAGATGGCTAAATCTGGTTCATTCTCATCATTTGCAAAGAGATCTTGGTCTGTTGAAAAGTATTATATAAACATTACACCTCCCAAAGAAATAAGTTTTCAGCCATTTCTGCCTTTTTGCCTTAGGAGTGAAAGAAAAATTCTACAGGTCGGCTTCTTATTCCTCTTCTTCTTCTCTAAGTTAATCTTCCTTTAAATCCTTTCTTCATCATGGTTAGGATCTTAGAAACCAGAAATATAAAAAACCCTGAAAACCCCGAAGAATCTAGTTCTTAACAGCAAAGAAAACAAGCTGAACAAATAAAAATAGGAAATATCAGATCTTCTCTATCGGTACATAGGATTTTGGCATTGAAGCAGCATTACAATATTTATAATGAGTATGCCGTAATTCTCCCTCTAGCTGACGATCAAATAGATCGGCCCCCTCCCGGTAGCATAACCATATACGAAGAACATCTAAGGGCCAGACTTAGATTTTCGATTCATCCTTTCTTTCTCATGATCTTCAAACTATATCGGGTATTACCATCTCAACTGATCCCAAATAGCATTCGGATTATTTGCGCGTTCTTGATCCTTTGCAAGGACGCGGATATAATTCCAAAAACCTCACTTTTTACTTCTTTGTTCGTATTGAAACGAGATTTTCATGACCATGGATGGTGGGTAATCAACCCACGACATGGTCGGAAATTTATCTCGAGACTTCACTCAGCCATTCATGGCTGGAAACCGAGCTTCTTTTACATCTCATCTAAAATTCCTTGGGATTTCATCACTAGCCATAGGGAACCTCGACTAACCCTAAACGATGGCAAAAAGATTCTGGCCTCCGACCAAGAAGACTACAAGAAGCTTACTGGAATGGAAGTTCCTCCGATTAAAGAACTTGATGAAAAAGGGCTCTTTTCAGCGAAAATCAGTACTAAACCCTCTTTAGGTATTTTCATTACTGATATTATTTTATCGACCTTTCAGGTTAATCTGTCTTAACCTTTGACTTCTTCTTTATTGTAGACACATCAGTCATGGTGGACGTCCGGAAACTTCGGAAACTCTCGAAGAAAAGGAAAGTAGAAGCCACCTCTTCTATTCAAGAAGAAAGAAAAATCAAGAAACTAAAGAAAAAGATTCTGATCATTCCAACAACTTCACCAACAGTAGCAAGACCTTACTCTCCAATTGTGATAGCGAGTGTATCAGAGGACAACGAAGTTCCTCTGTCAGCATCCCTTCAACCCCCCATGCAAAAACAAATGATAAGCATTCCAGGGGACGACCTACTCTTTTGCCCTATCGATCAGCTGGATAAGGGCAAAGCTCCGATGAGGGATGAGGAAGAAAGAATCCCAGCCGTAAATATTTTGGCTGGTTTTCCCATATATGCCGATGATTCGGGCCTAAACGACCCGATGTTGGCTCGTTAACTTACGAAGTCTATAATAATTCCAAGGGACTGGGAGATAACAAAATTCTAGCAAATTGACGACACAATCTTACAACTTCATCTGACAGTGTTGAAGGTATGAGTTACACTTACATTTCGAATAGATATTTGATCATCTTTTTCAATTTTGGCAAATCTGATTAATATAAAGTATAAAATAATAGCTCATCCATGGGATTAATATCATGGATGAAAGTTTGAAAAATTTTGACTAATTCCGCAAAGTTATGAGTAATGAAGTGAGTATAGCAAAAGCGGAGAAAGAAGTAGCCGAAGAATTGAAAAACTCCATGAAAAAAAAACTGGGAGAAGCGACGATCAAAATTTTGGCATTAAAAGCAGAGTTAAAAGAAACAAAGTCAAAGATGAGCGATATGGAATCTAAGCTAAAAAAGAAAAATAAGAAGATCTGATCACTGTCTCATAAATTGGAGGGAGCTGAAGAAAAAATTGCATCGACTGAAAAGAAGGTTTTAACAGCCGAAGAAAAAATTTTGACAACAAGTAAAAGAATTGACCAAGCTGTTGAAGAAGCCATGAATGGGGCGGTTAAGAAATATGTCGAATCAAAGACCTTCGACGACAAACTCCATGAGGTTGGAGTTGAAAGTTATAACTACGGTCTTACTGACTATTTGAAGAAAGTGAAGAAATTTTATCTTGATCTTGATACTTCAAAGATAGAAGAAGACTCCGATGAAGAGGATTCTGATGAAGAGAGTTCAGATGAAGAAAACCAAACTGATGAACCCATTTCCAATCAAGTGGAAGGATTAACCAGAGACCCTACTGAGCAATTGATCGGATATCAGATTGAAGCACCGGCATCAACTTCTCAAATTTCGGAAGAAATTTTACTAGTTCTTCCTATAACTCAAAGTGAAATAGAAGAAAGTTCTATCAGAGACAATGTAACAGATTGATGATGTAACAACTTGGCTTACTTCTTTAATGAAAAATTATTTTTCTTAATATTTATCAGATCATGAAAAGGTATAAAACGATCGGACTAAACGAATAAGTTTCCAAGGAAACCATTCTGATAAAAAAAAAAATTACTTGAATTATAAGCATTAACTAATATTTCAAAGAATTTAAAAGAACTAATTTCAAATAGGTTTGTCAGAGTTCATTAGACAGCAATTTCTAACCATTAATACGAAAACAATCTCTAAATCGTTAATCTTCTTATTTTTATAAAAACTTTTCCTCACGAGATAGGTGATCATACTTACTTGCAAGTCATAATCTTTTTATCAGAAGTATGACTGAGAAAAACTTTCCCAAACGAGGGAGGTAATTATGCTTACTTTAACAAGCGTAATCTTTTCGTTAGAGATTTAGTTAAGAACCATACAACTTAGGGCCATATAATCGTCTTTATCAGAATTCAGAAGGGCGTATAAAAGGGTGCATAAATTTGAAATTCAAATTGTATGCTTTTATATTCATACTTCATAACTAACTTTCTGAGAACCAGCTACGATATACGAATTCCTGCTAAATAAGGTTTAAAACGTATCGAAATCTCTCATTTTCTTGGAACTTGAGCTACAAATCGTGACCATCCACATCTTCTCTATAAAGGGGTCTCAAATTTAAGTTTTCATACCACCTTTGTGTCAAATACCTTTGTTTTGCAATCCTTTGCTCCAAGGTATAATCTTCATCTTCATTATATTCAAAAAATGAAGTCGAGTGATAAGAAACTGCATCAGGTGTCAAAAAGAAAAATATGACCGGTACGATTCAGAGAAGAAAGGTCCTGTTTGAGAAGAAATCGTTTATTAAGAAGTGCTTCCGTCAAACCAACAGTTCCTGAATATATCTCATCTTCATCTGAAGAAGAAGAAGAAGAAAACCCTTTCACTCCCGTTTTAGAGGAAACAAGCTAAGATCCATGTGCTAAACACATTTTGTCAGAAAAAGGAAAAACCCCTATTAAAGAATCGGCTGATCCAACGGGTAATAAACCCGTTCAAGTATTGGTTGCTGATACAAGTGTCAACAATTCAAAATTGGCGAAAACTATACTGCAATCCACTATTCTTCGAAAGGATTGGGAGATGACTATTAAACAAGGAGTGAAGGAGGCCTTAACTTCCATTTATCCAAAAATCTCAAAGGTAAGCAATACTCTTTTCTCTTTTTCATGACAAATTGTTCATACTCTAACAACATAGCAAACCTGTTATACAGTTTGTCAGTGATATCTCTATGATTGAAGAAGGTTGGGATCAGGCACAGAATCTCCAAGAAAATCTTTAAAGACAATTAGCAATAGTTAAAGAAGAGAAAAATAAAGCCGTTGCCGATTGGAAAGTCTTTAGAACATAAGTTCTCTTTCTAACAGTGAAGATCATGTTTTTGCAGAAGCAATTAAAACAAAATGAAACATATATTCATCGACTCATGGAAGATGGAGCCAAAAGAAGAAAGAAACTTCAACAAGCCGATGAAGCCGCAGAAGAAAAAACTCAATTATATGAAGAAGTACTAAATCAGAATCTACTGTTAAAGAAGAGAATATTGCTTCTTGAAGAAAATTTGAGAAAAATCGAACAAGAAAATGTTTCACCGACTGAACAGAAGTCCTTCGTAATTGAGGACTTTATGAAATCTGATGGTTTTTCCCAAGAAATAGAAAAAGTGGGAGCCAAAGGCTATGAGCTTGGTTTTAAGAATTGCCTTGATAAAGTCAAAGAATTATATCCTGATCTTGATCTTTCCAATATCTCTCTAGATTTTTCTGTGAAGAAAGAAGAAGGACAAACAAGCAAAACTCTGACAAAGTTACCTGATCCAGAGACAGCTGATCAAGAGAAAATTCTGATTGACCAGAGTATTTAGAAGAAAACTGAATAGTATATGTGATAGGAAATTGGCAATAGTTTTACTGCCATTTATTTTTCTCTTTCCACTCTTTGTAAAAGAATATGGATGAACTCTCCTGTGTCTCTTTGATTAATCCATGAACTATTAAATACAAATGAATTAGTATATCAGATCAATCTGTTTTGTCAGAATGCAATATAATCTTTGTCCTGATCATTAAATATCGGTTGAGTTAATAGGTTAAGCTAACTCGATTGTCTGATTATGATCAGCTTATCAGGCCAATCTTCAGATCAGTTGATCATTACACACCGATTGAGTTAGTGGTCAGACTAACTCAGTTTGTTGAATCGTGATCAGCTTATCAGGCCAATCTTTAGATCAGTTATTCTGATCATTACATACCGATTGAGTTAGCGAATCAGACTAACTTGATTTGTCGGATTGTGATCAGCTTATCAGGCCAATCTTTAGATTAGTTATTTTGATCATTATATACCGATTGAGTTAGCAGATCAGACTAACTCGGTTTGTCGGATTGTGATCAGCTTATCAGGCCAATCTTTAGATCAGTTGTTTTGATCATTATATACCGATTGAGTTAGTGGATCAGACTAACTCAGTTTGTCGGATTGTTATTTTTAGAGAATATCGAAAAATAAAATACCTCCTTCATATAGCAGAAGAAATAGAAAGAAACTGTCTTTGATAATATTTGCGTAGATTTTTCACATTCCATGGTCTTGCTAAAGGATAACCATCTAGACTTTCTAGTCGATATGTCCCTAACCGTACAACTTCAGCGATACGATACGGACCTTCCCAATTTGGAGCAAGTTTGCTCTGTTCAGTTGGTCGGGATATAGTTGTTCGGTGCAGAACGAGATCCCCAATCTGAAAGATTCGAGCCTTTACTCTTGAATTGTAATACCGCACTACCCTTTGTCGGTAAGCAGCCATCTTCAGTTGTGCTTGCAACCTAGAATTTTCAATCAGATCAAGATCCAATCTCCTCCAATTATCATTATCAGACTCTGTAAAATTGTCAGTTCTTCTAGAGTGAAGAATAATTTCCACAGGTAACATAGCTTCACTTCCATAAGCTAGATTAAACGAAGATTCACTTGTTGTAGATCGAGGAGTTGTTCGATAAGCCCATAAAACAAAATTAAGTTCGTTAACCTAAGATCCTTTGGTTTCATTTAGCCGGGTTTTCAATCCATGGAGGATCGTCCGATTGGTTACCTTCGCTTCTCCATTAGCTTGAGGATATCCGACAGATGTCAATTTATGAAGAATTCCATACTGAATACAGAAATCTTTGAACTTCTGATTATCAAACTGTCTTCCATTATCCGTAATAATCGCATGAGGGATTCCAAATCTGTATATAATGGAATTTTTGACAAATAGTTCAACCTTTGCTTTAGTGGTTAAAGCCAGAGGTTCAGCTTCTACCCATTTGGTAAAATAATCAATGGTGACGATCAAAAATTTCCGTTGCCTAAAAGCTGGAGGGAATGGACCAAGTATATCCATTCCCCATTGAGCAAATGGCCAAGGAGCTATTAATTGTGTCAACTAGCTAGCAAGACGTCTTTGGATATTCGCATATCTTTGACAAGAATCATATCTTCTTACAAAATCTGCAGCATCCTTTTGCATAGTCAGCCAATAGTAACCTTGCCTTATGATTTTATAGGCTAAAGACTTTCCTCCTAAATGATCACCACATATCCCCTCATGTACTTCCCTAAGGACATAATCAGCATCCGAAAGAGACATACATTTCAACAATGGCTGTGTAAATGATTTTTTGTATAATAAACCATCCAAGATGACATATTGAGCAGCCCATTTTCTAATCTGCTTGGCTTCTATATCATTTTTAGGCAAAATTCCTTCAGTCAAGTACTTGACTATCGGATCCATCCAATTCATTTCTGGTTCTATTTGAAAAAATTTTTCTTTTTCAGTTATCGAGATACTCGGAATTTGCAAGTATGCCACAAAGATCCAACCCATCTGTTCAGGTGTAGAAGTAGCTAATCTGGATAATGCATCGGCTCAAGAATTTTCGATTCTAGGGATGTGACTGATATCCCATGAATCTAATGAAGTCCCCAGTTCTTTGACTTTCTTCAAATATAAACTCAAAGTGGTATCATGAACCTCAAAGTTCCCTTTCACCTGATTGACAACCAGCTGTGAATCAGACAATACCTTCAATCTTCTGACATTTACCTCTTTTGCAATTTTCAAACCTGCTAAAAAGCTTCATATTCGGCTTGATTGTTAGAAGACTTGAAAGAAAACCGGAGTGCATACTCTATGGTATCCCCATAGGGACTAGATAAGATTAATCCTGCTCCACAGCCAGAAGAGTTGGATGCCCCATCTACATGTAATACCCAGGGTGCATCGGTCATTTCTATTTCAACAGATGATTCATTGTCCCTCCAAGTACATTCGGCTATAAAGTCAGCCAATACTTGGACTTTCATTGTAGATCTAGACTGATAAATGATGTCATATTCACTCAGTTTAATTGCCCATTTTGCCATTCGACCAGAAGTATCAGGGCATTGTAAAATAGTTCTTAAGGGTTGATCAGTCAATATAATGATACGATGAGACTGGAAATATGGTCTGAGCTGTTTAGCTGATATTACCAAAGTATATACAATCTTTTGAAGTTTTGGATATCTAGTTTCTGCATCATGAAGAACTTTATTGATATAATAGATGGGCTTATGCGATATGCCAGAATCCTTTCTGACCAAAACGGAACTAATTGCTTCATCTGATGTAGCCAAATAAAGGTACAAATCCTCGCCTTCTTGAGGTTTGGATAGTATGATAGGGTTTACTAAGTACTTCTTTAGTTCTTCAAATGCTGTTCGACAATTATCCGACCAATTGAACTCTTTGACTTGCCATAAAGCCTTGAAGAAAGGCAAACATCTCTCAGCTGAACAAGAAATAAATCGATTTAATGAAACAATTCGTCCAGTCAACTGTTGAATCTCCTTCTTATTGGCCGGTTCTCTCATATTCAAGATAGCCCGGATTTTTTCTGGATTGGCTTCAATTCCCCGCTGTGTAACCATGAATCCCAAGAATTTTCCAAAAGTTACACCAAAGATATACTTGGTCGGATTTAACTTCATATGATTCTGGCATAAAATATCAAAAGCTGTTTGTAAATCTTTAATATGGTCATCAAACTGATTGCTCTTAACAATCATATCATCAACATATACCTCCATGGTCTTTCCAATTTGATCTTCAAAGATTTTATTTACTAATCTTTGATAAGTGGCCCCGGCATTTTTGAGACAAAACGGCATCACTTTGTAGCAATATATCCCCTTATCTGTAATAAAAGACATTTTTTCTTCATCTTCTGGATTCATTCGTATCTGATTGTATCCAGAAAAAGCATCCATAAAATTTAAAAACTTATGTCCAGCCGTTGCATCAACCAACTGATCAATTTTTGGCAAAGAAAAACTATCTTTCGGACATGTCTTGTTAAGGTCAGTATAATCTATACATATTCTCCATTTTTTATTTGCTTTCTTGACCATGACTACGTTAGCTAGCCAATCAGGATAATGAACTTCTCTGATGAATCCAGCATCGAGCAATTTGGTAACTTCTTTATTAATAACACTGTCTTTCTGGGGCAAAGTTTCATTTCTTTTGTCGAACAGGTCTGATAAATGGATCGACCTTAAGTTCATGCTTGATTACCTCAATAGGAATCCCTAACATGTCAGTAGCTTTCCATGCAAATATGTCGGCATTTGCCTGTAAGAAATTAATCATCTTCTTCCTTTGATCTTCAGCAAGTAAGCTCCTAATTTGAACTATTTTAGTAGGATCATCTTTTGTCAGAGGAATATGAATGATTTTTTTTATTGATATACTAACTTTATCATTTGGATCACGTGGATCCATTTGTTCAAAAGTTGATTTGATAGCTGATTGCTGATTCTAAATTGTTAGGCATTGCTGAGCCATTTGCTGATTTCCCTTTACTACTCCAATTCCTCTTGGAGTCGTGTTGACTCTAGTTTTGATTATGACAAAACACTTAAGTATATTTGAGTACTAATTGTGCGTTAAGTGTATAAATCAGTTATAGGTACTCAAAGAAGTAAAATTTGAAGAAAATTCAGCATGGCACAGATGAAGTGTCGACACCTGGGAAGCAAGTGTCGACACCTAAGGATCAAGTGTCAACACTTGAAGAGTGAAGTGTCGACTCAAAGGACTAAGACAAACAGAAAACTTGGGATAGCACTTACAGTCAAGTGTTGACACATGAAGCTAAAGTATCGATACTTGAAAGTGAAGTATCGACACCTGAAGAATAAAGTGTCGACACTTGAAACTGAAGTATCAATACCTGTAGGTGAAGTGTCGATACTTGAATAGTAACGACTAGTTTTCTGGGCTGTAGAATTTTTTCAACTTGGCTCCAACGGCTATAATTCGTCCTCCAACAATCATAAACAGTCAAATAAGATTTGGAGGGCTATTTAAACACTTGAAGAAGCAAGGGAGAAGAAGAGGGAAGAGGATCCATGGTTTGAAAGAAAAATCCTTTGATTTCCAAGTGAAAATATATGAAGGATATTTTGAGGATCTAATTTGTTGAGTGTTGAGCCACCAAGAATTCAAAGAGGAGAGGGAGCTTCCAAGAGCAATATGATCAAGTATCCATTGAAGCTTCTACAACATGGAGACAAGCTCAACATCAACAATCGCTTCAATGAGAAATTTGCTTTGTAAGAAAGCTTTTTATTTTCATTCTTCATTTCTTGTATCTAGGTTGGTGGTGAGCCTAGTGAAAACCATCAAAGGTTGTTGGTGAGCCTATGTGGTAAAAATCAACTAGGATTTTGACTTGTGAGCCCGAAGACAAAACAAGTTAGGTTGTTGGTTAGCCCGTAAAACCAACTAGATCTTGGTTAGCCTGCAAAACAAAGGTAGGTTGTTGGTGAGCCCACAAAACCATCAAGGTTTTTGGTTAGCCTAGAAAACCAAAGGATTTTTGGTTAGCCCATGAAAACCAAGGGTTTTGACTTGTGAGCCCGGAAAATAAGTTGACTGTAATCATGAGATTATAGTAGAATTCCCAAGGGAATCTTGGAGAGTGGATGTAGGTGCCTTGGAGTGCACCGAACCACTATAAATCTTTGTGTTTGTGTGATTGTTCTTCTTGTACTTTTATTTCTTTATTTCTGCTGTACTTTATCATCTTGATTTCACAAACACATATTTTAAATTGGTACATATTGTTCGAATCGCAAAAAAAAAATTTTAAAAGTCCAATTCACCCCCCCTTTTGGGTTGCCTAACTGAGCCTACAATTGGTATCAGAGCTCGGTGCTCTGATTGAAAATCTAACGATTTTGAGCTAAAGATCATGGCAGCCCAAATTTGAAAATTTGAAAGTTTGAATATTTTGAAAAACTTTGAAAAATAATTTAGAAATCATATGTTGAGGGGGAGCTTTTGAAAAATTAATTTTGGATCATATTTTGATGGGGAGCTCAATCTTTTTCATTGCTTCTTTGCTCTATTCTTATTATTTATCTTTTGGAGCATGTTATATTTATTTTTGAGCTTACCTTGTTTATATACTTAAAAATTTTGTCATCATCAAAAAGAAAAAGATTGTTGACTATGATTTTGATTATGACAAAGCACTTAAGTATATTTGAGGACTAATTATGCGTTAAGTATATAAATCAGTTATAGGTACTCAAAAAAGTGAAATTTGAATAAAATTCAACTTGGCACAAATGAAGTGTCGACACATGGGAAGCAAGTGTCGACACCTGAGGATCAAGTATCGACACTTGAAGAGTGAAGTGTCGATTCAAGGCCCGAGATAAACAGAAAACTTCGGATAGCACTTACAGTCAAGTATCGACACCTGGAGAAAGAAGTGTCAACACTTAAAACTGAAGTGTCGACACCTGAAACTGAAGTGTCGAAACCTGGAAGTGAAGTGTCGATACCTGGAAGTGAAGTGACGACACCTGGAAGTGAAGTGTCGACACTTGAACAGTAACGGCTAGTTTTTTGGGCTGTAGAACTTCTCCAACTTGGCTCCAACGGCTATAATTCATCCTCCAATGATCATAAACGGTCAAATAAGGTTTAGAGGGCTATTTAAATACATAGAGAAGCAAGGGAGAAGAAGAGGGAAGAGGATCCATAATTTGAAAGATAAATTCTTTGATTTTTAAGTGAAAATATGTGAAGGATATTTTGAGGATCCAATTTATTGAGTGTTGAGCCACCAAGAATTCAAAGAGGAGAGGGAGCTTCCAAGAGCAACATGATCAAGCATCCATTGAAGCTTCTATAACATGGAGACAAGCTTAACATCAACAATCAACGTGCTTCAACGAAAAATTTGCTTTGTAAGAAAGCTTTTTATTTTCATTCTTCATTTCTTGTATCTAGGTTGGTGGTGAGCCTAGTGAAAACCATCAAAGGTTGTTGGTGAGCCTATGTGGTAAAAACCAACTAGGATTTTGACTTATGAGCCTGAAGACAAAACAAGTTGGGTTGTTGGTTAGCCCGTAAAACCAACTAGGTTCTTGGTTAGCCCGCAAAACCAAGGTAAGTTGTTGGTGAGCCTGCAAAACTATCAAGGTTTTTGGTTAGCCTGGAAAACCAAGGGGTTTTTGGTTAGCCCATGAAAACCAAGAGTTTTGACTTGTGAGCCCGGAAAACAAGTTGACTGTAATCATGAGATTATAGTAGAATTTCCAAGGGGATCTTGGGGAGTGGATGTAGGTACCTTGGAGTGCACCGAACCACTATAAACCTTTGTATTTGTGTGATTGTTCTTCTTGTGCTTTTATTTCTTTATTTTTGCTGCATTTATTTGAAATACACAAGCACTTGAATTGCATTAGCACATACTTGCTTTAGTTCATAGATATTTTAAATAGTACAAAAAAATTTTAAAAGTCCAATTCACCCCCCCTCTTGGGTTGCCTACCTGAGCCTACAAGTCGGGAATTTCATTAGAAAGTGGTATGTAGATACAACGGCTTGGAATTTATTCAAGACAGGTCTTCCCAAAATGGCATTATAAGCAGAAGGAATCCGAACAACCATAAAAGAAAGAAGGTAGGTTCTTTGCTTTGGTGCTGTCCCAAGAGTTATAGGAAGGGTGATTTCTCCTTCTACTCCTACAGAATTTCTACCGAATCCAGTGAGCGGTGTATGAATTCTTTGTAACTTATTAAATAGTAAGTTCATTTTGACAAATGCATCATAAATCAAGACCTCTGTGAAACTTCCATTATCAACTAGAATATGATATACATCATAATTTGCAATAACAGCGAAAATTACAACAGGGTCGTTATGAGGTGTTCGAATATCTTGTAAATCTTCATCAGAAAAAATAACACTTCCTTGAAACCTCTTAGGACTCCGCTCCTCTTCAAGACATGCATGGCAAATCATTCCAACCGACCCATCAGTTGGCTGCTGGTTTGGGAGCTCTATCCCGTCAGTGATCATCCTCGGAATAGCTGGACTTGGTATTACCGCTTCAATTAGTCGGTTCTGATTTTGACTTCGGATATATCTAGCTAAATAACCTTGTTTAATCAGAGCCTCAATCTCATATCGCAATTGAATGCATTCTTCTGTTGTATGGCCATGATCCTGATGATAGCAACAGTATTTGGCTTTATTTTGCATAGCTGGTGGAGCTCTCATCGATCTTGGCCTTTGAAAAAAGTTTTCTTTCTCAATCTCCATCAAAATATGTTCTCTTGGATGAGTCAGTGGAGTGTACGTATTGACTCGGTTAACATAGTTTCTACCGATCAAATATCTTGGCCTTTGATTTTATCGTTGAATAGATCGGACCCCAGAAAATCGAGATTCCTCTTCTTTGGCTCTCTTCTTACTTGACATTAATTTTTTCTCCACCTGTCGTCGATTCAACGCCCGTTCTTTGGCCTGGGCATACTTTTGGGCACGGGCCAGTAACTCTGAATAATTGGTCGGGAATTTCTTATCCAAAAAAAATATAAATCTAGAGGCTCGCAAACCTTTCTTTATAGCAGACATCGCCACATATTCATTGAGGTCAGGTATCTCCAATATGGCAGAATTAAATCTCTTGATATAATCTTTCAAAGATTCTCATTCTAATTGCTGAATAAAAAATAAGCTATCAGAATTTTTGAGCAATTTTCTGCTTGTCTCGAAGTGAGAGACGAACAATTTTTCTAGTTGACCAAATGAGTGGATAGCGCCCGGCTGCAAACTGGAATACCATATTCTGGCTGACTTCTTCAAGGTTGCAGGAAAAGCGAGACAATGTAATACGTCTGATGCTCCCTGAATTAGCATATGAGCTTTAAAGCTACCCAAATGGTCTAAAGGATCCGACGACCCATCGTATAATTCGATCGGCGATACTTTGAAATGATGTGGGATCTTTTCATCCATAATCTTCTTGGAAAAAGGGGGAAGAATATTATAACTCGGGGCAACATCTTCTGTTTTTCTTTGCTCCAAAACTTTAGCAACCTGCAACTCCAACTTCTTGAATTTTCTATCAAAATTTTTCTTTCTTTTAAGGTGTTGAGCTTGGATACTGTTAGGAGTTGATTCTCCAAATGAGGTTGACCAAGATCGTGGCCGTTTCTTTTTGTCTTGCTTCTTGGAGTGATGACGAGATCGGTGATGATACCTTACAGGAGGTAGTTGACCTGAAGAACATTGATAAAAGGAATGTCTTCTGGGGCTGAGATGTTTACTTACCTGGAGTGATGGTTACCGGGTGGTTTTTGATATAGCTGGCTGCATCGGCTCCTTCATAACCATTTCTTGAAAATTCTGCATCGCTGTGGTGAGCACTTCTACCTTATCAAATAGAGCATTCAACTTTTCTTGATCAAAATGCACTACAGTAGATATTTTCACCCTTCCCTCTGGAACAGGATCATTCTTCTTTCATCCGGAATAGGATTTGTTGCCTTGCCATCCAAAACAAGATTTTTCCCTTGGTTGTCAAGGACAAGATCGATTTCTTTTGAAGAGTTGGGAGTAGCTCCTGTTGGCAAATCCTTCTTCCTACCCTTTACCATGCTTCCTTTCAGATTTTTTAGAATTCTTTTACAGAGAATTCCCCTTCCTGGTGTGCCAATATGTTGTGTCCAAACAAATCACAGCAAGCTTGAAGCAAAAGAGGAATGGGTCAAGCTGATTTGATCCAGCTTTCCATCATCTTCCAAGCTTGATGGCATCTGGATTGGAACAGATATGATCTAAAGGAAGACTAGATGGAAGGTGTTCGAAAAATTTGAATTGCCAAAAAAGTTTCTTCTCCATTACAATCGTGGGTATTTATAGGCCAAGAATTAACCGTTTATAGCTGGAATCCACCTGTAAAACGATTAATCCAGAGTGTAAACACGTGCAACCAAAGTTGGTCATAAGGAATTAACCGCTTACAGCTGGTATCTATCTGTAAAATGGTTAATCCAGAATGTAAACACATGCAAGCAAACTTGTTCGTAATTAATTAATTTTCTCTCCAGAGTTGGTCGTCTCCTCCAAAGTTGATCATCTCCTGCAACACATAATTATTACCAAATTCCGTTCTCAAATAAATCTATCGATTACCTGGAAATGGATCAATTTCGTGTCTGTTGATTATTAATTGGCTTCGCAACCTTTGGATGTTGACGAATTATTTACCGACCCTATTTGTGCCTTTCAAGCATTGATCGGTTCGATACCTTTTGGGCATAGACCAATTTCAATTTCAGACTCTTAAGAGGTTAACATAAACAGATCAATTTATCATATCCCAATATAGGTATCCTATGCCTTAAATAAGATATCATCGAACATCCTGATCAAAAAGTTTTTTTATATACCGGTACTTTTTTATGCCAGGTCATGTATCCTGTAATACATGACATTACCTCTCATTGCCTACAAAGCTGAAACAAATTAGCTACGCTGGCCAACGTAAGGAGTAAGAAGAACCAAAAACTAGTTAATGAAAATAAAATTAGCCAGGCATATACAAGAAAAATAAAAAAAAAATGCAATTCTAAAAGAAACCTCATAAAAGGATAAATTTAGGATAGTTGATGTGGCTTATACTTCTCGTCAGCATTTGGGATTCAATGGATGCCATGCTGATTAAACAAATGTTATACTATTCCCTTATTACATTCTAATTTTGGATTCATCAGATATTTATGTAAAATAAAATACTGATCATGTCTTTTGGAGGGCTTCTAGTAAGTATTTGGCAAATGACCATAGCACCCATTATAGGAAAAAAAGAAAATAGACCGCCTTTTTTTTCTTATGCTAAGATAAAGTATCGGGAGATTGCACAAGGCCATCATCAACGCTTTTAAAAAACATTGATAGTAATGACATTTTAAGCGTTAAGAGATTTTTTTAAAAAAGTAAACTTTTCAGGTTCTTCTCTCCCTTCCCAATTTTCCTTTCTAGTTTTAATGTTCCCCTATCTCTAAACAATTTTCCTGGCCTCCTCCTCGATCTACTCTTTTCAGTGCCCGAGACTTCACCGACCATGCATGGGTCATCGATGGTAGCTGAAGGGTGAGTGGCCATAATTAAATCGATTGAGGATGGATGATAAAGTTACTTGGGAATGCAGCCTCAACAGTGAATTCCTGCAATGGTGAGCGACCTTCCATCAATTTTTTTTATTTTTTTTCCCTATCATGGCAAAGATAGTGGTGGAATCGGTTGACCACAGTGGAACTGATGGAGGACGGATGACGAAGGAACCTAGAAATGCTACCCTCGCAAGATGAATCTTTAAAACGATAAGCGGCCATCCACTGATTTTTTTTGCCCATCGCGGGAGAGATGGTGGCGGAATTAGGTTGATGGAGAGGTCACGCTAGTGATGCCACTGCCGAAGGTGACATAGAGGTGGACGACATCGAGATTCCCGGTCATTACATGGACTGGTGTTTGGCCTTCGGGTGTGGCGGTGCCAAGCTAGGTTGGATCAGGGTAGGATCGAACAAGGAGGGTGATGATGTCGGCGCGACCGAAATTGGCAGCAGCATGGAAGGTAAGATCAGGGATGGCGATGATGTCGGCACTGCTTGAGGGTTGGCGAGATCAAGGACGAAGCGGTAGCCATCTCTCCACAGGCATCGAGATGCGCTGGCTGGCAATGACGGCGGAGACGAGGCAGGGGTTGCTAAAAGTGGCGACAGGGAGGAAGAGGGCAGCGACATCAGCAGGGGAGCAGTCAGAGACAGCATGGAGAGAAAAAAAGCGGAGTCGATTGTATGGAGAAGAAAATTATTTATTTATTTTAAAAAAAACTAAGGTCTTCCAATATTTTAAAGTGTCAAAATTTTTTTAAGTTAATGATGCTTTTCAAAAGCATAAGAAAAATTTATTTTCACTTTTACGTTACCGATACTTTGTAAAATATTGAAACAAATTTTGGCAATGTGATTAGTGTCAGAAAAAATAATTTTTAGCATCATTTTTTTTTAATTATATATTTTAGCAGGAATCCTGTTAGAAAGATATTAAATGAGGAATGATAATTTTACTCCACCTTATTGGTACCCATCTAAATGGGATGGCTTTTATTTAACCCACAATGATTTTGGAGTAGGTATAGATTTTATCTATCCCAAATCCGATCCAGATAAAAATATATCTACACAAATCTTCTCTCTGATAATATATATATATATATATATATATATATATATATTATATAATTTTATTTAATCGGACATATCAACCTCATTCAATCTGACGTTCTTCAAGACTACCCATCCTATCTCACCAAAGCAAGTACTGTATGGAGCCCATGTCCGATATATATATATATATATATATATATATATATATATATATATATATATATATATATATATATATATATATATATATATATATTAATCGGACATATCAACCTCATTCAATCTGACGTTCTTCAAGACTACCCATCCTATCTCACCAAAGCAAGTACTGTATGGAGCCCATGTCCGATCTATTGCCATTCCAAAGACTAGATGGCGATAGCTGAGAATTTATTTTTTTTTCTCATGGTAAACTAAAGAAAAACAGAGATTAGGAAAGACTGAGGGTGTCTGCCAAGATTTTTTTTTTTTTTTTTTCCTGAATAATCATCAATCCGGTATCTCTTCAGACATGGTCATCTGAAAATTTTTTACAACCAACTGACAGGAATTCAAGTTTTGATTTAGACATATTTTAACAAAAAAAAATTCAAAAATATAATATAAAAATAAAAAAATAATTCAAAAATAAAATAAAAAAATAATAAAATAATCTTTGAGTTTCAGATATATATATAATAAATCCGATTCACTTGGTTGATACCAGTGATAGTCAGGTTGACGTATTTATTTTTGGATGAGAAATGGTTGCGAAAAATTAATCTGCACCATGTATCGAATATTTCTTGATTAAAATGAGGGACCGTCTAGAGATGACCATGCCCGGATCAAACTTCTCTTTTTTTTTCTTTTTTTTCTTTTTTTTTTTTTTTTCTTTTTTTTTTCAGTAAAAAAAAAAAAAATTTCTTCATGGGACCCGTGGCATTTGGAAGGCGACTTCCCGGAGATTTCCGCTTGGGGCCGGTTTACGACGAAGTGGAGGGAGGCGGCACCCCGCGTGCGTAGATGGTCCACCTTTTATATTCGTACGGGGTACGTGTCCCAGACCTCCCATGGAACAGTGATACGGAAATAATTTCCAATGATTAAGAATGACAGTTTGATAGGGGGCGGGGGCGGGGGCGGGAGACAGCTATTTCTTTTCACACAAACCATCCTTCCAAACTGTCCATGGACGCACGCAGTAAAAATCCTTAATTTTTTTTAAATAATTTATTTCAACATCCATACTTTTATAATAAAAAAATATCTAAAAAATTATATATTTTAAATAAATATTTTTAAGATAATATTTAAATAAAAAATATTTTAGTTATATATTTATATATAAAAAATAATTTTAAAATTTATTATTTATGTTGATGTGGAATTTTCATCGATCGGACAAAGTCACTTGATTGCCGGTTCGCTTCCCTGAATACCTGTAAAACAGGTCTCTCACTGGATTTTCTCCGATGGTAAACACTCCGATGCCTAAGTTAGAGATAGGTTCTAGCCACAAAATGGAGAGTTTTCTGAGGAGAAGGAAAGATGGTAAAAGTATTTTCTTTTTCAGGCTTACATAGCGTACCTTGAGTGTCTCCTCTTACCAGTATTTATAGTTGCCATGCCAGTATGTAGTTAGGCTTACCCACCTATAGTTAATACGGGGTTGATTAACTTTACCCTGCATATAACCATAAGTGGTTGCCAATTGATTCTGGCCAGTCTGGAATTGTTGGTGTTGGAGTTAGTGGCTATGTGGTCACCCCGATGTGGTTGTGATTGGAGGTAGTGGCCATGTGGTCGATCGTAACCACCGTATCCATGCTCGAAGATTTGAGATCAATTGGAGATTCGCTTTTGGACCTCTTCTTCAAGAGGGACCGGCATTAAATTGGAGAAATGTCTTCGATTTGTCCTCTCTGGGACAAGCCACAGATACCTCTATCATTTGCGGCGGAGTCTTTCCCTTCGGAATGGATTGTGGAGCGAAGCTGGCATTGTCTTCGGACCAATCTTCTTTGGATCGGCCTTCTTCGGTCGGTGTGCAGGAGACTGGTCAATGGTTGGTCGTGGTAGAACTCTTCGGGATTAAAGTCTTCGGCCAAGGTCGAAGACTGACCCTACAATATGACGAACATAGGGTCATCGCTTTATCTACCCATGTAGTTTCCTATGGGTGCTCTGGTTTAGATGTCTGATTCAGAACGAACTTGGCGAGCTGTTGAACCGGCAATTGGCCTGTGTTGAACCGACATATCACAATAGTTGCCCCTCACTCTCAGTTTTCGAAGCAATGATTTGCCTTGAAGAATGAGAGTATTAATGGATTGTTGCATTCTGCCAGAAAAAGTGCAACCAATGATGACGAATCTTTGGTCCGGTAGCTCATCATAACTGACATCTGATTCGAAGATCAAGTTGAGGATAGCTATCCTTTCCTATTGGAACATGAAAAGGAAAGAGTCAGTTGATGGGTCGTGTCTCTTCTTTCTGTTACAGTAATTCGACCGATCCTTTAATTGGGATCTGGGTAGAGGACGTGGCCTCATCCCGTTCCTTGGAGAAGGTATGGGCTTCATCTCCGTTATTGGGTGAAGTCATGCGGATCATGGCTCTTGGTTCTTCCTACATCGATTCAGCTTGTCGTCGCTTGGAGTTTCGCACCCGTCCCTGGCATCTACATACATGGCACATCAAAGGGAGGGTGCCTCTTCTTTTTAGGAGGAGCTCTAAAACGTTTCTTATCCCCTTATAAAGGGAGAGGGAGGACTGGTCGAAGAAGCTTCTCTGCTCTCGTTTGCCTTTGCTTTCTACTCAGCTTTTCTTGCTTCTAATCTCCAGTTTCTTTCACAGGTAAGGTTTCCCTGCTCCTTCCTCCCTTCTCTTTTTCAACATGGTTAGGTCTCTAGGAGTTCGTGCCACCGGCGGGGTGGGGGGGGGAGGCTGGGCCTTCAGGTTATGTTAGGGATGCCGCTGCCAAAATTAGACCGGAGCTGGTTTCCATTTCTGTTTCTCTTAAAAAAATAGCCCACCTATGAAAATGTTATCGTATTCCCGAAGATTTCCTTCTAGTGCTCCCTAAACCTGAAGAATGGGTAAATAGGCCTCCTACCGGGCGCATCACCGTATACGAAGATCATTTGAAAGCCAATCTTCATTTTCCACTTCATCATTTTCTCATTAGGATCTTTAGCATGTATCAGATTATTCTCGCGTAGTTGACTCTGAATAGTATTCGAAACATCTGCAGATTTCTGGTCCGATGCCATATAGCTAATGTAAGGCCTGGGACCAGTTTATTCACTTTCCTCTTTGTATTAAAGAGGGATTTTCATGGCTATGGATGGTGGGTCATCGGCCCTCATCCCGGCCATAAAATAATGAAGGATATGCCTAGTGCCATCCATGGATGGAAGCCTAACTTTGTCTTTGTCTCCTCTACTCATCAATGGGGTTTCGGTAGTGAGTGGAGAGGGCCTCGTTTGGATGCTAATGCTAGCAAGAAGGTTCTGGTGGCCGACCAACCTGACTATACCTTGTTATCTGGTTCGGAGGCCGTTTCCATTCGAGAGCTTTTAGAAGAGAGGAACCTTCACCTTGCTAGGATTAGCAAGTCCTCTGCATTCGATACAGACGATAGAAGACTTCGGCTCCTTATTTCATGGCTCTTCTGTCCAACTAATTCTAAAATCTGCTTTTATCTGCATGTGGCAAGATGAGGCATGATCTAGACTTGCTTCGTCAATCTACCAAGAGAAAAATGGCTCAGGCCCCTTCTTCGGGATCTGAGATATGAAAACTGGCCCGAGAGGAGGGAATCAGTAGAAGTGCTACGTCTTCCAGGGAGACATTTGGGGGGAATGATGTCCCGCCAATGGAGCTTTCGACAGAGCTCCCACTAACTGAGCCTTTGCTGAGGGCTAGCTCTCCAATCCAAATCACTGAGAGTCTAACTCCGGTAGCTAATGCGCCACTACCATGCCCCTCTGCGATGAACAAGGGCAAGGCACCACAAATTGAAGAAGGATTTATGGGGATACTCCTCTGGATAGGGACTGCGAGGTAGACCTCTCGAAGTTTCCTGACATGAGAGGTCTCGTACTCCCAGATGTAGCTAGGCAGATACTAAGGGATGTTTTGCTGCCTCGTGGCTAGGCAGTCACTCGGAGTCAGCGCCTTGCCAAAGTATCCGATTCTACCTTTTCCTCTTTACTGCAGGTAAGATAGCTGCAACTTTTTCTATCCCCAGTTGGCTATTTATATCATAATCAGTCTTATGTTTTAATCCATTGATACAGCCGGTCCACGATGTCACCTTTTTAGAGGATCTGGAGGGCATAGACAACTTCCTCCACAGCTTAAAGGAGGAGCTTCAGATGGTCAAGGCCGAAAAGGAGGTGGCCGAGGAATTAAAGCTGTCCATGGAAGAGAGGCTCACTTACAAAGACGCCGAAGTCCAGGATTTGGAAGGCAAGTTGAAGAAGGCTCAATTGAAGATCTCTGAACAGGAGGTGAAGCTGAGGAAGAGAAAAAAGTAGATTCATTCCTTGGAGCATTTTGCCAAGAAAAACCAGAAGAAGGCTGAAGATATGGCTAAGATGACTAATGAGACAGTCAAGAGAGCCGAAGAAGTGACTCTGAAGGCCAAAGCAGCAGCGAAGGAGTCCGAAGCCTTACGAGAATGGGTAGCCAAGGTAGTTGAAGACTTCAAAAAGTCTTCGCAACTCAAGAAGGTGACTGAAGCAAGTTTGTTTAGTTACAAATATGGCTTCAATGATGGACTCAAAGGGATCGACGAAGTTTTTCCTGACCTCGACCTCTCTGGCATCCCAGTGTACGAGATTGAAGAAGAGGAAGAGGAAGGCTTTGTGGCCCCTGCTGAGATTGAAGAAGTGCCAGGTTAGACCGAGGAAGTCCCGGTTGTGGCAGAAGAGTTAGCCATGGCAAGTTTGGCAGCCTTGGTCCAAGCTGAAGAGGCCCAAGCTGAGGAGGTGTTGGCTCTAGTCCAGATTGAGGAGATTCTTCCTTCCACTGATCCAGAGGCTTCTACAACTGCCTGATAGAGTCAAGTAGGCTTTGTGCCCTGTACCTCTTGCTTTTTCTTTTGAAAGAGGGATGATATGTAATTAACAACCTCTTCAATATTAATGAAGGCTGACTTTCTCTTCTAACAAGTAATAGTTTTCGAACTGGAATGCTCAATGAAAAATCTTCTAAGTATAAAGTCTCGGATAGGTTATGGTCTTCAAGGTAGGAAACCGTCTGCTGACTCGAAAGCAAGTTTTTCCATTGCTGGAAGCTTTCAGACTTCGCTTTGACAAGGCCGTTGACCTTGTCAATAAGCCGAACAGTTTGACTCTTCGTCAAGTCATCTTTCTTTGATCATAAATTTATTTCCTTGGCTTTAGGACTTATAATTAAGGAATCCCATCTTCAAGAGAAACTTTTGGTTTACCAATGGCTTGCCAGCTATCGCACCATCACTGGAAAGGGAGTTATTGCCCAGACCGTGGGATCATGGCAATCAGAATCGTTAAGATTACGTATGTCAGGGATTAGATTGGTCGTAGCCTTTCAACTTTTAGTGGTCCCCCCATGCAGATCGAGACCCTTATTAGTTAGGGTAGGCATACGTGGCATGATCGGAGACTAACTTGGAATATGAGTGTTTAATTTGAGCCTCTGGTAGTCCCGGTACAAGAAAAGGGGGCTCTCAGAGGTCAATCTTTTACCTGCTTTTGGCAAAATTGCTCTCTGCGCCATCTTTTTCTCCTTTCCCCTATGCCACCCGAAGAGCTTATCGAAGCATGAAACTAGACGTGGTGAGGCTTAGGTAGGCGGCAAGGAAGTGGCTGGTGATGGGCCCTCCAGTAAGGAGATCAGATCGGCAGTGAAGTTATGTCTTGGCGCTGCCACAGGTCTAGATTGGGGGTGACATCCCAATCGAAATAGATTTTTTCTCAGGAGAAGAACATGTATCTCCAGTGAGAACCATTTTGGTGGAACCGTCAAAGGGGCCTAGCCCATCGAATGTTGGCAAGACTCTTTCATGCACTGGAGATGTCAAGCCCACGATCCCAGCCACAGAAGGGAGGAGCTCTGGAGGGTGCGATACACCCACCACTGATTCTGCCCCCTCCAATCCGCAACGGACAAAGATTTTATTTGTTATTCTCGACGATGGGAAAGGAGTTAGGGGGCGAGGGTTCGAAGACCCTCTTTCCGCCGTCCTTCCTAGGATATTGCAGGCAAATGCTGGTGTGTGCATAGTATGTCTATCCATGTCAATCGGGCTGACCTTATGCACATTATTTTTTGGTAGATCTCTCATGACATTTCTCTATTAGAGGAGAATGTTCATGAGTCCATCGACTTCGACGAAGGCCTTCGGAGCCAGATGGCTTCGGTCATAACTGAGAGAGATGTTGCTGAAGGGCTCTAGGTTGCCACTGAGGAGGAATTGGGCAAGGCTGTCGCTTCCAAGGGTGCCTTAAAAAGGCAACTAAGGATGCTTGTGGTTCAAATGTTTGATGTAGTGGCTGATTTACAGAAAAAAAGGAGGAAGATAATTTCTGCCGAGCTGCTACTGAGAGATTGCCTTCGAGATGCCAAGAAGATGAAGGTCCAGAAAATCGAGCTAGAGAAGAGAATCGACAGGTTGGAGACGGATCTTACATTGGCCAATCAAAGAGCGACGCAGGCTGAGGAGAGATCTTCCCAGGCTGTTGAGGCTTACAAGGGGTCCCAAGCCTTCAAGGATGAAGTACATGAGGCTACAGTGGAAAGCTATCTTCTTGGCCATTCTGACTACCTGGACAAGGTCATGAAGCTTTATCCCAGTTTGGATTTCTCTCTAGTTGCCGTTCCGGATGACGAGGGGGAGGAAATGAAAGCTTCAACTGAAGAGATGTCAGCACCTCCCGTTAATGAAAGTGGGGTGGCCACCAAAGAAGCCTCCATCCCTACTCCAGCTACTGGACTAGCTAATGAATAATAGAACTGTTATTTTCTTTCTTCTCTCCTCTTTAAACAACCAACTGTACTGCTTCTTTTTGAATGAAAGCTTCTCTTCTTTGGAACAATTAGAGAAACAAAGTGATCATCTTCTTTGGACTTTCTTTGGATTAATCTTCTTCGAATCAGTCTTCTTCGGACTGATGCGAAGAAGGCTGACTGGCCACTCAATGGTGAACAGCTGAAAGGCAGGATTTGGGGACAGTGTCTTCGGCTTGGGGCAAAGACCGACCCTGAAGTGGTATTGTAGTGCTGTTGGATCGTCTTCGATTTTTCTAGCACAGATGAGCAGTTCAAAAAGACCCGACCAGACCTTTGAACTGGGGGCTAGCTTTAGTCAAGTCGGCGTATCCCATCAGTGAATCATCAATCATAACTGCCCCCTCCCCCGATTCGATGATCGTGCGGAGAACAGGTGTCACCCTGTTATTGGCGCCTGGATGGAATACGTCGAGCACACCCTTTATTGTCAGTGCCAAACATGCTGGCATTCGAGAGCGGCTGCGCATCCGTACCCTTTGGGTACTACCAAGTCTTCATTTCTTGAAGGTGGTTATTAATGCTATACCTGCTTTTTAAAAAAGCTGCTCAGGATTCGAAGTGTCACCTTCTTTTTTCGAAGGTGGTCATTAATAACCATATTGGCTTCAGAAAAGCTGCTTCGGATTCGAGGCGTCGCTTCAGCAAGTGGTGCTTTCCAGTTGGTTTGGCATAAGGCATGGGACACGTCCTCCATAGGAACGAAGTACTGTTAAATAGGATTTATCTTCCCAATTTTTGAAGGCTCTTCAAGCAGTAGAGAAGCGAGTCCTTTGCCCTAGAGTTACTCTTCCCCTTCTTGAGGCCAATTACTAGTTCAATTGCTCGTCAAGTGCCTTCTGAATCAGACATCTAAACTGGAGCACCCGTAGGAAACTACGTGGATAGACAAAGCGACGACCTTGCCTTCGTCACATTGTAGGGTCAGTCTTTGGTCTTGGCCAAAGATGTTAATCCCAAAGAGTTCTACCATGACCAACCATTGACTAGTCTCTTGCACACTGGCCGAAGAAGGCCGATCCGAAGAAGACTGGTTCGAAGATGATGCCAGCTTCACTCCAAAATCCATTTTGAAGGGAAAGACTCCGTCGTAAATGATAGAGGTGTCTTCGGCTTATCCCAGAGAGGACAAACCAAAGCATTTTGCCAATTCAATGCTGGTCCCTCCTGAAGAAGAGGCTCAAAAATGAATCTTCGGTTGATCTCAAATCTTCGAACGTGGATATGGTAGTTACGATCGACCGCGTGGCCACTACCTCCAATCGCAACCACATCGGGATGGCCATGTAGCTACTAACTCCAACACCAATGATTTCAGACTGGCCAAAATCAATTGGCAACCACTTATGGTTATACGCGGGATAAAGTTAATCAACCCCGTCTTAACCATAGGTAGGTAAGCCTAACTACACACTACCACGACAACTATAAATATTGGTAAGAGGGGACACTCAAGGTACGCTATGCAAGCCTGAAAAAGAGAATACTTTCACCATCTTTTCTTCTCCTCAGAAAACTTTCCATTCTGTGGCTGGAACCTATCTCAAACTTAGGCATCGGAGTGTCCCCCATCAGAAAAAATTTGGTCAGAGACCTATTTTACAGGTATCCAGGAGAGCAAACCGCCAATCCAGCGGCTCCACCCAGTCGACGAAGGTTTCACGTCAACAATTTATATTTATTATTATTTTTTTTTCTAGATAAGTTTTTAAAATTTATATATATTTTTCATAATATTTTTTTATAAATGATAGTGAAGAGTTATTGGACATTGAATGATAGAGACATTATAAATGAGAAGGAAAGTGTTTTAAAAAGAAAATTAAATATTTATTTTATTAGCTGGTCAGAAAATGATTTAGTCATCTTCCAGATAGATAAGATTTTTTATTTTATAAATAAATAGGAAAAAGTAACTTATCTATCTTAAAAAATATAAAATTATGGATAAATTGATCAATAAAAAGTTCATCAATTTTTTTATAATATTTATAAAAAAGGGCCTTTAAGAAATATAAGCAAAATTGATATTAATGAAATAAATTAGTGCAAACACATAGTTGACAGAAATATTTTTTATTGATACATCAACGGTATAGAAAAAAATACCTAATAGGGCAATCCAACAACAATAACTTAAATCCTTACTAACAAACCATCTAAAACCATACAATAACCTTACAACCTGGTGACAACATTCAAATATACAAATAAGTGAAGGAACAATCATAACTTAGATATTAGTAAAGTATATAAGAAGATAGGAAGAAGGAGATCCCATAAGTTAGATAGCTAACAATTGAAAGGATTGGCTGAGGGATAACTGAGCACACTTCAATCCACATGGTACACAAGTACAATGATAAAAAGATCATTTTGTACAAGAAATAAATTTGAACAAAATATAGAACACAATAAAGAGATAATCAAGCAATATAAAAGTACAAGAAAAAAAGTATACCAAATATATATGATCTAGCCTTTCAATCCTTGGTATATATCTGTTGCCGCCCGGATCATCGTAGCCTATAGCTCTTTGGATGGTCGGGAGTCATGCGTTCGCCCGCCTGGGAACACCTCCTGCGCCACGGGACCTGCAAGGAAGCAACGTCAGTGACCCGGGCCGGAAATTCTGGTGGGGGCACTCCGACGATCAAGTCAGTGATGATCCAGGGGAACAGATCCTCCTGGTCGAGCCCCTCTAGATGAGCTCCACGCTAGGAGGAGTGAATATAATGTGAGTGAAAGATGAGGACGAGCTGGGAATGGTGTTGGCCGAGGTGGTTTTGCCCTCCTCTCTGGCCTTCTTCCCTTGTGTCACTCTGGTTCCTCTCTTGAATTGAAAAGCATGCTATGGGTATCCTCCCCCCTCCTTTTTTTTTCAGGTTAGAGGCCGTTACCTCTTTTACCTATTTTTTAGTGGGAGTTTCTACCTTGGTTTGCTTCGGGATCTCCCCCTGCTGTCGTGTACGGCGAGGTACCGTGGCATGGACGGGACATCTCTCCTGTTGTGACAGTCGGGGAAGCCTCCGTAGATTTCTGACATTCCTTCTGCTTATCCCTCTCTCGGGAGTTTGTCAGGGCCTCGATCGGCGGGCCGCCGATCTTGGGATCTATGCTCTCTGGTAGGGTTTTTTCTCCGGTTGTATAGTAGATCTGTGGAGGGTATGGCACCTTGATTGCAATATGGTTGGTGTCGTACGGCCCTCAGGAGCGTCGCCACTGTCCTTGGAGGAGAGGTATGGCTTTCTTGGCGGCCAGCGCATTGGCTTGAATAGAGGGCGAGCTGGAGAGGCAGGGCCCGCCTTCGGTAGACTCGCTTGGGTGCTGCTCGGTAGGATGGAGGTGGACCGAGCTCGGTCGCGGAGGAGCGCCTCGTGGCGGAGGAGGCTGAGCTCGACTCCTGACCACGGGGCCCGACCTCAGACGAGCTCAATGTCGGGGTGCCGCCCAGCCCAGGGGACCTGAGCTCGGAGGGGCGCCTCATGGCGGAGGAGGTTGAGCTCGACTCCTGACCATGGGGCCCGATCTCGAGGGGTCCGTCTTAGGCGGGAACTCGGACTCAGCTCCGATCTAGGTGTTCCAGGCTTGTGGAAACGGACCTGGAGGAGGACGGAGCTTGCCTTTGGCGAGCAGAGGTGTTGCTTCAGGGAAGCTCAGCTCGGCAAAGGCGCTTATGTTGAAAGCTTGTCGTGGCATCCAATGGGGACTCCACATCCGCTGCCTCGTGCCACGTCAGCATTCTGGCCACATCATTTGCCCCGACACCCGAGGCCCATTGACGTGCGGTGCTTGGGGCGAAGGGTGTAATTATGGCGCTGATGTGGAAGGGCGAATAAATCGGGCGCAATAATGACTAAAATCGGTGGTGTCTCGTTTTGCGGTCCTACGAGCTTGTGAGAGGATGCCATGTGGCTATGCAGGAGGGGGGGCTGTCGAGGCGGGCGCAGAAGTCGTAGCGATCACAGCCGGATGGGTGCATGGGCCCAATGGATGGTCGACATGCGGCGGGCGCCTCTTGGGGGGCCGCAAAGGTACAGTCAGGTACAGGTAGTTTCGGAAGTAGGGGCAAGTTTTTTCGAAGATTACGCTCGTTCAAACTCCGCGCGCCTAGTACCTTGCAGGAGCTTCTCCGTCTCCCTCTTCCCCTTCGGCTGCCGGCGTCCTCCTAGAGTTTCTGCAGGTTAGCCTCCTCTTCTTGCCTTGTGGGAGTCATTTTAGGGTCTCTCTTGTCCTTTTTCTTCTTCCTCCTTGTCTCTTCCCTCCATGGATCGCTTTGGTTCGAAGTTTCGTCCTTCTCGCCAAGCCGAAGCTGGACCCTCTCGGCTGAGAACTCCCTCTTCCTCTACGAGGAGATGGAGACGGCGAGGTTCGAGTTTAGTAGGTGGCCCGTCCCGGGTCCGGTAATCATTAGGGAATCCGGGTCTTCTCCTCCTCCTCCTCGAGTCCTTCCTAAGCCTGAACCTTCTTGGTTGACGGGTCTCGGAGGGATTGCCTCGGCGATTACCTCTGAAGATCTGCTGGCCATCTGGGAAACCTATGGGATTCTAGAGTATCTCCGTCTCTTCGTTCCTCATCTGAGGGAGCGGGTGACTTCCAGTGATCCTGGACGGATTGCCCTTTATGAGGAGGCCTTCGCCGGGAGCCTCCGTTTTCCTTTCCATCCCTTCTTCCTTTCGTTTCTGGCCAACTATCATCTTGTCCCGGCTCAGTTGGTCCCCAATGCCATTAGGATCATCTTTGCCTTCATCGTCTTATGTCACTTTCATGGGATTATTGCCCGTTTTTCCTTTTTAGGACTTTTTTCACTTTGAAATGCCACCCCACCGAGGGGTGGTGGTCTCTTTCTTCCCACCCTCGGGAAATAAAGTTTGTCCTCCCGTCTTCCATTAAGGGATGGAAGAGTAGGTTTCTCTGTGCTTCCATAGAGGGGGTTGACTGGGTTTGGAGTGACCCAGATCGGTCCCCAAATAAGAATTCTGCTGTCGAGGAGGCCGACGTCAAATTGTACAAGCAGCTCAGATTGGTGGAGATCCCCTATCTCGAGATTTTGCTGTTCGAATAAAATCTTCACGAGGCTGGGATGGGCCTGGCACTGGAGTCGGGTGAGTCCCACTTGGCCATCCTTTTTTCATTTTCTCTTTCTCTCTCTTTTTTTTTGGGTCTGACCTTGTTTCTGTCTTGGTGCAGCAATGAAGTTCTCGATGGACGAGCTACTCTTATTCTCCGAGGAGCGGGAGCAGGTCACTGAGGCTACCGAGACAGCACCGAAGAGAGCCCGAGCTGAGAACGGGGTGAGGTCGGTGCCGGCTGGGGCGGACGTGCAGGTGCAGGCGGAGACAAATGCGCCGGTACAGGAGCGCAGGCGGAAGAGGGCGGTCGAGCCTGTCTTGGAGCCTCCCGTAGCAGTGTCCGAGCCCGAAGTGGTTGTCCGCGCGAGGTCAGTTGCCGCTGCCACCAGGTCGGCGCCCCCCTTCGCAGAGGTCGCCAGCATCGAGGATGACAAGGGGGCGCAAGAAGTCATGCCGGCATCCCAAGTCCGGTCCGATGTGGTGCCATTCTCCCTGTTGGTGCCAAGGGAGCCTTCTACCGCCAAAGGAGCCAAACCGGCGGGAACACGGGAGAGGGACTATCGCCGAGTCCCTTTCCAGCTGGGCCCGAACGTGTCCTTGATGAAGGACGCGAGCCTGGCGGAGCGCATGATGGACTTCTCGGTCCAGTCATGCGACAGGCGCTAAGGGAGTGGGAGACTCCTCGATGATGTCATCATGGCATCATTCGCCCAGCTGTATGCTGTAAGTAGTTCCCCCTTACTTTGACATCTTTCTGTCTCCTTCTCTATCAGTCTGTTGCTGACCTAGCTCTTTCGACTACAGCAAGGGCGGGAGCTGATCCTTATAAGGGATTACTGCTGTAACTGGGCAAGGAGGGATAGAGAGCAGGGAGCTGAGCTCGTATCCCTCAAAGCTGAAGTAGGCCGCAAGGATGCGGAGGTTCGGGAGGCTAGCCAGAAGGTGAAGAGCCTCCAGACTGAAGCTGCTGACTTGACCAGGATAAGGAAGGAGCTCGACAGCGAGCTCGAGTCCAAGCGGGCCCGGCTGAAGGAGCTTCAGACTGAGTCGGAGGCAGCCAGAGAGAGGGCCACCTCCATTGAGAAGAAGGTGGCTGCGGCCGAGAAGAGAGCTGTCGATGTAGAGGAGAAGGCTGCTCTTTCCCACCGCTCCACTAAAACTGTCGAGAAGGCGCTGGCGACGCCCGTCCGTCTGTTTGAGCACCTGAAGGCAGAGCTGGAAGAGGTCCGACGCCGGGCTGAGGCTATAGAAAAAGTGGCTACTGATGTTGTGGCTGCTATCAAGGCGACCCCGGAGTACCTCAAGGACTTCCGGGAAGCGGCAACGGACTCCTTTGCCAAGGGGTTCGCATACTGCCGGTCCCAGCTATGGGGAGTTCTATCTGAGGAGCAGCTGGCCGCACTCCAAGTCCCGGGGAAGAAGGCTTCCTCCGCAACGACGACGGTTACGGCAAGGCAGGGAGCTGCTCCAACCGAGGCTCGTGCTCCAGCGACCTCAGAAGCGCCTGGCCCCGGGGAACTGGCACCGACGGTGGCAAGGGTGGCACCTGCGCCAAAGCCGGAGGCAGCTAGTCCGGCCCCAGCAGCTCCAGTAGCTGAACCTGCTCCTCCTGCAGAGGTGAAGGAGGGAGAGGTCCTAGCCGTGCACCGCCCGGGGAAGGAACCAGCCGCTTAGGATAGGATTTATCTTCTTTTCATATTAGTACTTTTTCCTTTCTTGACCGGGTCATCCGGCTTGTCAAGGCCCGAAAGATAGTGTAACCAGCTTTTTCAGTAATGAAATTCATTTTTTGCAATCACTGCAGCTCCATTTTCTGTAATGTGGAATACCTTCTTTGCCCTCTTCTCCCCCCTTTCCTTGCTTCTTCCTCTTTTTCGGCGCAGAAACGTTCGAGAGAGGAGCCGAGGACACCGACCAGCACGGATCCGGCGTTAAGCTTGAGGTCATGCCGGTGATGGATGTTGATCTTGGACTCAGCTACTTGAAGGCACAATTAGGTTGTCGCCATCTTGGAGCTGGGCTCGGAGAAGTCGAAGGCTGAGATCCCCGGTATTGGAAGTCTGAGTCTTGAACCTTAGTGTCTCGGAGCCAGTCCCAAGGATGTTGATGATTGGAGATTGCGGTGCTGGGAGTCTGAGTTCCAGGCCTTGGAATCCTGGATTTGGGCTCAGAGACACTAAGTGCCTAGGGGCTTCCCAAGTCCTTTACCGGGGAGCTGGGCTCGTCGGTGCCGATGGGTCATCCGGTCTTTAATGCCGAGGAGCTGGGCTCGCCGGTGCTGGAGGTCGTCTGATCTTTGATGCCGGTGAGCTAGGCTCGTCGGTGCTTGGGGGCTTCCCAGGTCTTTGTGCCAGAGGACTCTTCTCTGGGCTTTGGTGCCGGGGAGCTGGGCTCGCCGGTGCTTAGGGGCTTCCCAGGTCTTTGGTCGGCAACGATACTGCCCAGCCTAAGGGACTTGAGCTTGGAGGGGTGCTTCATGGCGGAGGAGACCGGGCTCGACTCCTGACCACGGGGCCCGATCTCGAGGGGTCCGCCTTAGGTGGAAGTTCATGCTCAGCTTCGGCCAAGGCATCCTGGGCTTGCGAGAGCTGACTTGGCGGAGGACGGGGCCCAGCTTCAGCTATTGTCACGAGGCCGAGCCCGGGAGCGCTGTTGATGATGAGCTGTGTGGCTCGGGAGTGCCCTTGGCCAGAGATCTGAGCTCCGATTTTGAGCAGGCATCCCGGAGCTGAACTTGAAAGTGTGTTGGTTGAGGAGATTCTCTTGGCCGGAGATCTGAGCTCCGGCCTTGTGCTGGCGTCCTAGAGCTGGGCTCGGGGATGTCGATGACTTGAGAAGGCATCTTGGAGCTGGGCTCGAAGATGCATTGGTTGAAAAAATTCCCTCGATCGAAGATCTGAGCTCCGATCTTGGGCAGACATCCTGGAGCTAGGCTCGGGGATGTTGGGTGCCTGGGGACTTCCTAGGTCCTTCACCGGGGAGCTAGGCTCGTCGGTGTCAGAAAGTCATCCGGTCTTTATTGCAAGGGAGCTGGGCTCGCCGGTGCCGGAGGTCGTCCGATCTTTGATGCCAGGGAGCTGGGCTTGTCGGTGCCGGAGGTCGTCCGGTCTTTGATACCGGGGAGCTGGGCTCGCCGGTGCCGGAGGTCGTCCGGTCTTGGATGCCGGGGAGCTGGGCTCGTCGGTGCCGGAGGTCGTCCGATCTTTGATGCCAGGGAGCTGGGCTCGCCGGTGCCGGAGGTCGTCCGATCTTTGATGCCGGGGAGCTGGGCTCGCCGGTGCCGGAGGTCGTCCGGTCTTTGATGCCGGGGAGCTGGGCTCGCCGGTGCCGGAGGTCGTCCGATCTTTGATGCCGGGGAGCTGGGCTCGCCGGTGCCGGAGGTCGTCCGGTCTTTGATGTTCCTGCAAGGTAATAAACCATTGCACAGAAAAAGGACTTTTATTTCAAATGGAGGGAGAACTAACACTATTGGCAGTAACTCAGATTACAGGCATTCCACGTCTGGGGGGGGAATCTGGTTCCGACCAGGTCCTTGAGATAGTAGGCCCCCTATAGGAGGGCCTTGGCCACATCGTAGGGGCCTTCCCAATTCAGCAAGAGTTTACCGCGCTCTCTGGGTTGAGACGCCTCAGGTTGCCAGGTCGGAAGATCTTCAACTTCACCCGGGCATTATGACATCGGGCGACCTGTTACCGGTACGCTGCCACCCAAGGCAAGGCTCTGACCCCCGTTTCTTCGAGGGGGTCCAGGTCGAGGAGGGGGTGCGCCGGGCCCAACTGGAGTCACTATCTCCATGCCGAAGGCAAGGTCGAAAGGCGCTTTGCCCGTTGCCACTCTGGGCGTTGCGTGGTAGGCTCTCAGGGTGCTCGGGAGCTTTTCCACCCCTTGCCCCCCCTGGGCCTTCTTAGGGGCACACCCAGTCCCCCAGTGTATCATCCCCACCGGCTTCTTAATGAGGCGATTGTCGACCGCTGGGATTGGCGGAAGGGTGACGAGTGCCTGAGATTCCAGCTGAGATCTGCCCCCCACATACCTTCCGAGGTAGCCTCTCTTGATGAGCTCCTCAATCTCCTACTTGAGGTCGCGGCATTCCTCGATATCATGACCATGATCGCGGTGAAAGCGACAGTTCTTTGACTTGTCACGGGTGGCAGATGGCTTCAATGGCAGTGGGTGCCTCAGGTAGGTCTCGCCCTTGATCTCCATGAGGATCTTCGTCCTCGGGGCGAGAAGGAGAGTAAGACTCCTTTCAGGGATAGGAGTGCTCCTTGGCCCTGGTCCAGGGCGGAAGCTTCGAGCTGATGGAGTCGGCTTCTGTGCCCCAGGCACCTCAGCAGGCGCGGGCCTCTTCGACGGCTCCCCGTCGAGCTCTCGCCGGGTACGATCCGCCTCCTCAGCACGGATGTACTTCTGGACACGAATAAGGAGCTCGTGGTAAGACTTCGGAGGCTTTTTGTTGAGCGAGTACATCAAGCGGGAAGTCTTGAGCCCTCACTTCAGGGCCAGGATGGCGACCGGTTCCTCCAAACAGTAGATCTCCATGGCGGTAGCCTTGAAACGAGCCACGTAATCTTGCAGCGGCTCCGATCCTGTTGCATGATGGAGAAGAGGTTGTCCGTCTCGCGTGACATCTTCCGACAGGCATCGAAATGGACCATGAACTTCTGCCCCAACTGGGCAAAAGAGCTGATGCTTTCTGGCTCGAGGCAAGTGAACCACACTCGAGCGGCCTTCCAAAGGGTAGCAGGAAAGGTGATGCACAGAAGGGCGTCAGTGGCCCCCGGTAACTTTCCAGGTGGTCCAGGGGATTTGTGGTCTCGTCGTAGGGATCCACTTGAGGCATCCGGAACCGGTGCGGGATCTGCTCTGCTTGGATTTCTTGGAAGAATAGGGGATGGGCGTCGTAGCCCGCTAGCTCACTAGCAGAGCCCGGCATGCTGGCGAACTGGCGATCGAACTCCGCTAGCTTACGTTCATGCTCCTCCAGGCGCCTACCCGTCGCGCGCCTAATGGCTTCATCAGGGAACCCCTCCGCCAAAGGAGACGGAGAAGGTGACATGGATGCGCGGCACCCGTGGCGGGGGGTCTTACTTTTCTTGCCTCGGCGGGGTCTGGGCACCTCCCACCCAAGGTTTAGTGAGCGGCTCTCTCCGTCAACAGAGCCGGCTCGTTGTCTTTTTGTCAGAGCTTGATGGCTGCCCCGGTTGTCAGTGGTGGCCCGTGGCTGCGACGGCCTTCCTTGGAAGGAGCGCAGGCTATCGCGGGGAGTTGCGGCTTGGACCGCCAGGGTCCCTGGCTGCTGGTGGGTAGCCACGGACCGGTGCTGGTGCTGAAGCTGGCGCACTGCCATGGCAAGAACTTGCATCTGCTGGGCAAGTGCGGCCAGCTGGACTTCCTGTGGGGATGGTTGAGCCTGGACAGGCGGCTCCGTCTCCGGATCGTGCGAGTTCCCGTGAGAAAGGGATGCCTCCGCACGGCTGAGAGAAGCCTCCCTGGCCTGGGTGGTCGCCATCATCCCGGTTGGCCGGCTAGGTGGGGCTTGAACTGGATCGAGTGTCATTCTGCCCCCCCTTCCTGGCATGCCAATCTGTTGCCGCCCGGATCGTCGTGGCCTGTAGCTCTTTGGGTGGTCGAGAGTCACGCATCCGCCCGCCTGGGAACGCCTCCTGCATCGCGGGACCTGCAAGGAAGCAACATCAGTGACCTGGGTCGGGGATTCCGGCGAGAGGACTCCGACGATCAAGTTAGTGATGATCCAAGGGAACAGATCCTCCTGGCTGAGCCCCTCTGGATGAGCTCCATGCTAGGAGGAGTGAATATAGTGTGAGTGGAAGATGAGGACGAGCTGGGAATGGTGTTGGCCGAGATGGTCTTGCCCTCTTCTCTGGCCTTCTTCCCTTGTGTCGCGGTGGTTCCTCTCTTGAATTGAAAAGCATGCTATGGGTATCCTCCCCCCTCCTTTTTTTTTCGGGTTAGAGGCCGATACCTCTTTTACCTATTTTTTGGTGGGAGTTTCTACCTTAGTTTGCTTCGGGATCTTCCCCTGCTGTCGTGTACGGCGAGGTACCATGGCGTGGACAGGATGTCTCTCCTGTTGTGACAGTCGAGGAAGCCTCCGTAGATTTCTAACATTCCTTCTGCTTATCCCTCTCCTGGGAGTCTGTCAGGGTCTCGATCGACGGGTTGTCGATCTTGGAATTCATGCTCTCCGGTAGGATCTTTTCTCCGGTTGTATGGCAGATCGACGGAGGGTATGGCACCTTGATTGCGGCATGGTTGGTGTCGTACGACTCTCAGGAGCATCGCCACCGTCCTTGGAGGAGAGTTATAGCTCCCTTGGCGGCCAGCGCATTGGCTTGAACAAAGGGCCGAGCTGGAGAGGCAAGGCTTGCCTTCGGTAGACTCGCCTGGGTGCTGCTCAACAGGATGGAGGTGGACCGAGCTTGGTCGCGGAGGGGCGCCTCGTGGCGGAGGAGGCTGAGCTCGACTCCTAACCACGGGGCCCGACCTCAGACGAGCTTGATGTCGGGGTGCCGCCCAGCCCAGGGGACCTGAGCTCGGAGGGGCGCCTCGTGGCGGAAGAGGCTGAACTCGACTCCTAACCATGGGGCCCAATCTCGAGGGGTCCGCCTTAGGCGGGAACTCGGACTCGGCTCCGGCCTAGGTATTCCGGGCTTGCGAGAACGGACCTGGTGGAGGACGGAGCTTGCCTTTGACGGGCAGAGGTGTTGCTTCAGGGAAGCTTAGCTTGGAAAAGGTGCTCATGTTGAAAGCTTGTCGCGACGTCCAATGGGGACTCCACGTCCGCTGTCTCGTGCCATGTCAGCATTCTGGCCACATCAATATCCATGATCAAGACCTCTTCAATGATTCTTTATTAAATTTATGGCATAAAAAGTACAAAATTGGAGAAGAAAGTAAAAAACTCTCTTTCTTATTATAAAGGACTCTCGATATTATATATATATATCCCTTACAAAGCCTCTCTTTGAATATCTCGGTGCGCACCGTAATACGCATCTCAAGATCTCTTTAAGAAAACCACAGAGGACACTTAGCAGGACTCTTATCTAAAGTCCTATTAGAACTCTATTTTCAAAAGAAACCAAAACCCAAAAATAAATGGACACTCGCGGCCTCCCATGCATATCACATCGCTGGGCTTTTCCGCATAAGGCTTCATTTATAACAATTCTCTCACTTGAAGACTTATGCAGAACTCCAAAGAATGTCATCCCTAGAGGCCTGCCAACCTTCACTCTTCACATAGCTCTAAGATCGAGAGAAGTTTTATTCCAATTTAACTTTTCTCGAATCACCGACTTTGTCAACACATCTGTTGGATTTGCATTGGTATGAATTTTTAATAGCATAAGTAGACCATTATCCACTACATCTCCTATAAAGTGATAATAAATGTCGACATGCTTCATACAAGAGTGAAATGCCAGATTTTTCATCAAATGCAATGCACTTTGACTATCACAATTTATCCTCATTATATGTTGTTTCACCTAGAATTCTTTAAGAAGTCTCTTGAGCAAGATAGCTTGTTTACATGTATGTACCACTGCAATGTACTTTGCCTCTGTTATTAATAGCATCACCACTAATTGAAGCTTATATTTTTAACTAATAGCGTTGCCACCTATAGATAATAGATATCATGTGGTAGATTCTCTTGTCATGATCTACTGTAAAATTAGAATCTACATGCATAATGTACTCCAAACTCGTAGAACCATAACAGATTGAATAATTAGACATCCCTCTTAGATATTAGAGGATCCACTTCATTGCTTTCTAATGGTTGCTATCCGGATTTGCCATATATCGACTCATAACTTTCACTACCGACAATGTCTAGTCTTGTACATACCATGGCAAACATAAGCATTTTACTGCTAATAAATATGGTACTTGGGCCATGTTAGCCTTTTTCGCTTTCGTGCTAGATGATTACTTGGCCGACAATTTTAAATGAACAAGAAATGGGATAGATATCCAATTTATATTCTGCATATTAAAGCATTGCAGAATCTTCTCCATATATCCTTTTTGTGAAAGCCAGACTTTTCTATTCTTCCTCTTCGATAGCATTTTCATCCCGAATATTTGGTTTACGACTCATAAGTTCTTTATCTCAAATTTTTTAGTTAATTGAGTTTTTAGATTTAATATCTAACTCTTGCTACTCTCTGCGATTATCATATCATCGACATACAATAGCAAGATACAAAAGCTCCAGTCATCATAACTGTGGAAATATGTATAATGATCTATCTCCAATAGATCAAATCCCAAAACTATAATGAATGAATCAAATCACTTATACCAACATCTCAGTACCTGTTTGAGGCCGTACAATGATTTATTCAACCGACAAACCAACTGTTCATTACCTTTTTTTGACAAAACTTTCAGGTTGCACCATATAAATCTCTTACTCTAGGTCATCATGCAAGAATGCCGTCTTTACATCTTTTTGCTCGAGTTCCAAATCTATGATTGCCACAATCGCTAAGATAACCTAAATAATAGTTAAATGAACTATTAGTGAGAAAATCTTATCAAAGTCAATTCTTGGCTTCTAAGCATAATCCTTCATCACAGGACATGCTTTGAGCCTCTTTACATTTCTATCTATATTCTTTTTCACTTATAAACCTATCAACATCCAATAGAACTCCACTCCTTCAATAGAACTGTAAGTTTCAAGTGTTATTCTTTCAAAGCAACTCTATATCCTTCTCTAGCATAATGCCACTTTCCAGTATTGGTGGACACACAAGCCTCCTTATATGAAGTCAGCTCATCCTCTACCAAAGTAATATAAGCATAACATGGTTAGCAGAATGAATTAAAGAAGTGACATAGTCATCATACCTTGCAAAAGGTCTAATGCCTCTCGAACTTTGTTGGTAGCTCTTCTTGTGAGATAACAACTTCAGATGATTGCAGAGACTCCATACTTGGTTCATGATCATTTACCTGGTCATCAACTTATGCTTGCTCTATCTGCACTTCATCGTGTGCATCAAATGTTGCCCAGAGTAGCAACCTAAAAGGGGGCTGAATTGGATTTTAAAAAACTTTAAACAAGTATGTGCCAGTTAAAAGCAATGAATCAATTTAAGTAAAACAGGTGCTTGTGTATTCCAAAAGTATTTGTGTGATTAAGATAATATGCAACGGAAATAATAATATAAATGCAAAGTAAATAACAAAGAGAAGCAATCAATCACAAACATAATAAATTTATAGTGGTTTGGTGCACTCCAAGGCACCTACATCCACTCTCCAGCTTTTCTTGAAAATTTTACTATAATCAACCAAAATTACAATCGATTAATTTTCTGGGCTCACTAATCAAAACTCAACTTGTTTTCACTGGGCTCATAGCTCAAAATCCCTTTGATTTTCTGGGCTAACCAAAAATCTTGTTCGTTTTGTGGCTCACCAATAACCTAGTTGGTTTTACGGGCTCACCAACAACCTAGTTAGTTTTATGGGCTCACCAACAACTTTGTTGGTTTTTCACAAAGGCTCATCAACAACCTTAAGTAAAACAAGTTAAGCACAAGTAAGAGAACACGAATAAAGCTTTCTAAAATGAAAGCAAATATGTCAATGAAGCTCTTGAATGTTGATGAAGAACTTGTCTTCAAGTTGTTGAAGCCTTTAAATGATGCTTGAAGATGTGAACTTTGAATGCTCATTGAATCTTGAAAGCTTGAAGGTTCAACTCTCTTAATAATATGAATTCTTAAGGATATACAATTTGATCTTCAAAGAATTTATCAATCAATCCATTGAATCACTTTTCCTTGAGTTTGGTGTTGTTTAAATAGCTCCCCAAACCTTCAAAAATAGTTTATGATCATTGGAGAGGAAAAACTAGCCATTAAAAATAAATTTGAGAAGTTCTGCACTTCAAAAAAAACTAGCTGTTACTCCAAGTATCGATACTTGATCTCCATGAGTCAATACCTTGAGTCGATACTTCAATTTCATGAGTTGATACCAGGTCAAAAATATTTTCTAAGGCTTTCTGAAATGCACTGGTATGTCGACACCTCATCTGATGAGTCGACACTTCAGTCCATGAGTCGACACTTGACCAAACTCTTGAAAACTGCTTGTTCTGTCTTCTATTTGGTCTCAGGCCTTGAGTCGATACTTGGCTGACCATGAATCGATACATGAGCATGCCAATTAAAATTTTCTCTACGTATCAGCCCAAGCTTCTGTAAGTTGACACCTCACCTGACCAGTGCTGAAACTTATCCAAATCTAATATTTGATTCCTTCAAGTCTTCAATATATGTTCCATGATCCATAACTTGAAATTCCAGGGCTTCTTTAACTGAATGATAATCTTTTCAATCTTTCAATATTAATGAATACCTGAATCTAATAAATACTTTTAACACACATATTAGTACTCATATATACTAAAGTATTTTGTTATTCATCAAAATCAAGACTAAAGTCAACAATCCTTTCCTTTTTGATGATGGCAAAATTTTTAAGTATATAAATATGATAAATTTAAAAGATTTGCAATAAGATCAAGATAGGGCTCTCCCTCAAAATATGATCTAAAAATATTTTTCAAAATTTGTTCAAAATTTTTAAACTTTCTTCCCCTTACTAATTCTTTCCTTTAAGTTTATAACTTTTTATTTTCTTCTATTTCTCTCAAGATTTTTTGTATTTATTATATCTCTCCCCCTTTTTCATGTTTATCATATATTTCTCTCCCTTTTCATCATCATGAAAAAGGTGGAAGGCAATACAAAGCGGGGATAAAGTGAAAAGAATAGCAAGAAGAGTATTAAAATCAATTAAACTAAATATGATACCAATTTTTTGATGATTAAAGAAATAAATTTTGCTCTCCCTGAATGTAACGCCCCTTGAATACATGGCCAAAATGAATCAAAAATTTGCTAAAATTTTCATACTATGCACATGGGGCCAATTTTAAATACCAAGCACTTTATCCAATTTGTAAACATTATCAAGATATACATGATTTTCAAAATACTTTTAACATCTATTAAAAATAATTTGAAATCCACATATTTTGGCATAAATGTAAGTAGAAATCATGGAAACTGATACCAACATTCACTAGAAATATATTAACCAAAATCAAGTGAAAGCCTTTTAGCCATAAGTCAAATTATGTGAAATAAGATTCATCAAAATCAATCACTTGTTCATTATCACATTCATTGGCTATAGGTCTTGACTTGATTCTAATTAATCAATTAAAATAATTTTTAAAGATACTAATAATAGGTACTAAGATTTATTTCAACTAATATATTTTTCAGTAAATATGGAAGGAGATAATTAGATTTTACCTATATAGATAGTCCTTCCTTTACCATTAAGTTTAAAAAATTCAGTTAGTCTACTCTTCATGTACCTTGTACAGCCACTATTCAAGTATTATCTTCCTTTCTTCTTGTTGGATGGCAAGACATTCCTGCAAAATATATAAAGTGGATATTTTTGGTATCCAAAATTTTTTTGGATCCTTTTAGGTTAGTGATGATGGTTCCTTTTGAAACCTAAACTTTTCTTAATTTGTTACAAATATAAGCTTTATGACCAAATCTATCACAAGAAATATTTGATGATGCTGGAACAAAGAAATTTTTCAATAATTTTTGCTTCTTTTCTTGTTTGTAACCAAGTCCAGCTTTATCAAAAATAACTTTTTTGTTGTTTAGAAGTAAACTTAATTTTTCAGAACTCAAGATAAACTTTTCAACAAATGGTTTGACCTTATCAAGTTCATTTTTCAGCTCCTCATTTTCTTGAGATAAGGTTTTGCATTCATTGAAAAATTTTTCTTTTTCAAAACTCAATTTAAGCTTTCTAAAAATTTTTATTTCTTCAATCAAAGTATTTTTCTCATTTGAAAACTTATTACATTTATCTTTCAAATCAATATTTTCTTTTTTCAAAATTTCTTTTTCTTTAGAAATATCATTCTTTTCATTTTCTAAAACAACAACCTTGACTTTCAACTCTTTATTTTCATTTTTAAGATTATTATTTTTTTTAAAAAAAAGAATTAGCATGCCTTTTCAATTTCTTGTGCTCTATTTTCAATAATTTATATTCATGCACAAGATCTTCAAATGCATTTTGTAATTCATCAAAGATAAAATCATTTTCAATTTTGGAATATACCTCATCCTCATTAGTCATGAGACAAAAATTGGTAAATTTTTTAATTTGTTTCTCCTCGAAGCTTGAGTCATCATTCTCACTCCAAGTTACCATCATTGCCTTTTTCTTCAACTTCTTTTTGGCCTTCTTTCTCATGTATTCTCGAAATTTATGAATCATAAGTGTGGTCACTTCATCTTCATCTTTTTCAAACTCATCACTTAATTCTTCTTTTGTTGTTGATGCCTTGAGAATAATTATTTTCTTCTTCTCTATATTAGAAACCACTTCTTTTTGCCATAAGTTTAACTCATGAATCATGAGTGAACTGATAAGCTCCTCCAAATATAAGGTTTCAATATTTTTAGCTTCTTGAATCACCATCACCTTTGAATCCCAAGAAGTTGGCAAAGATCTGAGAATTTTATTAATAAGATCAGCATTAGATATAACTTTGCCAAGACTTCTCATTTTATTAATAATATTAATAAATCTAGTATACATATTAGATATAGATTCATAATGTTGTATTTTAAACATTTCATATGTATGTACAAGCATACTTATCTTAGTATTTTTTACTTGAAAAGTACCCTCACGAGTAATCTCAAGTGTATCCCATATTTTCTTCGTCGTTTTGCATATGGATATCTTATTGAATTCATTAGGGTCTAATGCATAACAAAGCAAATTCATTGCTTTGGCATTAAGCTCAAATTGCTTAATGTCGTTTTTATTCCAATCCTTTTTGAGCTTTGGAATGGAAATGTTATTAACCAAGATAGAAGGAATATAAGAACCTCTAACTATGATTTTCCAAAGATAATAATCAATAGATAATATATATATGCGTATACGAGTTTTCCAATATATATAATTAGTGCATTGAAAAATGGTGGTCTAATACTAATACCTACAAGGGTTGCCATAGATCTTTAATTCAAGATCGTTGGACCTTCGCTAAGTATCAAGTACTGATACCAAGTCAAGTGCTGAGTACTTGGCTTTGATACCACTTGTTGCTTAGAGTAGTAACTCAAGAGGTAAGGTGAATTGGATTTTAAAAAACTTTAAACAAGTATGTGCCAGTTAAAAGCAATGAATCATTTAAGTAAAATAGGTGCTTGTGTATTTCAAAAGTGTTTGTGTGATTAAGATAATATGCAGCAGAAATAATAATATAAATGCAAAGCAAAGAACAAAGAGAAGCAATCAATCACAAACACAATAAATTTATAGTGGTTCGGTGCACTCCAAGGCACCTACATCCACTTTCCAAGCTTTCCTTGGAAATTTCACTATAATCAACCAAGATTATAGCGATTAGTTTTCCGGGCTCACTAATCAAAATTTAACTTATTTTTACCGGGCTCACAAATCAAAACCCCTTTGATTTTCCAGGCTAACCAAAAATCTTGTTGGTTTTACGGGCTGACCAACAACCTAGTTGTTTTATGGGCTCACTAACAATCTAGTTGGTTTTACGGGCTTATCAACAACCTCGTTAGTTTATCACAAAGGCTTACCAACAACCTTAAGTAAATCAAGTTAAGTACAAGTAAGAAAACATGAATAAAGCTTTCTAAAATAAAAGTAAATCTATCAATGAAGCTCTTGAATATTGATGAGGAACTTGACTTCAAGTTGTTGAAGCCTTTAAATGATACTTGAAGATGTGGACTTTGAATGCTCCTTGAATCTTGAAAGCTTGAAGGCTCAACTCTCTCAATAATGTGAATTCTTAAGGATATACAATTTGATCTTCAAAGCATTTATCAATCAATCCATTGAATCACTTCTTCTTGAGTTTGGTGTTGTTTAAGTAGCTCCCCAAATCTTAAAAAAATATTTATGATCGTCGGAGAGGAAAAACTAGCAATTATAAATAAATTTGAGAAGTTCTGTTCTTCAGAAAAAACTAGCTGTTACTCCAAGTGTCGATACTTAATCTCCATGAGTCGACACCTTGAGTCGATACTTCAGTTCCATTAGTCGACACCAGGTCAAAAATATTTTCTGAAGCTTTCTGAAATGCATTGGTGTATCGATACTTTATCTGGTAAGTTGACATTTTGAGTCGACACTTCAGTCCATGAGTCAACACTTGACCAAACTCCTGAAATCTACTCGTTCTGTTTTCTATTTGATCCCAGGCCTTGAGTCAACACTTGCTGACCATGAGTCGACACTTGAGCGTGCCAATTAAAATTTTCTCTACGTATCAATCCAAGCTTCTATGAGTCAACACCTCACCTAACCAGTGCTGAAACTTGTCCAAATTTAATATTTGAGTCCTTCAAGGTCTTCAATATATGTTCCAAGGTCCATAACTTGAAATTCCATGTATTCTTTAACTGAATGACAATTTTTTCAATATTTCAACATTAATGAGTACCTGAATCTTATAACCACTTTTAACACACACATTAGTACTCATATATACTTAAGTATTTGTCATTCATCAACTAAAGTTAATATCAAATAACTCAATAGAAATAACAGCTTTATCATCTTGCTTCTTATTGGTGCCTTGAAAGGATTCTTTGTTGAACATGATATCTCAACTCACAATAATCTTGTAGGTAGTAGGGTCCAACAATCTATAACTCTTTACTTATTTAACATATCGAGAAAGATATATCTTCGAGAATTCTTGTCCATTTTTATCCTCTTATCTTTTGGAATCCATGCATATGTATTACATCCTAAGACACGAAGATGAAAATAATTTATAGGCTTGTCGCTCCAAATTTTTTCTAGAATTTGCAACCTAAGTAATTTTGTCGGTGTTCAATTGATAATGTAACAGGTTATGCTTGCAGCCTCTGCCCAAAATCTCTTATCAAATTTTACAAAACTTAGCATACTTCGTATCATTTTTATAAGTATTCTATTTAACACTATAGAAAAAACATATTTTAGCGACCTATTTTGCAACCAAATTTTTTTATCAAATTTGCAACCAAATTTGCGACCAATTTTTTAAAAAATATTAATAGAGCCACCAATTACTAATCAGTTACAAAATTAGTTGCAAAATCTTTGTAAATGATTTATGCAACCGATTTTATGACCGATACATTAAAAATTAAATTAATATAAAAAATTAAATATTTTAATTTATTTTAATTTTTTAAAATAATTTTGTAATCAAATTTCTAATCGATAAATCGATCACACTTAAATATATTTTTAATCTTTTGGCTTTTAAATTTATTTTTTAAATTTTTAAATTTTTTTATGACTAATCTTTTAGTATAATTTTTATTTATTTGCAACCAACAAATCGATTACAAGTTTTTTAAGAAATTAATTTTTATTTGGATGATAAATTAGTAATCGATATTTTGATTACAAAATTGTTGCAAGTTTTCAACTTAATTTAATAATTTTAAATTTTTTTTGTGATTGATTTTTTGACTATAATTTTTCAAATATTTTACAACCAAAAAATCAATCATAATTTTTTTAGAAAATAATTTTTATTGTACTAACAAATTAGCAATCAAATTCTTGGTTTGTAAAATATTAAATAATTTTGTAACATAAAAATCATTTTTAATTTTGAATTCTAGAAATTAATTTTGTCTTTTTTGAGAAAAAAATATATTTAGAATATTAAATAATTTTGTAACCTAAAAATCAGTTTCAATTTTATATTTTAAAATTTAATTTCACATCTTTTTCAAAAAAAAATATTTAAATAACATTTTAAATTTAAAAACTCTAAAAAGTATTTTTTGAATATTATTTCTAGATTTTTTTGGATCGAATATCGGTCATAATTTGAGATATGGAAAAGTCTTTATGCACCGCGTGCGGTGCAGTAAATCCAACGTGGCCCGCACCGTATTTTTTTATTGGTTCAAATGTATCCACTGTAGCATGATGGGATGGGAGCTGAGCGTGACTAGCATTAATTATCATTCAGCTTTTATTTGAAATTTTTATCTAGATCAAAATACCCTTCCCTCCAGTACCTTGAACTAGGGTATCGTAGATTTTGAACTAGGATGTCGTAGCTTTTGAACTAGGGTATCGTAAGGTGTCGTGATACTGTTCCAGATTTTAATTTATATTTTCTTCATGGATGTCGTAGATTTTGAACTAGGATGTCGTAGCTTTTAAACCAGGGTATTGTAATACTGTTTCAGGTTTTAATTTATATTTTTTTGCAAGGGCGTCATAGATTTTGAACGGGGGTGTCGTAGCTTTTGAACTAGGGTATCGTAATACTGTTTCAGGTTTTAATTTATATTTTTTGCAGGGATGTCGTATATTTTGAACTAGGATGCTGTAATACTGTTTCAGGTTTTAATTTATATTTTTCTGTAGGGATGTCGTAGGTTTTGAACTAGGATGTCGTAACATTTGAACTACGGTATCGTAAAATTTTTTTATGATTTTAATTTATATTTTTTGCAGGGGTGCCGTAAGTTTTGAACTAGGATGTCGTAACTTTTGAACTAGGATGTCGTAATACTGTTTCTGATCATTTTTGAACCAGGATATCATAGATTTTGAACTAGGATGTCGTAAGTTCTGAACTAGGATGTCGTAATACTGTTTCAGGTCATTTTTGAATCAGGATGTCGTAGGTTTTGAACTAGAATATCGTAATACTATTTCAGGTCATTTTTTGAACCACGGTATCGTAGATTTTGAACTGTCATAGCTTTTGAATTAGGATATCGTAAAGATATTTTGATATAGATAAAAATTTTAATTAATATTAATTATTGTAATTTTAATTTTATTATATTATAATAGATATTTTTGGGTCAATAAAAATATGTAGTTGGCCATGCAGGATTTGCTGCGCCGCCGGCGGTGCACAAAGAATTACTCTATGAGGTATATAAAATCTTGCAGTTCCTGTAGCCCATCTTCCTCTCCTGCCCGATCATTCTCTCCCTTGAAACCCTACCCGTTCGTTCTCTTCTCCCATTGAAACCCTGGCCATTCATCATCTACCCTCCGCTGGCCATGGTCTAAGCTTCTCTCAGGCCTTCGTCTTCCTCTCTTTGGCCGCTAGCTTATCTATTGAGCCAATCATTTTTCCTCTCACCCCTTTGAAATCCTAGCCATTTATCCTCTCCCCCTTTCCAGCCATCGTCCAAGCTTCCCTCGACCTTCGTCTTCCTTTCTGATTGGTTCCTAGCTTCTCTGTTCAGCCGATTGTTCTTCCTCGCGCTTTTCCTTGAAACCCTAGCCGTTCCTCCTGTCTCCTGTCGGGGTTCATCTTCTAATCTTCCCCCCGGTCCATCGTCTAGGCTTCTCATTCAACCGATCCAAGCCTCCCCACTCGATTCGGACTCCTTGAGCATAGAGAAAACAAGGAAAAAACCAGGAAAAAAATGTAGAAAAAATCATCGATTTAAAAGGTAAGACCTTTTCCCTCAAACATTGAATTTTTTTTTTTTTTGATTTTTGGTCTTCTCATTTTATTTTCTTTTTTGATGATTTGTGGTGAAGGAGAGCACCTGAGCTCGACCGCCCTCTCCTCCACTCCCCTCCCCCATCTCCGCTTTTCGTCTAAAATAGAATCGAACCCATCTATTTTTGTTGCAAGTACTCCAGATCTAATTTCCCTTCCCCTGATCGCCATGCTTGATTTTTCTCTCGATCTCTTTACCACCGAAAGAAACCTTGATGTTCGTCTCCTTCTAATGTCAGCACTTTTCTTTCTCTTTCAAGGTGAAATTACTTGTGCCGAATTATGGTTTTTGTTCGTTATGGAGTGATTTCTTTGGTGATGGTTTCGTCTTTGGTCCGGAAAGGTATATTTTACAATTGATGCTTCTATGGTTCCTTTTTTTCCACTTTTTGTTGTATTTTGATACGAAGAGATGTTTGCACGATAGGCATATGGAAAATTTGTAATCTTCTCAGTGTTTCTGTTATTGTTTGTTTTGCTTGTTAGCATTAGTGTTTGTTTTTGGATTTGATGTGATGGCTTGCTGAGTTATATTTCTTCTAAAGTTCTCTGTGTTCTTGAAATCATTTCGTATTTATTATATATTGATGCAATGCACATATTTTAGGGTAGAAAAGTAATCATTACCTTCCAGCTATATGATGAGGTGAAAATTTTACAAAAGCCGAACTAAACAGATTGGACCAGCTAGTGCAATAGAACATTAGAACTTATATTTAATTTGATCAAACACATTGATTTTGGCATTAGATAGGTTGATGCTCTATTTTAAAGTAGGTTGGTCTGCTGATGTTCATGCTAATGTGTATCTTTGAAGGCCAATTGATGTTGGATACATTCATGCAATTCTTTTTCTCCTAGATATTTGAAGGCCATTTTAAAGACATTGACATAATGTGGGCATTTTTATAACATATGAAGAATTTGTTGATTTGGAAGTCAAAACTTGGTTTGGTTGACTATAGGTGCATTAGCACCTGAGTAGCCTAGTCATATGGTTGTTCAGGTAACCCTTTGACTCCCTTATTGGCTTTGGCACAAAATTTAAGGCATGGTCTTCTTGGTTCCATATTTTTCTAAAACAAAATGCCATTCAACTTGATAGCTCCTAGTCAATGACTATAACTTTCCCTGTTCTACTTTAAGAATACCTTTATGATTCTTAATTATAATTATTTTCAGGCACCTCGTTTGCTTCAGCTGGTCATCTCTGCTCCTCATTACCTATTGAAATGATTTTGAGGTGTCATCTAAATAAAGCTATACCAATCCTGTACTTGATATTTTAGCCCTTTAAATTTTGAAGGTAGAATATTGTTAGAAATAAACAATCAACTATCAAGTAAATATATATATATATATATATATATATATATATATCAAACATAATAATAAAGCTTATCTGAGGCAGTTATGCACCTAAACTTTTACACTCAATTTGTGTCCCTTATGATAAAAAAAGGCTTATCTGAGGCAGTTATGCGCCTTTCGATATCATGTTCCTCTATGGATTTTATTTGCCTTCTATGTGCTTTATAATTTGACATCTATATTTAAGTTTTTCAATTTTTTTTCTATGCTTCAATTCTTCTGCCTAGCTCACTTTCTTTTGTTTGATGTTTTATGCTGCCTATGTGAGCTACCTGGATAACATGGCATTTACAATTTTTTTTTGGTGCCAAGTGCATACAAGAGAAAAATACAGGAAACTTAAATGGAAACACAAAAGTGAACTAATTATTGGCTGTCTTATTATGTTAGAGTATTTACAAGGGATGCTGCAATTTTTTCTTAAATTAGGTGTACTGCTGGTGCAATTCATGGTTTGGTACCATTCATGGTGGGATCTTGGAGTAATCCCCTAATGCATGTAGCATGCCAACTGGAAAGGAGACGAAAATCTGTTGCCAATATGATATATTGTTTAAAGTTTCAGATATCTTGTGATTTCTTGTTGGCACATATTATAAATAAAATTTCCAGTTTCTTTTTTTTTTTTTTTTTACTGAAAAGCTTCTTAGAATTATTCTAACTCTCTGGTATTTAAATTGCCACGTGTTGGCTGGTTTCCATGGATTGTGGTCTGTTGCAGGTTATATGTAGAATAGACATGGTCATAAAGGAAATTGGCCCATCCAATTTTTCATTAGTAAGAAATATTCAGCAGTAAGAGATCAGCAACCAGGGATATGTGTTGGCTTGATGAGCTAACTGTTTGATTTTTTTTTAATAAAGATATTGAATGAAAAATCACACAAAAGAAACTTTCTAAAAATATAATCCATAAGCATTACCCTTTCAAGTATTTTTAAACATAAACTGATATCTCATGTAAGTTTTATTATGCATTTAACATAGATGGTGATGGAATGGATTGGCATCATTTGGCAAAGCTCCTTGCCATTATATGCTCAAATGTAGTCAACCCTTTGCTTAGCAACCGACCCTGTGCATGCATGCATGTGTGCTTGCTTCATACTGCTTACCTGTCTATTGTTACTTGTTACTAAATTCATATAAGCTATTTTATTTTTTTTGAGTGATGCTTGTGGACCTCTCTTTGTAATTAGCTCATATCATTTTTTTGTGCAGACATTGCGGATTGCTCGAGGACTTGGAGATTTCTTGCTTGTGAAGATACATACTGATTAGGTTATATGCTAGATTTCTTTTCCCACTTTTTCAAATAACCCAGTTATCCTTACTAGTTCTCTCCAAATTCATGCATTGCCTGTCTCCATGAAGCTTGGCTAGTGATAAATATGCTACTCAACAAATTTTTTTTTTTCTCTCAAGTCCTGTTTTATGAGAAAAGAGAACTGTATAATTTTTATTTAGTAGAGTTAGCTTCTACTCTGTATGTCTTTTCTGTTTTCTTGTGTTTATATTGCTTTTCTTTGGTGTAGAATTTCTCTGGTTGATAAGTATTTTATGATTCTCTTGTATTGTGTATTCACAGGTAGAAAAAATTTTGTTTTTCTTTTGGATTCAGTTATCTTGGTCTTCTTTTTTTTGTGGACATGTTATTTATGTCATATTATATTCTCTTGCTATGGCACATCAGATATTAATCTCTTTCTTAGTTTAGTTTTCCTGAATGTTTTGCTTTAGTCAAAATTAAATTTTAGTGTTACAATTTAGGCTTTGCTCTTGCTGTGAGGAGGGTTATGTGGCAGTGATCAAATTGTTTCATTGGCATTAATGATTAAACAGGAAGATGGATTCCTGTTGTATATCAGATGCTGTCAGTATTTGTGCAAAGATGCTAGATTGTTGATTTGATATTGTCGCTCATAGGTGGCATGTCGAATTCATAAAATGTGGTTTCCACTTTATCCTGTTATGTATGTGGTTTGTGGTGAAAAGCATTTGATATTTGCTGAGCCTTTGGCATTGTGTCTTGGATTGGGCTGGGCTTTGCTTGGAATATTTCAATTTGTAACCTGGGTCTTCCAGTTATACTATATCTCAAATTTTTTGTTTGTAACAGTGGGACTCTACTTCATTTTGCCACATCAGTCATCCATGAGATCACCAATGCACTGGGCATCATGATTGATGCATTTTGCTATTGTTGCCTTGTAGGTTTTCCAGCAAAGATGTGTGGTAGTTAATTCTATGTTGTGTTACCATCTGTGTTGTATATACATTAAACGAAGGTAGTGATATTATTTTGAGGATCATGGAATAAAAATAGATAAGGGAAAGATCTGGCCTGGTTATTGTAACATATTGAAGGGCATCAACAGTAGTCCTGTATCAAGTAGGATCCTTGAAGGGAGGAGAGGAGCTGCCAAAATTAACATTAATTGCTAGTGGCATAGAGATGGGTTGCGCATCATGCATGCGAGCCTTCTGAAATATGTCCAGAATATATTTTTGCTGTGTGAGAATATAACCATCCTGGTGAGAAGATATCTCGATGCCCAGAAAAAAATTGGCTTGGCCGAGATCTCTGATAGCAAACTCATCTTTTAAGGCTTTGACAAGGGAGGCTATACCAGATAAATCACTGCCGGTGGTTATTATATCATCTACATAAATTATAAGGTAGATAGCAAATGAACCGTGCATTCTAAAGAACAAGGATATATCTATCTTGGATCTGGCAAAAGCCTAAAGATGAGAGTTGAGGCATTGAAACCATGCTCTCGGTACTTAATGCAGCCCACGTATGGACCATTAGAGATGACATATATAATCTGAAAACTGTGGGTGTGTGAAACCTGGAGGCTGTTCCATGAAAATGGTCTCATCTAAGTGACCATGCAAAAAAGCATTTGATACATCTAATTGTCGAGTAACCATCCAGAGGAGATACCAAGTGCCAACAACAAGCATACTGTACTGGTAATAATCTTAACAATAGGACTGAAAGTCTACGTGAAATCTATACCAAGTTGCTGTTGATACTTTGTGGCAATAAGACGTGCCTTATGCTGTTTAATAGAACCATCAGGTTGTTGTTTTAGCTTGTAGATCCATTTGCACCCGACTACGTTCACGTGGGAAGTGTGCGAGACTGATGTCCAAGTGCTATTTTGGATAAGAACGTCAAATTCCATGGACATTGCGGCATGTCAAGAGGGATCACAAGAAGCCTAAGAAAAACATGTCGGCTCTGGAGAATGCAGAGCTACCACAAGCAAGCGTGAAGAGAAATTCTTACCAGAGTGATGAGCTACATAAATATTGGGCTTGCGTGTCCCATCTTGTGATCATGGGATCATGGGATGCGTGCGTCAAACTTGATCAAATAATGTTTCTTTCGGAGGTACAGCTGAGGGCAGAAGAGAGGCTCGAACCGACGAAGAGGCATGTAGCTCGCACTGATCGATAGCATCATCAGACGGTGTAGTATTGGTCCCATGAGATGCAGTAATGACATGTCAGAAGAGCAGGCCAAGATATCTTGTTGGGCATAGAAACTAGGAGCAGAAGTAGCACCAGAAGCATTGGTATTTACCGGGGTACTTGGTGCAGCATCCATGTGCATTGAGCTGGATGGAGATGCAACGCAGCATTAAGAGCTAGTGGTGCACAAGTAGGTGGATTAACCAAGATGTCCGCATACCGAGCAATACCAGATGGATGTACTGAGGACTGAATAAAGGGCCACCTGGATGTCTATCATCAGTCATTTGATTTGAGGGTCCAACACATGGTAGAACTCTTTGTGACCACCAGTCCTGCACAAAGTGAGATATTTGACAAGGAGAATTAGTGGTACCAGGAGAGCTAGTTTTGGCAAAGGAAAATCTCCCTTTATCAAATACAGCATGTCAAACAATATAAATCCGACCAGAAGGTAAGTATAGATATCGATACCTGACTCACTGTATCCAAGAAAAACGTAGAGATTTGAACAAAAGTCTAACTTATCTTAGTATATGGTCGTGAATATGGGTAGCACGCAGATTCCAAATACACACAGGAAATTATAGTTTGGGATAGTGCCGAAAAGCTTTTCGTAGAGACTGATATCGGTCAACAATGGAGTTGGCATCCTGTTTATTAGTTAAGCTACCATTTTAATTGCATCATCCCAAAATCGATGAGGAACAGAGGCAATGGCCATCAATGCAAGAGTGGTCTCGATGATATGGCGATGTTTCCCTTCTACGATATCATTTCGTAGGGGTGTGTAAGGGCATGATAAGTGGTAAGAGATGCCACAAGGATCAAGATGCAGTGATAAGCACCCCAATCATTATGGAATTGTTTGATCGGAGTACCAAACAATCATTCGACATGGGATGGAAGTGGAAAAAAATATTTAGTATATCAGATTTTTTTTTTGCACAGTGAACATCATGGATATTTGCTAAAATCATCGATAAAGAAAATATAATAATAAGCTCTATAGGAGGAAATTATTGGAGATGGGCCCTATACGTAAAAAAAAAAAAAAACAAGCTCTAAAGGAGAAGAAGAGATGGATGAAAAAGGAAGCAGAGGAAGACGATTTTTCTTTGTCTGTTGGTAAGTACTACACAAATTAGAGGACGACATGGGGTGAACTGGAACCCTATACTTTGATAGGATGTGAGAGACCACTCCAATGGTTGCATGACCAACGCAGTCATGCCAAATTGCATGAGAAACCTTCTCTCCAAGTAGAGCATGAGCAGTGATGCCATTATTGGAAGCGAAAAGGCAATAGAGTCCTCAATCAAGTTAACCATTGAGCAGCGATTGTCGAGTTACTCGGTCCTTCACAAAGAAATAGAATGGATGAAATTCAAAGAAGACGTTATTGCCTTTGGAAAACTGATGCACCAACAAGAGACCATGAGTTATTGAGGGTACATGAAGTATATTTGAAATTAAGAGAGAGGTTTTGATGAAGAGGAACTAAGTGCAGGTGAGCCGACTTGGGTAATCGACAAACCTGCACCATTATCAACATGGAACAGATATGATCCCTGGTATATATGGAGCGGGATTGTGCAGTTATGTATAATCAGGTGTGACATGGTTGGTTGCACCACTATCTGGGTACCACGAGCTTGAGATAGCAGGATGAACATTCATGTTGCTGGTGCCGATGTAGGCAATTAATTAGATATTTTATATGCGTATTTTTTTAATTTGGACTAACATTGATATTTTTTTTATTAAAATCTGGATTGATTTTATGATCCATGTTGATAGACGTAAATTGAGCCTATTACTATGTGATCTTTGATTGGACTAGGAGCACCTCATGTGATTTGGTGTCTATTATTATGTGATCTTTGATTGGGCTAGGAGCACCTTATGTGATTTAGTGTGGTTGAGACGGTACAGTACAGGTTTTATCCCAACTTAACTTGTGATGGAAGGGTAAGTTAAGGTATTTCTATTTTATTGGCTATGGCCCTCTCCGTTTTCTTTATTTATATATCACGTATACCGTGATTTTATGGTACGATGATTTTTTCCGTGATTTTATGGTACGATGATTTTTTCAGACAGGAGAGAAGGATCTTGCCCGTGATATTCGTATGAGCATCGAGATCATAAATCTAGATCGAAAGATCATGGAGACTATAATTATTTTTCAGATCTAGCATTCTAATTTCAATAATGATTCTAAAAATTTAAAAATTATTTTTTTTTATATTTGATACCAGAGTCCTGGTATATAAATAATTAGGGATATTAGATCCGATAAAATAAATTTTCCTATTAATCTTATCAGATCTTTGTTTATACGGAAATCCGTGCGGTAAGAAACTGGCAGCATTAAGATATGCTGCCGTGATTGGTGATGGAAAGAGAAACCGGCAATGATTGGTGATGGAAAGAGAAACCGGCGAGAAACCGGTGATCTTTGACATCTCTCAAAAAAAAAATTCTTCTAAACCCCGACGGTGATCGGGCGTTCAGATCCCGGTCCGAATCTGTTGGATCTCGGTCAATTGACTAGATCCCAACCGATCAAAAAAAAAAAAAAGTTTTTTTTCCTTACCCTGTTTCGGCCGTGGACCATCGTGAAGATCGGATGGGCCGCGATCGGCTTTGCCTGGGCCGTCGCCGGCGGACGTGTCCCGGCCGGTCTCCCGGACCGGATCCATCCCCGCCTTTCCCCTCTTTCCGGCGGCAGCGACCGGTGGATCACCGGTACTGCAATCCATAAAAAAAAAAAAACCTTACCTCGTCCCGCCGGCCGTCGGAGGCGTTTCGACCTCCGGCATGCCCACCGGAGTCGGCGACCGGGCCTTCTTGGCCGGCCCCGGCAGAGGTCTCGCCGGTGGCTGCACCGGCGGGGTAGATCCAAGAAAGTCGGCCGACGGGTTTTGGGGAAATTTTTTTTTTTTTTTTTGGGTTTGATCGCTGGGAACGAAGTCTGCGGGTTTGCGGGTTTTGGGTTTTAACCCAAAAACCCGTTAACCCATTATCTCAAAAAAAAAAAAAAAAAAAAAAGGGAAATCTTGCATTTAGGTCCCTGCAATTTCTGGATTTAATATAAGCCCCTTTTACAGTTTGGTCCCTCCAAAATTTATAATTATATTTTGGTCCAAAATTAAATTTGGAGGGCCATGGGTGGATCCTATGATTATTTTAATCAATGTATATTTTTTGGAATGCGATAATTTTGGTAAAATTGGATCAGGATATATGTTGATTGGTATCCTATTGTGACTGATCGTAGACATACATTTGTTTTGCCACTATTTTTTTGTTTTGTTGGATATTTTTCCCTGAATGTATAATTTAGTGGGTTGGCACAAATATTTATCACCAAAGTGGTTTGTTTGTGTCAGTTCATTGAATTGTTCATCATGTGAGAAAAATTTTCTGGTTATGACATACAACCGCCTACCCAAAGGGGATTGTGTGTTTTAACTAGAAGATATTTTCGGGTTATGACATACAACCGCCTGCCCAAAGGGGTTGTTGTGTATTTTAACTAGAAAATATGGCATGGAGCATTTTGTTGCTAAGGTACTCTAGCTTCCTTGGGCCTGTCTGTCCAAAGGGGATAGGTTCAGGAATGCTAGAATATCCGATTGGCCTGTGGCTTTATATGTAGAACACTAATACATATTGCATGTTCTGTCCAAAGGGGAATATGTGATATTGTGTTTATGTTCTTATTTATTATTATGATATGATCTATTGTATGTCCGTTAATTAATGTTTGGCATTCCTTATTTTTGATTGTACAGTTACTTTTGGTGTAAATAACAACAATGCTATTGTTGAGGTGCTCACTGGGTCAAACTATAAGAAATGGAGGCAAGACATAGAGTTTGCTCTTGGAATTGTTGACATTGATCTTACATTGCGTGAGCCCAGATCTGTTGATTTGGATGATCAAAGCACCATTGAACAAAAGGACCACCTTGCTAGACGGGAAAAGTCGAACAGACTCAATTTGATTGCAATTAAGAGGTCAATTTTGGAACATCTTCTAAGTGGTTTATCGAAGTCTGACAATGCGAAAGAGTTGCTTGATGCAATTGAGCAGAGATATCTTGTTTCTAATAATGCTGAGATTGGATCCCTAATGAAGGAGTTGACAATTATGACCCACAATAATATTGGGGGTGTCAGAGAATACATTATGAAGATGGTTCATATTCAATCTAAGCTCAAGGGTCTGAAGATTGATCTGCCGGATTCCTTCATTGTATCACATGCCTTGAATTCCTTGCCTGTGGAATTTTCTCAAATCAAGACTACCTACAATACTCTGGATGAAACATGGAATGTTAATGACCTGATCTCTAAGTGTGTTGCTAAAGAAGAAAAGGTCAAGAAAGCGAAGATTAACAGTGCCCTCTTTACTCATCAACAACAAACTCAAGCTGGCAAGCATTTTGTACATAAAAAGAAGGGAAAGCCTACTGCTCCTTGACAGTCTCAGGATTTCAAAAGGGATGGAAGAGGTCACGATCATAACCGTTTTGTAGGAGGTCTCAATGTTGCCATTAAAAAGTAGATCAAATGCTTCCATTGTAAAAAGAAAGGACACATTAGAAGTCAGTGCTTTAAATTCAAGTCCTGGTTAAAAAAGAAGGAAAAACAGAGAGGTAAGCCCTTTGGTTTGGTCTGTTGTGAATCTAATATTGTCAATGTCCCTGTTAATTCCTGGTGGATAGATAGTGGAGCTTCGACTCATGTTGTTATTTCTCTATAGAGGATGATAAACAAACGGAAGCTAAGTCTGCATGAGAGCAAATTGAAGGTTGGCAATGATTCTGAAGTCGAAGTAGAGTGTGTAGGAGTTGTCAAGTTGTGCTTAGGATCTGGTTTTGTAATTATTTTAGAAGATGCCTTTTATGTACCTTCCTTTAGAAGGAATTTGATTTCTGTTTCGTCCTTAGATAAGCTTGGTTATGGATTCTTGTTTAGCAATAAAAGAGTTGATTTAATATTCAATTCGAAAAGTGTTTGCTATGGTGATTTGGTTGATGGCTTATATAGATTATCTCTGGCTTCTAATAATTCTAATGCTTCTTTAAGTATTGAAAATGTTGTTGCTAAACGTCCAAGGAGTAATAAAAAATCCTTTATGTTATGGCATAAACGCTTGGGACATATTTCAAAGGAAAGAATAACCAGATTAATCAATGATGACATCCTCCTTGTTTTGGATCTTGGGGACATTGAGACTTGTGTTGATTGTATTAAAGGAAAATTGACTAAAACTAAGAAGAAAGGGGCAATTCGTAGTTCAAATCTTCTGAAAATAATTCACACCGAATAAGTGGACCTCATTCTTCTACAATTTATGGTAATAGATATTTTATCACCTTTATTGATGATTTTTCTTGATATGGATATGTTTATTTGATTAAAGAAAAGTCTGATGCCCTTCAAAAGTTTAAGATTTTTAAAATTGAAGTCGAGAAACAATTGGGAAAAGTTATCAAGATTGTGAGATCTGATCGTGGGGGTGAATACTATGGCAAACATGATGTGGCTGGATAGCAAATGGGTCCATTTGTCAAGTATTTACAGGATTGTGGGATTGTACCTCAATATACCATGCCTGGAAGTCCTGAGCAGAATGGTGTGGCCGAAAGGCGGAATCGCACCCTTAAAGATATGATGCGGAGCATGATGAGTAGGTCTAATATGACAGAATTTTTATGGGGTGAAGCTCTCAAGACTGCTTTATATATTCTCAACAGAGTTCCCGGTAAATCTGTGTTGAAGACACCTTTTGAACTCTGGACTGGAAGAAAACCTAGTTTAAATCATTTTCGAGTTTGGGGTTGTCCTGCAGAAGTTAAATTATACAAAACTTCGGAGAAAATGATAAATCCCAAAACAAGTCGTTGCTACTTTATTGGATATTCAGAACTGTTGCCGACCTTACCGCGGTGGCCTGTAGCTTGTGAGCTGGCACCGGTTCTCGGACTCTCTCACCTCGAGATCTCCAATCTTTCGGTCCTGCGAAACAAAGTCAGAGACTCGGGCCGGGGATCTCGGCAGGGGCACTCCAACAGTCAAGTTAGAGAGCGGCAAGATGGAACAGATCCTCTAAGGCGGGTTCCCGAAGGATTCCCGTGCTTAGAGGATATTTAGATGAAAGTAGTGTGAGGAAGAGAGGGGTTGGAGCCCGGCTTCCTGCTCTGGGTTCACCGAGCTTGCGCCTGGGGACCTCTTGGGGTTCCCAGGATCGTTCTCTCGGTACTCTTTTCTTCCCTTTCACTTACCTTTTTGTCCGCTTTTTACCGTCTCTTTTATACCACTGGATCGCCTTCAGCCCCCGTTCCCTTCAGGAGGCTCAGGGAGGTCTCTTGATTCTTCCCCCTCCTTCTTTTTCAAGGTTGGGAGTTAAGTGACCGTCACGCTTTGTCCGTCGTGTGTCACGAAAAGGGGAAGACTGGTGAGACCTCGAGCCAAGCGCGCGAGCCCTCCTTTCGGGCCGTTGACGGTGGGTTTCCAGCATTTCTGGTTCTTGCCCGTGAGGAATTTTTTCCTCGATCGTGGGGCCCTGTCAATCTGATATAAACGAGGTTTTGCGCACCACTGCGGGCCGTATTGGCGCCTTGTACGGGATGCGGTGCAAGCCAGTTCCAGTGGCAACCCCGGGGTTCGTGCCTAAGCCTCCCTGAAGCTTAGCAGAGTAGGGCTGACTTCGGTCGAGGTGGACCCATCAGGGGGTGCCACCTGGTGATGGAGTGAAAGTGCCCAGCTCGACCTCGGCAGAGGTGGACCCGTCTTGGGGTGCCATCTGGCGAGGGAGCGGGGGATGCCAGCTTCGGCCGAGGTGAACCCCTCCTGGGTGGACACCTGGCAGAGTGGCAGAGAGCGGCTCAACTTCGGTCGAGGCGGACCCGTCTTGGGGTGCCACCCGGCAAAGGAGCAAGAGGGCCCTGGCTCGACCTCGGCAGAGGTGGACCCGTCTTGGGGTGCCACCTGGCGAGGGAGTGGGGGACGCCAGCTTCGGTCGAGGTTGACCCCTCCTGGGTGGACACCTGATGGAGTGGCAGAGAGAGGCTCGACTTGGGTCGAGGTGGACCTGTCTTGGGGTGCCACCCAGCGAAGGAGCAGGAGGGCCCGGCTCGACCTTGGTAGAGGTGGACCCGTCTTGGGGTGCCACCTAGCGAGGGAACGGGGATGCCAGCTTCGACCGAGGTGGACCCCTCTTGGGTGGACACCTGGCGGAGTGGCAGAGAGAGGCTCGACTTCGGCCGAGGTGGACCCGTCTTGGGGTGCCACCCGGTGAAGGAGCAGGAAGGCCCGGCTCGACCTCGGCAGAGGTGGACCCGTCTTGGGGTGCCACCTAGCAAGGGAGCGGGGATGCCAGCTTCGACCGAGGTGGACCCCTTTTGGGTGGACACTTGGCGGAGTGGCAGAGAGAGGCTCGACTTCGGCCGAGGTGGACCCATCTTGGGGTGCCACCCGGCGAAGGAGCAGGAGAGCCCGGATCAACCTCGGCAGAGGTTGACCCATCTTGGGGTGCCACCTGGCGAGGGAGCGGAGATGCCAGCTTCGACCGAGGTGGACCCCTCCTGGGCGGACACCTGGCGGAGTGGCAGAGAGGGGCTCGACTTTGGCCGAGGTGGACCCTCTTGGGGTTCCACCCGACGAAGGAGCAGGAGGGCCCTGCTCGACCCCGGTAGAGGTGGACCCGTCTTGGGGTGCCACCTGGCGAGGGAGCGAGGATGCCAGCTTCGGCCGAGATGGACCCCTCCCAGGCGGACACCTGGTGGAGTGGCAGAGAGAGGCTCGACTTCGGCCAAGGTGGACCCCTCCTGGACGGACACCTGGCGGAGTGGCAGAGAGAGGCTCGACTTTGACCGAGGCGGACCCGTCTTGGAGTGCCACCCGGTGAAGGAGCAGGAGGGCCCGGCTCGACCTCGGTAGAGATGGACCCGTCTTGGGGTGCCACCTGGAGAGGGAGCGGGGAACGCCAACTTCGGCTGAGGTGGACCCGTCTTGGGGTGCCACCTGGCAAAGGAGCAAGGTGAGGCTCGACTTCGGTCGAGGTGGATCCATCTTAGGGTGCCACTCGGTGAAGGAGCAGGAGGGCTCGGCTCGACTCGGCAGAGGTGAACCCGTCTTGGGGTGCCACCTGGCAAGGGAGCGGGGAATGCCAGCTTCGGTCGAGATGGACCCGTCTTGGGGTGCCACCTAGCAAAGGAGCAGAAGCACCTCGTCCCGGACGGGGAATTTTGAAAGAAAAATCCACGCGGCACTGACCATGTCTAGCCGGATCTGACACGCACTCTACGTCAGCGATGTAGCCATATCAAGAACATTCTAAAGGATATAGGTTTTATAATCCAGGAAGAGGTAACAAAATTGTGGAATCTCTTACAGCAAAGTTTCAAGAACTTGATGTGGTTGATATTGGATCTTCATCTACTACTGATGATGATAATGGTCAAGGAGAAACTGTTTCTATTCCCATATCCAGTCAGAATGATAATTTGATTTCTGCTTCTATTGAAGGATTGGGTGATGAAATCCATGATCCACCTAGCTCTTTTCAGAATCTTCAACCAGTGGAAGAAGTCCAAGTTAGAAGATCTGTTAGACAAAGAAGATCTACAATTTTTGATGATTTTTATATTTATCTCGGGGAGAATGACTTTAATATTGGGCATATGGTTGATCCAGTTACTTATATTGATGTTGTTAATTCTCTCCAATCTGATTTATGGATAAATGCTATGAAAGAAGAGATGCAATCTATGGCCCATAATGATGTGTGGGAGCTAGTTGAGCCTCCTGATGGTAGTAAACCTATTGGATGCAAATGATATATAAAACTAAAAGAGATTCCAAGGGAAGAATTGAGCGTTTCAAGGCCAGACTGGTAGCAAAAGGCTTCACTCAAAAAGAAGGAATTGATTTCACTGAAACTTTCTCTCCTGTATCTTCAAAAGACTCTTTTAGAATAATTATGTTCTTAGTGGCTCATTATGATTTAGAGCTACATCAGATGGATGTAAGAACTGCTTTCCTGAATGGTAATCTCTGTGAAGAGGTCTATATGAAACAACCTGAAGGTTTTCAAGAAAGTGGAAAAGAACACTTGGTGTGCAAATTAAAAAGGTCCATCTATGATCTTAAGCAAGCATCTTGATAATGGTATCTTAAGTTTGATGAAGTTGTGACCTCTCTTGGTTTTGAGGAAAATAAAGTTGATCAATGTATATATCTCAAGATCAGTGGGAGGAATTTTATCTTCCTTGTCTTATATGTTGATGATATCCTGCTTGCTAGCAGTGATTTTGGTTTGCTTTCTGAGACTAAACAAATATTGTCAGAGAATTTTGATATGAAAGATCTTGGTGAGGCATCATTTATTTTGGAAATTAAAATTCATAGGGATAGATCTCGGTGTTTATTGGGTTTGTTACAAAATGCAAACATTGACAGAATTCTTCAGAGATTTAGTATGCAAAATTGTAGACCTTGTGATTCTCCTGTGGTTAAAGGTGACAAGTTCAGTAAAGATCAATGTCCAAAGAATCAGCTTGAAAAAGATAAAATGAAAGATGTGCCTTATACCAATGCTGTAGGGAGCTTGATGTATGCTCAAGTCTGCACCAGACCTGACATTGCCTTCATAGTGGGTGTTCTTGGAAGATACTTATCAAATCCAGGTTATCAACATTGGATTGCTGTAAAGAAAGTGATGAGGTATCTGCAGAAAACCAAAGATTATATGCTCATATATAGGAGAGTTGATAATCTTGAGTTGTTTGGATATTCGGATTCTGATTATGCCGGGTGTCCTGATGATCTAAAATCAACTTCTGGATATATTGTTATGTTGGCTGGTGGTGCAGTATCTTGGAAAAGTATTAAACAGACACTGACTGCATCTTTTACCATGCAAGCCGAGTTTGTATCTTGTTATGGAGCTGCTACTCAAGCTATTTGGTTAAGGAATCTTATGGCTGGACTTCAGATTTTGTATTCGAGTTCCAGACCTGTGTTGATATACTGTGATAATATGGCTGCAGTATTCTTTACAATAAATAATAAGTCATCCAGCAAGTCCAAACACATTGAGCTGAAGTATTTGGCCATCAGAGATCTTATGAATAATAGTGATATAATTGTTGATTATATAGATACAGAGTCCATGTTAGCTGATCCTCTGACCAAAGGTTTGAGGCCCATAAGCTTTGCGAGGCTTGTTGAAAATATGGGCATAGTGAGTTCTTTTGATGTACTTGGTTAGTGGGAGTGACTCTGTAATTAGACCTTATTATCATCATGAATATTTTTTTTTCATATATCATGAGTTTTTGCATACATTGTTGTCATGATAATTGTTTTGTTTTATAATTTTATATGTGCACATGTGAAATAAAGTACAACATAGTATCTCAAGATTGTGTTTTGTCTTGAGAATGACAGTTGTATGGGTATGTCTCATTTGATAATAATGAGATCTCATTGTGTTTGGAGATATACAGATTTCCTTGAAGTCGTGAGATTTCTCTAGCTTGTGATATAGCATGTGATTATAGAAAAATCTTGATTGAGGGTACATATGTTAATTTATTTTGATTATGAGATATCTCTTTTGGTTATGTACCTGACTGAGACCTGATGTCTTGTTTCAGAATTTATTGTATTGTCTCGTCATTGACACCATTGTTCAGTATGTGAGACAGGATGGCTTGTTGTTTGATGCCATCACGATTTCTCTTGCTTATTTTGTTTCTAAGCATGTTGACGAGAAATTGGAAGACTGACATTGAAAAATAGCATGTTTTATTTGAACACCTTGATGCTATTTTCTTGCTACACTACCACATCAAGATTCATGTCGGTGGTGTTTATGATGCTTGTAACCATGGATAAGTCTTGTATCGGTTAAGTAGTACAACGGCCCCATGATTCGGCATCATGGATACTATTGAACCGAGTCGTTTGTAGGTGTTGTCTATGGATCATATTGTGGCCACATTTTGTTTTCAACCCGAGAATTATTATTATTGTATTTTTAAAATAAAATATTTTTAAAATTATTAATTAATGTAGCCCAAGTGGGAGAATGTGAGTATTTTCTTAATTTGGGTTAACATTAATTGATATTTTTCTTTTATTAAAATTCGGGTTGATTTTATGGTTCATGTTGATAGACGTAGGTTGAGCCTATTGTTATGTGATCTTTGATTGGGCTAGAAGCTCCTCATGTGATTTGGTGTGGTTGAGGCGGTATAGGCCTTATCCCAACTTAACTTGTGATGGGAGGGTCAGTTAGGATATTTCTATTTTATTGGCCAGGTCCCCTCTCCGCTTCCTCTATTTATATATCACGTATACCGTGATTTTGTGGTATGGTGATTTTTCCTATCGAGAGCCGTCTTTTTGAAAAAGACCGGAGAGAAGACCCTGCCTGTGGTGTTCGTGCAAGCATCGAGATCACGGATCTAGATCGGAAGATCATGACAACTACAGATAATTAATTATTTTTCATATCTAATATAGTATTCTAATTTCATGATCGATTTTAAAAATTTAAAAATTATTTTTTCTACATTTTGTTCCTGCTATTGGGCTCGCAGTTCTTCAAAATATCGCACATCAAATCGCCGTAGACAGTCAGTCACATGGTGACCCTTCTAACGACAAAGTTGGCACCATAACCCTTGATGTTGGCCCTTGCCATGACCACACCCCTTGCCTCCCGAGAGGAGTAGAGGTTGTGTAGCCATGAGTAGGTAGTTGTGATATAGATAGCTGACATGAGTTTCTTGAGCTCCTGGTGGCTTGATGGATTACTGGAAAGGGAGCATCGGATTGAATCTAAGCACGATGCGGAAGAAGACATTCGTGAGCCATAAGCCAGGCAAGAAGGTTTTACAAAGTGAGACCCTTGGTGCCAGCGAGATAGGGACCAACATGTCAAACTAAGAATCCAACCTCCAAAGCACCTATAGAACCAGGTCACTGGGGCTGATGGGATGCCCAACTGAGGCCAGGTTGTCGGCGATGACCTTTGCTCCCCGAACATAGTCAATGAGAGAGCTCGATCCACACCTTAGGGAGTACATGCAGCTCGGTTGCAGGAGCCATGCTCGAAACTACGATCCAAAGACACGAGCAAGAGCCTCCCATGCATACAGCTTGAGCGGAGTTGAGGCTGACGATGAAGGATGGCAATAACTCGGAGAGGGAGGTGACGAGCCACACCATCATTTGCTGGTCCCGCTTAACCCATGCATGAAATGGGCATGGGGGCAGAGGCATCACCGCTGGTTGCAGCTGGTGTTGCCTTAGCTATTACGGGAGTAGAAAGGATTGCCGGGGGATAGATGTTGCCATCTAGATCATCATAGCCTGCAGTTTTGGCATGGCCTAGATGAGCTGGTCTCCTTGGGCTCGTTTGATTCTTCTTTGCCCCACTTTCATAGTTGGTCGGTCCTGTAAAAAAGAGAAGACCTGGGTCAGGAATCTCAGCGAGGACACTCCGATGATCAAATCAGTAAGACGACCAAGAGACACAAATGTCACGTCCCGAATCCAGTACCGGAATCGGCACGCGACCGGCCGCACAAACTCCAGGTTTTATCCTAGAGATCATGCAAGGCCTGGGTACACAAGAGTCACTTACCTAAAAAAAATCTCATTCATCACCAAGCCCGAATATCTGCATGACTCTGTGAGAGAAGAAAGTAGGGTTGTGAGCTCTACAGCCCAGTAAGGTTTCCATATGATCATACTAGTAATAATATAATTCTGAAAATAGCATGAACATACTAGAATATCATATCATGCAGTCAAACAACTCAAATATCATATAATCCAATCCATTCCATAACCAGTATCGTGGTCCAACCCACTCGATAACCGATGTCATGGTCCATTCAATAATCGATATCGTGGTCCCACCCACTTGATAACCGGTGTCATGGTCTAATCCACTCAATAATTGGTATCGTGGTCCAACCCACTCGATAACCAGTATCATAGTCCAAACCATTAAATAACTGGTATCATGGTCCAACCCACTCGATAACCAGTATCATAGTCCAAACCAATCAATAACTGGTATCGTGGTCCAACCCACTCGATACCAGTTATTGAATGGTTTGGACTATGATACTGGTTATCGAGTAGGTTGGACCACGATACCAGTTACTGATTGGTTTGGACTATGACACTGGTATCGAATGGATTGGACCACGATACCAGTTATTTAATGGTTTGGACTATGATATCGGTTATCGAGTGGGTTGGACCACGATACCAGTTATTGAGTGGATTAGACCATGACACCGGTTATCGAGTGGATGGGACCATGATATTGGTTATTGAATGCACCATGACATCGGTTATCGAGTAGGTTGGACCACGATACTGGTTATGGAATGGATTGGACTACATGATATTTGAGTTGTTTGACTGCATGATATGATATTCTAGTATGTTCATGCTATTTTTAGAATTATATTATTACTTGTGTGATCATATGGAAACCTTACTGGGCTGTAGAGCTCACAACCCTACTTTCTTCTCTTACAGAGTCGTGCAGATATTCGGGCTTGGTGATGAATGAGATTTTTTTTAGGTAAGTGACTCTTGTGTACCTAGGCCTTGCATGATCTCTAGGATAAAACCTGGAGTTTGTATGGCTGGTCGCGTGCCGATTCCGGTGCTGGATTCGGGGCGTGACAGAGTGGTATTAGAGCAAAGGTTTAAGATCAAGATGACTTAGTTAGTAAGAGAGGTAGAAGTATGATTTTGACTTATTTAATTCCCTTTAATAGGTGTATGTTATAGCTTTAAGGATTTTGTTTGGTATTGAAGGCTTGCACGAATAAAATGTTGGATTAAAATTTTTTTAGCTTAATTTTTGGAAGGATATCATCAAGATTAGATAATGGGTATATGGAGGTATAATTTGAGTTATATTATAGAATTGATTTATTTTGGGAAATCTAATTTTGATGTAATTAAAGACTATGATATAAGTGATTAGAAATTAATATAATGATTATTAAGGCATGATTGAATGATATTGAAGCTTGGATTATGATCTCTTGAGACCGATATAAGTGATTAGGATGAGATTTGAATGATATTGAAGTTTAGGTTGTAATCGCTATGGACGGTGACATAAAAGATATTTGAACTTAGTATTAAAATTAGTTAAGATATGATAGATTCAAAATATGGATTTATAATCTTTAGGTATTGTGCATAGAATTAATATAAGATTAGCATAATAGAGGAATATGATTTTTGTAGAGATTGATCTTGAATAAGTGTAAAAGGCTGAATGGTGGATACTAGTTGATCATGATAAGTAAACATATTATGGATATTGAAGAGCTGGATAAGATTTGTCTTCATCTCTGATAAATGGGTTTGATCCAGCTTCAGAAGTAGTGGATAAGAAGTATAATATATTATGGTATGCATAATATGTATATTCATTTATTAGTCAGATGATATGGATAAAGAACATGATAGCTTGTAGATTTTGTTGTTAATTAATGGATTGTAAACTCTGGGATTATTGTAAGAAGATATTTAGAATGAAGGCTATGAAAAAGTTTAATGATATTAAGAAGGAGAATTTTTCGATGAATCTATATGGGGATTGTTACAAAAAATATGTAATAAAAAATATGTTTGAGATAATGATAGATTTGTAGTTTGCTATTGGTGGATTTAATGATATTATTTGGGCATGGTATGCATATCTGGGTGACTTATGTTAGTAGTTTTGGATTGGGTTGCTTGATCTTATATATGTTGGGAATTATTGAATCATGGTTTAAATTTGAAATGATATGCTCGAGGCCTAATAAGAAAAAGGAAATTTAATAGTTTGATCTCCTTCTATTTGAAAGTTAGATTGGTCTAGATTATATTAAAATGGATATCCTTGTTAGAAATTTATCTAATAAAATTAGAGGATTTGGGAATTTATATCAGAGTACGCAGTTGAAGTGTGGTGGACTAAAGATATTAGGAGTGATTTAAAGTGTATTGTAATGGAAGAGTGGAGGTTATTATTGGAATTATTGAATTTGGATATAGTGGTACTTGTGAGTATTGAATCATGTGAGTTTTGAATTGCGCATTTTTTTGAGTTTTGGAGGACTTAGATTTTTAAAATTTTGAGGACGAAATTATTTTAACGAGGGAAGAATGTGAGGCCCAGTATTATTGGGTCGATGTTGGGCTGAAGTCGACAGCCCTTGCCGATTTCAGTTCGAATTTATCCTGGCACCGAACCATGGAATGACCGACAAAAGAAGTGGGGAAGGTGATCGACGATGCTGGGGGGATAAGGATCTTCCTCGAGTTTTAAAGGGGTCATTGCGTGCCTCTGCCCAGTTCGGACCTCTCCTCCTCCGACGGATGCCTAGAAACCAACGCCGATTCGTCGGACAACGCCTTCCCCCTTGTGTGCCTCTACTGTTTCTGAAGCCGTCTACCTTCGGTACAGTCGAATCCGTCGCCGACCTCACCGGTAAGGCTCTAGACCCTAGTTTTGTTCGAGTGTGGGCCAAAACGAAGATCACCGGCGTGAGAGGAAGAGGGATCTATTATATTTATATATTTTTTTAGAATTTTTGTTTGGCTGCCGGACAGCTGCCGGTGGTCGCACCGCCATCCGTTCCGGTCAGCCGAGCCCCCCTCATCCATGGCCGTCTCCCATGACCGCTGCTGGCAGTATGGGAGACCGGCTCAGCCAAGCCATGGGAGGTGCATCAGGGGGGAGATTTGATTTGTTAGGTTTTTCCGGCAGGTGGCCGGACAGCCATCGAAGGGATCGCCAGTCCCTTCCTTCCCTTCTGGCGATCTTTCTCGGATGGTCGATCGCGATGATCGCCGCCATTCCTTCCAGTTTTCGTGGAGGGGGAGGGGCTTGCTTGACCTGTTAACAAAGAAGGATCGACTCTGTTAACAGGGGTTAGGCCGGGTTTTGTGTTGGGCCGGGCTTTGTTGGACCAGGCTTGTATCTGGGATGGGCCGATCCAGTAAAGGTACCATTTGAAAAATACTATTAAAATAATATATATAATATTAATAATTAATAAAAAAAAGGAAGGAGGGGGGAAGGAGGAAAAGAATTGTTAGTTATGGATGTCCCAGGAAATTTAGTTTCTATTTAATTTCTTTTTAATTTATGATTCAGGATCATTATTGACCTTGGAAGACCCAGTTTAGTGTTGGACTATACTAGTTGGTGGATGCTCTTCGGTAAGTTATCTTGACCTTTAATATTGTATGCCAATATATATATATTTATAAAATAGTAAATATACATAATATCTGTATTTGATAGTATTGGATTGCGTGCATTGTGTTGGTGTGGGTACATTATATTGGTGTGGGTGCTCTCTAATCCGACTATGATCATACGAGGACCTAGTCTCCTTTTTGACCTCCAGCAGGGCTATTGCTGGCACATGACCATTGAGCGGTATGTGACACAGGAGCTAGTTGCTTTATTTTAGCCATGCATGGCAGGCACATGCAGAGGATGCATGTTTCTCGTGTGATACTCAGAGCTAGTTTTCCTTTTGGACCTCCAGCAGGGCTATTGCTGGTACATGACTATTGAGTGGTATGTGACACAAGATCTAGTCTCTTTCGGGATGAGCCACGGGCCGATCGTGGCCATAGTCAGAGGGACTAGTAGAGTATAGTAAATGGTTGGCCATCCATAGTCATGTTGTGTCTGTGTCGGTTGCATTTAAGTGTACATATTTGCATCATATTGTTGGTTATATTATTATATTCCTGGACATCTTGTTGTATGATGTGTTATGCTTGTTGTTATTAGTGGCATATTGGTGTATCTATATTGGAGGTGTTGATAACTTACTAAGCCTGTGTAGCTCACCCCTGGTTTCCTATATTTTTGTTTCAGATATCGAAGATCATTTGGACTTTGGGACCAGTCAGTGAGGAGCTAGGATTTAGGTATTAAATCCTGAGTTTATATTTTATTTGTATTTTATCTGTTAACCTTTATGAAAAACTCTAAAAATAATAAATAACTGATGAGATTGTTCTTTACCACTGTTTGGATATTAAATTGAAAGTTAGGCCTGGCATGATCTCTAGGATGATACCTAGGGTTGTGCGGCCGGTCACGTAGCCGATCCTAGATCTGGATTCGGGGTGTGACAACAGATCCTCAATAACAGGAGCTCATGGTGCCCCCGCTTAGAGGAAAAGTGAAATAGAAGGAAAAAATAGGAAATTAGAACCTGGGGGGTTCTCGCTGTCTGGTTTCTTGCCCTTGCTCTCTTACCATTGTCCCCCCTTTTCGGAGATCCCTCTTGTGATTATATAGGAATTGTTCCTTCCCCAGGTGTCTTCTACGGGAGGAGCACAAACTTGCCAGGGCTTCCCCTCAGACCTGCCCCTTCTCGGGGGAATCCTTATGCATGGGGCAAGTCGGTGCACTGCAAAACTTATCTCCTTAGTGGAGTGACCCCATGTAGAAGGTACGAGTAATGTGCTACAAGGACATGTACTATGATTGAGCACTTCTACTTTCGGGAGTACAGGCGACGTGCCACAGGGTCTGGAGCCTTGGCAGAGCACTCTTCTTATGGAAGATGCAGGTAGTGTGCTATAGGATCTGGAGCCCCAGTGGAGCACTCTTCTTGTAAGAGATGCAGATAGCGTGTTACAAGATCTGGAGCACCGATGGAGAACGTGCTTGCCAAAGAGTGCGGGCGGCGTGCTTCGGGACCTAGAGCCTCGGCAGACCATACACTATGCAAGGGGCACGAGTGGTGCATGCCAGAGCCGGTGCCCCCAGCAGAGCAAGTGCCTCTAATGGCCTACCCGGTGGTGACATCGTATCTTCATATCGTAATCCAAGGCTTTTCGGTTCTTTTATCCTCCTGAGATATGTAATTAAAATTGAATCATGTATTACTAAGATCATCCCTTACAAAACTAGATCAAAGCTTAAGGTTAAAAGAAGTTAGTTAGTATCACTAAGTATTAAGTTTTTGAAGTAAATTTCATAGTCAGAACTATCAGAAACTTTCTTAGAGTTCATTCAAAGATCTACAGCACTTATGTTTGTGATGACTAACTTAGTATTTCGGTATTGGCTTGTAAGGAACAATGGTATCTTCGTCTATCACCTATTTTGGTTAATTTTCTATACACCCCCAAATTAAGCACATGAGCTGAGATAGCTTTCACACTACCTGACTTTTTTTCTTTTTTTTTTGCGATGTCTTCACACTGCCCACTTTTGATGTGAACAATAATGCTTACTTAGACGAAGGTGCCCGGTTATTCGATGGGAAACCAATGTTTAGACTTGCTTTTTTTTTCCTTTTTTCAGGCAGGTAGCTCTTTTCTCAAATTTAAGTTTCTCTTAATAGGTTATATCAATTGCCAATTTTCAGTACTAATTGAATCTCCAATTGACCTTACAACTAATACCTAGTTTACCTCGTCAGTGTACATATGTAATGGAAGTGCAATAGCCTTTAGATGACCTAAATATATCGTTAAAAGTCTGACCAGCTAGTCTACTTCTTGACTAGCTAAGTAATTAGTCAATAATTTCTAACTCTATAACTTTTTTCTAGTCTGTTTTGCTCAAGAATTTCTTTCATAGCACATGATTTATAAAAAAAATTAAAATTTTCAAAAATTACTAAGGTATTTTCAAAATATTTTTTAAAAAGGTCTTCCCTTACTCTCCAACTTAATTTCTATTATTCTCAATGGAGTAAGGAAGAATAAAACAGGGAAAGATACCACCTGGATGAGATATGCCTCGTGTAATGCCAGGAGTGACCGTGTAGAGTAGTCTCTTATTCCTAGCAAAACAAAAATCACTAAAGCAAAAATTAATAAAAAGATTTGGTTGCCTCCCAACAAGTGCTAAGTTTACCATCTTCAGCCAGACCTCTTAGGGTTCTTATCTTATTCCTGCCCGAATCTTGACATGGATTTGTAATATCCTACGTAATTCGGGTTCAGCTTCAGAATATTTCCTACATGGGACTATTAGGTAACTTGTTCTCCTGATAGTTAACAATTCTTTTGTTATAATTAGATCTAGGTATAACTTCAATACCAGTCGGGATTCGAATGGACCTAGATCTATGTAATTGATCTACCAAGGGAGTACCTTAGGATCTCCTTTTAATGCCTCTTTCTTTATAAGCAAAAGTTCAACTAGAGTCATGAGGGTTTAGCTAATAATTTAGATTTTAGCACAAGCCCTTTCTGATCTATAACTTTGATACTTTTTCTAAATCAATATCATCTTTGTCTCCATACATCGTTTCAACATTAGAGAGAGATTTTGGAGGTAGTTCTCAAAAGTAGTACCAAATACAGAGAAATCAGATATAAATATTTTAAATTTATTAATCCCTATATGCATAATGTCCCACCCAACAGTTTCTTTATATACTTTTAAAACACCTACAATTTAGGCTTCCTAGTTGTATATTACCGATAAAGTGTTAGTGGAGGCTGCTGGAAGTGGCTTCAATTATGGTTCAGATGGTGATTCTAATAAGGGAGCTATTGGGGGTTTGGATGACTCATATTGCTCGATCCAAGGTGAGGTGATGTTAGGATAGGATATTTCTATTAGGTCATTCATTTTTAGGGTACATCCCTCTATATCAAGATCTTCCATCTCAAAGTGAGCCAAACTAGGATTTAAAGAATCACAGGGAAAACTTTGATGCATGGCTTCCTTTATTATATTATACATTTGTGATCTTTAGGAAGTCTCAATTGATTCCATCATTGCACCTATATGTTCTCCCTTTCTATAGAAAGTAATGGATGATTTTAGGGTTCTTGGGGTTGGGATTATGGTAAGTTAGGTGATGATGAAAGTGGCTCATCCCTCTATTATGATTTTTCTTCATACAGTTTTGTCTTAGTCAAATTATCTAGGTTGGTTTCTTTGGTTGTATAGGTTTGCTATTTGACCAATTCATTCTCGAGAGTTATAATTGATTGTTCAAGAATAGTTATGGGGATACTAAAGCTTTGAGCTAGGTATTGTCTCTTAAGATCATTCTCAAGTTGACCAGGCAGCTCTTCTTCACTTACAGCCATGGCCAATTGACATACTTGCATCTCCAAATGGGTAATGGCCTAGGTGTTAGAGGTTATCTGTTGGCCTATGGTCTGCATACAGTTATTTAGGATAACATAAAAGTCAGCTTGGGCTTTAGCCAAAGTTTTTAGACTCTTTTCTAATATACTGAATCCTTCCTCAAGATCTAAATTTGGTTGATAGTCAAATACTTGGCGGGCCTAGGATAGGGCTGATCAAAATTAAGGGTCCTAGTATTGCATCTTGTGACCACTTAGAATTAGGGTGATGATCCCACCCTAGGTTATAGGTTGGGGTATACAGTTCAGTTATATATCTATCATTGGGTGTACTTCCCTATGTAAATCCATTTTGGATTGGGTGCATCAAGTAAGGACATCCCTCTACAACACGCTTTGGTACGTCACATGCTGTGCACATAGGTGCTGGCATACGATAAAATTGGGTTTATCTTTTACGTTCTAAGACGTTAACCCTATGGATCAATGATGCTAATGTAGTTCCTACCGGTTCCCTTGCATGATTGTATGCATCTTTGAATCTCGTGAAATTAGGATGCATATCAATTTGTTGTAGTCGACCCATAGAATTGTTAGCTTGGGCTCTCATTTTAAACGGTCAGTCAGCATCAATCTTGTACCAATAGTCTTGCAGGGTTTGAGGTCATTTAATGGGGTTAGGATAATAATATTCCATTAAGCTTTTTGGTTGCTCAATGGATCCCATGACCTTTTAATCTTGTATAGTTTAGATTGAACTTGACCGATCATCCTTTTGTCTTAGCCGGAATAATTTTTAAATTTTTTTGATTAACTTTTTTTAAAATATTATGTAGGGAGAGGAGAGAAGGAGAGAGAAGAAAGAGAGAGAAGTCTAAAGATGGAAAATCTAAGGGATCCTAAATCTATAGATGATTGAGAAGGGTGGTTTAATTAGGTTAGAATTTTGTTAGCACAACCAAGTTATCATATAATAGACTCCCTATCCTAAGGTTACCCTATATCTAGACAACTCCTAACTGCCAAGGTTGAATTTGAGTCTTCGAAGTCAGATACTAACTAGCCACTGGCCAAGTAAGGGTAAGGTCGGTGGGGGTCCCCCCATTGCTTTCCTTAGATACCAAATAAATTGACTAGGTCAGATAATGGAACCAATTAAAGAACCACCTTCCTTCAAGGCTACATCATCCTTGAACCACTTTTCTAGATACCAGTGAACCAGGTAATACTGAGCTAGTCCAACTCTCAGGATCCTCCCTTATCCTAATGAGCTCGAAAATTCTTATGAGCCAATATCTACTTGATTTTAATTAAGGACTTAGGGTTATGTAATATGCAGGGTGGTGGTTTGTGGGCCAAGGAAGGATAGTGAAATCCTCACCTTATATTATTTAGGGGTTATGCCCTTAAAGTATTTTATGGAAATGTAGTACAAGTTTAAGGTAAGTTAATTAAAAGGGAAAGTTAATTATGTTAGGAGTTGGTTTGTAAAAAGAAGGAAATTTTTAATTGACCTTTTTAGGATCAGCCATGATAAACTAGGAAGATACAACATATCCTAAAAGTAATACTTGGTCCTAAAGGGAAGAATACTTTTTAATATTAACATACAACTTGATAAATTTAAGGATGAGGAAAACATCCTTAAGATAAACTAAGTGTTCTTCCCTAGACCTACTATAAATCAAGATTTTATCAAAGTAGACAACTAAAAATTTTTTGGCGAAGAGTCTCAACAACTCTATCATAAATCTCATAAATATACTAGGAGCATTGGATAATCCAAAAAGTATAACTAACCACTCATAAAGACCATCCTAGATCTTAAAGGCAGTCTTCCACTTATCCTTAGGCTGAATCTTAATTTGGTGACATCCACTATACAAATCAAACTTGGAATAAATTTTGAAGCCTGCTAATTGGTCAAGCATCTCCTCAAGCCTAGGAATGGAAAATTTATATTTGACTATGACACTATTGATAGCCCTACTAGGGATGGAAATAGGCCGGGTGCATAACTTCCCAAACCCAAATCCGAATATTCAATATACTATCCAAACCCGACCCAAACACTATCGGGACTGGGTTTTTTTATCCAAACCCATCTCAATCAGGTATCGGGTAATTCGAGTTTACCCGGCCCAAACCCAATTAAGTCAAATTAAATATTTTTTATTTTTATCAATTTTAAAATCATCTACCATTTTATAAATTATACATACATTAAATAAATAAAATTTAACTATATTTTTAGTTCAACAGTATTTAATTTTTTATTCATTTAAAATAAAATTTAAATTATCTTAAATAAATAAAATTCAACAATATTTAATTCAATACTTCTAAAGTAAATAAAGATATAAATATAATTTAAAAAGTACATCTAACTCGAAGTTCCAAGTTGTAAAATAATGTAAAAAATAATTCTCGATTAATCCTTAATTGTAGCATCATTCTTCACCCGATCCACCTGTAAATAATTAATCATTATTAGTAATGATTGATTATAATGATCATGAAGAATAGAATTTGTTAAAAAAATTACTAGAAAAAACTTTTACTTGAATTGTTGTCTTCAAATGAAAAATCTTCAAAAACATCATAAATCTTTTCTTGTTCTTCTTTGAAAAGTATAATATTAGTATCTATACAAAGCATCAATTAATTTACATAAACATTAAACAATCAACACATTAAATAAAAAAACTTAATTAAAAAAGTAATAGTATACAAGATATGAAAATACCTCTATTTAATCAATTGCCACCACAAACCAAGGCTTCCACTCTTTCAGGATGTAATTGACTGCGGTATGGAGTCAACAATCTTCCACTAATGCTGAAAGCAGATTCAGAAACCACAGTAGATACAGAGATGCCAAACAAATCTATAGCCATCATTTGTAATATTAGATACTTAGATCCATTTATTTTCTACCAAAGCACGATATCAAAATAAGGAGATCGAGATTTTTCATCTTCCTCTAGATAGTGATCAAATTCAGTTTTTGCCAAAGTGCTTTTGACCTTCTTTTTTCTTTGCACATACAAATCAAAATCAACTAATTGATCATTTATAGGTCCATGATCACTCTGCATCAAACTAGAGTCTTTCTCATATTCCTTTTCCATATTAGCCCTGAATTGATACTTATTAAGCAATTTATAAGAACTTTCATGTAACTTCACAATCTTGTCAGCAGCCATTTCCTTGTAAATCTTGCTAAAATAATACTCAATCAAGGACATTTTAAATCTTGGATCTAAAATTGTAGCAACCCCCATCAAAATATGGGTCTCATCCTAATATTTGTTGAATTTAATCAACATCTGCTTTGCCATTTTCTCAATCACTTCAAAAGGAGACTCAAGCCACTTAAGTAACTCTAATTTCACATCACATATTTTTGGAAAATATAAATTAGCTATAGGAAATTTGGTACCAGAAAATATCTCAGTCACTGTATAAAATAATTTCAAGCTATGACAAACTTCCTGATCAAGTATCCAATCATTATCATTGGGACAATATTTAAATCCTGTCTCATGTTGTTTCAGCCTAGCAAAAACATCTTTATATATCAAAGCAGTCTCCAACATTAAAAAAGTTGAGTTCCACCTAGTTGGACAGTCAAGACCCATCTTCTAGGTACAATTAACTCGTATTTGATGAGCTATTTCTTCAAACTTTTCATACCTTTGAGGTGATGCTGTCCAATATTCCACACTATCACGAATATTTTCTATCCCTTTTTTAATCACCTCCAAACCATCCTTCATAATCAAGTTCAATATGTGAGCACAACAACGCATATGTAAGAATGTACCATTCAATAATAAAGTACTAAGCTGCAACTTATCTTTCAGAATATCAACCATTGCATCATTGGTGTTACAATTATCTAAAGTAATTGTCGATAACTTAGTGTCAACATTCCAATCTAACAAACATGCAATAAATAGCTCGATAAGGTTCATTGCAGTGTGCAGAGAAGGAACATAAGGAAACCTGTTCAGCATCATAAATTATTAGTAACTATATAAAATAAGTCACTTAAGTACATCAAATATAAATTATATAACATATGAATCACTTACCTAAGAATTCGAATTTGTAATGCCCAATCTTGATTAACAAAGTGTGCGGTAACAACCATGTAACCTCGCTTTTGATTGCTTGCTGTCCACATGTCAGTAGTGATTGCTACCCTACTTCCATTCTTCTCAATAAAATTTGTTAGTTGTTTCTTCTTTTCCTTGTATATAGTCTTGATATCATCTTTGATAGTATTTCGAGTAGGAATCTTGAACAACAGTTGTATTATATTCAAAAATTTCTTAAATCCAACATGATCTACTATATTCAAAGAATAATCATGAAGAAGAATCATTGTAGCTAGCTCTCTCTTTCCAATTTCTTGATTAAATGAATAAGCTGATATTGTTTGTGATTCATCCTTTTCCTTTGCAAGCATATTCACCAAAATTTTTTGTTTAATATCTCCATATTTTTTCTTTGGACATACCTTGTAGTGACTGTGCAAATGTCTAGTCCCATTTTTTGAACAACAACTAAGCAGTTTAGTACAATAGTTGCACTTTGCCTTTGGAACTCCATGAACATTGACCTTTGTAAAATGACTCCAAACACTACTTCTTAGTTTGCCACTATTTGGAGCTTTTCCTTGATCTTGGCTTCTTGTTTCATCTACATGTATAGGTTGATCTAAACTTGTACCAGCAGAAGAAATACAAGGTGATGTAGATGATTGTATATGCTAATATGAATTTATAGCAATAAAAGAATTATTAACAAGCGCAAGTGGTGGTTGTTCCATTTGAGTAGTGCTTTCTGTTTTTGTTTCCATGTGTAACTCCTATATTACAAATATAAAAATATAAATAAAACACAACTATAATCTCACAATTTTACAAATATAAATGATTATATTAAAATATTCATAAATATAAAAATTTAATGGTATAAAGTCATGAACTAATAATAACTACATTAATAATGCTATATTCTTAATCATTCATATTCTTAAATAGCTATATCCAAGATCCCATTTAATTCTATAGCTTTCATATTTTTTAATAATCTAATACTTTAATATTTATTACTATATTAATTTTTTATTTCTTTTTTGTTAAATAAAATTTTAAAATTTATTTAATTATTTTTTTTATAAAAAAAAGTAGAAAGGATTAAGATGCATAAAAAATTAAGTTGTTTAGATGTATATGTATAAAATTTATATTATGAATTTGGTAAACTATTAATTATGACCTTATTTTGAATTCACCTTAAATAAAATAGGATTAAAAAAAATATCCCAAATATATATATATATATATATATATATATAATTTTATTATTTCTTTTATATATATATATAATTTTATTATTTCTTTTATATATATAATTTTATTATTTATTTTTGAGCTACTTTACTTAATCGGTTAACCACTTAACCCAGACTGACTGACCGAGTCCCAATATGTCTGTTTGACTCTCTTCGTCGACAACCCACCATCATCGATGCCCTCGCCCCTCGCTCTCATCTGCTAGCCACCACACGAAAGTTCCACCCTTCCTGCCACCCTCCTTGCCAGCACTCTCTCCCTCAGTCCCAGACCAAGTCCCCATCTCTGTCTCTCTACTCTCCATCGACAAATCCACCATCATCAAGGCTGTCACCCCTTACCCTCGTCCGCCGCATGACGTTCCACCCTCCCCATCGCCTTCCTCGCCGGCGCCCTCCCCCTCAGTTCCAAACCGAGTCCCCATCTCTGTCTTTCTGACTCTCTCCATTGATAACCCCACCATCATCGAGGACCTCACCCTTGTCCGCCAGCTGCCGCATGACGTTCCACCCTCCCTACCGCCCACCTCGCCAGTGCCCTCTCCCTCAGTCCCTCCCCTCCGCCACCGCACGTTCCTCCTCTCCCTCGTCCACTGGCCGTCACACCTTCCGCCCACCCAAACCCTCCCGCCCCTCCCATCTGTTCCTCCTCTCCCTCGTCTATTGCCTCGTCGCTGACATCTCCCCCATTGCCGCCTGATGTGCCACTCTGGCCTCCCCTTCAACACCCCTCCTCCAACCTCCCCGATGGCTATCACAATCCAAAAAAAAAAAGAAAAACCACTCAACGATGACTCACCTGGATGACGACTGGAAGTGGAGGAAGCCACTGCTACCACTCGCCATCGCTTCTTCACCAATCCGAGAGGAGGAAAAGCCATCGAAGAGGAAGAGGAAGAGGGGAGCAGGGGCCAGGGAGCTAGATATTAATTTAATCAGGGATTAATAGAAAAATAATGATTAGGGTAAAAAGGTTTAAATATTTTAAAATTTAATAACTAATAATTAATATTTAATAAAATATATATTAATTATATATATATATATATTTAAATATTAAAATAATTTGGGTCGGGTTCGAGTCAGGTGTATATCTATTCAATCCTAGCCCAAATCCAAAGTTAAGCATCCCGGTTTTATCCAAATCTGATCCAAACCTAGTCAAAGCGTTGACTACCTGGCCTAATCGCATTGGGTCGGGTCAGGTACCCATGGGTTTGGGTTTTATTACCATCCCTAAGCCCTACTATCTACTCACATTCTCTATGTATCATCTTTTTTGGGATCAGTAGGGCAGGCACAATATAAGGACTAAGGCTAGGCCGAATATGATGTTTTTGCAATAGACCACCATCTACTTGCCTTTTTATCTTCTCATGCTCTTTAGAGTTCAATTTGTAATGTGGAAAATTAGGTATTTAGGATCTTAGGACTAAGTCAATGACATGTTGGAAGTCGAAGTAGGCCATCTGGTACATCTTCTGGGATCACATCTTTTAACTCTTCTAATAATAATTCAATTTTAGGAGGCCGATGTTTTGGCAGTTTGAGGTTAATTTAATCTCACCTTTAGAAATCACTGTTAGCATGATTCTAGACTCTGAACTTTTCTCAAATTTTTTATGAGTTAGAATGTGCCAGTTTTTCTAATTAGAGGTTTGAAAATAATACTTATCTTTTTTAAAAGGTCGAGACATGCTAGGTTTAGCAGGGTTTAACCTAACTTTTTTTCATTATGCACAAAAATATAGGTATTCTCTTTATATCATAAATCCAAGATCGATCTAATAGGATACTAGCTATATCTATGGATAACACATCATACATAATCTCGATCGAATAGGTTTCCATTTGAATCAGTACTGAATAGTATTTACTAATAGAAAATGATGTTTTGTCGATCCAAACAACTCGAAAAGGGTAAGGATGGGATTGAGGTTTTAGTTTTAATCAACTAATAGTAAATTTAGATATAATATTTATAAAACTACCACTATCGATGACAAGCTAGCAAACTTTATCCCTATATTAGTATAGGTATGAAAAATGCTAGTATATTTTCATACTTCAGGGTTTATAGGAGTGGTGACTATATATTGTATGACATTGATACATCCTCCTGACTCCTCACAATCTCTCTCTTACTTTTCTTCTAAAATAGTTGGTTCTAGATGGTTAAAGTCTTTGCGTATGTTTTTTGGTAAAATTTTTTCACATTCTAATTTTATGGCTAATGTATGATATGGATAATGAGTAGCTACGTGACCCTTTTCATGACAAAAATGATATTCAATATTTGAAAAACTAACTGATTATGACACCATCAGAGTGGGTTCTCGGGTCTTAGTGACTATGGGATATAGATTTGCACGAGAAGGCACTGGTTGTGCATTATTCCTTATGTGACTAACAAGAGTAGCCTAGACATCTATAGTCATTAGGAAAGAGAGATCTTCTCCTTTGGACTAAAATTTTATAAAATTTTTCAACCTCTAACACTTTGTGATAGGCTTTCCTAAAAAGCCAGGTAAATACATGGAAACATTTCTTTTTAAATCAACCCTTAGATCGATAATAAATTTAGATATCATTTTCTATGACTCTTTAAAGATATCACATCTCAACTGTAAGTCCTTAAAACGAGTCATGTAATTAGTAACACTAGTATTTCCTTATCTAAAAATATACCATTAGTCTAATAATTGGCTCTTGTAGTAAATAGAAATATATTTCTCATAAAGTTTAAACTTTATCTCCTCTCAAAGGACTATAGATGGGTATCTTGCAATCTAAATCTCATTGAACTATTTGCCAAAATCATTTGGCAGAACCATCGGGCTTCATTTTTGCAAAATGTATGTGGGAGGCATCCAATATATGGTACTATTCAAAATAAGCTTTTAGGTCCTGTAATCAGCCATGGAATACCTCGGGTCTAATATACCATCATAAGAGCTGATATTAACCTTAACTCCTCTTAGTGGTTCCTTAAACTCTTCATATCTAGATAGATATAGTCTAAGTTATTGTCCTTGGGACCTGAGGTATCTTGGATCTCGTGCATACCTAGTAGGCTGCTCAGGATATCTAGTTATGAAAATCAATGATTCTATTTCTCTTTCATAGTCATTCCATTCATATTTGTCAATCCTAACTTTTGTTTGCAGAATCCTATGATAAAGAGAATCCTCAAAAGTATTTATGGAGTGGTGTGAAATTAGATAAGTTGTATAGATTAGGGATGATTGAAAGGGCTAACTGGTGTACCTAACATGACTTTGACTTTTGGTAGGTTTAAGAATCTGAGAAGGTGATTACGAATAGGTTAACTATTAGGAATGTCATATTCTAGTAGTTGTTTCCCCAATCTTGACTCTTTTAGGGACAGTTGGCATTCTACCAACTAACCTATAAAATTTGCTAGGTCTACATAGTTATCAACTTGATTAGTATGAAACTCACTAATTTTAGTACAAAGTTGGTCTATTAACTGACATATATGATTTAAGATCTCTTGAAATACTATTTGAATATTTTTAATAGATTCAAGTTCTTTTTCTATGGTGGTATGTATATCTTTCAGGTTGCCAATAGTCATAATAGCAAATAAAGGTTGGATCTTAGGCTCAATGCTATAATCATTAAAAAACTTAGTTCCGATGCTCATAATAAATTCATAAAATCAATGTAGTGTCAATGCATTTGGTGCGCATAATATATGGATGAAATATAATAACAGGTAAGATATATGGATGGAAGATGATGACAAGTAAAATAAGGAACTAATCAATAATAAAAAAATTCCAATAATTTAAAAAAATCTAAATTTCAGTGAAGGAATTGTACATTTTACAAGATAGACTCGAAAGCTCCAGGTAGCTGCTTGCAAGTTAAAGATAAGATAAGAAGAACTTTAAAATTTTTTTTGATCTATAAATCAAGTCTACGGACTGGTCCATGGACCATGCCATCTATAGGTAGTCTGTGGATCGCGTGGTCTATGAGCTGCTTGTGGATTGTGATTGATCAAAAAAAGGGGAGGGGTTCTTAGCCTTTTCTTCTACCAGACCTCTTGTCTGTGGGTGGCACAGCTCCGGCAACAGGGAAGGTGGCATCGGCGATGAGCGGTGGCACGAAGGAAGGTGACATCGAGGAAGGGTGGTGCCATCAAGGAAGGCAGTGATAATGAGGGCGAAGGCAATAATGATGGGGCGATGGAGTTTTATCTTTGTTTGGCAGAGTCCTCTTATCATCCTTGGAGCTAGTGGGGGAGATGAAGGCAGCGATGGCTAAGGTGAAGGTGATGTTGATGACTCTACGCATGGCGATGGAAGAGGTGATGACTGTGGCGATGGGGAATCCGTGGAGAGGGTTTTTAGCTTTAGGAAGCAGCTCATGGTGTCAGAATAGGCCTGGGGAAGAAGATCGAAAGGCAGTTGCAGAGAGGGAGTCTACTACGGGTGGGGGAGTCCAAAGGCATGGCAGGGCTAAGGGGCGGGGAGAAGAAGAGCAAGATGGGAGCAGTGGTGACTGAGGTGGGAGGCGATAGCGGCGATGTGGTTGAGGACCTTGAACTTCTAGGCAAGAACCATGGAGAGGAGGTGCGACTCTTGATGGAAATAAGGCAGTAGATGGCATGGAAGGCGAAGGTCTAGGAGCGAAGGCATGACCGTGGTGGTTCAGCGATGGTAAAGAGGAGGGTAAAGTCTTGATCTACTATGTCTGTATCCGAGTCTCAATTGGGTGGAGGATTGGAGCAACTGGACAGGAAGTCTAATCGGGTGGGAGGCTTGGAGCAGCCGGATAGAAAAGTAGAGACTATCATGATGCAAACAATAATCAGGGACTATAATTTTTTTTGATATCAATTAGTTATGGAATATGAATGAATAAAATAAAATTAAAAAAGAGAATATATATATATATTTCTAAAATTTAATTCAATTAATCAAGTCAGTCTTTTTTCATATAGTTGGACCTTTTAAATAGAGTAACAAGCCTAACCTAATAAAAGTCAAATCGCTAAATTTTAATAAAAAAAGAAATTCTAATAAGGTAATAATAAAATCAAAAAACTCTAATAGAGAAAAATAAAGAAAATTCTAAATAAACCCTTCTAAGCTAGATTAAAGTTAGAATTCTTTGAAACACCCAAAATTTCCTTTTAAATTAGGTGAGAATTTTCTGACTCCCATCACTGCCAAAATCGAAGCCTCCATTTTAATAATGCATATATTTACTTATAAAATTAAATACTATTTAATAGGTCATTTACTAAATGAATTTCTTAAAGAAAGCCTTTTCGTATACTATACATAGCTATGGTATAAATAAATTTTTAGAGAAGAAACCCTCTTGTTTTATTAAAAAAATAAAAAAAGGAGAAATCTTTTATATATATAATATGCATGTTGCCACTAAGATCGTCGTGGCCTGTAGCTCTGACGGGTCGGGTTCCTGCGGGTTGTTGGTCCTCTCTTCCGGTGAACTCCTTGGCTGGCTGACATGCAAAATAAAGGAGACCCGGACCGAGAATTCCGGCGGGGACATTCCGACGATCAAGTCAGTGGGATGATCGAGGTATACAGAACCTTTGTGGCGGAGAGCTTGGGGACTCTCCGCATAGAGGGTGAAAAATGGAATGGAGATGGGTTGAGATAAACGAGAGAGCTTGGGAGGTCCACTCGAGTGATTCCTTGCCTCCTTGCTCCCTCCGTTTGCATACTTACCTTCTTACTTACCTCCCCTCTCTGATTTTATATGCGTAGGGCGGCCCATATCAGGTCTGGGCTTCTTCCAGCTATCCATTTCTGGGTACCTTTTCTGGAAGGGTTTTCGGTTGCTCGTGTTGCCCTTCTATCGGGCCAGTCTTATCCTTTCGATGGTGTTAACTTCCCGTGGAAGGGGTGGGCACCGTGCCGCTGAGCCCCGAGCCACGGTGGCGCGTTTCCATTCTGGGGGAAACTATTGGAGTGTCGCAGGGCCTGGGCCCTTAATGGAATACCCTTCTTGGAAAGGTTCAGGTTTTTGTGTCATGGGGGGTTGCATCGTGCAGGTCGTGCAGGTGGTGCATTATAGAGCCTGTATTTGTGGCAGGACGTGCACCACCTCTCGAAGGTCATGGGTGGCCAGGCCCCTCTTTGTCATGATTTGAATTTTCGTCGATCCTCCCCTGCTCATGCTATTGGCGGGAATTATGGCCTTCGAGGGATAGGGAGAGCCCCCCACCTTAGCAGCATGAGCATGATCCCGGCCGGGAGCTGACCTTGATAGGAGGGCTCGCCTTGGCAGCATGAGCATGACCCCAGTGGGAGCTGACCTCAGACGGAGGGCTCGTCTTATGAGCATGACCCCGGCTGGGAGCTGACCTCGGCGGGAGGGCTTGCCTTGGTAGTATAAGCACAACCCCGACAAGGAGCTGACCTCAGATGGAGGGCTCGTCCTATGAGCATGACTCTGGCTGGGAGCTAACCTCGGTAGGAGGGCTCGCCTTGGCAACATGAGCATGACCTCGATCGAGAGCTGACCTCAGACGGAGGGCTCACCTTATGAGCACGACCTTGGCTGGGAGCTGACCTCGACAGGAGGGCTCGCCTTGGTAGCATGAGCGTGACCCTGGTTGGGAGCTAACCTCAGACGGAGGGCTCGTCCTATGAGCACGACCTCGGCTAGGAGCTGACCTCGGCAGGAGGGCACGCTTTGGCAGCATGAGTACGACCTCGCCCGGGAGCTAACCTCAGACGGAGGGCTCGTTCTATGAGCACGATCCCAGCTGGGAGCTGACCTCGGTAGGAGAGCTCGCCTTGGTAGCAAGAGTGCGACCCCGGCCAGGAGCTGACCTCAGATGGAGTGCTTACCTTATGAGCACAATCCCAGCTGGGAGCTAACCTCGATAGAAGGGCTCGTCTTGGCTTCTTACTTGGCCATCATATCCAGGTGGTGGGACTTTTGCCAGCGTGGCTACCAGCAAGACTCCACGTCAGCAAATGTGCCACATCAGATGCCCCCTTACTCTCAAGCCTGGAGAATGAAGCGATGCTTGAGGCAAGGGGAGTAATGATCACATTGATGTGGGTGGGTGCATCTCTTGTGCCATCAATGCCTTATGCGCCAATGCTCCGAAGGCTGTGCTTCTATGCTAATAGGGCAATGCCATGTCACTCCTCATTAAGGGTGGCCATAATTGCCACATCGAGCCCGAATGGGTCGCCTTCGATACGGAGTGTCGCTTCTGATAGATATCAACATGTGGCACACTCCGACTGGCTCAGAGCGGGATATGGCACATGCTTTCGGCTAGTACGAGGCGATAGAGCTCCGGGTCGCTTGAAAGGGACTTGCGCTTTTGTTTCTCAAGGGTTTTTCAAGCAACAAAAGGCAAAGTTTCTTCCTTAGAGCAATCCTCCTCCATCTTCTTGGACGAGGTTGCGAAGTTCCAGCAGGTTAGGCTTCCTTTTCCTTTTCCTTTCTCTTTTTTGCTCTCCTCCTTCGACCTGCACCTGAGGAATACTTTTGTTAGGTTTTCTAGTTTTTCATTCAGTCATTTTTGATGGGTCCCTCCGGTAAGGAGCACTGTCACCAAGGTTCTTTCGATGGTGCAGGGCCTTCTTAGCCAAGGTCTCCCTCCTTGGATAGCAAGGAGGAGGAAGTCCCATTTGTGTTCTGCAGGGGTCTCCGCCCGACGGGGATTGTCATTGGACCCCCTACGGCTCCTCCTCCACCTGCCCCCTGCTAGGGGGGTGGGCAGCCCCATCGGCATTGCTTTGGTGATGACCAACGGGGATCTTCTTCATGTCCGGAGGTCATTTGGGATCCTTGATTCCATTCAACTCTCTGTTCTTGGGCCGGATAGCCCTGTACGAAGACTTCTTTTTCGGGGGTCTTCAGCTTTCCTTCCATGTCTTCTTCCTTTCTTTTCTCAACCACTATCGTTTGGTTCTGGCTCAACTCACTCCTAATGCCGTCCGGACCATCTTCAACTTTATTATCCTCTACCACTATTATGGGATTGTCTCCCATTTTTTCTCTTCAAGGCCTTGTTTATCCTGAAGTGTCATCCATCCGATAGCGGATGGTGATTTGTGTCCCCCCATAGGGAGGCCCTCAAGTTTGACCTGCCCACTTCCATCAAAGGATGGAAGTGCAGGTTCTTCATTACTTCAATCGAGGGGGTGGACTGGGTTTGGAGTGACCCAGACTGCTCCCCCAATCGATAGTCCATGATCGAGTTGGTCGATAAGTAAGTATTTGATCAACTTCTCTCCTCCCAAGTTTCAGCCCTTCGAGACTTATTATGTGAGAAAAATCTTGTCGATGCTGGAATCAAACAAGCCCAGCCCCAGGGTAAGGCTTGATGCCGGGCTCCATCTCTACTCAATAATGAGTCTTGCCTTGAAATGAGACTAATAGATTTGCTCCATTTTGTAGGAATGAGGTTTAGTTTCGATGACCTCCTAGGGATGTCCCAGAAGAGGGCTATTGTCGAAGAGCTCGAGGGAGCGCCCAAGAAGAGGGCTCGGGAAGAATCGAGACTGGGGCCCATCGATGGGCCTGACGTGAGGGGGCTAGCCACCCCACGCGCGCTGTCTAGACCAAGAATCCAGGCTCCTACCAGGCAGCCCAGGGACGAAACCAGGACCGTGGAGGAGGCCCCACCTCCATCTCCAATGGCCCCTCCATGCACCGACGATCTGCCATAGCCGGAAGTGACAAGGGTGGCGGGATCCGCTGCCACCGAGATGCCACCTCCATCGCCTGGGTTCAAAGCCGGCAACGATGTTCTCGTAGATGCGGTGCCTTCACCTGAGGTTGTGCCAGACCCAACCGGAACGCCTGTGGCATCGATCCAGGGAGGCAAGAGGTTCACCGTCATCCTCCCCACAGGTTCCATAATATCACAGGACGGGGAGCTGGTGGAAGACATCCTCAACTCTCTGATCCAGTCATCGGGCTGCCAGGGCCAGGTAGGGAGGCCAGTAGTGGGGCTTGCAATTGAGGTGTTCACCCGGTTGATGTCGGTGAGCCATCTCCATATTTATATCTCCATTTTCCCCCTTTTCACAAGGGGCATCAATCATCGTCTTTGGTGCAGGTGGTGGTCGATATGCAGCTCCTATGGGATGCCTGCCGAGCATTGCAAAAGTGCGAGACCCGCCTCCACCGGGAGAGGGATGAGGCTCGGGGTCTGATCGGCTAGGCCCAAGAGTTGGAGGCTCAGCTGACCGACGCTCAGGCCAAGGTAGCTAAGCTAGAGAAGAAGGTGGTCGAGCTCGAGTCCACCCTGACTGATGAGAGGGGGGTCAGCTCCTGCCAAGCCGGAGAGGCGGCTACTTCTGTGGTGGAGGTGGCCCACCTAGAAGGGAGAGCACAGACCCTCCAGGCTCAGTTAGAGGAGGAGACGGCCAAGGCTGCGACGGTGGTAGAGAAGGCTACGGTGGCCATCACACTGATGGAGATGGCCAAGAAAGAATTCACCGAGGCCATCCCCAAAGTCATGGCATCCTAGGCCTTTAAGGATGAGGTTGCCGAAAACGTTCTGGACTCCTTCCACTAGGGGTTCAGAGACTTCAAGGATAAGGTTGTCCACCTCTTCGGATGGAAGGGGTTGGACAACATCCAACCTTCCCTTCCGTTCCCCAGGTAGCGGAGCATGCCATCATCGAGGCGGAGCCAGAGCCGGAGCTAGAGGAGGTCGCAGTCGAGGCTAGATCCAGGGCCACACAAGACACCTCCCAGCCAACTGAGGTCCCTCGTCGGCCTAGGAAGGAGCTGGCGACCGATGCATAAATTTCCTTTCTTTCCTTTTTTTGTACTCTAAATTTTGGAAGGTCTCCCAACCTGTAGGGTGCCTTCATAAGGTTGTAAAGAAGATTTTGTCAATTAAACATCTTTTTCCTTCGATTGCTGTTCCTCACTTAGCCCCTCTCTCTCTTCTTTTCTTTCTTTCTTTTTTCTTTTCTTTCTTTGTTGTTTTTTTTTTGAAGTACTTTCAAGGAATTCCTTGAAGTGTACATGGGTCTTATCTTTACAGTGACGAAATAGGCTGATTTACCCAACGAACTTGGTATAGTTCTGCACCATCTTTCTTTTAGTTGTTGCGCATGTGCCTTTTCTAGGCCTTGACTGCTCCATGCCTACTTTAAGGCCTTAGGATAGTAATGAAGGTCTTTATGAGCACTTTGTCCTCTTTTCCTTGATTCTTGAGGTCATGTGAGCCCGAATGCTAGACCTCTGGATCTTCTCGCTTCGTTGAGCTGTGAGTTAGGTGGTAGATAGTGGAATTGCTTGGAGTTTCCTTTCAACATCTTTGGACTGTGAGCAAGGTGGCTTGATTGCTTGATTCGCCGAGCTATAAGTTAGGCGGTAGATGGTGAAACTACTTGGAGTTCCCATCCGACATCTCCGGACTGTGAGCAAGGTGGCTGGATTGCTTGATTCGTCGAGTTGCGAGTCAGGTGGTAGATGGTGGGACTACTTGGAATTCCCATCCGACATCACTGGTTTGTGAGCAAGGTGGCTGGATTGCTTGATTCGCCGAGTTGTGAGTCAGGCGGTAGATGGTGGGACTACTTGGAGTTTCCATCCGACATCTCTGGATTATGAGAAAGGTGATAGAGTGTCTCCGGACCTCGGAGGTAGGACTACTGGTGTCTCCTAACCTCGGAGGCGGGACTGCTAGTGTCTCCTGACCTCGTAGGTGGGGCTGCTGGCGTCACTAACCTCGGAGGCAGGACTGCTTGTGTCTCCTAACCTCGAAGGTGGGACTGCTAACTTCGAGTGCCGAGCTTTGTAAGTTTTTGGGCTTAGAGTGCCAGGCTTCATAAGTTTTCGGGCTTAGAGTACCATGCTTCGTAAGTTTCTGGGCTTAGATTATCGGGCTTCGTAAGTTTTTGAGCTTATTCTGCTGGACTTGGAGTTGGACAGACGAGTTCCTATATAGGTAAAAAATGAGGTTGCACCAAAAAGAAACTTTAATTATGGAGGAAGAACCTTACATTACTGGTAGTACATTCTCAAGTTGCTAGCATTTTAGGTTTGCATAAATCGAGCATCGTCAAGCTCAGCGAGGTAGTAGGCTCTACCCGGTAGAGCCTCGACCATCTTATAAGGACCTTTTCAATTTGGAGAGAGTTTTCCGTACTCTCCCGGTTGAGATACTTCTGCATGCCTGAGGACGAGGTTGCCCGGACGAAATGCTTTAGGCCTCATGTGGGAGTTAAATAGGGCGCCACTCGCAGCCGGTAAGCCACCATCCAGAGCCGGGCCTTGTCTCTTGTCTTATCCAACAAATCCAGGTTGAGGAGGAGACGGGCCAGATTCTCAGCTTCATCATACTGCTCTACCCATAACATAGGTAGGCCAAGTTTCACTAGAATCATAGCTTTAGTCCAAAGACAAGATTAAAGGACATCTCACCCGTTTCCATGTGGGGTGTAGTGTGGTGAGCCCACAACATGCTGGGCAGTTTGTCAACCTATCGTCCCTTGACTTCGTCAATCTCGTGCAGAGCCCTTGCAGGATGGTTTGGTTGGTCATTTCGGCCTCCCTGTTGGTTTGAGGATGAGTTACCGAAGCGAAGTGGTGGTGGATGCTGAGTATTGCCCAGGTGGCTTTCTAAGAGGGGGGTGAATTAGGATTATAAAAACTTTTCACAATTACGTGCACTTTGAGATTCTTTTAGTATTGTGGTGCAATATGCAATGCAGAAGTAAATAAGTAAATGCAATAAGCTAGAGTAAGCACAAACACAAAGAAATTTAGAGTGGGTCAGAGCAACCGGCTTTTACGTCCACTACTCAAGCACCACTTGGGATTTCCACTATATCCCCCAACCGGAATACAATCGGATTTTTTTACCAGGCTCACAATCAAAACCTATACACTTTGGCTTTACCGAGATTACCAAAGAAACCCAAACTCCCTTTGATTTTAAACGGGATCACCAAAGAAAATCCTAACACTTGGTTTTATACCAGGATCACCAAGACCCCAACTTAGGTTCTTACAAGGTTCACCTAAAAACCTTCAACCCTCTCTTAAGATAGCCCCTTGCTGTTCTTAGAGAGAAAACAAAGATAGAGAGAAATGAAAAGCAACTACTCAACAAACCGAGTTTGTTTAAATGTTGCCGATGTAGATTAAGACGAAGCCTAGCTTTGAATGCTCTTTAATTGCTCTTCAAGCTGCTTCTTTGCTTCTTCAATGAGTGGATTCAATGATGAAGAGAAGTTGGTGAAGCTTTGAATCTTAACTTGAAAGCTCTTGAAGTTGGTTGGTGAAAGACTCGAAAGCTCTTCAAATTTCCAAGATAAATCAATAATATTCTTTAAAAAATTGTTTAATCCATCAAAAGTAATCCCTTTTATAGTTTTCCATGAGATATGGCCATTGTAGGCCCTAGGGATTCGTGAAAGAGCTGTTGGAGACAAATTAGAATTCAAAAATGACTTTCAGCAACTAGCCGTTAGAGTGCAGAAAACAACTACTCGAGTCGGCTCGAAGTCTCAGACAACCCCAAAAGAATTTCTGTAAGAGTCGGCTCTTCAAACTGGAGTCGGCTCGTGCCTTCAATCAATTCAAAACAGCAAATACCTTGAGTCGGCTCTTCAGGACAGAGTCGGCTTGAAGTCTCAGTCATTAAAAATCATAACTCTGGACGAGTCGGCTCTTGGAGCTCGAGTCGGCTCGAGATCTCAGACTTCAGAATCATGAATTCTTCCACGAGTCGGCTCTTGGAACATGAGTCAGCTCGAAGTACTGAAATTCTGAAATTTCTCCGTACCATGCCACAAGGAGTCGGCTCTTGATCCATGAGTTGGTTATTGATCCATGAGTCAACTCTTACCAAAACTTCAATTAATGATTCAAACTTCTCCAGAACTATTCAACACTTGAATCAAACAAGAGCTAGTCTACATACTCTCAATTTTACACTTTTACAGCCCATTTACAATATTACAAAGTTGAAAAATTAGGGCTTTTACAAGTTAAAGTTCATAAACGTCTATATATAATTGAATTACCTCTCAATCAATTTGAAAACCAATTTAAACTAAAGGTAACCATATTCCAGCAAAAACTTCTTAAGTAATTGAAAGAGTTAGTAACATATACATTCTCCAATATTTTGTAATCATCAAAATCATTCCAGGGGTCAACAATCTTTTCCTTTTTGATGATGACAAAACACTGGGCATGAACAGGATTTTAAAATACTTTACAATTACAGTGTATCATATTCACTTGTATCACATGATATTAGACATAGTGTATATCAACCAATTGAGTATCAACGTATCATATGTATCAAATGTATCAACTGTATAATAAGACTGAAAAACTATCAACATACATTATCATATGTATCGATACAAAGTATCATCTATATTATATGTGCATTAGGTATCGAAACATAATGTACCAAGAGTATCATTTATGCATTGCGTATCGAAACTTTACCAAATTAATTTGTGTTTGAAGTAAATTTCATGAAAACTTAACATTATCTCCCCCTTACTAATATAATACATTTCTTCATAGTTTCTTCAAATTTTTACATTCATATTTACATTCATATACATTTTTCATTTTCACATTCACATTCAAATTTTCATTCAAATTTTTAAATTTTCATACTTCCATGCACATTTATATTTTCTCCCTTCTTCCCCTTTTTATCATCAACAAAAGGTGTAAAGAATAGGAGAACATTCATTTATAATGAGTCATTCATAATGTATAAAGAGACATGTATCATAAAAAGTCATATATATATATATATAGAAAATGTCAGTACATAAGTGATACAGTATAAATATGCCTCAGCACGAGAAAATAGTATCACAACAACAAGACATGAAAAACATAAAATCCTAAAAATATCAAAATGAAAGACTAAAGCATCAAAAGAATGGACTAGGGTCATCACCAAGTTCTTCCTCACTAGAGGAGGAACCGACCTCTAAAATGCCTGGACTAGGCATGAACTTAGGAAACCTAGGCCTAAGGTCCTTGATTCTAGTCCTAACAGGTGTAGTAGTCCTAAATGTTTTGGTTTTGGCTTTAGCCTTAGATTCTGAGGAAATTACAATAAGAGTGGGTTTGGCAGTAGGAGGATCAAAAGACAAGGCCAAAGTACTGGTGGTAGACAATATCTCAGTGGCTGGAGTGCCTCCAACATCAGATACTGGAATCTCAGTATCAGCCTCAGCCTCAGCAGGAGTGGGCTCAGAAGGAATGTTACTGAAGTGCGCTGCCTGTCCCTGCTCGTAATCTATGCCAGTATCAGGTGCTGCTATGGACGTAGTTGGTACAGACTGACTGGCTGCAGTAAGCTGTCAGAGAATAGTCATGATATCCTGGAAGCCATGGTGCATCTCTGACTGAAGTACAGATATCCTGGAAGCCATGGTGCATCTCTGACTCGAGATCTCATCCAGTACATGCTGTAATCGATCATCAGCATCCAGTCCAACATCTGTCGATCCTCTGACAGGTGATGGAGTAGAAGGAGCTGGATTTGAGGGTCCAGCCTCATCAACATGTGTCTCTGCCTCTGAACCATGTCCCTGTGCTTCCATAACATCCTCATCTGAATCATACTCTGAATGAGCCACTGGAAGGCCTGAGCTCTTGCTAATCTAGTGACCCTCAACTTTAATAAATCTCATCCGGGTCAGAGATTTCAAGTTGTATCTGTCTGTGTGTAAGAGTGGTCGGCTATCCTCACCAAACAAATCAACAAGGGCATCCTGAAATAGTAGAGTAAATACCATCCCGTATGAAAGACATGCTCGTGCCCTCTGAGCAACTTCCCTCATCCGTGATAGCATAATGAATGGTAAATTAAGGGCCTCTCCCTCAATCAGGCATCTCATGAAGACTAGGTCGTGCTCACTAACCCAGTCAAACCTCCCCGTCCGGGGCAAGAAGATACGGCTAATAATGTTATGCAATAATCTTATCTCTAAGGATAATTGGTTTGCACTAACATGAATAACACCTTTTATATTTGTCCTCTCGAGTATCAATCTCAAAGTTTTTTGCTTCTCCTTCAATACTAGGTAGCCTTCACCCTCTTTTGGTATATGAAGAATACTTGACAACTTTTGCTCACTGATTTCAATATGTTTACCCTTCACAGTACCTTCAATGTGAAATGCACCTAAAGACATGCTTTCAAAAAATTGCCTAACAAGGATTGGATAAGTGAGAAGATTGAGCATTCAAAAGTCTTTCCAACCTTGTCTAGCTAGCCAATCACCAATATGCAAATGCTCTTGTTCTAGAAAATTGAAATCTATGCATCTACCCGATGTAACTTGTCTATTTTCCATTAAAATCACTTGCCTCGGTGCCTCTTGCTCTTCTTCATGCTCTATTTGATGTTCTTCTTCCGGAATTGAAGTATCCAATCGTCGCATTGTCCTTCTTTCTTCTGCCACTGACCGAACCACTCTCCTAGGTTTCTTGGCCACGGCCTTTCGAGAAGCCATCTAGCTTTGATTAGGATTTTGGAGGGTTTAGGAAGTGTTCTAGGAGCTTTTCCTAGGTTAAGGTTAGGAGTCGGCTAAGGGAAAGTGGGAAATAAGAAAAGAAATAGCAAAAACAACCCTATGGTACCCTATTTTAAAAAAATCTTGGCTCGACTTTCGAGTCGGCTCGCCGAACCACCTGATGACTCGAGTCGGCTCGCCGAACCACCTGATGACTCGAGTCGGCTCGAGCCAAAATTCAGCCTAAAACTCAAAAATAGGTAAAACAAATTTTTAAGGGATTCTCATCACTAAAATAGGTTGTCATAAGCTCTAGAATGAAATTTGAAAAGTTTAGATAATTTTTTCTTATTTTTTTTGAAAAATTAGGTCAAAACATTCAGAATAGGTCACACAGGCCTAATTTGCCTCTAATATTTTTGAATCTATCTTGACTAAGGGGTTTAGTAAAATGTCAGCAAGTTGATCTTCAGTAGGTACAAATTCTAATTCAACAATATTATTTAAAATATGATCTCGAATGAAATGATGTCTAATTTCTATGGACTTAGTTCGAGAATGCTGAATTAGATTTTTGGATAAGTTAATAGCACTAATATTATCACATTTAATAGAAATTTTAGATTGGATAATACCATAATCTTCTAGTTGTTGCTTGATCCATAATACTTGAGCACAACAGCTCCCCGCAGCCACATATTCTGTCTCAGCAGTAGACAGTGCTATAGAGTTCAGTTTATGACAGTGCCATGAAATCAAGTTAACACCTAGAAATTGACAGATGCCACTTGTACTTTTTCTATCAATTTTACAGCCTTCATAATCAGCATCAGAATAACTAATAAATTTCAAAGATGTGAGCTTAGAGTACCATAAACCTAGATTGCATGTGCCTTTAAGATACTTAATGATTCTTTTAACAGCTATGATGTATGACTCTTTTGAATTAGATTGAAAGCGTGCATACATACAAACACTAAATAAAATATTAGATCTACTGGTTGTCAAATAAAGTAAAGAACCGATCATACCTCTGTATAGCATTTGATCAACATTTGTGCCATTCTTATCTTTGTTAAGTCTACATGCAGGATTCATGGGTGTTCTAATTTCTTTGCTTGATTCCATGCCAAACTTTTTGATAATCTCTTTGATATATTTAGCCTGGTTGATCAGAATACCTTCCTTAAATTGTTTGATCTGAAGCTCAAGAAAGTAACTCAGCTCACCCATCAAGCTCATCTTGAATTCACCTTGCATTAGCTTAGCAAAGTCTTGACACAAAAATTCATCAGTAGATTCAAAAATAATATCATCAACATAGATTTGAATAACTAAAATATCATTATCTTTTCTTTGAATAAATAGTATGGTGTCAACACTATCTCTTACAAAATTATTTGCAATTAAAAACTTAGTCTGTCATATCGGCTCTAGGTGCCTGTTTCAGGCTATACAAAGCTTTATTCAATTTGAAAACATGATTTGAAAATGTGTGATTGATAAAACCTGGTGGTTGTCCGACAAACTTCTTCAGATAGAAAACCATTTAAAAATATACTTTTTACATCCATTTGAAATAATTTAAAATTCATAAAGCATGCATATGCTAATAGTAATCTAATGGTTTCTAATATAGCTACTGGTGCATAAGTTTCATCAAAATCTATTCCCTCTTATTGATTATATCCTTGTGCTACCAGTTTAGCCTTATTTCTAATTATATTTCCTTTCTTATCTAATTTATTTCTATAAACCCACCTAGTACCTATAACAGGATAGTCATTAGGTCTTTCTACTATGGTCCAAACATTATTCCTCCTAAATTGGTTTAACTCATCATGCATAGCTAACATCCAATTAGGGTCAGTTTCAGCTTCCTCTATTGTATGTGGTTCTACGTGAGAAACAAAAGTAATTAAGTCATGTGTATCTTTATGTGCAGCTCTAGTTCTAACACTTTGAGATGGGTCTCCTATAATTAATTCTTTGGGGTGAGAGTGTACATACCTCCATTCTTTGGATATATCATCATAATTTTTGCTTACCTCTTCCTCATGTGGTTCACTTGATTGTTTGTCTTTGAGAATCAAATCCTTCAATCCATGTTTTAGTGTACCTGCATCATTATCAGCACTATCTTCTTTTCTAGAAGATGCGATATTAGATTCATTGAAAATAACATATATAGATTCTTCTACAGTCAAAGTTCTTTTGTTGAAAACTTGATAGGCTTTACTATTTAAAGAATATCCAATAAAAATAGCCTCATTGAGTTTTGCATCAAATTTACCAAGATTATATTTTCCATTATTAAGAACAAAACATTTACAGCCGAAAACATGAAAATATTTGATATTAGGCTTTCTTTGTTCCACAGTTCATAGGGGGTTTTTCTAATGATAGGTCTAATCAAAACTCTGTTCAAAATATAGCAAGATATATTTATAGCTTCTGCCCAAAAAAATTTTGAAAGATTTCCTTCACAAAGTATTGTTCTGGACATCTCTTCCAAAGTACGATTCTTTCTCTCTACAACATCATTTTGCTATGGTGTTCTAAGAGCTGAGAAGTTATGGTCAATATCGTGCTTTGTAAAAGTGATCAAAATGTTGATTTTTAAATTCTGTACCATGATCACTATGAATAGAAATAACAGATAGATTTTTCAAATTTGAAACTCTTTTATAAAACTTTTTGAATACTTTGAAAGTTTCATCTTTATGTGCAATAAACAAAACCCATGTGTATTTTGAAAAATCATCTACAATCATAAGGCCATATTTCATACCACCTAGGCTTGTAGTCCTAGTAGGTCCAAATAAGTCCATGTGAAGTAGCTCTAAGGGTCTAGTAGTAGAAACAATGTTTTTCGATTTAAAACTCCCCCTTACTTGCTTTCCTAATTGATAAGCATTGCAAACATAATCAAAATTAACTTTAAACTTTGGCAACCCTTTGACTAAATCTTTTGAAACAAGTTTTGCTATAGTATCCATACTAGCATGTCCAAGTCACCTATGCCATAGTAAACTTGATTCCTTGCTATTGTAATTCATTGCTACAAGATTTGTATTGCTTGACATAGCTAGATCATTAAGATCTACTACATAAATATTACCAAGTCTATGTCCAATGAATTTAGTACTAGAGTCAAGTGGATTAACAACTATATATATTGATGATTTGAAGAAAACATTGAAACCAATGTCACAAAGCTGACTAATACTCAAAAGATTATATTTTAACTTTTCTACCAGTAATGCATTTTCAATAAATGTAGGAGTAATTTTGATTTTACCGATACCGATTATCTTGCCTTTGCGATTATCACCAAATATTACTATTCCACCATCTTTTTATTCTAGGGTGAAGAATTTATTAATGTCACCCGTCATGTATCATGAACAGCCATTGTCCAGGTACCATCTTTTCTTTATATTTGTGGCTGCAAGACATCCCTGCAAAATAATCATGTAATGGATTTAGGTACCCAAGCTTTCTTGGATCCTTACAAGTTAGTAGAAATGGTTCCTTTTGGAACCTAAACTTTCTTGATTTTCTTCTTGTCATTATGTTTCAAATGACACTCAAATGCCTTATGACCGATAATTTTGCAAGCATAGCATACAATTCTTGACTTTGAATAAAAATTATGTGATGATGCAAATTTAGGTCTAAACTGTTTTGAAGTAATAAATTTAGAAGTATATGATGTAGATGCAGAAAATTTGTTTGAAGTGGAACCTTTGTAACCAATTCCAAATTTGTTATTTGTCTCTTTTTGATTTTTCAAAATTAGTTCAAGCTTGTTAGTTTTTCAACCGAAGGCTTAAGCTTTTGAACTTCTTTCTTTAAATCACCATTTTCATTTTGCAAACTTTTATTTTTCTCAAGAAGCTCTTTTTTTTTAAATTGGGTGGTCTTAAGTCTTTCACAAACTAGACTTAATTCCCTTCACAAAATCTTTTTTTTTTCACCAAATTCATTTTTATCCTTTTCAAATGTATCACACTGATTTTTTAAAGTTTTCATTTTTAAACCGGATTTTTTATATTCTATTAGTAATTCACAAAATACATTATGCAGCTCATTATATATAAATTCTAAGTTAGGTTCAGAAGTGGTTACCTCGTCCTCCAAATTCATAAGACAGATTTGTGCAATTTTTGTTCCTTCTTCATCCTCTTCAGTGGATGTAGATTCGTCGCTGTCACTCCATGCTGCAAGCATTGCCTTCTTCTTCTTTCTGTGGATCATCTTTTTCTTTGCTTCAGGACAGTCAGGACGGATATGTCCCGGTTTCTTGCATCCATAGCAAATAGGAACTTGATCTTTATCTTTATCTTTCTCATTTTCTCTTTCTTTTCTAAAATCTCCTTTTCTAAATTGCTTCCTCCATCTGTTTATTTCTCTTCTGCCCATAAACCTTTTAAACTTTCTCATTACAAGGGCAATCTCATCATTTTTAAGATCATCATAATTTGATGAGTCTGAACCTTCATTCTTGTCCTCTTTTGTAGCTTTAAATGCTATAGTTTTCTTTTCCTTGGAATCTTCTTCAGTCCTTTGTTGCATGGCTAATTCATGTATAATTAGTGATCCAAGCAACTCATCCAGTGGTAGGGTATTTAGATCCTTTGCCTCTTGAATAGTTGTCACTTTAGCTTCCCATTTATCTGGCAAGGATCTCAAGACTTTTTGAACAAGATCAGCATTAGAGTAAGTCCTACCAAGACTTTTGAGACCATTTATAATATTAGTAAAATGAGTATACATAGTAGAAATAGTTTCACTAGGAACCATCTTAAATAACTCATAGTTATGCACTAGAAGATTGATTTTTGATATTTTAACTTGTGAAGTGCCTTCACGTGTAATATCTAGTTTGTCCTAAATTTTTTTAGCAGAATTATAAGTTGAAAATCTGTTAAACTCATTTGGATCCAAAGCACAATACAACAAATTCATCACTTTGGCATTCAGCTCAGCTAATTTCATATCATTTTCGTCCCAATCATCTTTTGGTTTGGGAACCTCAATATCATTAACCTTAACCGTGGGTGTGTGAGGTCCTTTAAAAATAATTTTTCATAAATGAAAATCTACGGCTTGAATGATATTTTAATTCTTGCCTTCCAATAAGTATAATCGGTTCCGGTGAAAAGTGGAGGTCGATTTGTGGATTGACCTTCGGTCAAAGAAGTGCTTATGGGATGTGCCATCTATCTTTACTATAAGTAATTTTCAGAGACTTTGCTCTAATACCACTTGTTGCTCAGGTGACTTCCCAAGAGGGGGGTGAATTGGGATTATAAAAACTTTCATAATTATGTGCACTTTGAAATTCTTTTAGTGTTGTGGTACAATATGCAATGCGGAAGTAAATAAGTAAATGCAATAAGCTAGAGTAAGCACAAACACAAAGAGATTTAGAATGGTTCAGAGTAACCAGCTCCTACGTCCACTGTCCAAGCACCACTTGGGATTTTCACTATATCCCCCAACCGGAATACAGTCGGATTATTTTACCAGGCTCACAATCCAAACCTATACACTTTGGTTTTACCGGGATTACCAAAGAAATCCAAACTTCCTTTGGTTTTAAATGGGATCACCAAAGAAAACCCTAACACTTGGTTTTATACCGGGATTACCAAAAACCCAACTTAGGTTTTCACAAGGTTCACCTAAAAACCTTCAACCCTCTCTTAAGAAACAGTCCCTTGCTGTCCTTAGAGAGAAAACAAAGATAGAGAGAAATGAAAAGCAACTACTCAACAAACCGAGTTTGTTTAAATGTTGCTGATGTAGATCAAGATGAAGCCTAGCTTTGAATGCTCTTTAATTACTCTTCAAGCTACTTTTTTGCTTCTTCAATGAGTGGATTCAATGATGAAGAGAAGTTGGTGAAGCTTTGAATCCTAACTTGAAAGCTTTTGAAGTTGGTTGGTGAAAGACTTGAAAACTCTTCAAATTCCCAAGATAAATCAATAATAATCTTTCAAAATTTGTTTAATCAATCAAAAGTAATCCCTTTTATAGTTTTCCATGAGATATGACCGTTGTAGGGCCTAGGGATTCGTGAAAGAGCTGTTGGAGATGAATTAGAATTGAAAAATCACTTTCAGCAACTAGTCGTTAAAGTGAAGAAAACAACTACTCGAGTTGGCTCGAGGTCCACGAGTCGGCTCGAAGTCTCAGACAGTCCAAAATGAATTTCTGTAAGAGTCGGCTCTTCAAGCTGGAGTCGGCTTTTGCCTTCAATCAATTCAAAACAACAAATATCTTGAGTCGGCTCTTTAGGGTAGAGTCGGCTCGAAGTCTCAGTTACTGAAAATCATAACTCTGGATGAGTCGGCTCGAGATCTCAGACTTCAGAAATATGAATTCTTCTACGAGTCAGCTCTTGGAACACGAGTCGGCTCGAAGTACTGAAACTCTGAAATTTTTCCGTGCCGTGCCACAAGGAGTCGACTCTTGATCCATGAGTCAGCTCTTGCTAAAACTTCAATTAATGCTTCAAACTTCTCCAGAACTCTTCAACACTTGAATCGAACAAGAGCTAATCTACATACTCTTAATTTTATACTTTTACAGTCCATTTACAAGATTACAAAGTTGAAAAATTAGGGCTTTTACAAGTTAAAGTTCATAAAAGTCTATACATAATTGAGTTACCTCTCAATCAATTTGAAAACCAATTTAAATTAAAGGTAATCAATTTCCTGCAAAAACTTTTTAAGTAATTGAAAGAGTTAGTAATATATACATGCTCCAATATTTTGTGATCATCAAAATCATTCCAAGGGTTAACACTGAGATCGACGCAGAACTCGTTGAAAGCTTGATTATTGAACTGCCTCCCGTTGTCAGTGGTGATCGAATATGGAAGGCCGAATCGGTAGATTACAGACTTATAGAGGAAGGATCTGACCTTTGCCTCTATTCTTCGGGCCAGAGCTTTGGCCTCGACCCACTTGGTGAAGTAGTCGATGGCCATAATTAGAAACTTTCATTGATCGAATGCAGTAGAAAAGGGACCTAGAATGTCCATTCCCCGCTGGGTGAATGGCCACGGGGCTGATAATTTGGAAAGCGAAATCGCTGGTTGCCGCTAGATATGGACATGATGTTGGCATCGATCACACTTTCTCACAAAGTCAGCGGTGTCTTCTCGCATAGTCTCCCAGAAGTATCCTTGCTGGATTGCCTTGTAGGCCAAGGTCCTGCCCCCCATATGATTGCTGCAGATGCTTTCATGTATTTCCTAGAGCACGTAGGCAGGTTCTGAGGGCTTCAAATATTTTAGTAAGGGGTAGGAGTAAGATCTCCGGCACAGCTGTCCGTCCATCATCACGTAGCACGCGGCCTTCCTCTTGAGGAGGTCGGCTTCCCTCCGATCCTCAGGTAGGGCCCCGGTGGTGATATACCTGATGTAGGGGTTTATCCAGCTGGCTTCAGAGGTGACTTGCTGTACCCCTGCTATGGACTCGTGGCTGGGTGTCTCAAGGTATTCGATGAAGGTACGCCCTAGCAATGACTCCGGCAGGGTAGTTAACGTGGAGAGGACGTTAGCCTGGGCATTCTCTGCTCGAGAAATGTGGGAGATTTCATAGTATTGGAGATTCACCATGGATGAACGTACCTTATCCAGGTACCTCGCCATCATAGGATCCCATGCTTCGTACTCGTCAGAGACTTGGCCCACCACAAGCTGGGAATCAGTGAAGACCTTCAACCTCTTGATGCCCAATTCGTGGGATACTCTTAACCTTGTGAGGAGTACCTCGTATTTTGCTTGGTTATTGATTGCCTTGAAGAGGAACCGTAGTGCGTACTCCATGACAACCCCATCAAAGTTGGTGAGAATGAGACCAGCTCCACTCTCTCCGGTGTTGGATGCACCATTGATGTGGAGTACCCATGTCATCTCCTACTAAGCCAGGTACACAACCCATCGGTCCTCTGACTCTGGATCTTCATCTGTCCAGGTGCATTATACCAGAAAGTTTGCAAGGACCTGGGTCTTCTGCACCGGTCGCGAGCGGTAAGTGATGTCAAACTTATTAAGTTTCATCGCTCACCTGGCCAAGCGCCCAGAAGTATCAGGGCAGCTCAGAAGAGCCTTCAAGGGTTGATCAGTGAGGGCGGTGATGAGGTGCTGGTGCGGGCACCAGACTCAGAAGAAGACTTCAGAGCTCCATCTGGATCTCTGATTGACATTGCCCGAGAAATTAGGGTTTGTAATAAAGGTTGACCTGGTCAACCAGTTTATTTATTTTTATTTATTTCTTGAGTCACCATTTAAATTTTGTTGAGTCATGTTGACTCGGTGCAAGTCCCGATGTGGTTTCAATTTGGTCCAAAATGGTGCCACATTTGTCTTCCAATCAAATCAAGGTTCAAGCAAGTGGAGGCCACACTCCAAGCCACACGCCCAGCCACACTCCGAGCACACGCCAGAGTCCAGGAGGCGCCACAGAGGCATCCCAGTGTCATGGTCCCCACACCCAAAGAAGAAAAAATCAAATTAGAAGCTAATTTAAAGGAGGCGCCCATACCTGCCTATTTTACCTAAGCAAAGAAGGAAGAAAACTTCTCTTGGAGAAGAAATCAAAGAAGGACATCCAATTGAAGTTCAAATCAGAAACAAAGAGCTTAACTTGGAGTGGAAGAAAAGAAGAAATGCCATAAGAAGAGGAGGACTCCAAATCCAACTCCAAAGGAGGCGCCATAAAAATTCCAAAAAAAATTCCTTTATGGCCGTCCCAATTTTTTTTGAAGTCTTGGTCGACCAAGAGAGGGAGTTTTCTACCTAATCTAGAGGTTGGAAGAGTTTAGTCCCACATGGGAATTTGTACAAGCTAGGAAAAAATTTTAGGTCTATATAATAGACCTCTCTTTGTAACTTTGAAAATCAATGAAGAAAATTATTTTTTTGCTACTCTCTTGTGTTGAGTGACCTAGGTTTCTCTTCTTCCGCACTATTCTAAGTGTTGAGCTCTGTGAGGGGGTAATCCGGGTTCCATTGGAGCCTTGAGGAGGTGAGAGATCTCCATCTTTATCCAAAACCCTAGGTTAGCCACTTGAAATCCCAAAATCCTAGCCACCCTTCATTATTTTCAATCCATCAAACCCTAGATCCATCCATCTCCCATGGCCTCTCTCTCTCTACAAGTCCAGGCCGTCCACCTTCATCCAGATCCAGTCCGGCTACTTCAGATCCAGAACAAGTTCCAAGGAAAATCACATCAGCTTCCAGGAGAATCCAGTTTTCAGCAATTTCAATCTTCAAGTTCATCAACCTGGTAAAATCTTTCCTTGACTCTCTGATTCCATCAATTATTTTTCTTCTCTTCCAGATCTTGAGTTCAGGAGAAGCCAACCCGCCAAAGGACCAGTACTGGAGGATCCATTGCGAAGAAATCTGAATCCGAGGATCCAACAATCTGCTCGGGAGAGTTCTTCCACCAAAATCTGTGAAGATCATTGTTTGGCTAGGTAAACCATCTCTTCTCTTTATTTCTGTTCTGTTGAAAGTTCGGAGTGAAATCCTAGGTCTGGGAGTTTCTCAACCCCCAGCGATCCGTTGCTTCTGAACTACTCTGATACTTTAGTTCCCTTAAATTGTGCTTTCAATTATCATATTAGTATCTTTCAATGTTAGGTTAACTTTTCTTTGATTTGAAGCCAACTTCTACAAACATATAAAAACAACAAAAAAATTAGTTAATCTTAATTTACTTCCGCATCGCGTCCCTTTATTTGTTCTGCATCAGGTGCGCTTGGAAGTAGGGTATGAGACACTGCATAGATATTATTAGTACAAAAATGATCTTTCTGAATCAGGTGTACCTAGTTTTCACATCACGGAGCAGCTTACTAGCATAATAGACTAGCCGCTGGGAGCGTCCATGTCAGTGTGGACCAGGACTGAGCTGACCACTTTGGGTGAAACCACCATGTACAGAAGGAGTTCTTCTCCAAGCTTAGGCATGGATGTAGCGACGGGGAGGCGAGGAACTTTTTCAGTCCTTCGAATGCCTCCCGGCACTCCTCGATCCAGGCGAAGTTGTTCATCTTTCGTAGCACTTTAAAGAATGGTTGACAGTGCTCAGTGGAGTGCAAGATGAAGCGGCTTAATGTTGTGATGCATCCCGTTAGGTGCTAAACCTCCTTCTTGGAGACAGGGTGTCTCATGTCGGCAATTGCTTGGATCATCTCTGGGTTGGCCTCTATTCCCCTCTGGATGACCATAAATCCCAGAAACTTTCCCACCGCCATGTCAAATATGCACTTGGCAGGATTCAACTTCATCTGGTAGAGGCAAAATTTATCAAAAGCCTCTACCAGGTTGGTAATGTGATCCGACTCTAGGTCACTCATGATGAGCATATCATCCATGTAAACTTGCATGTTGTGGCCGATCTGGTCTTTGAAGATCTTGCTGATTAGACGCTGGTATGTGGCTTCCGCATTCTTAAGATAAAATATCATCATCTTGTAATAGTACATACCTCTATCAATCACAAAGGCTGTGTGCTCCTTATCCTTTGGATGCATACAAATTTGATTATATCTAGAAAACGTATCCATGAAGCTGAGGAACCCGTGACCCGAAGTTGCATCCACCAACTGGTCTATCTTGGAGAGTGGGAAGCTGTCCTTCGGATATGCTCGGTTGAGGTCAGTGTAGTCTATATAGAATTTTCACTTTTCAGAGGCTTTCTTGACCATCACCACATTGGCGAGCTAGTTCGAATATCGTACCTCTCGGATGAAGCCCACCGTAAGGAGTTTCTCGACCTTTTCATCGATCGCCTTCTATTACTCCGGGGTGAAACTCCTTTTCTTCCACCGGACCAGGCGATGGTTGGTATCGATATTCAGCCTGCGGGTGATCACTTCTGGAGGGATGCCAGGCATGTTGGCGGTGGTCTAGGTGAAGACATCTGCGTTAGCCTGCAAGAAGCCAAGCAGACGGGATCTCTCTCCTTCAAGCAACAGGGCCCCAACCTATATAGTCCTCGAGGGATCCTCCCCCAAGGAAAAAGATAACAAGGGCTCAACTGGTATGCCCTTTGGCTTCGACTTCGCCAGATTTGGCTGATCAATTAAGGGGCTCGGACCGGCCCCTCGAGGTCTTGGGAGGGCTTGTAGGCAGTGCAGGACTGGCTAGCATGATCCTCTCATCTTCTCGGTCTCCCACGGAGTCGGGAACTGAACGAGAAGATGCCTTGTGGAGATGGTAGCATCGAGCAGATTGAGTCCAGGATGCTCTAAGATGGTGTTGTAAGGTGAGGGAAGCCTCACAACGATAAATGTTGTCAGCACCGTACTTTGTCGAGGCAGGGTCCCAGTAATTATTAGGAGTGAATCTCTCTTTTCATCCCAACTGAATCTCTGGTAAAGACTACTAAGGGCATGAATACCAGCTTATTTGGTCAGCAGACAAGTTCATCCTTGCGAATGCATCATAAAAAAGGATATCCATTGAGCTTACACTATCAACCATGATTCTTTTTATAGGATGCTTTGCTATCGTCATTTCAATGATGACAGCATCATTATTTGGATTATCCACCCCAGTCGACCCTTCTCCCATGCAGGGGAGTACATCATCACTCTCCTCTCTTGTCCTAGCCCTCTTCAAAATTTTTCCTGCCCTCTAGGATATCATCCCTACCTGCTTCTCAATGGGGCAATTGTCGATGGCGAGAGGGTTCTCCCACACGATCGATGGAGACTTCGCGTGCTCGCGTGGTCACCATCAAACCGTGGGTTTCTACGGATGCCTTTCCAGTAGTGGGGGACCTAGTATCAAACAAATCGATCCTTCTGCCCCCCTTCCTGGCATGCCAATCTATTACCGCCAAGATTGTCATGGCCTGTAGCTCTGACGCGTCAGGTTCCAGCGGGGCGCTTGGTCCTCTCTTCCGATCGACTCCTTGGCGAGCTGACTTACAAAATAGAGGAGACCCAGGCCGGGGATTCTGGCAGGGGCACTCCGACGATCAAGTCAGTGGGATGATCGAGCGTACAGAATCTCTGTAATGGAGAGCTTGGAGACTTTCCACGTAGAGGGTGAAAAATGGAACAAAGATGGGTTGAGAGAAACGAGAGAGCTTGGGAGGTTCACTCGAGTGGTTCCTTGCCCCCTTACTCCCTTTGTTTGCTTACTTACCTTCTTACTTATCTCCCCTCTCTGATTTTATATGCATAGGGCGGCCCAAACCTGGTCTGGGACTTCTTTTAGGTGTCCATTTCCATGTGCCTTTTTTGGATGGATTTTTCGTTGCTTGCTGTCGCCCTTCTGTCGGGCCAGTCTTATCCTTTTGATGGAGTAACTTCCTGTGCGAGGGGTGGGCACTGTGTCGCTGAGCCCCGAGCCACGATGGCACGTTCCCATTCTGGGAGGAACCGTTGGAGTGTCGTAAGGCCTGGGGCCTTAATGGAATACCCTTCTTAGAAAGGTTCAGGTTTTTATATCATGGGGGGTTGCATCGTGTAGGTCATGCAGGTGGTGCATTGCAGAGCCTGTATTTGTGGTAGGCCATGCGCCACCTCCTAAAGGTCGTGGGTGGCCAAGCCCCTCTTTGTCATGATTTGAATTTTCGTTGATCCCCCCTTATGCCGTTGGCAAGAACTATAGCCTTCGCGGGATAGGGGGAGCCCCGCATCAGGGGCCCCCCACCTCAGCAGCATGAGCACAACCCCGGCTGGGAGCTAACCTCAATAGGAGAGCTTGCCTTAGCAGCATGAGCACGACCCCGACCAGGAGTTGACCTCAAATGGAGGGCTTGCCTTATGAGCACGACCCTGGCTAGAAGCTGACCTCGACAGGATGGCTCACCTTGGTAGTATGAGCATGACCCCGACCAGGAGCTGACCTCAGACGGAGGGCTCGCCCTATGAGCATGACTCTAGATGGAAGCTGACCTCAACAGGAGGGCTCATCTTGGCAGCATGAGCACGACCCCGACCGGGAGCTAACCTCAGACAAAGGGCTTGCCTTATGAGCACGACCCCGACTGAGAGCTAACCTCGACAGGAGGGCTCTCGCCTTGGCAGCATCAGCACGACCCCGGTCGGGAGTTGACCTCAAATGGAGGGCTCACCCTATGAGCTTGACCCTAACTGGGAGCTGACCTTTGCAAGAGGCCTCGCCTTGGTAGCATGAGCACGACCCTGGCCAGGAGCTGACCTCAGACGGAGGGCTTGCCCTATGAGCATGACCTTGGCTGGGAGTTAACCTTGACAGGAGGGCTCACATTAGCAGCATGAGCACGATCCCGGTCGGGAGCTGACCTTAGACGAAGGGCTCATCCTATGAGCACGACCCCGGCTGGGAGCTGACCTCGGTACGAGGGCTCGCCTTGGCTCCTTACTTGGTCACCATGTCCAGGTGGCGGGGCTTTTGCCAGCGTGGCCACCAGCAAGACTCCACGTCAACAAATGTACCACATCATGCATAAATATTGTAGGTTACATATTATAGAAAGGAATGTAATACCAGCTTAAATATTATTCCATTAATGTTGAAGTCATAAAAAGTTTAAATATTTTTTCTACAATCAAAAGCTATCATTGTTAGAATTTTATAGAAAAGAAAGTGGACCAAATCTCTCCATCCACCATATTTATGGATTGCAAAGATGAAAGTAGTATGGATAATATTCGACTGGATCCAATTTTATATTTGAATCTATTTAGATATAAATAGAAATTTAAGTATCTGAACAATATTTGTATCCATATCTATATCCATAAAAAAAGGATATGGATATAGATTGACAACTATATGATCTATATCCAAATATCCAATTCTGTTTGTAACCTTATTTAATTTTCCATAGTACTCATTAACTTTTAAGAAAAATATATCAATATGTTAACATTCTATTAATTTAATTTATCCTTCACTTAGTAATATCTTTAATTCTATAACCATAAAGTTTAGTGATCCAACTTATATTCATATTTATATCCATATTTTTAGTATTCAGTTGATATCCATATCCATTTAAAACAAATATGAATATGAAGTTTTATATCCTATTATTATCTATTTTTGTATTTGTATTCGTTAAACAAAGCAAATATAGATATGGATACAATGATATCTGACCTATATTCCATCTAGTTTCAATCCTAATTAATAGTATCTATAGAATAGATAAATAAAATAAAATATTTTTTTAATAAAAAAATTACATTCCCGGCATCACATGGGGTTATAAGTTAGTATATATATCAAAATGGAGGCTTTTTTATTGGAAAAGCCTCCATTCATTACATGTCCATGAAAAAGTATTTTTCTTTAAAAATATATTTATACCATATTTATATATAGTATATGAAAACATACACCATTTATATATGCTATAACCATCAAGTACATATAAAAAGATTTTTTTCTTTGAAAATATATGTATATCATATTTATATATGGTATACGGAAACATGGCTCATTTTTGTATGCTAGAAATATATTTATACCATATTTATATATGGTATATGAAAACCTTCAATATTTTTGCGTGCTATGAACATAAAAAATCTCTATCTTTTAATGCATTTTTTGGTAAAATAAAAGTCTTCCTCCTTTAAAAACTTATTTATACCATATTTATATATGATATATTAAAATATATTTAATAAATGACTTATTAAATAGTATTTAATTAAGTAAATAATTTATTAAATATTATGTAATTTCAAGCATAACCTACTAATTTGATATCATGAAAATAATCATGAATCTTCATTTCTTTCAAGTTTCTATAAATTTCTCTTTCTTCTGTCTCACCTCCTCTTATCTTTATTGGTCATCCCCAAATTCAAACATCAGAAGATAAAAATAAAAATAAAAAAAAATAAAAAAAAGAGAGGATTTTTTCTCAATTTCTTAAGTTTCGATTCTTTGTGAGCCATCCGTTCGAGGTGCTCACAAACAAATTTTTGATTAGGGCTTACAAGACCACCGCCCATCACTGCTTCTTCCAGTAAAAGATGGGAATGTAATCGTCAAAAATATTTTAATGATCAAATCTCCTATATAGATACATTCTCGCTTTACCCTGAGCTTGAAGACAGCACCGCCATTAGTAGTTGTGGTGGCTGACAAGTATGAATATAGACATCTACCCTATAAAAATACCTTTGGCTGGTGGTTGCAAATTTCTCCACCTATCATATGTATAAATAGACATCTAGCATGCATGTATAAATGAAAATTTTCTTGGTGAAAAGTTTAAGAAAGCATACAAGCCCAATTGGCAATGAGTTAGTAATTACCACTACCTGTTAGCATCTAATGTTTTGATTTTTTTAAAAAAATCAAAATTAATAGACTAGAAAATAGAATAAAAAAAATGTTAACATTGGATTGATAAAATTTTAAACATATCAAATTTGGTGAAATTATGGGTCAACATATTATGATATTTGATAACAATAATTAAAATTAATATTCTATTACGGTGAACATCATTTTATACTATAATTTTATTTTCATGTTCATTAAATGTTAACAATGAAAATTTTTAAAGATTTGAACTAATTTCATATGAAAAAATTGGGCCATCATAAGTAAATTTAAAAAAATAAAAAAATAAGAATTGATGGATGTTGTTGCCACCCAACCGCCGTGGCCTATAGTTGGAGATGACCTCGGACCCCGTCCTCATCGCTCGAGAACCTGCTCGCGCACCTGGACCTGCAAAACAGAGGAGACCCGGGTCGGGGATCCTGACGGGGGCACTCCAATGCTCAAGTCAGTGGCGATCCAGGAGAATAAATCCTCCTGGTCGAACCCTGTCGATGAACTCCATTCTAGGAGGAGAAAATTATATACTTGGAGAGTATGAATGGATTGAGAGTAGAGCGGGAGAAGTGGTAGCGGAGGAGTATTTAAGCTGGATGGCTGTGTCTGTCCAAACCCTTCTGGTGAGTCTTCGATAGCCCAGAGCACTTGACCTCTCAGTTGCTCTGCTGTTTGCCGCCCCTTTCGCCTGTTTGTTTGCTGACCTTCTTATTGGAACCTTGGAGAACTCTGTTATGCCAGGATGGCTGCACACCACCTACCTTGGGATCCTCTCCTTGCTTGCAGGCGTATGCGATGACGCTCCGTGCCATGCACGAGGTGCCTTTCCCCATTCATGATAGGGAACTACACCGTGCACTCTGACCCTCCTTCTAATCGCTCCACTTTGGAAAACTTGGCAGAGCCTCGATCGGGGGGCAGCTGCCCCATGGATTTAAATCTCCTGGGTTGACTTCCTCTTTTGGGTGGTACAGACGGTCGATCGGGAGTGCGGTGCCTCGATCGAGGGATCCTTCTGATATGGCACGATCGCTGACGTGGAGTAGCTGTCAGACGTCATGTCAGATGCTCTACTCGAGCTCCTTCGCCGGGCTGAGCTCCCACAGTGTAAGGGGGTAGCCCGTCGAAGCCGAGCTCCGTCCTCCGCCAGGTCGGGCCTGCGAGCCCGGGATGCTTAGGCCGGAGCCGAGCGGCATTCGCCAGATCGAGCCCCTCAAGATCGAGCCCTGTGGTTCGGAGTCGAGCTCAGCCCTCCTCCACCACGTGGAGTCTCTTCGAGGTCGAGCACTCTGAGCCAGGGCCGTGCTCTGCCCTCCGCCAGATCGAGCCCTGTGGTTCGGAGTCAAGCTCAGCCCTCCTACGCCACATGGAGTCTCTCCGAGGTTGAGCCCTCTGAGCCGGAGCCGCGCTCTGCCCTCCGCCAGATCGAGACCCTCGAGATCTAGCCCTGTGGTCCGGAGTCGAGCTCAGCCCTCCTCCGCCATGTGGAGTCTCTCCGAGGTCGAGCCCTCTGAGCCGGAGCCGCGCTTTGCCCTCCACCAGATCGAGCCCCTCGAGATCGAGCCCTGTGATCCGGAGTCGAGCTCAGCCCTCCTCCGCCACGTGGAGTCTCTCCGAGGTCGAACCCTCTGAGCTGGAGCCGCGCTCTGCCCCCCGCCAAGATCGAGCCCTACCTTTTCTGCTCAGGCCCCAGCTCGAGCAAAGATACCGGCGAACAAAGAAACGGCACCGCCACCCTAGGACGCCGGCGAGCCGCCTGAGAATCGCAGCAAGACGCCCACCATGCTGCAATAACTCCCCGCGGCTCCCACTTGCACCAGAAAAGGGAGGAGCCCTCCGATCGAGGCACCACGCCCTTCACCAACCACCTGAACCACCCGAAAGAGGGAGTCAACCAGGAGATTCGAATCCCGGGAGCGACGGCCCCCCAATCGAGGCACTGCCAGGCTTCTGGAATGAGGCGACAAGGAGGAATGTCAGAACACATGACAGTTTTTCTTAGCACGAATCCGAAAAGACATCCTGTCCACGGCACGGGACACCGCCGTACGTGCCTGCCAGCCTAGCGAAGGTCTCAAGGCGGGCACCCAACGGCCACCTTGGCTATAAAGAACGTTCGACATCCCCAAAAGGAGGGAGGTATGCGAATCAAAGACACCAACACAAGTGCAAGCTCAACCAGAGGGCAAAGCACCACCAGAAAACCCAGTCAAGGGAAGGAGAAAAGGCCACCTAGAGAATCCCTCTAGCTCGGTCACCATTCTTCTGACGCACTTACATCCCACTCTCACACTACTCACTCCTCCTAGCATGGAGTCCATCAAGAGGGGCTCGACCAGGAGGATCTGTTCCTCTGGATCGTCACTGACTGACCGTCGGAGTCCCCCCGTCGGAATCCCCGGCCTGGGTCACTAACCTCTATTTTGTAGGTCCGGAACCGCGAGACCGCCGGCAAGCGGAAGGAGCGCACTCCGGCGCTGACAGCAGCTACGGGCCATGATGATCCTGGCAACACCTTCCATTTCGGTGTAAGTGATAGTAAAGGCAATTATTGCGGCCTGGTGGGCGCCCTTCCATGGTCCTTGGGTGGCTTACCACCGTTCAAGAATGGTGGCGGTGTCCCCCAGCTTTCGGTCCCCTCGTCCTAAAGTGGGGCTGGTTTAGTGTGGAGGAACTCGACTTAGGCCAGGGCATCTCGACTTCGAGGGAGCCACATGGCGAAGGAGTCCGGGGAGAGCCGGAGCTCGACTTTAACTAGGGAGCCTCGACCTCGAGAGAGCCACCTAGCAAAGAAGTCCGGGAGAAGCCGGAGCTCAACTTCGGTCAGGTTGTCTCGACCTAGAGGAGCCACCTGGCAAAGGAGTCCGAAGAGAGCCGGAACTCGACTTCGACCAGGACGTCTCGACCTCAAGGGAGCCACCTGATGAAGGAGTATGGAGAGAGTTGGAGCTCGACTTCGACTAGGGCATCTTGACCTCGAGGAAGCCACCTGGTGAAGGAGTTCGAATAGGAACGTCTAACATGGCAACTTCTTCTGACGTGGCATCTGATTGGATCTCACCTGGATTCCATGTCAGCGATCCCACCACATCAGATGCAACTATAAATGAGCTAAATACAAATCAATTAAGTTTATCTCTTAAACTTTCGAATAATAATTTATTAAAATATTTCTAAAAAATAAATAATAATTAGAAATAGTCAAAATCATTTCCGGTCATATACAGAAATGTAAGAAAAACTAAGCTGAGGAAATCTCAAATTAAAAAAAAAAAATAACTACCACTAATGAGTGGTACAGTTGGTTGTGAGACTTTTCTCACAACCAGCTGGCAGGGGTTCGAGTCTTGGTTTAGACATATTTAGACGAGAAAGTCCGAGGATAAAATAAAAAATAGAAAAATAGTCCAAAATTAAAATAAAAAAAAGAAAAAAATTAATAAAATAATCTTGGAGCACCTGTTGACTGATGGTAGTGAAAAAGTTAGGGATATAATAATAAATCCCATTTACTCGGTTGACGTACTCACCTTCGGGTGGGGAATGGCTACGGAAAAATTAAAATGCGCCGTGTATCGAACATTCCCTGGCTGGGGTTGGGGGACCGTTTGGGAGTGGCCACGCCCGGGATATAACTCCTCCCCTACTTTTTGTTTACCAAAAAAAAACTCTAATTTATAATTACGGCTATATATATATATATGATATGGCTACATCACTGACGTGGAACGTGTGTCAGATCCAGCTGGATGCCGCCGGTGCCACGTGGATTTTTCTTTCAAAATTTTTCGCTTGGGAAGTGGCACCCCCGCTCCCTCGCTAGGTGGTGCCCTAAGACGGGTGTACTCATCTTCAGGTGGGGAATGGCTACGGAAAAATTAATATGTGCCATGTATCGAACATTCCCTAGCTGGGGTTGGGGGACCGTCTGGGAGTGGCCATGCCCGGGATCTAACTCCTCCCCCCCTTTTTGTTTACCAAAAAAAAAAAAACTCTAATTTATAATTACGGGTATATATATATGATATGGCTACATCGCTGACGTGGAACGCGTGTCAGATCCAGCTGGATGCCGCCGGTGCCACGTGGATTTTTCTTTCAAAATTCCTCGCTCGGGAAGTGGCACCCTCGCTCCCTCGCCAAGTGGCGCCCTAAGACAGGTCCACCTCTGCCAAGGATGAGCCGGGCTCTCCTGCTCCTTTGCCATGTGGCATCCCAAGACGGGTCCACCTCGGTCGAAGTCGAGCCTCTCTCTACCACTTCGCTAGGTGTCCACCCAGGAGGGGTCCACCTCGGCCGAAGCTGGGGGCCTCCTGCTCCCTCGCCAGGTGGCACCCCAAGCCGGGTCCACCTCTGCCGAGGTCGAGCCGGGCTCTCCTGCTCCTTCGCCATGTGGCACCCCAAGACGAGTCCACCTCGGTCGAAGTCGAGTCTCTCTCTGCCACTTTGCCAGGTGTCCACCCAGGAGGGGTCCACCTCGACCGAAGCTAGCAGCCCCTGCTCCTTCGCTAGGTGGCACCCCAAGACGGGTCCACCTCTGTCGAGGTCGAGCCGGGCTCTCCTACTCCTTTGCCAGGTGGCACCCCAAGACGAGTCCACCTCAGCCAAAGACGAGTCCACCTCGATCGAAGTCGAGCCTCTCTCTGCCACTTCGCCAGGTGTCCACCCAGGAGGGGTCCACCTCGGCCGAAACTGGCGACCCCCTGCTCCCTCGCCAGGTGGCACCCTAAGACGGGTCCACCTCTGTCGAGGTCGAGCCAGGCTCTCCTGCTCCTTCGCCAGGTTGAACCCCAAGACGGGTCCACCTCGGCCAAAGTCGAGCCTCTCTCTGCCACTTTGCTAGGTGTCCACCTAGGAGGGGTCCACCTCGGCCAAAGCTGGCAGTCCCAGCTCCCTCACCAGGAGGCACTGCAAGACGGGTCCACCTTTGCCGAGGTTGAGCTGGGATCTCCTGCTCCTTCACTAGGTGGCACCCCAAAACGGGTCCACCTCAGCCGAAGTCGAGCCTCTCTCTGCCACTTCACTCGGTGTCCACCCAGGAGGGGTCCACCTCGACCGAAGCTGGCAGCCCCTGCTCCCTCGCCAGGTGGCACCCCAAGACAGGTCCACATTTGCTGACGTCGAGCCGGGCTCTCCTGCTCCTTCGCCAGGTGGCAACCCAAGACGGGTCCACCTCGGTCGAAGTTGAGCCTCTCTCTGTCACTTCGTCAGGTGTCCACCCAGGAGGGGTCCACCTCGGCCGAAGCTGGCGGCCCCCTGCTCCCTCGCCAGGTGGCACCCCAAGACGGGTCCACCTTTGCCGAGGTCGAGCCGGGCTCTCCTGCTCCTTCGTCAGGTGGAGCCCCAAGACGGGTCCACCTCGGTCGAAGTCGAGCCTCACTCTGCCACTTCGCCAGGTGTCCACCCATGAGGGGTCCAGCTCGGTCGAAGCTGGCGGTCCCCTGCTCCCTTGCCAGGTGGCATCCCAAGACGGGTCCACATCTATCGAGGTCGAGCCGGGCTCTCCTGCTCCTTCGCTAGGTGGCACCCCAAGACGAGTCCACCTCAGCTGAAGTCGAGCCTCTCTCTGCCACTTCGTCATGTGTCCACCCAGGAGGGGTCCACCTCGGCAGAAGCTGGTGGCCCCCTGCTCCCTCGCCAGGTGGCATCCCAAGACGGGTCCACATCTGTCGAGGTCGAGCCGGGCTCTCCTGCTCCTTCGCCAGGTGGCAGCCCAAGACGGGTCCACCTCGGCTGAAGTCGAGCCTCCTTCTGCCACTTCGCCAGGTGTCCACCCAGGAGGGGTCCACCTCGGCCGAAGCTGGCAGCCCCTGCTCCCTCGCCAGGTGGCACCCCAATACGGGTCCACATTTACCAAGGTCGAGCTGGGTTCTCTTGCTCCTTCACCAGGTGGCACCCCAAGACGGGTCCACCTTGGCCGAAGCCGAGCCTCTCTCTGTCACGTCGCCAGGTATCTACCCAGAAGGGGTCCACCTCGATCGAAGTTGGCGGCCCTGCTCCTCCACCAGGTGGCACCCCCTGATGGGTCCGCCTCGGCCGAAGTTAGCCTTACTCTGCAAAGCCTCGGGGAGGCAGAGGCACGGTTCACGAGGTCACCACTAGAATCGGCGTGCGCCGCGTCCCGTACAGGGTGCCAGTATGGCCTGCAGCGGTACGCGGAACCTCGTTTACATCAGTTAAGCAGGGCCCCGCAATCGAGGAATAAGATCCTCGCAGGCAGGAGCCTGAAACACTGGAAACCCACCTTCAATGCCCCGAAAGGAGGGCTCCCGCACTTGGCTCGAGATCTCGCCAGTTTTTCCCCTTTCGTGACACGCGATGGATGAGGCGTGCCGGCCACTTAACTCCCGGACTTGAAGGATAAGGGGGAAGGATCGAGAGATCTCCGGAAGTCTCCGGGGAGGGGACGGGGGCTGAAGGCGGTCCGGCGGTATAAAAGAGATGGTAAAAGCAAACGTAAAGGTAAGCGGACAAGAGGAAAGAGTACCGAGAGAACGATCCTGGGATCCCAGAAGTCCTTAGGCACGAGCTCGGTGAACCCAGCGCAGGAAGCTGGGCTTCAACCCCTCTCTTCCTCATACTTCTTTCATCTAAATCTTCTCTAAGCACGGGGATCCTTCGAGAACCTGCCTTAGTGGACATGTTTCATCTTGCCGTTCTCTAACTTGATCGTCGGAGTGTCCCCGCCGGAACCTCCGGCCCGGGTCTCTGACCTTGTTTTGCAGGACCGGAGACTTGGAGATCTCGAGATAGGAGAATCCGAGAACTGGTGCCCGCTCACAAGCTACAGGCCACCGCGATAAGATCGGCAATAATATATATCTTATTTTAATTATTTTTAAACTACATATAAAAATAAATATAATAAAAAAATATAATATTAAAAAAATTGGTCATCGTACGGATTAGAAGCTAGTTTTAGTAATACAAGAAGAGAGAGAAAGTGAAGCGCACGGGGAGGGTGCACAACCTGCCACGAATGTATGGCACTCCTCTCTGTCTCTGCCCCCGCCTCCCAACTCGAAGCCCTCTCAATCCCAACAACCCCCGTCGCTTCGTCGTCTTCTTCGCTGCCTCTAATGTCTCCTTCGGAAGCCATGTCCTTGCCTGCCTTGACGTCCACGAATCGGAGTCAGACCGACCATTCGACCGACGGACCGACACCATAATATTATTAGATAAGATCAGATCCCCGAAGAGATCTCCCTCTTCTGCTAATTTTAATCTCTCTCTTCCTCCTCCTCTCTTTCATCTCTAACCGTTTACGCCTTTTTGCTGCATTACATCTCCCCTTCCCTCCTCCTCAAACAAAAAAAGTCCAAACGGAAAAGGGAGGGCGGTGAGAGAGGTGGATATCCGAAAGAGCGTGAAGAATAGGGGTGGAGGAGGTAGAGGAGCCGAGCTATGAACGCCGGTGGAGGGGGAGGGGCGAAGGATATCTCCGATTGCTACCATCCGATAACCCCAACCAACAGCAGTAAGACCCCTTTGATTTGGGGCATCCTCGGTGCCGGCCACTCCGGCGGCGTCAAGCCTTCCAACCGTCCCATGTTCATGTCCCGGGTCATTATCTCGTTCCTCGTCTTCATCTGCCTCATCTACTTTATATATAGTGCCAACCTCGTCCTCAACTCTAATTCCTTTCCTCACCGCCAACTCCCCTGCTCCACCACCGTCTCCGCCGTCGTCGATCCGGACCTCCACCTTTCCTCCTCTAATATCTCCGTCCATACGACCCCCTCGGCCAACAACATCAGCACCACCACGACAGCCGCCCGGGCCACGGCGGCCACGGGGCTCCAGCACGTAGTTTTCGGGATCGCGGCCTCCGCCAGCCTCTGGGGCCAGCGCAAGGACTACATGAAGCTCTGGTGGCGCCCCGGCCAGATGCGGGGCTTCGTCTGGCTCGACAAGCCGGTGGAGGAGCTCAACGACTCCGCCTCGGCCGCCGGCCTCCCCCCCTTCAAGCTCTCCGGCGACACCGCACGCTTCCCCTACACCCACAAGAAGGGCAGCCGCTCCGCCATCCGCATCTCCCGCATCGTCTCCGAGACGTACCGCCTCGGCCTCAACAATGTCCGGTGGTTCGTCATGGGCGACGACGACACCGTCTTCGTCCCCGACAACCTCGTCCGCGTCCTCTCCCAGTTCGACCACCGCCAGCCCTACTACATCGGCTCCGTCTCCGAGAGCCACCTCCAGAACATCTACTTCTCCTATAGCATGGCCTACGGCGGCGGCGGGTTCGCCATCAGCCGCCCCCTCGCCGCCGCCCTCGCCCGCATGCAGGACCGCTGCCTCCAACGCTACCCTGCCCTATATGGCAGCGACGATCGCATCCAGGCCTGCATGGCGGAGCTCGGCGTTCCCCTCACCCGCCACCCGGGCTTCCACCAGTTCGACGTCTACGGCAACCTGCTCGGCCTCCTCGCCGCACACCCCGTGGCCCCGCTCGTCTCCCTCCACCACCTCGACGTCGTCGAGCCCGTCTTCCCCGACGCCCCCTCTCGCGCCGCCGCCCTCCGCCGCATCTTCGACGGCCCCGTCCGCCTCGACTCCGCGGCCGTCTTCCAGCAGTCCATCTGCTACGAAGCCAGCCACCTCTGGACCCTGTCCGTCTCCTGGGGCTTCGCCATCCAGCTGGTGCGGGGGGTTATGTCCCCCCGGGAGATCGAGATGCCCGCCCGCACCTTTCTCAACTGGTACCCCCGCTCCGACTACACCGCCTATCCCTTCAACACCCGCCCGGTGGCTCGCAACCCCTGCCAGAAGCCCTTCGTATATTACCTCTCCTCCTCCGGCTACGACGCCGCGCGCCGGACCACCGTCACCGTGTACGAGCGTCACCGAGAGGTCTACCCGGCGTGCCGCTGGAAGACGAACAACCCCTCAGCCTTAGTCGACCGCATCGTCGTCTACAAGAAGCCCGACCCTTCTCTCTGGGACAGGGTAATTCTATATTAACATAAAATATCATTCTTATTTATATTAGTTAACGTAATTGTTTGATTCGGTTTGGTTTTAAATATATATTATGATAGATAGCGTTTGATGATGAAATGCTTCTTCTTCTTCTCCTTCTTGTTTGTAAAATGGGCAGGCGCCGAGGAGGAATTGTTGCAGGATAGTGTCGTTGCCGAAGAATGGGAAGAAGGAGAATAAGACGGTGACAATGGACGTGGGCGTTTGCCGGGAAGGCGAGATTAGTGAGATAAATTAGATTCATTTCTGTGTCTCGCATTTACTCCGTAGATCTTTAGTTTTTTTTTTTTTTCTTTCAATTGTTTTGGCATATACTTTTGAAATTTTATAACTTTTTCGTGATTCTTAGCCTGAAATGGTGAAGGGGCACATACGATGAAAGTAGATGATGAAACTTGAAAGAGAGAGATTTATTTCTGTATATTTTTGTTTGCCGTTATCTAGCGGCAAGGTCAAGCATTGTCAATTAATAGCTCAATTAATATTCTATTTCTAAGTGCCTCCCCTATAGATTCAGGTAGTCACGAGGGAAGGAAAATTTCCTGTGACACCGGTGGATGCTCTGGGTCCAGCCTTGCAGTTTATCTAGTCTGGTAGTCTAGTTGTATAAAGGAACAAGTGCGTCGGAGCACGGCTTTTTCCTGGCAAATCAAAAAGATTTCCAGGGTTATAAATCAAAAAGATAAAGGTGAACGGGATTCATTCCGTAACTTTTGTTTCTTCGAAACTTCTTTTACCGCCTTCAAAAAAAAAAAAATTTTCTTCCATCGCATCCTCGCATCATCACATGTGAGGAGATAAAAGTTAAAAACGAATGTAATGTCCATCTAAGAAAAGCGAGTATGCGTGTTAAATGCAATCCACCTGCTAATTGAGAAGGAAATTTAGAGGAGTTGGCTGGGGAAGTGGCGTGTGAGAGATAGGGAGCAAGAGTTGAGGCGCGGAAAGCGGCGGATGGGGGTGGCAATTTGGTAAATATAAGGTGCCACGGGAAACCAATGTTCGGAACTTCGGATCCTTCTGGGACGGTGGGACCTCAAAAACGGGTGCCGTCCTTGTCGGCCTATTGGCCGTTGATTATGGTGGCGATGGTACGTTGTCTTTTGCTCGTGATGCATCCACGTGGCTACCGTTTCGTTATAGTTGCATTATTTGGGTACTCGCGGGCCCGAATATTTGTGGCCGAGTGCGGAAATTCGGTGGTGGGGACGTCAAAGACAAGGTAGAGAGAGAGAGAACTATGGAGAAAGAGATACCGCCCAACCGAGGAGTCCGTGATCGTGACACTACGGGTTCAAGGCATGCACTTACCCTTTGGCTTAGGGCGTGTTGAGTCTGAACTTCTACGACCTTTTTTTTTTTTTTTTGAAATTTAATTTTCTAATTGTAACAGTTTTTTCTTAATTTTTTTTTTTTTTTAAACACTAATGTTATTCTTAAACTATTTTTTATTTTAAAATTTATAAAAATATCTTTTTAAAATATTAAACACGACCTATCTAATAATGTTTTTCTTGCGACATGCAAGAAAGGAGAAATGATTCATGAGTAGACTGTGATTCATCTCCTGTTATTATCAGGCTATGTCAATGAGCAGATCTTAAAGAATATATATATATATATATATACATCAAGGTAGTGTAAAGAGTTCTTTCTAAGTTAATCTATGAACTATTCAAAATATTCATAAAACAAGAATAAACTAAAAATTTTCATAAAACGAGGATAAAGAATTTTTCTTAAGTTTATCTGTTAGCTACTCAAAATCTTCATAAAACGCGGATAAAAGATTTTTTCCTAAGTTTATCGGTTAAGTACTCAAAAGCTTCATAAGATGAGGATAAAAGTTTTTTCCTAATTTTATCGGTAAACTATTTAAAATCTTTATGGATAAAGATTTTCTCTAAGTTTATCTAAAAACGTTTTACTTGAAATTTAATTCTTTGCCTAAGCTTACTAGTTTCAAAAGAACTCCCTTCATTACACTTATATCCAATAAATTATAAAAATCTGTACTTGCATCCAGTTAGACAAGTTTAGTCAAATCGTTTACCTTATACAAAAAATCAAAAATATCATTGAATAGAAAAAAAGAATACACATTTTTTTTAATATACTTGGATGGATATTTTCTCACTTAATTTTTTTTTGAATTGGCATTTAGATCCCATTTATGGTTAACGTTTGACTAACATTAAGTTATGGGTTAACGTATTGGATAAAAATAAATCTTAGAGAGATAAGTATAAGTTTTCGATCTATTAGATGTAAGTATAATTCTTCCATGATCTTTATAAAATTTTTTATAATTTACTCTACATTTTAATATATAATATTAAAATAATTTGATTTTTTTTTATTTGTAGATCTTAACTTGTATACTTCATCTATATTTATGTACTGTCATAGATATTGTAAACAAATACTTTCATCTATCCGTAGTTGAATATATTCTCTATTTATTTGTAATATGATTTTAGTTCTTATTTAGTTTTAAACAATGATGGTAAGGGAACAACAAAGAGAAAGGTTTTTTAGCATGCTACCCAGCTCATCCTCTACTTCAGGATATTGTATTACTTCTGCGAGGATGTTCTGGGTTACATGTCAAGCATGTCTACCGTAAAATCAACTTGGCTTGTGATTGGATGGCGCCTTTTATGATGAATCACTCTGGCAATGTTACCTAGACTACTTTAGCTGACATGTTAGAGAGATTTCGTGATATTTTACTGACTGATTTTATAGGATGTATATATTCTAGGGTTGTATAAGGTTTCCTTTAGTCTATAGTTGGGATTCTTTACTCTTTTTGTTTACTTTTATCATCATTTTTTTAATGACCATTTTCTTATGTCTTTGTAATGAGCTTTCTTAAATTTTTCCTTCTTTTATTGAAAGCCAAGATTTATTTGTTTAGAATACCATCACCAGATAATACAAATTATTATTATTATTATTATTATTATTATTATTATTATTATTATTACTATTATAGTTTTTATGGCGTTGATTATTGTATTTCTAAAAAACTGGGTCAAATGATATTTTATTAATAATTATTATTGTTGTGGCCAGAACGCTGACTTGGCACGAGGCAGCTGACGTGGAGTCCCCATCAGATGCCACGACAAGCTTTCAACATGAGCGCCTTTGCCAGGCTGAGCTTCTTTGAGGCAACACCTTTGCCCGCCAAAGGCAAGCTCCGTCCTCCGCCAGGTCCATTCCCGCAAGCCCAGAATACCTAGACCGGAGCCGAGTCCGAGTTCCCACCTAAGGCGGACCCCTCGAGATCGGGACCCATGGTCAAGAGTTGAGCTCAGCCTCCTCCGCCACGAGGCGCCCCTCCGAGCTCAGGTCCCCTGGGCTAGGTGGCACCCCGGCATCGAGCTCGTCTGAGGTCGGGCCCCGTGGTCAGGAGTCGAGCTCAGCCTCCTCCGCCACGAGGTGCCCCGCCGCAATCGAGCTCAGTCCGCCTTCGTCCTGCCGAGCAGCACCCAGGCGAGTCTACCGTGGATGGGCCCTGCCTCTCCAGCTCGGCCCTCTGTTCAAGCCAATACGCTGGCCGCCAAGGGAGCCATACCTCTCCTCCGAGGACAGTGGCGATGCTCTCGAGGGCCGTACGACACCAACCATGCCGTAATCAAGGCGCCATACCCTCCGCCGATCTGCCATACAATCGAAGAAAAGATCCTACCGAAGAGCACGGATTCCAAGACCGGTGGCTCGCCAATCGAGACCCTGACAGACTCGCAGGAGAGGGATAAGCAGAAGGAATGTCAGAAATCTACGAAGGCTTTCCCGACTGTCACAACAGGAGAGACGTCCCGTCCACGTCACAGTACCTCGTCGTACACGACAGCAGGGAGAGATCCCGAAGCAAACCAAGGTAGAAACTCCCATCAAAAAATAAGCAAAAAGGTATTGGCATCTAACCTCAAAGGGGGGATCCCTAGAGCATGCTTTCCAAAAAAAAAAAGAAAAAGAAAAAAAGGAACTAGAACGACATAAGGGAAGAAGGCCAGAAAGGATGGCAAGACCACCTCGGCCAACACCATTCCCAGCTCGTCCTCATCTTCCACTCACACTATATTCACTCCTCCTAGCGTGGAGCTCATCTAGAGGGGCTCGACCAGGACCTGTTCCCCTAGATCGTCACTGACTTGACCGTCGGAGTGCCCCCGCCGGAATCTCCGGCCCGGGTCACTGACGTTGCTTCCTTGCAGGTCCCGAGGCACTGGAGGCGTTCCCAGGCGGGCGGACGTGCAACACCCGACACCGAGAGCAGCTACGGACCACGATGATCCGGGCGGCAACAGTTATCATTTTATTTCGATAAACATAATATTTTAAAAAAATGACAAAAATTGAAATTGACATTACTAATTTTTTTATTTAATATAGAATAAGACCGAAGAATTCCTTTTAAAAAAAATAATGACCACGAAACTGCACCCCAGGCCTATCCATTCAAATCTGAGTTTTGAAGTAAAATCATTAAAAACTTTAAATCTTGCCAAACCATTAGCTGACTCATTTGCCAGCATTTCTTTGCTTTCATGAGTATCAAAGATCCGTTTGATAATTCTAATCATATTGGTCTGTAAATAAAATTTATTAAAAGAAATTAAGTTTTTTTTTTTTTTTGATAGAACAAAAAGATAAAAAAAATTATCTCGATATAGCATCCCATTCTAGTTTCTAGCCTGCTAGAACATGTTTAATACGGACCGTAATTTTTTCGTGTATCCTTTCCATCTTCCGGGATTTATCCGAATGGATGAATATGTCAACCTAGTCCCTCTACAAGATCAGAGTATCAATTGATCCGTCCTTCAATTACGTGTATCTAAAAAATTTAAAATTTTAATCGAATCATTGATCATTATTCGAATCTAAGATCAAGTAAAGATAAAACCAAATTTTTATTAACCATATTACCCGGGGTCATCCCTGAATTTAAGTTAAAAAGATAGAACGGAGACCGACTTTATGAAGTTACTACTCTAATCTCAGAAACCATTAAAAAAAACCGTGATTCAAAATATATTTTATTAAGGAGTGCGCATAGAGCCGCCAATAATTTCTAGAGTGACCACTGAATTTTTTTTTTTTTTTTGGGTTGATGAACACTAAGAATTCTTAAATGCTGGAGGGTAAATTTTCACAATTGACTTGACGTACAAGGAGCACTAAGAGCACTAAGTAAATGGAGGAAGGTGGAAGTTTTCATCATTGGATTAAGAATCCAATCGTCACCCGTGTGCTATTGCCATGAGAAACATGCACTCAGAGGCGGTGACTACTGCCAACGTCATGGCATATCCGACATAGGATATTGGCTCCGTTGTTGGAAAGAGCCGCTCACTAAATCTTGGATAGGAGACGTCCAGATTTTATCGAGACAAGGAAAGTAAGATTTTTTATCATGGATGCCGTGCATTCATGTCATCTTTTTCATCGTCTTTGATGATGGAGGGGTATTTTGATGAAGCAGCACGCGACGGGTAGGCACCTGGAGGAGCATGAATGCAAGCTGGTGGAGTTAGATCGCCGGTTCACCAGCATGCCGAGCTCTACTAGTGAGCCAGAGGGCTACGACGTCCATCTCCCATTCTTCCAAGAAATCCAAGCGGAACCGATCCCGCACCGGTTCTAGATGTCGCAGGTGGATCCTTACGACAGGACCACAGATCCCCTGGACCATCTAGAAAGCTACCGGACCCTCATGAGGATCCAGGAGGCCACCGACGCTTTGCTGTGCGTCGCCTTCCCCGCCACTCTGTGGAAGGCGGCTCGAGTATGGTTCTCCCATCTCGAGACGGAGAGTATTAACTCCTTCGCCCAGTTGGGGCAGAAGTTCGTGGCTCACTTCGACGTTTGTCGGAGGATGCCATGCGAGGCGGACAGCCTCTTTTCCATCAGGCAACAGGATCAGGAGCCGCTGCAGGATTAAATGGCTCGTTTCAAGGCTGCCGCGCTGGAGATCTACTGTTTGGAGGAGCCGGTCGCCATGCTGACCCTGAAGCGAGGGCTCAAGACCTCCGCTTGGCATACTCGCTCGACAAAAAGCCTCTGAAGTCTTACTCCGAGCTCCTCATCCGTGCCCAGAAGTACATCCGCGCCGAGGAGGCGGATCGTACCCGGCGGGAGCTTGACGGGAAGCCAAAGAGGATCGTGCCCACCGAAGCGCCTGGGGCGCGAAAGCCAGCACCGTTGGCTCAGAGCATCCGCCCTGGGCCGGGGCCAAGGAACACTCCTGTCCCTGAAAGAAATCTCACTCCCCTTATCGCTCCGAGGATGAAGATCCTCATGGAGGTCGAGGGCGAGACCTACTTGAGGCGCCCACCGCCATTGAAGCCGTCTGCCACCCGTGACAAGTCAAAGTACTGTCGCTTCCATCGCGACCACGGTCACGATACCGAGGAATGCCTCGACCTCAAGTGGGAGACTGAGGAACTCATTGAGAGAGGCTACCTCGGGAGGTATGTAGGGGGCAGATCCCAGTTGGAATCCCAGGCACTCATCGCCCTTCCACCAGTCCCACCGATCGATAATCGCCCAACTGAGAAGCCGGTGGGGATGATACACTGGGAGACTGGGAGCACCTCTAAGAAGGCCTTGGGGGGCAAGGAGCGAAAAAGCTCCCAAGTGTCCTGTGAGCCTGCCACACAATGCCCAGAGCGGTAACGGGCAAAGCACCATTCAACCTCGTCTTCGGCACGGAGATAGTAATTCCAGTTGAGCTCGGTGCGCTCCCTCCTCGACCTGGACCCCCTTGAAGAAACAGGGGTCAGAGCCTCGCTTTGGGTGGCAGCGCACCGGTAACAGGTCGCCCGACGTCATAATGCCCAAGTGAAGTTGAAGATCTTCTGACCTGGCGACCTGAGGCGTCTCAACCCAGAGAGCGCAGTAAATTCCCGCCGAATTGAGAAGGCCCCTATGAAGTGGCCGAGGCTCTCCTACGGAGAGCCCACTATCTCGAGGACCCGGATGGAACCAGATTCCCCCCGGACATGGAATGCTTGTAATCTGAGGAGTTACTGCCAATAGTGTAAGTTCCCCCTCCTTTTGAAATGAAGATCCTTTTCCTGTGCAACGGTTTATTTACCTTGCAGGAACATCAAAGATCGGACGACCTCCGGCACCGGCGAGCCCAGCTCCCCGGCAACAAAGACCGGACGACCACCGGCACCAGCGAGCCTAGCTCCCCGGCAACAAAGACCGGATGACCACCGGCACTGGCGAGCCCAGCTCCCCGGTATCAAAGACCGGACGACCTTTGGCACCGGCGAGCCCGCTCCCCGGCAACAAAGTCCGAACAACCTCCGGCACCGGCGAGCCCCGCTCCCCGGCAACAAAGTCCGAACGACCTCCGGCACCAGCGAGCCCAGCTCCCCGGCAACAAAGACAAGATGACCTCCGGCATCGGCGAGCCCAGCTCCCCGGCAACAAAGACCGGACGACCTCCGGCATCTGCGAGCCCCGCTCCCCGGCAACAAAGATCGGACGACCTCCAGCACCAGCGAGCACCGCTCCCCGGCAACAAAGACCGGATGACCTCGGGTACCGGTGAGCCCAGCTCCCTGGCAACAAAGACCGGATGACCTCCGACACCGGTGAGCCCCACTCCTCGGCAACAAAGACCGGACGACCTCCAGCACTGGCGAGCCCCGCTCTCCGGCATCAAAGACCGGACGACCTCCGACACCGGCGAGCCCAGCTCCCCGACAATAAAGATCGGACGGCCTCCGGCACCGGCGAGCCCAGCTCCCCGGCATCAAAGACCAAACAACCTCTGGCACTGGCGAGCCCAGCTCCCCGGCATCAAAGACCGGATGACCTCCAGCACCGGCGAGCCCAGCTCCCCGGCAATAAAGACCGGACGACCTCCGGCACCGACGAGCCCAGCTCCCCGGCAATAAAGACCGGACGACCTCCGGCACCAACGAGCCCAGCTCCCCGACAACAAAGGCCAGATGACCCTCTGGCACCGACGAGCCTAGCTCCCTGGCGAAGGACCTAAGAAGCCCTCAGGCACTCGACGCCTTCGAGCCCAGCTTCGAGACGCCTTCTCAAATCATCGACGTCCTCGAGCCCAGCTCCAGGACGACTGCCCAACACCGGAGCTCAGATCTCCAGCCAAGGGAACTCTCTCGACCACTGCGCCTACGAGCCCAACTCCAAGGCACCATCTCAAGTTCTCATCATCTTCGGGCCCAGCTCCAAGATGCCTGCTCGAGACCGGAGCTCAGACCTCCGGCCAAGGGCACCCCCGAGCCACGCAACTCGTCATCGACAACGCCCCCGGGCTCGGCCACACTATGATAGCCGAAGCCGGGCCCTGTCCTCCGCCAGGTCCACTCCCGCAAGCCCGGGACGCCTAGGCCGGAGCCGAGCACCAGCCTCCACCCAAGGCAGACCCCTCGAGATCGGGACCCGTGGCCAGGAGTTGAGCCTAGCCTCCTCCACTGCAAGGCGCCCCTCCGAGCTCAGGTCTCCAGGGCTGGACAACATCGTCGCCAATCAAAGACCGGATCCCACGACCCTCCGGCACAAAAGACCTGGGAAGCCCCCAGGCACCGGCGAGCCCAGCTCCCCGGCATCAAAGACCGAATCCCACGACCCTCCGGCACAAAAGACCTGGGAAGCCCCCAGGCACCGGCGAGCCTAGTCCCCGGCATCAAAGACCGGATGACCCTCCGGCACCAAAGACCGGACGACCCTCCAGCACCGGCGAGCCCAGCTCCCCGGCAAAGGACATGGGAAACCCCCAGGCACTTAGTGCCTCCGAGCCCGACTCCAGGACGCCAAGGCCTAGAACTCAGATTTCTAGCACCGCAATTCTCAAGCATCAATGTCCTCGAGACTGGCTCCGAGACACTAAGGCTCAAGACTCAGACTTCCAACACCAAGGATCTCAGCCTTCGACGTCTCCGAGCCCGACTCCAAGATGGCAACCACTGAATTATGCTCCTCAGTAGCTGAGTCCAAGGTTAACATCCTTCACCGGCATGACCTCGAGCTCAGCGCCGGGCCCGTGCCAGTTGAAGTCCTTGGCTCCCCTCCCGGACCTCCCTGCACCAAAAAGAAAGAAGTAGAAAAGAAAGGGAGAAGGAGAGAGAGGGGAGACATCCCACATTGCAGACGATGGAGATACCATGATTACAAAAGTGCATTTCATTACTGGGAGAACCAATTACATTATCTTCCGAGCCCTGACAGGTCGGGTGACCAAGTCAAGAAAAGCGAAAAAGTACAAGTACAAAAAGAAGAAAAATCCTATCCTAAGGGGCTGGCTCCTTCCCCGGGCGGCGCACCATTGGGACCTCTCCCTCCTCCACCTCCACAGGAGGAGCAGGTTCAACCGCTGAGGCCACTGGGGTCGGACCGGCTACCTCCGGCCGTGGCGCAGGTGCCGACCTCGCCGTCGTCGATGCCGGTTCCCCGGGGCTAGGTGTTTCGGAGGTCGCTGGAGCCCGAGCCTCGATTGGAGCAGCTCGCTGCCTTGCCGCCACCGTCGTCATTGCGGAGGAAGCCTTCTTCCCCGGACTCGAAGTGCGGCCAGCTGCTCCTCGGACAAAACTCCCCGCAGCTAGGACCGGCAGTATACGAACCCCTTGGTGAAGGAGTCCGTTGCCACTTCTCGGAAGTCCTTGAGGTACTCCGTGGTCGCCTTGAAGGCAGCCACAACATCAGTGGCTACCTTCTTTGCAGCCTTGGCCTAGCGCCGGACCTCTTCCAGCTCCGCCTTCAGGTGCTCGGACAGACAAACGGCCATCGCCAGCGCCTTCTCAGCAGTTTCAGTGGAGCGGTGGGAAAGAGCGGCCTTCTCCTCTGCATCGGCAGCTCTCTTCTTGACCGCAGACACCTTCTTCTCAATGGAGGTGGCCCTCTCTTTGGCCGCCTCCGACTCGGCCCGAAGCTCCTTCAGCCGAGCCCACTTGGACTCGAGCTCGTTGTCGAGCTCCTTCCTTATTTTGGTCGCTTCAGTAGATTCAGCCTGGAGGCTCTTCACCTTCTTGCTAGCCTCCCAAACCTTCGCATCCTTGCGGCCTACTTCAGCTTTGAGGGACGCGAGCTCGGCTCCTTGCTCTCTGTCCCTCCTTGTCCAGTTGCGGCAATAATCCCTTATGAGGATCAGCTCCCGCCCTTGCTGCAGTCGAAAGAGCCAGGTCAGCAACAGACTAATAAAGAAGGAGACAGAAAGATGTCAAAGTCAAGGGGAACTACTTACGGCATACAGCTGGGCGAACGACACTATGATGATGTCATCGAGGAGTCGCCCACTCCCCTCGTGCCTGTCGCATGACTGGACCGAGAAGTCCATCATGCACTCCGCCAGGCTCACGTCCTTTATCAAGGACATGTTCGGGCCCAGCCGGAAAGGGACTCGACGGTAGTCCCTCTCCCGTGTTCCCGTCGGTTCGGCTCCTTCAGCGGTAGAAGGCTCCCTTGGCGCCAACTAGGAGATTGGCACCACATCGGACCGGACTTGGGGCACCGGCATGACTTCTTGCACCCCCCATCCTCCTCGGCACTAGCGACCTCCGAGGAGGGGGGTGCCGACCTGGCAGCAGCGGTGGCTGACCTCGCATGGACAACCACCTCGAGCTCGGACGCCGCTATGGGAGGCTCCGAGACGGGCTCGGCCGCCCTCTTTCGCCTGCGCTCCTGTACCGGCGCATTCGTCTCCGCCTACACCAGCACGTCCGCCCCAGCCGGCACCGACCTCGCCCCGTTCTTAGCTCGGGCTCTCTTCGATGCTGGCTCGGCAGCCTCAGTGGCCTGCTCCCACTCCTCGAAGAACGAGAGCAGCTCGTCCATCGAGAACTTCATTGCTGCACCAAGATAGAAACAAGGTCAGACCCCAAAAAAAAAAGAAAAAAGAAAAAAAGAAAAAAGAGAAGAAGAAAAAGAAGGGGATGGCCAAGTGGGACTCACCCGACTCCAATGTCGGGCCCACCCCAGCCTCGCAATGATTTTGTTCGGACAACAAAACCTCGAGCGAGGGGATCTCCGTCGATCTGAGCTGCTTGTACAGTTTGACGTCGGTCTCCTCGACAGCAGAGTTCTGGTTTGGAGACCGATCTAGGTCACTCCAGACCCAGTCAGCCCCCTCTACGAAAGCAAAGAAAAACCTACTCTTCCATCCCTTAATGGAAGAGGGAAGGACAAACTTTATTCCCTGAGAGCGGGAGGAAAGAGACCACCACCCCTCCTCGGTGGGGTGGCGTTTCAAGGTGAAAAATGTCTTAAAGAGAGAGAAATGGGCAACAATCCCATGGAAATGACACAAGACTATGAAGGCAAAAATGGTCCTGACGGCGTTGGGGACCAACTGAGCCGGGATGAGATGATAGTTGGCCAGAAATGAAAGGAAGAAGGGGTGAAGAGGAAAACGGAGGCCCCCAGCGAAGGCCTCCTCATAAAGGGCAATATGCCCAGGACCACTGGAAGTCACCCACTCCCCGGGACGAGGAACGGAGAGACGGACATACTCGGGAATCCCGTAGGCTTCCTGGATGGCCAGCAGATCTTCAGAGGTAATTGCCGAGGAAATCCCTCCGGGACCCATCGATCGAGAAGGTTCAGGCTCAGGAAGGACTCGAGGAGGAGGAGAAGACCCGGATTCCCTGATGATTACTGGACCCGGGGTGGATCGCCTACTAAACTCGAACCTCGCCGCCTCCATCTCCTCGTCAGAGGAAGAGGGAGTCCTCAGCCGGGAGGGTTCGGCTTCGGCTTGGCGAGAAGGATGGAACTCCGGACCAAAGCGATCCATGGAAGGAAGAGACAAGAAGGAAGAAGAAAAAGGACAAGAGGGACCCTAAAATGACTCCCACGAGACGAGAAGAGGAGGCTAACCTGCAGAAACTCTAGGAGGACGCCGACAGCCAAAGGGGAAGAGGGAGACGGAGAAGCTCCTGCAAGGTACTGGGCACGCGGAGTTTGAACGAGGGTAAGATTCGAAAAAACTTCCCCTCATTCCAGAACTACCTGTGCCCGACCGTACCTTTGCAGCCCCATAGAAGGTGCCCGCCGCATGTCGACCATCCATTAGGCCCGTGCGCCCATCCGGCCGTGGTCGCTATGACTTCCGTGCCCGCCTTGACAGCCCCCCTCCTGCATGGCCACGTGGCATCCTCCCACAAGCTCATAAGACCCCAGAGCGAGGCGCCGCCGATTTTAGCCATTATTGTACCCGATTTCTTCGCCTTTCCATGTCAGCGCCATAATTACGCCCTTCATCCCAAGTGCCACGCGTCAATGGGCCTTGGGCGTGGGGGGCAAATGATGTGGCCAGAACGCTGACATGGCACGAGGCAGCGGACGTGGAGTCCCCATCAGACGCCACGACAAGCTTTCAACATGAGCGCTTTTGCCAGGCTGAACTTCCCTGAGGCAACACCTCTGCCCGCCAAAGGTAAGCTCCGTCCTCCGCTATGTCCGTTCCCGCAGGCCCGGAACACCTAGGCCGAAGCGGAGTCCGAGTTCTCACCTAAGGCGGACCCCTCGAGATTGGGTCCCGTGGTCAGCAGTCGAGCTCAGCCTCCTCCGCCACGAGGCGCCCCTCCAAGCTCAGGTCCCCTGGGCTGGGTGGCACCCCGGCACCGAGCTCGTCTGAGGTCGGGCCCCATGGTCAGGAGTCGAGCTCAGCCTCCTCTGCCATGAGGCGCCCTTCCGCGACCGAGTTCAGTCCGCCTCCGTCCTGCCGAGCAGCACCCAGGCGAGTCTACCGCGGACGGGCCCTGCCTCTCTAGCTCGGCCCTCTGTTCAAGCCAATACGCTGGCCGCCAAGGGAGCCATACCTCTCCTCCGAGGACAGTGGCGATACTCCCGAGGGCCATACGACACCAACCATGCCGCAATCAAGTTGCCATACCCTCCGCCGATCTGCCGTACAACCGGAGAAAAGACCCTACCGGAGAGCACGGATCCCAAGACCGGCAGCCCACCGATCGAGACCCTGACAGACTCGCAAGAGAGGGATAAGCAGAAGGAATGTCAGAATCTACGGAGGCTTCCCCGACTGTCACAACTGGAGAGACGTCCCGTCTACGTCACGGTACCTCGCCGTATACGATAGCAGGGGAAGATCCCGAAGCAAACCAAGGTAGAAACTCCCGCCAAAAAATAAGCAAAAAGGTATCGGCATCTAACCTCAAAGGGGGGATCCCCAGAGCATGCTTTCCAAAAGAAAAAAGAAAAAGAAAGAGAGGAACCAGAGCGATACAAGGGAAGAAGGCCAGAAAGGAGGGCAAGACCACCTTAGCCAACACCATTTCCAGCTCGTCCTCATCTTCCACTCACACTATATTCACTCCTCCTAGCGTGGAGCTCATCTGGAGGGGCTCGACCAGGAGGACCTGTTTTCTTGGATCATCACTGACTTGACCGTCGGAGTGCCCCCGCCGAAATCCCCGGCCCGGATCACTGACATTGCTTCCTTGCAGGTCCCGAGGCGCCAGAGGCATTCCCAGGCGGGCGGACGCGCAACACCCGATACCGAGAGCAGCTACGGGCCACGACGATCTGGACGGCAACCGTTATCATTTTATTTCGATAAATATAATATTTTAAAAAAATGTCAAAAATTGATATTGACATTACTAATTTTTTTATTTAATATAGAATAGGATCGAAGAATTCCTTTTAAAAAAAATAATGACCACGAAACTGAACCCCAGGCCTATCCGTTCTGAGTTTTGAAGTAAAATCATTAAAACCTTTAATTCTTGCCAAACCATTAGCTGACTCATTTGCCAGCATTTCTTTGCTTTCATGAGTATCAAATATCCATTTGATAATTCTAATCATATTGGTTTGTAATTAAAATTTATTAAAAAATAATAAGTTTTTTTTTTTTTTTGATAGAACAGGAAGGTAGAGGGAATTATCCCGATGTAGCATCCCATTCTGGTTCATATCTCGCTAGGTCATGTTCAATACGGACCGTAATTTTTTCGTGTATCCTTTCCATCCTCCAAAATTTATCCAAATGAATGAATACGTCAGTCTAGTCCCTCTACGAGATCGAAGTTTCAACTGATCCATTCTTTAATTATGTGTATCTAAAAATTTTAAAATTTTAATCAAGTCATTCATAAGATCATTATACGAATTTATGATCAAGATAAAACGAGACCTTTATCAGCCGTACTATGGGGATTTTTTTTTTTTTTTTTCATTCCTGAATTTAAGTTAAAAGATAGAACGGAGACCCTACTCTAATCTCAGGAACCATTAAAACAAACCGTGATTCAAAATATATTTTATTAAGGAGTGCGCATAGATCCGCCAATAATTTCTAGAGTGACCACTGAATTTTTTTTTTTTTTTTGGGTTGATGAACACTAAGAATTCTTAAATGCTGGAGGGTAAATTTTCACAATTGACTTGACGTACAAGGAGCACTAAGTAAATGGAGGAAGGTGGAAGTTTTCATCATTGGATTAAGAATCCAACCGTCACCCGTGTGCTATTGCCATGAGAAACATGCACTCAGAGGCGGTGACTACTGCCAACGTCATGGCATATCCGACATAGGTTATTGGATTACCGTTTGGATTTTCATATTTATTTATTTATTATTTTTGATAAAATGACATATTCTATTCAGATATAACAAAAATGAATATAATTCAAAAAATTAAAAAGTATAATATTACGTAACTATATAGAGCCGTCTACCAAGATGGTCAAAAAAATAAAATCAAAGTGATTGGCTATGTGCATTGCAATCCAATCAGCAACAGAATTGACCTTCCTAAAGATATGCCATATCATGAGAGAAGTGTATCCTTGAAAGAGAAGATCAATATCCCAAATGATAGGATGAGAGGATGGGAGCCTCAGAGTCTGGTGAATCCAGGAGATCACCGTAGCCGAGTCGCCCTCAATGATAAGGTAGTCTAGGTGAAGGATCTGGCGCGCATAAGCTATACCTGCCCATGCCGCATACAGTTCCACCGGCGACACCAATGGATCCTGGAGGTGGATACCTTTAGCAATCAAGAAGCCTAGTCGAGGACCACGGATGACGAAAGCTACTGCTCCTTGTCCTCGATGAAGACTCCTGTCAAAACTTACTGTGAAGTGGCTCGGAGGAGGGGGTTCCCAGGAGATAAAAACCTAACGGGACGCTCGATGAGCGGGACGGGAATCCCAGGTCTCTAGCGACATCACAGAAGCAAGGTACTCATAGGTATGGATCCTAGCTCTCTCGATAATCAATCTGACGGAGACAGTGATTGAGGCAAAAATCATCTGGTTCCTAGAAAGCTAGATGTGGTAAGCAATATAGACCAGAAAGGTGGCGTGAGGGTGTGCCATGCCAGGGGTGAGGAACCCAAGAAAGGTTCCCCCAATATCCTCCTTGGAGAGAAACTCGTGAAAACCCACCAACCTCCAAACCTGGGCAGCCCGTGGATAGAGGAACAGGACATGATCCTAAGTTTCCTTATCCGCCCCACAAGCCGGGCAATGAGAGAGGAGATGGAGGCCTCTAGCAGTCAAGTAGTCACGTGTGGGTAGACGACGCCAGATCAGCTTCCATAAGAAAAGGAAGACTCGTGGGTGTACTGGGAGCTTCCAAACCCAACTTATGTGTCTCTGGGATGGTAACTACTCAGGGGCACAAATGGCCATCAGGTCAGATAACCAAGCATGAGGAGTAGTGGATCGTCTCCAAACCCTGGTGTCTGGGCAGGGATGGACTGGCAATATGATAGACAGTACTCTACAGCCCAGCGTTTCCCCGAATATGGTGAAGACAACAACAGAGTCCCAGCAAGAATAGCCAAGCATCATACGATCTGCAATGGATATGGTGTCCGGGATGGCCGTAGATATAAAAGTGGGCCATCTGGCCAGAGGGATATCAGAGATCCAAGGATCCAACATGAAGCTGGTGGTCCTGCCATCTCCAAGGATGAAGGATATGTGGGGGACAATACTATCCGCTCTAGCCATGATTTCTCTTTAGAAGACTGAACAGTACCTCGAAGGGATGCGAGTAGAGAAGGGCGGAGCCTGAGGATTACCATATCTGGCTCTCATCATAGAAGACCACATAGTGTCAGGAGTCAGGTAGAATCTGGCGACATGCCTTCCCAGAAGGGCCTCCCTTCTAGCCATAAGAGAGTGGATACCGAGGCCGCCATTCTAGGTAGGCTGGCACACAGTCTGCCAACTAATCAGATGAATCATTCGACGCTTTGGTGAAGAGCCCCAGAGAAAGGCACGAATCATTCGTTCCAGTTTAAGGATAGCAGCTTTAGGGATCACTGCATTAGAAAGAAGATAAATAGGGAGTGAGAGAAGGACTGAGCGAATAAGGGTTATCCTCCCCATCATTGATAGTAGTCTGGCCTGCCAGCCCTTAATCCTTTCCTAGACAACCTGAATCATTGGAGCAGATTCATACATAGTCAGTCTGGATCCAGTGATTGTGACGCCAAGGTATCGGAGAGGACCCTGCCGATGGGTAATCCCTAGAATATCCAGAATAGAGCTCCTTATAAAAGCAGGTGTCTTTGGGCTGAAATAGATTCATGATTTCTGCATGTTTACTCTCTGTCTCGAAATCATACAATAGTCCTGGACCACTCGCCGAAAGCCCCGGGCAGCGGTTACCGAGGCCCGCCCAAGGAGCAAACAATCATAAGCAAACAAGAGGTGCGAGATTAGTGAAGCTCCAGGAGCAGGGATATAAAGCTGGATAACCAAGTCCTGCACCGCCGTTTTCAATGTTCTAGACAGGTGGTCAGCACAAAGTATGAAGAGAAAGGGAGATAGGGGACAACCTTGTCGAAGACCAACAGTTGAGTGAAAGAATTCAGTGGGAGTTCCATTCACTAGAAGAGAAAATGAGGGTGTGTGAATACAGGCCAGAATTCTGGAGATCCATAGTGGGTGAAATCCAAAGTCCTGAAGGGCAATCCGTAGGAAATTCCAATCAACACAGTCGTAAGCCCTCTCCATGTCAAGCTTGATAGCCTCGTTGAAGATCAGACATGAATTCCTGTGCAATAAGAACGTTGTCCGAAATACTTCTGCCAGCAATAAAAGCACCTTGCTCAGGGCTGATCAGCTGTGATAAAAGAGGCGCCATTCTGCTAACCATTACTTTGGCACACAATTTGTATAGAGTATTACACAAACTTATCGGACATAAGTGGCTGGAGTTGTGGGCATCGAGACGTTTAGGAATAAGAGCAACATAAGTCTGCTTCCAAGTAGCCGGCATCCGTCCAGCAATGAAAAATAGTTGAATTGCAACAACAAGTTCTGGCCGAATGATATCCCAGTATCTCCGATAGAAGAAGGAAGGAAAGCTATCAGGGCCCAGTGCTTTGTCCTCTCCAATCGACCAAAGGGTAGAGTGCACCTCATCCTCAAAGACCAGAGAAATAAGCACAGACTTCTGGATAGAGGAGACAGTAACCATAGGTGGGGAAGATGGAATAGAAAGATGGGATCTAGAAGAGACCGACCATCTGGAGGAGAAAAAATGGAACATCTCTTTCTGAATATCTTCATCATCTTCCAGGCACCGTTTGTCATCGGAGCGTAAGGCTCTAATTCTGTTCCGGTGTCTGTGAATGATGGTAGCTCAGTGAAAGAAGCTCATATTTTTGTCCCCCTCCTATAACCACTGGACTCGTGATTTCTGTCTCCAAAGAACTTCCTGGTTGTGCAAAACGGAATGATGCAAAGATAGCTGAGTGCGGAGTGCAGCTATGTCCTCCTCATCTAAGCCCCCCTCCTTGTCTTCCTTCTCTTGGAGAACCGTTATCGAGTTCTCTATTTCTTCCAATCTCCGGAAGATGTTTCCCACTTCAACCTTGTTCCATCTGAGCAGTCACCGCCTGAAAAGCTCTAATCTTTTGGAGATCCAGTAAGCAGCGTCGTCCCTGATAGGCATCCTCCAGACTTCATTGACAATGTCCCTGGCTTTGTGATATGACAGCCAAAATTTCTCAAATCTGAATGGGGTGAAACACCTCTGCACCATGTCAGTGGATAGCAGAAGCGGGCGGTGATCAGAAGAAATGCGGTTGAGATGTCGCACAGAGAACTCCGAAAAAACCCCGATCCATGAGGGGGTGGCGAAGAATCTGTCGATTCTTTTCCAAACCCTAGCATTGCCAGATCAGTTATTGCACCAAGTGAAATGGGGGCCCATGAATCCCATATCCACCAATCCATTATTATGGATAAATCCAAAAAATTTTCTAGAAGCCACATCATCCACAAAAGGGCGACCACCTCTTTTCTCTTCTACCCGATCAATACAGTTGAAGTCACCCGCTATGATAGTGGGAAGACCCAAATCAGCTAGGATGGAGGCCTCCTCCCACACCACCTTGCGCTCCCGATAAGAAGGCTGGCATTGATGCCACACAGAAGCCAAGTCGGACTGTTGGGTTCCGAGATCATAATTGTCACCAGCTATGATGAGCGATGGAACACATCAATTTTGGTCGCTTCCTTATCCTAGGTGACAATGATGCCTCCTGATCCTCCCTATGACTGGATTGAGTAAAAGCCCCAATCCCGAGGAAAACGGTGCCGGATATAGTCGAGGCCCAAACCAGACAAGCGTGTTTCCAAAAGAACAGTAATAGCAGGATTATGTAAATGCAAAAAGCAAAAATAAGTAGATAAAAAGGAGGGCTTTCCGGCTCCCCTAACATTCCAAACCAAGGTTTTCATCAGAGGAGATTAGGGTAAAGCAGGACTCCGTCCCTCTACACTCTCAGTTTCTTCAATCATCATCGAGGCAAAAGCAGTCTGACCCACGACAAGCAAGGCCTGTTGGATTTTCTTAACTGTTGTATTATGATCTGTGATCTCAGGAGGAGTCCTTTGGGGTGAGGTAGCCATAGCAGGTTGGTGAGAACCCTGAGGCCCTTCAGGTGAGGTAGCTTTAGCAGGTGATAGGCAACCCTGCACAGAAAGTTCCCCTGCCTTCGAAGGAGCAGGGGAAGTTCCAGAGGAAGGAGCTCCCATAATAACACCACCCGAATTAATCCCAGCACACCCTTCAACATTCCCAAACCTCCCATCCCCCCCAGGGTAGCTAGAAGAATCCCCACCAGCAGGGGACACAGAGCCTCCCTTCAACACTCCCGAAGAGCTCCCAGATCCCATCCCTACTACCGAACGCCCCAAAAGTTTAGAATCCCCACCCTTCCTCTGTTTACCCTTATACCCCCTTAATTCCTTTTGACAGCTCTCACCCCGCCCATCCCCTGTATGGACTATCATCCTCCCAATCCTCACAGTCGCCCTACTTCCCTCCCCTGGGCTCCCCTGGCCCTCCAGCCGAGAAACAGATAAGGGAGTAACCGAGAGTACAGGCAACCCATCCTGGGTTGATTTAGAGACATCCTTAGCATCCACCATAGGAGAAACAGGGGTATTGACCTGTTTGGAAGATGCCAGCGCCAATATTGGTGAGGCAGCACATTGAGGAGACTGAGAAGAAGTGTTGGGAGGGCTACGACTCCTCTTGAGCGAGACCGAACCACTTTCCACCATCTGGCGGTCCTTCAATTCAGCCTCCTCCGGCAGTCCCACCTCCATGCAGGCAACCAATGGTCCAAACAGACCTCCAGCAACCTAGAGTCAGGGCTGTCATGAGCTTAATTTTTGGAAGTCTCCGGGGAACTTTCGGCGGGCAACCTTGGCTGGCTTTTGCCAGCCCTCAGGGTGCGGGGGGGAGCTGGGGGTGGAGGAAGGTGGCGTAGAAGATGATCGGGAGTGGGGGGGGGGGAAGAGGATGGGGGGTCCGATGACGATGAGGGTGGTGCCTTAGCCTTTCCTTGCTCTCTATGAAGTTTCCTATTCCCCACTTCCGGCCAAGGCAGCTGCACCCGGGATGTCATCATCCACGACCCAAAGATGGATCGGTCTTCAGCCTTACCCTCTAGCCCTCCGGTCCACACTCGGTCACCATGTTGTTCGGCTGGAGTGGGAGTCCCCTAGGACCCTCCCTGGTTGCTCTATCCGAGTCCCCATATTCTTCAACCGTGTGACCAATTCGGCCACGCATGAAGCAAACCGTTGGGATGTTCTCATACAGAAATCGCTGCCAGAAGATTTTCTTCTTCCCTCGAATCATGACGTCGGGTGCAAGAGGCTTCGAGGCATCAAGTTCAACCCGAATCCTAGCATACCCGGTTTTCCTAAGTAGATCCGTGAAGTTGTCGCTGGAGAGAGGGTTTCCAGCTTCAACCGCCACCGCCATGATCGTCGAGGGAGTCCAATATTCGAGAGGCAGTTCCGGCAGCCGCATCTAGACGACAGTCCTCTGGATCAGCTCACGATCAGGTTGGAAATCCAGCTCCCACCTCTCAAGGGCCAACAGTTGGTCGATGATGAACCAGGGACCGCTTGCCAGCACCCGAGTGCAGTCCCCTTCATTGTTGAGCCTGAGGACCAAGTGATCGCTGGCTACTGGGAAAACTTCAAGATCATACGGCAAGCTCAGCCGAAGCCGAACCTCCTTGATGAGTCCGGCCGCTACAACACGGCGGCCCAAACTCCGGAAAACCACCGTCTTCTCCTCCCACAGCCTCCGGGAGTCCTCCATAGCTGATTCCGGCAGCTGCTGTACCTTCGAAAAGATAGCCTGGAGCCGCTCAATCTCCATTTCGGAGATTTCATGGTGAGTCCACACCGAAGCTCGGGAGGGCCCCCTGCACCACGCGAGCCCATGTTCGCTCCCCGTCGACACCACCCTCCGATTCAGAGGCTTCCTTGCCACTGCTCCTATTCTTATCACCCATTTCCAGCCTTCCGTACACTCAAACCCTCAAAGAAGCACGAAGAACACAAAGAAAAAGCAAAGAAAAAGAAAGCACGCATCCCAAGTCACTGGCGACCGTACTCAGCGCTCTTCTCGATTTTTTTCCCCATTTTCATATTTATTTAGATTATCCTATCCATTTTCATATTTATTTAATAAAAAAAAAAAGTTAAAATCCAGTACAGCTACTTCCAAGAACCTCCCTCCCATCCCTAGATTTAATCAAGTCAACCATTATAATCTTGGTCAAACTTGCACCAAATAAATATGAGATAGGGTCCTATCCAACTATACTACCATTTTGACAGTATTTTCATATTTATTCAATAAATAAAAATATGAATACTACATAAATTTTAAAATTTATATTTATAATATTTTATTAGATATAGCAATAAATAAGATATCGATGATATCTATATTTTTTCTAAATGAGAGTATAAATCTAAAGCAAAATTTGATAAAAATAATATTATTTTGAGGGAAAGATAAAATATATTTTTAAATTATGTAATCTACTGTATATATATGTATATATGCATGTATGTATTTGTTTTAAAGAGATGAGAGAACGACAAGTTGCTTATACAGAGAATTTATATAAGTGTCACTCTTTATTTTTATTAAATAATGTGGTTAAATGGCCGTAGAGTTTCAAATGCAGGGAAACCTAAGGTTCGGCCTGAGGACGTCAATATGGTTTAATAAACCTTTTGGACTTAGGCCTTAGATGGATGGGTTAGAAAAATTTCTCTCTTGGAAGAACTGTCTTTGTTCCACTAATAAAATCCAAAGTGGTGGTCCTAGGTCTTCCATCATAGAAGGTGCTTTATCTTCGAGAGACAACTGTAGTTAAAAATAAATAAATAAATAAATAAAAATCCTGAGTTAGGCCATATTGGTTTTGAGCTATTTCTTTGTTGTTTTATTTTTGATGGTAACAAGAGGCTGAGAACAACAGGTTTGGAGCTATTTCTATTGACCTCAATCATCCATCCGGTGGCAAGAGATTGAGCCCAATGTTCACATCGCCGGCACTCAGAATTCCCTCACTATTATTATTCAGCCCCTTTGATCAGCCGTTTTACTTTCACACTGCCTGCCAACAGCTATCAGCACGGCTGGTCGGCACCCCTCCAACCAACACGTCTTCAATTGTGGTCCGGGCCGCTCAGCCTGTCAGCTTCTACTTGCATTGTTGGCTTCCAACTTTCCAATGGGCAAACCCACATGTCAGTGCCCTCAAATTCAACTTCAACAAGGCATTTGGTCCCTCTCAATGAAGCTATATATCAACGGGTCAGATCCTAGGTATTCAAATCCAAATTTGACTTTGATTACTGAACCCAGATTCGGATCCGAATACTCTACGAATCTAGTTTTGAAATACCAAACTTGGATCCAAGACCCGAAACTCATTCAAAGATCTAACAGCTTTATTTTTTTTTTACCCTTTTTTTTGAATATTTTGAGCTATTAGATCTTTAATATAATAGCTCAAAATATTCTTTATATATATATATAATATTATTATATTATATTATTTAAGTCTCGGATTTATCTGATGTATATATTAAATATCCAAATCTTATCCATTTATATCATAGTTAAATGAGTCTGGGTCTGGATCTGACTAAATGGATCCTATATTAGTATCAGGCCAGCATGTATTGGATAAATATCCATAGATTTCAAGACTGGATCTAGTCCGTTGACAGTTCTACCTCACAAGTTCAACCTTCTCTCAATTGGAATTGCGAAAGATGAATTCTCCTGGTTTGGTCATGGTGGATTCTCAGCCAAGTCTGCAATATCTGCATGGCTTCATTATGTTCGGAGGACTTTAAAGATGGGGAAGGGCTTGAGAGGTTGTTTCTTTTGCCCAACTCTAAATTCAAATCACTCAAAACTCCATCGTCCATCTATCTGAATAGATCTCAAAGCGAGCATTGGATGATCTAACAATGGATTCATGCAAAGCAAAATGAATCCTTAATGAAGGATATAGCCCGAGTCCAACCTAAGTCGTGGACAAGGGAGATACCTAGCACCTCATAAGCTAGCACAACTGATGAATTTTGAGTAAATATGCATGATACAACTATTATTGATATGTCATCGGTGACATCCTGAACTGTCATGTGTACCACCGGTGAAAGCGCACCCATGTATGCTTAAAGAGAGTCAGGAGCATGGCCCGCTGACCAGACACTCTCGCTGTGAATGACTAGCCATGTCCGAGATGGGTCGTAGGGGCGTGCTGAGTCCATCTCAGTCCACATATGCTCTTGCTCTTACATTCACCGGAGTACCATAGCCCTCTTACTCCAACTGCTATACACTCTCATTTTTTTATCATTGACTTGAGCATTGTTGCCGCCAAGATCGTCGTGGCCCGTAGCTCTTGTCGAGGTTGGATCACCCAGCTGGTTCTCTTGGGATGTCCCGCACCTTCGAGCCTGCAAAAACGAGATTAGTCACCCGAGCTGGGGATTCCGGTGGGGGCACTCCGACGGTCAAGTCAGTGACGATCCAGGGGAACAGGTCCTCCTAGTCGAACCCCTCTTGATGGACTCCATGCTAGGAGGAGTGAATGATATGAGAGTGAAGTGCAAGTGTGTCAGGAGGATGGTGGCCGAGCCAGAGGGATTCTCTGTGTGGCCTTTCTCCCTTGACTTGCTTGGATTTGTGGTGTGTTGCTCTGTGGTTGAGCTTACGCTTGTGTTTTCACTTGCGTACCTCCCCCCTTCTGGGGGTGTCGAACGTCCTTTGTAGTTTAGGTGACCGTTGAGCGTCTGTCTCAGGACCTTCGCTGGGCTGCCAGGCACATGCAACGGTGTCCCGGGCCGTGGACGGGACGTCTTTCCCGATTTATGATAAGGGAAGCTATCATGTGTTCTGACATTCCTTCTGGTTGCCCTATTTCGGGAAGCTTGGCAGAGCCTTGATTGGGGGGCCGCCATCCCTGGGATTCGAATCTCCTGGTTGACTTCCTCTTCCGGGTGGTTTAGGTGGTTGGTGAAGAACGTGGCACCTCGATCGGAGAGCTTCTCCCTTTTCTGGTGTAAGTAGCGGTCGCAGGCAGTTATTGTGGCCTGGTGGGTGTCTCACTACGATCCTCGAGCGGCTCGCCGACGTACTAGGATGATGGTGTCGTCTCTCTCCTTGTCAGTACCTTCATCCGAGCTGGAGGGTTGAACTGGAAGAGCAGGGCTCGGCTCCGGCCCGGGAGGCTCGACCTGATGGAGGAGGGCTGAGCTCAACTTCGACTCAGGGGGCTCAACCTCGAAGGGGCTCGTCTCGGCAAAGGAGGACTTGACTCCAGCTCGGAGGGCTAGACCTTCGAGGGGCTCAACCTGGTGGAGGAGGGTCGAGCTCGACTCCGGTCCAGGGATCTCAGCCTCGAAGGGCTCGATCTGGTGGAGGAGGTCGACATGCGACTCCAACCCAGAGGGCTCGGCCTCGGAGGGGCTCGACCTGGTGGAGGAGGGATGAGTTTGACTCCGGCTCATGGGGCTCAGCCTCGGAGGGGCTCTATCTGGCGAAGGAGGTCGCTCGGGTTCGGCCTAGGCGCCCCGAGCCCGCGGGTGCCGACCTGGTGGAGGACGGAGCTCGACCTCGATGGGCGGCCTAGTTGTTCCGTGGGAGTTCAGCCCGACGAAGGAGTCCAAGTAAAGTGCCTAGCATGGCGCCTTTCTCTGACGTAGCATCTGACAGCTACTCCACGTCAGCGATTGTGCCATATCATTTGCCCCCCACTTCCGAGGCTCATTAGTGCGCGGCACTCGGGTTGAAGGGAGTAATTCTGTTGCTGACATGGAAAGGTGAAGATCCGGTGCAATTATGGCTATGATCATCGACGTTTTGCGATACGGTTTCCTAGGCCATTGCGGGGGTGCCACGTGGCCACGTCCGAGAAGTAGTTATTGCCGGTATGGAATTCAAAGCGGTCGGGATGCCTTACTGATGGCCGGCACATGGCATGAATCCGTTGGCGAAGGGGCTGTAACGGCACGGATGAGATAGATCATTTTGAAATGAAAAGAAGTTTTTTCCAAAACATCCATTCTTTCGAATTTTTCACGCCCGCTGCCATACCCATGCTTCCTCTCCTCCCCGATTGCCTCAGATCCTCTAAGAAACCAGGTTAGTTTTCTTTCTCCTCTTCTTTCCATCATGGTAGAGTTCTACTTCCGAGTCTAGAGCCTTCTCCAAACCAAGTCCATCCCTCCTTCTTCTTGAGTCTCCTGCTCCTCTCTTTTCTGAAGATGTCTCGTTTCGGGCCTAACTTTCATCCTTCTACCAACCAGGGTGAAGCCGGGTCATCTAGACCAAGGCCGCCATCATCTTCTTCTTCCGATGAGGAGGGAGATGGGACGTGCTTCGAGCTTAGGGGGAGGCGTCGCCCAAGCGATATTGTCATCAGGGAACCCGGCCTTAACCCTTCTGGTCCTTCTCGTCCTCCTCCCCAGTCCAAACCCGTCCCCGAGCTTGTCCAGTCAACAGGTCCCGGCGGGATCTCTTCAACGATCATTACTGAGGAACTGGGGACCATTCAGGATGTCTATGGCATCCCGTACTCCGTCCGGCTTTTAATCCCCCGTCCAGGGGACTGGGTTACTTCCAGTAACCTAGGCCGAATAGCTTTTTATGAGGAGACCTTCTCTGGAGAGCTCCACTTCCCCTTTCACCCATTCTTCTTGTCGGTGCTGGATAACTACCGACTTATCCCTGCTCAACTGGTCCCGAATGCCATTAGGACCATTTTCTCTTTTATTGTACTCTGTCACGTCTACGGGTTTGTCATCCAATTCTCCTTGTTTAGGGCATTCTTTACCCTAAAGCGCCATCCCACCGAGGACCAGTTGTGGTCCTTGTCTTTTCGTCCGAAGGGCACTAGGTTTGAGCTCCCCTCTTCTATCAAAAGATAGTAGAGCAAATTTTTCTTTGCCATGGTTGAGAGAGTTGACTGGGTCTGGAACGACCTGGACCAGTCCCCCAATCGGAGCTCTACAGTTGATGCGGCTGACTGGGATGATTACGAGCAGCTCCGCACCACACATATCCCTTCCATGGAGGTTCTACAGTCAGAGCAGAACCTTTCTGAAGTAGGGATTGACCCAACGAGGGGGTTGGGTGAGTTTGGCTCAAACTTTATTTTCTTTTGTGCTCTTCATACCTTTCCATCTGAGCTCTGATCGTTGCATGGCTTGCATACAGGTATGATTTTCACGGAGAGCGACCTGTCGGCGATCTCCATGAAGAGGCCGCCAGCCGGGTTGGTCGATGAGCCTCCACCGAGATGGGCTCGGGGCGAGAGCGTGTTGACGGCCGCTCCCACCGCACCGGCCGAGCCAAGCAGAGGGGAAATTGAAGCCACTCCCGCATCGATGGAGAGGACAACGCCCGCGGTGCCGGGGCCAAATCAGCGGGCAGTCCAGAAAGTTCCAGAGCGGTCGAGGCAACAGGAGATAGCCCCTGCTCCGGAGTCTGAGGTGGTCACCCGGGCCAGGGCCGCTGCTGCTGCCGCCACCGTGTCTCCCCGTTCTCCAGTGCCTGCCATCATTGAAGTCGAGGAGGAGGAGGCTCGAAGGGGAGCCGAGGTTATGGCCGAGGCACTGCCTGAGAGGAGACCGAGCTCTCAACCCGCACTGGAGGGCGCTTCCACCGGAGGGGTGAGTGATCTGGCTCAGGAGGCGGGCAGGAGGGAAAGGGAGCAGCGTCGGATCCCTTTCAAGATGGGGTCGAAGAGCTCTTTGCTCTGGAACCAGGCACTGGCGGAGCGCATGATGGATTTTTCCATCCAGGCATGTGACCGTCAGGAGATGGCAGGACAGCGTCTCGGGGATGCGATCAGCAGCATCTTCCCCCAGCTCTTCTCGGTAAGCGACTTTACCCTTTTCATTTCCTATCTCTCTTCTTATTGTCTCTCTTTTTTTTTTTTTGCATGATGTAGATCGGCGCCGAGGTCCTTTTGATTAGAGACTACTGTAGGAACTGGCTAAAAAATTATCAGCAGCGAGCAGCAGAGGTCGAGTCTCTAAGGGCCGACTTGAAGGAGAGGACTGATGCCAATAGGGTGCTTGGTCTGAATATCAAGGATCTCGAGAAGCAGCTTGCTGATTCTGAGGGACGAGCGAAGGGGCTCCAGGAGAGCCTCGATCAGGAGCGGGGCTGGTCGAAGAGGAAGGCCGATGAACTCACGGCCACAGAGAAGAGATTGACTTCATTCAACGTCGAGGCAGTTCGGCAGAAGGAGAGAGCACAGTCCTTTCAAACCGAACTGACGGCGGTGAAGGAAAAGCTGGCTGCAGCTGAGAAGGTGGCAGCGGAGGCAGTGAAGTTGGTGGAGACGACGGTGGAGCAGGCCGCCGAGGCGAGGAAGGAGGCTAAAGGGGCCATGGCCAAGTACAAAACTTCGAAGAAGTTCACCACTGAGATCCAACAAACGACGTCGAACTCATTCTTCAAAGGCTTTATGTACCTGCGTAGCCAGGTCGAGGGGTTTGTTCCCGATGAGGGTCGCAGCCGCCTTAGCTATCCTCGAGCTTTGGACGCGGAGTCGAGCCAGGAGGCAGATATTGAAGAAGCCGCTATCCCCGAGTCTTCCCCGCCAGTCGAGGCCGGAGCTGTGCAGTTGGAGGCCCTTGGGGATGGAACCTCGTAGCCTCGCAGCCCTGCTGGGGGCTAGCCCGAGTAGAGTAGGATCTTGCCTTCTTATTTTTTGTACTTGACTCGGGTCACTTGGCATGTCGGGGGCCCGAGGATGTTTTGTAAATAGATTTCATGAATGAAATGGATCTTTCTAACTACCTTGTCCTGAGCAATCCTTGCCTCTCCCATCTTTCTTCTTTTCTCTTTCTTTCTCTTTTTTTTTTTTTTTGAAGTGTGTGGTGAGATCAGAGAGGAGGGTTCCACCTTGTCTGGGATTTGGCCTCCAGGCTTCAATGTCGGTGAGTTGGGCACAAGACTTTGATAGTCTGAGAGCAGCTAGGCTCAGAGACTTCTCGGTCGAAGAGCTGGGGCCCTGGTCCAAGGTTGCCTGAGAGCTGGGCTCAGGTCTTGGTGTCTTGGAGCTAGGCTCGAAGACTTCTTGGCCGGAGAGCTGGGCCTAGGTCCAAGGTTGCCTGAGAGCTGGGCTCAGGTCTTGGTGTCTTGGAGCTAGGCTCGAAGACTTCTTGGCCGAAGAGCTGGGCCCCGGTCCAAGGTTTCCTGAGAGCTGAGCTCAGGTCTTGTCTTGGAGCTAGGCTCGAAGACTTGTCTTCCGGAGAGCTGGGCCCCGAGTCTTGAAGGCCTGAGAGCTGGGCTCAGGAATTATTGTCTTGGAGCTGGGCTCGAAGACATGTTGGCCGAAGAGCTGGGCTCCAGAGTTGGTGTCTTGGAGTTGGGCTCGAAGACTTGTAGGCCAGAGAGCTGGGCTCTGGAGTTGGTGTCTTGGAGCTGGGCTCGGAGACTTGTTGGCCAGAGAGCTGGGCTCCGGAGTTGGTGTCTTGGAGCTGGGCTTGAAGACTTGTTGGCCAGAGAGCTGGGCTCCGGAGTTGGTGTCTTGGAGCTGGGCTTGAAGACTTGTTGGCCAGAGAGCTCGGCTCCGAAGTTGGTGTCTTAGAGCTGGGCTCGAAGAATTGTTGGCCAGGAAGCTGGACTCCGGGTCTTGAAGGCCTGAGAGCTAGGCTCCGGAGTTGGTGTCTTGGAGCTAGGTTCGAAGACTTGTTGGCTAGAGAGCTGGGCTCCGGAGTTGGTGTCTTGGAGCTAGGCTCGAAGACTTGTTGGCTGGAGAGCTGGGCTCCGGAGTTGGTATCTTGGAGCTAGGCTCGAAGACTTGTTGGCCGGAGAGCTGGGCTCCAGAGTTGGTGTCTTGGAGTTGGGCTCGAAGACTTGTTGGCCGGAGAGCTGGGCTCGAAGACTTGTTGGCCGGAGAGCTGGGCTCCGAAGTTGGTGTCTTGGAGCTGGGCTCGAAGACTTGTTGGCCGGAGAGCTGGGCTCCGAAGTTGGTGTCTTGGAGCTGGGCTTGAAGACTTGTTAGAGATTTTCTTACAAGGCAAATAGCTACTTGTGCAAAAGAAAATCTTTATTATTACTGGAAGAAAGCCTTACATTATTGATAGTATATTCTCAGATTGCAGGCATTCCATGTTTGAGGGAAATTGACGCCGTCGAGATCCTTGAGATAGTAGGCCCCATGTGAGAGGACCTCAGCCACTCTATAGGGGCCCTCCCAGTTTGGCGAGAGCTTGCCGCACTCCCGAGCTTGAGATGCTTCGGCTCGGCGTAGAACCAAGTCCCCTGGCCTGAAGACTTTCGGCCTCACCCGCGCGTTGTAGTACCAGGCCACCCATTGTCGATATGCCACCATTCGGAGCTGGGCTTTATCCCTTGTTTCTTCGAGGAGATCAAAGTTGAGCAGCAGGTGTGCTGAGTTTCACGCCTCGTCGTACTGTTGTACTCATAATGTGGGCACGCTGAGCTCAACTGGGATGACTGCCTCGGTGCCGAAGATAAGGTTGAAGGGCATCTCGTCGGTCGCGGTTCTGGGCGTTGTGTGGTAGGTCCACAGAACACTCGGGAGTTCTTCTGCCCATCTACCATTGGCTTGGTCTAGCCGGGTTCTGAGCCCTTGGAGGATGGTCTGATTAGTCACCTCGACCTCCCCATTTGTTTGGGGATGAGCTACCGAGGTGAAGCTGTGCTGGATACCGTGCTCAGCACAGAACCCTTCGAACTCCTGGTTGTTAAATTGTCGCCCATTATCGGTGATGATGTAGTGGGGGAGTCAAAAGCAGCAGATAATCGACTTCCAGAAGAATTGGTGGACATTGACTTCAGTGATCCGAGCTAGTGGTTCTGCTTCTACCTACTTAGTGAAGTAGTCAATCGCTACCAGCAGGAACCTTCATTATCCAGGTGCAAGGGGGAATGGTCCTAGGATGTCCATCCTCTACTGAGCAAAGGACCAAGGAGATGAGAGCTAGGAGATCGGCGCTGCCGGCTGGCGCTGTATGTGGGCATGGCACTGGCATTTGTCGTACCTTTTAACGAAGTCGGCGGCGTCCTCCCTCATGGTTTCCCAGAAGTACCCCTGGCGGAGGGTTTTGTAAGCCAGTGTTCTTCCTCCCACATGATTCCCACAAAGGCCTTCGTGTATCTCCTGGAGTATGAAGGTCGCTTCTGCGGGCCTGAGATACTTCAGGAGCGGGTAGGAGTGAGACCGGCGATAGAGCTAGCCTTCCATCAAAACGAACTGAGAAGCCTTTTTCTTGACGAGGTTGGCTTCTGCGCGATCCTCTGGCAGGGTGCCATCAGTGATATACCAGACATACCTGTCCATCCAGCCCCCTCCAAAACTTTCTTCCCTTTGCTATTTTTCTTTGTTTTCTTGATTTTCTCTGAGTTTTCTAATCCCTGACGGGTCGTTTGCAGGTCCCCGAGTTCCTACGAATCCAACGACTCCAGCCACGCCTCAATCGGACCACCGAGCAGAAAGCCAGGTATCCGCGGGTCTTTGGCTCAGTTTTCCAGGCCGCATCCATCAAGGAACGAGAGATCCCTTTGCTTTGATCTTCACCGGGCACTTCAGACGTTGTTAGGTACACCCCCTCTACCTCCAGTCTTTATATTGTAGGAGAACTTGCCCTAACCGAGGCTTCTCAGCCCCGGCGATCCTTCTTTAGTACTTTTCTAGGTTCTAATCTGCATGCTTGGCTTCAAAAATTCATACAAAATTCCCTACAACTAATTTTGATCTAAAATTCGGGAATTAATCACCTAACCTCACATATAAAACATACAAAAAGAATTGCACCTTCGAGCCTGTCTCTCCAAGGTAAAGCTTCTTTTCTTCTGCCGAACTGGCCTATACTTCGGGTCAATGCTCAGCTTATGAGTGATGACATCGGGGGAAATACCTGGCATGTCCACCGCCGTCAAGGCAAACACATTTGCATTTGCCCGCAGGAACTCCAGAAGGTGGACCCTCTCCTCATCCTGCAGCTGGGCTCCAATATGCACCATCCTCGCAGGGTCATCTCCCCTGGGGTCTTGAGCCTTTTGGTCGAGATTGTCCGCCCTTGGGAGCCTTGGCCCTGGGGAGGGTTTGGAAACAGTGCTGCACCAGCTGGGGTGCTCCCCTCATCTCCCCGATGCCATAGGGAGTTAGGAACTGCACAAGTAGTCTTTTGGTGGAGACGACGGTGTCGAGCAGGTTGAGCCCGGGTCAGCCTAGAATCATGTTGTAGGCCGATGGAAGTCTGACAACCGTGAAAGTCATCAGAACGGTGCTCTGTCGAGGTGGGGTCCCGATAGTAACTGGGAGAATAATTTCCCCCTCCACCCTTACAGAATCACCTGTAAAACCAACGAGGGGTGTGTGCACAGGTCTGAGCTGAGTAGGAGAAAGACTCATCCTGGAGAAAGCATCGTAGAAAAGCACATCTGTGGAGCTTCCACTATTAATCATGATGCATTTTATAGGATGCTTTGCGATCGTCATCTCGATGACCATGGCATCATTATTTATATTTTTCCCCCCGTCTTTCCCTTCCCTTATAAAGGGGAGTACATTTTCAAAATGCCCTATCCCCCGAGCCCTCTTGGGCTCACGTCCGGCTCCCCAGCATATCATCCCTACCGGCTTCTCGATAGGGCAGTTGTCAACAGCTGGAACTGGCGGGAGAGCGACGAGCGCCTGAGGTTCTGCTTGAGGCCTGCCCCCCACAAACCTTCCGAGGTAGCCCCTCTTAATGAGCTCTTCGATTTTCCACTTGAGATTGTGGCATTCCTCGGTGTCGTGGCCATGGTCGCGGTGAAAGCGACAATATTTTATTTTTTCGCGGCCAGAGGATGGCTTCATCAAAGACAGGCGCCTTAGATATTTCTCGCCCTCGATCTCCATGAGGATCTTCGTCCTCGGGGCGAGGAGGGTGGTGTAACTCTCCTCAGGGACGGGAGTGCCTCTCGGCCTTGGTCCTCGCCGGGAGCTCGGAGCTGGGGGTCCCTGCTTCTGCATTCCGAATACTTCGATGGGGGTTGGCTTCTTTAATGGCCTCTCCTCGAGCTCCCACCTCATACGATCCGCCTCCTCGGCGTGGATGTACTTCTGAGCTCGGAGGAGGAGCTCGAAGTAGGTCTTCAGGGACTTCTTGTCAAGCGAGTAGGTCAAGCGGGAGGTCATGAGCCCTCGCTTCAGAGCCAGCATCGCAACCGGCTCCTCAAGATTGTAGATCTCCAATGTGGCAGCCTTGAAACGGGCCACGTAGTCTCGCAGTGGCTCGCGGTCCTGCTGCCTGATGAAGAAGAGGCTGTCTGCCTCTCGTGGCATCTTTCGATAGGTATCAAAGTGGGCCACGAATATCTGCCCTAGCTGGGCAAAGGAACTGATGCTCTCCGGCTCTAGGCATGTGAACCACACTCGGGCTGCCTTCTGGAGAGTAACAGGAAAGGCGACGCAGAGGAGGGCATCGGTGGCCCCCTGGACCCTCATAAGGGTCCTGTAACTTTTCAGGTGGTCCAGGGGGTCGGTGGTCCCGTCGTAAGGATCCACCTGCGGCATGCGGAACTGATCATGGATCGGCTCCTCTTAGACTTCTCGGGAGAAAGGAGGGTGGGCATCATAGCCCGCTAGCTCACTGGTAGAGCTCGGTAGATTGGCCAACCGATGGGATAATTCTGCCAGCTTGCGGTCATGCTCCTCTAGGCACTTTTCTGCCATGCGCCTGATGGCTTTATCAGTAGACCCCTCCACCAAAGGAGACGGAGAAGGTGACATGGGTGCATGGCACCCATGGCGGAGGGTTCTACTTTTCCTACCTCGGCAAGGCTTGGACACCGCCCGCTCAAGGTTCGATGAGCGGCTCTCCCTATCGGCTTACCCGGCTCGTTGTCTTTTCACCGAAGTTTGGTAGCTATCTCGGTTGTCAGTAATGACTTGCGGCTGTGAAGGCCTTCCTTGGAAGGAATGCAGGATATCACGGGGTGCTGCGGCATGGGCCGCGGGAGTCCCTGACCGTTGATGAGTGGCCAAGGACCGGTGCTGATGCTGAAGCTAGTGCACTGCTGTGGCAAGGATCTGCATCTGTTGGGTGAGTGCAGCCAGCTGGGATTTCGGCGGAGGTGGTTGAGCTGGAATGGATGGCTCCACCTCTGGGTTGTGTGGGTTTTCCCGGGAGGGGGAGTCCACCACACGACTGGTCGAGACCTCTCTCGCCCTTGTCATCACCATCCTTCCGTCAGACTGCTTATAAAGGGGGTTAAAGGAGGATCAAAGATCGCTTCTCGTCCCTCCTACCTGGCACGCCAATCTGTTGTCGCCAAGATCATCGTGGTCCATAGCTCTTATCGAGGTCGGATCATCTCGCTGGTTCTCTTGGGATGTCCCGCACCTTCGAGCCTGCAAAAATTAGGTTAGTGACCCGAGCCGGGATTTCGGTGGGGGCACTCCGATGATCAAGTCAGTGATGATCCAGGGGAACAGGTCCTCCTGGTCAAACCCCTCTTGATGGACTCCATGCTAGGAGGAGTGAATGATATGAGAATGAGGTGCAAGTATGTCGGGAGGATGGTGGCCGAGCCAGAGGGATTCTCTGTGTGGCCTTTCTCCCTTGACTTGCTTAGATTTGTGGTGTGTTGCTCTATGGTTGAGCTTATGCTTGTGTTTTCACTTGCATACCTCCCACCTTCTGGAGGTGTCGAATGTCCTTTGTAGTCTAGGTGACCGTTGAGCGTCTATCTCGGGACCTTCGCTGGGCTGGCAGGCACGTGCGGCGGTGTCCCGGGTTGTGGATGGGACGTCTTTCCTGATTCGTGATAAGGGAAGCTGTCATGTGTTCTGACATTCCTTCTAGTTGTCCCATTCCGGGAAGCTTGGCAGAGCCTTGATTAGGAGGCCGCCGCCCCTGGGATTCGAATCTCCTGGTTGACTTCTTCTTTCGGGTGGTTCAGGTGGTTGGTGAAGAACGTAGCACCTCGATCGGAGGGCTTCTCCCTTTTTTGGTGTAAGTAACGGTCGCAGGCAGTCATTGCGGCCTGGTGGGTGTCTTACTTAGATCCTCAAGTGGCTCGCTCACATACTGGGATGATGGTGTCGTCTCCCTCCTTGTCAGTACCTTCGCCCGAGATAGGAGGTCAAACTGGAAGAGCAGGGCTCGGCTCCGGCCCGGGAGGCTCGACCTCTAAAGGGCTCGACCTGATGGAGGAGGGCTGACCTCGACTTCGACTCAGGGGGCTCGACCTTGGAGGGGCTCATCCCGGCAAAGGAGGACTCAACTCCGGCTCGGAGGGCTAGACCTCCGAGGGGCTCAACCTGGTGGAGGAGGGTCGAGCTCGACTCCGGTCCAGGGGTCTCGGCCTCGAAGGGGCTCGATCCGGTGGAGGAGGTCGACACGCGACTCCAACCCAGAGGGCTCGGTCTTGGAGGGGCTCGACCTAGCGGAGGAAGGCTGAGCTTGACTCTGGCTCAGGGGGCTCAGCCTCGGAGGGGCTCTATCTAGTGAAGGAGGTCACTCGGCTCCTGCCTAGGTGCCCTGAGCCCGTGGGTGCCAACCTGGCGAAGGACGGAGCTCGGCCTCGGCGAGCAGCCCAGTTGTTCCGTGGGAGTTCAACCCGACAAAGGAGTCCGAGTAAAGTGCCTGGCGTGGTGCCTTTCTCTGACATGGCATTTGACAGCTACTCCATGTTAGCGATTGTGCTACATCAAGCATCAAAGTGTTCCCACCGATAATCCCGGTCCAGGGACTTTCTTGCAGGTCACTAGAGTGAAACTATCCAAGGAGACCTTCAGTTCCTATCGAAAAAGACCGAAGCATTCCTACTCCATCGCCGGAGTTTGGTGATAGGTGAACGAATGGCAGTAGATTTGCATGCTAAGTAGGGGATTTAAGTAGAAGCACAGCGAGCATCCTCTCACCAAAGCTAGAAGCTATGATGGTTACGTGCGCACAAGATGCCTTTACTAGTCATACTGAGAACCCATCACACCATGAAAATTAGTGCAGTTAGGAGGTGGAGCCTCTTGCTCCTCCGCCCCCACCACTGTCGAACTAGCAAGACTAGCTTGCTATCCTTACGCATCAAGTCTAAATGTTGGTTATAGTAGTTCAAGGCCTGCAATGGCAATAACTTTCCATGGTAAAACAATAACAAGTGGGGACCCCTGTTGGCCCCGTCGTTGCTGCTCATGCCAGTCATCCATCTCTGTATTAATACACCCCTCACCGACAATCTCCTTCATCTTGACTGGCGAGTCATCATGCCTCCCGAGGAAGATCGCATTACCACTAGACTATTCACCATCTCGTACTCCGCATTCTGACATGCCAACCCTATGTATCTAGAGCGGCAATAAGGGAGGTAGTTAAAGCATGAGTGCCCTCAGTCTTCTTTTGTTTTGACCCCCAAGTCTTTCAAAGAGGGATTTACTAATGAAGCCATCCGATACATGGCTGAGCGGCACCTGGATGAATATGATCATAAGTTGGATGACCTTAACCACTGGTTTGACAATTTCCAAGGCAGAAGCAGGGAGCGATCAAGTTTCAGCACCAGTCCCATGCTTATCTATTGAGTTCTATGGGAATCGATTCCCGATCGATTTTGGATGCCCCTGCTGGATCCGTATGATAGTACCACTGATTCGCTGGACTATCTCGAAAGCTACAAGGCTCTTATGCAAATTTAGGATGCCACCGATGCCCTCCTCTATATCGCTTTCTTAGCCATACTGTGCAAAGCAACATGAGCCTAGTATTCCTAACTCGAACCAAGGAGTATATACTCCTTCTGATAGCTAGAAAAAAAATTTGTCACTCACTTTGATGCTTGCCAGAAGATGTCGCGCGACAACAACAGCCTTTTCTTATCCAATAGCAAGACAGAATCTCTTTGAGATTTTATGGCCCAATTCAGCTCGACCAATAAGCATTATTTTAATGAGAGCCCTTGGTCCAATGCAACAAAACTTTTTTTAGAAAAAAATGATCTACATAAGAAATCTCTCTTCAATATATAATGTTACACAATCCCTTCTAAATAGCTCATAAACGGATCTTGTAAATCTTAATGGACAGGCCGCTTTGGTGGTTGATGTGGCGAGACCGCTGACATGGGTAGCTGATGGGCGCCACATTGAGGGAGGCCGCCATGGAAGACGCCGCGTCGACTCTCCAGCTCGGATCCCACTACCAAGTTGGGCTGAGCTCCCTCAGGACAGCAAGTCGAGCTCAGTCCTCCACCGGGTCGAGCTCATGAGCTCGATGCCAAGGTCGGAGCTGTCCTCCGCCCTCCAGAGCGAGACCCTCGGAGGTTAGTGCCCTGCGGTCGAGGTCGAGCCAAGAGCTCGCCCGCCGATGTGGAGCCTCTCCAAGTGCGTGCCCTCTGGATCGGGTCCATCCTTTGCCCTTCAGAGTGAGACCCTCGGAGGTTAGCGCCCTGTGGTCGAGGTCGAGCCAATAGCTCGCCCATCGATGTGGAGCCTCTCCGAGCGCACGCCCTCTGGACCGAGTCCATCCTTCGCCCTCCAGAGAGAGACCCTCGGAGGCTAGTGCCTTGCGGTCGAGGTCGAGCCAAGAGCTCGCCCGCCAATATGGAGCCTCTTCGAGCGCGCGCCCTTTGGACCGGGTCCGTCCTCCACCCTCCAGAGCGAGACCCTCGGAGGCTAGTGCCCTACGGTCGAGGTCGAGCCAAGAGCTCGTCCGTCGATGTGGAGCCTCTCCGAGCACGCGCCCTCTAGACCGGGTTCGTCCTCCACCCTCCACAGCGAGACCCTCGGAGGCTAGAGCCCTGCGGTCGAGGTCGAGCCAAGAGCTCGTCCATCGATGAGGAGCCTCTCCGAGTGCGTGCCCTCTAGACCGGGCCCGCACTCTTCCCTTCTCCACCAAGATGACCACACAAGCTCAGAGTGCCCAAACCGGAGCAAACCCTGCCATCCCAGGACACTGGCAAGCTGCTCGAGGACCATGGAACAGCACCCCCCATGCCGTCATAACTACCTATCTGACCGTACTTCTAGTGGATGGGCTAGCTAGAGAACATGCACCCCTAGGGCGATGGCCCCCGGATAGAGGATCTGCCAAGCTTCCCAGAATGGAGCGACCGGAGAGGATGTCAGAAGGAATGGAAGCTTCCCCTACCACCTATCAAGAAATGCATCCCGTCCACGGCACGGGATCCTGCCACACATGCCCTGCCAACCCAGTTAGGATCCCGAGGCAGGCTCCAACGGCCAATTTCCAACTATAAAGAACGATCGGCACCCCCAAAGAGGGGGAGGTAACACACTAGTATCACAGGAACAACAATCCACCGCAAACACAAAGCGCAAGCTCGACCAAGAGGGCAAAGCACCACCACCAACACCACGGTTGAGGGAGAACCACCAGGAAACAAGGAGAAGCGGAGGAATAGGGAACCCCTCTATCCCAGGTATCACTCTCCCCATGTTGCATTTCTACTTCACCGACACATCTCCCACTCCTCCTAGTGCGGAATCTATCAAGAGGGGCCCGACCAAGAGGATCTGTTTTCCTGGATCGTCACTGACTTGATCGTCGAAGTGCCCCGGTTGGAAACCTCGGCCTGTGTCACTACCCTTGTTTCGCAGGTCCAGGAGCAGAGGACTGGTGGGCAGCGACAAGAGCGCACTCCGACGCCGGTAGTAGCTTCGGGCCACGACGGTCTTGGTGGCAACAGATTGGCGTGCCAGGAAGGGGGAGGGAGAATAAACCCTCCATCTCTTCACAGACAAGCTAGGTAGGAGGATGGTGACGACAAGGGCAAGGGAGGCCTCCACCAGTTGTGCGGGGGACTCCCCCTCCCAGGGAAACCCGCACAGCCAAGAAGCGGAGCCGCCCACTCCGATCCAGCCACCTCCACCAGAAGCCCAGCTGGCTGCACTTGCCCAGCAGATGCAAGTCCTCGCCATGGCAGTGCGCCAACTTCAGCACTAGCACCGGTCCATGACTACCCACCAGCAGCCAGGGACCCCGGCGGCCCATGCCGTAGCTCCCCACGACATCCTGCACTCCTTCCAAGGAAGGCTATCACAGTCTTGGGCCACCATTGACAACCGGGGCTGCCACCAAGCTCCGGCGAAAAGACAACGAGCCGGCTCTGCTGACAAAGAGAGTCGCTCGCCAAACCTCGGGCGGGAGGTGCCCAGACCCCATCGAGGCAAGAAAAGCAAGACCCCCCACCACGGGTGCTATGCATCCATGTCACCTTCTCCGTTTCCTTTGATGGAGGGGTCCACTGATGAAGCCGTCCGGCGCGCGGTGGAAAGGCGCCTAGAGGAACATGAGCGCAAGCTGGCAGAGTTCGCCCACCGGTTTGCCAACATGCCGGGCTCCGCTAGCGAGCCACCGGGCTATGATGCCAGTCCCCTGTTCTTCCAAGAAATCCAGGCAGAGCCGATCCGTATCGGTTCCAAATATCGCAGGTGGATCCTTACGATGGGACCACTGACCCCCTGGACCACCTAAAAAGTTACCGCACCCTCATGAGGGTCCAGGGGGCCACCGACACTCTTCTCTGCATCGCTTTTCTTGCTACTCTCCGGAAGGCAACCCGGGTGTGGTTCACCCATCTGGAGTTGGAGAGCACCACTTTCTTTGCCCAGCTGGGGAAGAAGTTCATGGCTCACTTCGATGCTTGCAGGAAGTTGCCACGGGAAGTAGACAGCCTCTTCTCCATCCAGCAGCAGGATCGTGAGCCCCTACGAGACTACGTGGCCCGCTTCAAGGCCACCACGTTGGAGATCTACAATCTTGAAGAACCAGTGGCCATGCTGGCACTGAAGCGAGGACTCAAGACCTCCCGCCTGACCTACTCGCTAGACAAGAAGCCTTCCAAAACCTACTCCGAGCTCCTTCCCAGGCCCATAAGTACATCCGCATCGAGGAGGTGGACCGTACGAGGTGGGAGCTCGACGGAGGACCCCGGAAGAAGTCGGTCCCTGCTGAAATGTTTGGGACCCGGAAGCCAGCACCCCAGGCTCAGAGATCTCGGAGGGACCGGCCAAGGCCGAGAGGGACACCTGTCCCTGAGGAAAGCAACACCCCTCTCCTCGCCTTGAGGACAAAAATCCTTATGGAGATCGAGGGCGAGGACTACTTGAGGCACCCACCTCCGTTGAGTACCACCATTGGCCGTGATAAGATGAAGTACTGCCGCTTCCACCGCGACCATGACCACGACACCGAGGAATGCCGCAACCTCAAGTGGGAGATTGAGGAACTCATTAAGAGAGGCTACCTCAAGTGGTTCATGGGGGGCAGACCTCAAGCAGAGTCCCAGGCGCTCGTCGCTCTCCCGCCAGCTCCAGCCATCGATAACCACCCCACCGAGAAGCCGGTGGGCATGATCTCCTGGGGAGCGGCGCGCGCATCCAAGAAGGCCCGGGGGGCAGGGGACTCTGAAAATGTACTCTCCTTTATGAGGGAGGGAGAAGACGGGGAGAAAAATATAAATAATGATGCCGTGGTCGTCGAAATGACGATCGCGAAGCACCTTGTAAAGCGCATCATGGTTGATAGTGGAAGCTCCACAGACGTGCTTTTCTATGATGCCTTCTTCAGGATGAATCTCTCACCCAATCAACTTAGGCACTTGCACACACCCCTTGTTGGTTTCACGGGCGATTCCGTGAGAGTAGAAGGAGAAATCACTCTCCCGGTCACTGCCGTAACCCCATATCGGCAGAGCACCGTCATGATGACTTTCACGGTTGTAAGGCTCCCCTCCGCCTACAACGTGATATTGGGTCGACCCAGGCTCAACTTGCTTGACGCCGTTGTCTCCACCAAGAGGCTACTTGTACAGTTCCCAATTCCTTATGATGTCGAGGAGATGAGAGGAGCGCCCCAGCCGATGCAGCATTGCTTCCAAACTCTTCCTGGGGCCAAGGTCCCTCAGGATGACCCCAGCACGGACGACCTCGACCAAAGGGCCCAAGACCCCAGTTGGGGCCCAATCGAGCATCTACTTTCCTATTCGCTTAGAGACGATCCTGCAAAGATGGTGCAGATCGGAGCCTAACTACCCGAGGGGGAGAGGGCCCAACAACTGGGATTCCTATGGGCGAATGCGGATGTGTTCTCCTGGATGGCGGCAGACATGCCAGGTATTCCCCCTGGAATCATTACTCATAAATTGAGGGTCGACCCAAAGCACAAGCCAGTTCGGCAGAAGAAAAGAAGTTTTGCCCCGGAGAGATAGGCAGCCATCAAAGAAGAGGTAGACAAGCTCCTGGCTACCGGTTTCATTCGAGAGATCCAGTATCCGAGCTGGCTGGCGAATATGGTGATGGTCAAGAAGAATAACGGCAAATGGAGGATCTGTGTGGAATACACCGACCTCAATAAAGCCTGCCCGAAGGACAGCTTTCCTCTCCCGAAGATCGACCAGCTGGTGGATGCCACTTCGGGCCACCGGTTGCTCTCCTTCATGGATGCATTTTTCGGGTACAATCAAATCCGCATGCACTCGGATGACGAGGAGCACACTGCCTTCATTACCGACCAGGGGACATACTGTTATAGGATGATACCCTTCGGCCTGAAGAATGCGGGGACCACCTATCAGCACCTGGTCAGCAAGGTCTTCGAGAGCCAAATTGGCCGCAACATGCAAGTGTATGTGGACGACATGCTCATCATGATCAAGCTGGGTTCGAGCCATGTAGCTGACCTCGTTTAGTCCTTCTACAACTTGCGGCAGCATCAGATGAAGCTGAACCCGGCGAAGTGCGCCTTCGGGGTGGCCGCGGAAAAATTCCTTGGCTTTATGGTCACCCAAAGGGGTATTGAAGCGAACTCAGAGAAGGTGCAGACCATCATCGACATGGAACACCCGACCTCCAAGAAGCAGGTCCAGCGCCTGACGGGACGCGTCGCCGCCCTCAGTAGATTCATCTCGAGGTCGGCCGACCGTTGCCAGCCATTTTTCAAGGCGCTATGCAAGATGCACGACTTCACTTGGACCGAGGAGTGCAGGACAGCCTTCGAGGAGCTGAAGGATTTCCTCCCCTCCCCTCCACTGCTCTCCAGGCCGGAGGAGGGGGAGGAGCTCTTGCTATACCTGGCGGTGACACCGGGAGCGGTCAGCTCAGTTCTCGTCTGCACAAACAAGGACAAATCTCAGAAGCCGGTGTACTACACCAACAAAATCCTCCGTGATGCGGAGATCAGGTACACTCGCTCCGAAAAACTCATTTTTGCACTAATAATATCTGCTAAGCACCTCAGGCCCTATTTCCAAGCACACCCAATAGTGGTGGTGACGAACCAGCTACTGAGGACTATCCTCACCCGATCTGAGACATCTAGGAGGTTGGCTAAGTGGTCCGTGCTGCTCAGCGAATTCGACATAGCGTACCGACCGAGGTCATCACAAAAGGCCCAAGTCCTAGCCGATTTCGTAGTCGAGTGCACCGGGTTCGCCGAGGAGCCAGAGCAGACAGCAACGGAGCCTGGGCCAGGAGAAGAGCCATGGATTATTCACGTAGATGGAGCATCCAATTTCGGTGGGAGCGGAGCAGGCCTCATCCTGACCAATTGTGATGGGGTTGTGGTGGAATGCGCCCTGCGCTTCAAGTTCGCCGCAACCAATAACCAGGTAGAGTATGAGGCACTCCTCGCGGGCCTAAGAGTCTCCCGCGAGCTGGATGTGCACGACTTGAAAGTCTTCACCGACTCCCAACTGATCGCCGGACAAGTCTCCGGGGAGTATGAAGCAAGGGACGCCCAGATGATGAAGTACCTAGAACGAGTCCGCGCAAGCACGGCATGCCTCCGGCGCTTCAGCATTTTCCACATCCCCCGAGGAGAGAATGCACGCGCGGATGCGTTGTCCAAACTCGCGACCTTGCCGGACTTATCACTAGGGCGCGCCTACATCGAGCACCTTGAAAGTCCCAGCTACGAGAACCCGACAAAGGTACATCAAGTCACCCCTAAGCCGAGCTGGATGGACTAGTATATCCGGTACATCACTGACGGCACCCTGTCGAAGACCGCACAGATCTCATCCGTTTAGTCCAGACCCTATAACTGACTTGAGCGTCGAAGTGTCCCCCACCGGAACCTCTCCAGTGAGTGGATTTGCTTGTAGGTTTGGCCGGCGATCATCTCGGTGAGCAAGAGCATTCATCAAATGAAGGAGAAGAGATAAATCTACAGGACGAAGCCATCTTCAGCAATCTTACCAAAGCTTGGGCGTCACTTCGATCTGGATACAACATATTGGCGCGCCAGGTAGGGAAAGATATAAGAGTTTACAGAAATCTGAAGGAAAAATGGTGAAAGGCAGAGCGCGAAACTATCCTGCTGAGGAGACTCATCATTTGCCTAGAGGGAATGATCTTGTCCCGGATGGAGTGGATGCTATTCTTGCTGGAAACTTGGATTAAGAATAGCTAAGGATTCTTTTGAGTAAAGTGGAAGTACTTATTGCAGCAGTCCAGAATCTTCAAGAAATAGCTACAAATGGACAGCAACGACCTGCTGCTTCAAGGAGTAGCCGATGATCGTCTCTTCATACAAGTCGGTGCCCGGATCTAGGTCGACGTTCTCCTTATCAGCACTCTTCAGGATGGCATTGTCCAATGATGCAACATCATCGATCCCACAATCATGTAGAAAGATGGGATAAGGGGAAGCGCCCTCGATCTTATTCGATATCTTCTAGCGAATCAACCCCTGAAAGTTCTCAGCGAACTCTAGATGTTGGAAAGACTGATCACTTTGCAAAAGAATTTCGAAAGTTGGAATTACAGATCGCCAGGATTGGCGAACAAAGAAAAACAGAAGATATGATCTCCACATGTGATACTCAGCCCCCTTTCTCCATGAAGATAATGGAAGAAAAGATCCAACATCATTTTAAAATTCCTCAAGTAGAGCTATACGATGGATTGGCTGATCCTCTCGACCATCTGGACAGTTTTAAAGCCCACATACTAATCCAAGGAGCATTGAATGCACTTCACTGCCTTGCTTTTCCAGCGACTCTTAAAAAGGTAGCAAGAATGTAGTATTCTAGCCTCCAACCAGGTACTGTTCATTCTTTTAGTCAGCTGAAAAGGTTGTTCATCTCTCATTTCAGAACCAGTCGAAGGAAGCCAAGAAACTCAGATAGTCTTTTTTTTATTCAGCAACAAGAAGGAGAGACTTTAAGAGATATGTAGCCAGGTTCAATTCCGCCATGCTGGAGATTCCGGATCTTAATGAGTATGTGGCGATGTCAGCTATGAAAAAAGGGTTGCGAGCCTCCAGGTTCACGTTTTCTTTAGATAAAAAGTTTCCAGTCAGCTATTCTGAACTATTGGCTCGTGTCCACAAATACGCTCAGGCTGAAAAACAAGCCCTGAGCCGATGCAAGGTCGAAAGGAAATCAGTGCCGAACAAAAAGAATACCAAGAATGATGGACTTCGATCCCGTGGAGACCGACCGATTCAACGGCAAGTTCAAAAGTCAAAGAACTTAATCGATAGATGATATGTTAACAAGTATAATGCCTATCACCCCTTGAATCTTTCAAGAGAATAAATACTTATGAAGATAGAAAAAGAAAATTTTCTCCAAAGACTAAGGCCAATGCGAGCTCTGGCTGCTGCGTAATAGGGCTAAATATTGTTGCTTTCACTGTGATCATAGACACACTACTGAAGAGTATATCCAATTAAAAGATGAGATTGAAGATCTAATCAAGTGCAATTATCTAGACAAATAGTTCATAATCAAAATCGCCCGACTAAAGCAACGGCACCAAGGCCGACAGCTCCAAGCTTGCTCACTGATGGCACAGAGCTTTCCAATCAACAACCAACTGATGGTATGGTCGGGATGCTTCACCATCAACCACTTTATGAAGATGACAAAATTCCAAAAAGACTCCGTAGAAGCATCAGCTTTTCTGACGATGATCTACAAGGAGTTCAAATGCCACATGATGACCCTATTGTGATTTCTGCAATAATTGCAAATTATGATGTACGCCAAATTTTGATTGATAATAGAAGTTCCACTAAGGTTTTGCTTTATGATGCTTTTGTCAAAATGAACTTACCTAGGGATAAGTTACAAAGAACTCGTGTGCAGTTAACTGGATTTGGCAAAAACTCCGTAGGAGTAGAAGAAGAAATAGTACTTCCTGTGATCCTCGAAATAGTCCCAAAATAGAAGACTCTTCATATCACCTTTATGGTTGTCCAAACGTCTTTTGCATATAATGCCATCTTGGGATGGCCTGGCCTGAACAAATTTCAGGCCATTGTATCTACTTATCATCTATTAGTACGATTTCCAATCCAAAATGGGATCGGAGAAGTGAGAGGAGATCAACAGATAGCTCGTCAATGTTTGATGATTCAGAATAAATGACCAATCAGTGGATTGACTCCAGAATAAATAGATTCTCATCATCAGACTGAAGGAACAGGAATTCCAGTGGAAAGAACCATTCCTGCACCTTTGGCGAAAGACAATCTGACTAAAACTGTGCAGATTGGAAGCTCACTTGATGAAGATCTAAGGCAATAATTGATCAACTTCCTGCAAAGGAATGTTGATATATTTGCTTGGACAGTTGCTGATATGTAAGGGATCCCCCCTGAAATAATCATACATGAGCTTAAGGTGGACCCGTTGAGTCGGCCAGTCCATTAAAAAAAGAGAAATTTTGCCCCAGAAAGGTAAAAAATTATTAATAAGGAGGTAGCCAAATTACTTGACGTCCAAAATCGATCAACTTGTCGACGCTACTGCAGGGCATAAGCTCCTAAGTTTCATAGATGCTTTTTCTGGGTATAACCAAATATGAATGAGTCTAGAAGATGAAGAAAAACCTCTTTTGTTACAGACCGAGGGATATACTGCTACCGGGTGATGCCCTTTGGCCTCAAAAATGCTAGAGCTACGTATCAGACGTTAGTAAACAAGATTTTTGAGGATCATATTGGTAAAACCATTGAGGCGTATGTAGACGATATGATTGTCAAGAGTACTCAGGCCAACGATCATATCAAAGATCTACAGAGAGCCTTTGACATGCGTCAAGGACATCAAATGAAACAAAATCCTACTAAGTACATCTTTGGCGTAACCTTCGAAAAATTTTTGGGCTTCATGGTTACAGAATGAGAGATTGAAGCTAATCTGGAGAAGATTTGAGCCATAATAGATATGAGGCAACCTGCTAATAAGAAGGAGATTTAACACTTGACCGAATGGATCGCTTCATTAAGTCATTTTATATCCCGTTCGGTCGAAAGGTGCTTGCCTTTCTTTAAAAACTTGCGACAATCTAAAGACTTTGATTGGTGGGATAGTTGTCAGCAAGTGTTTGAGGAGCTTAAAAAATATATGATGAACCCAATCCTATTATCCAAGCTAGAAGAAGGGGAAAGTTTGTATCTTTACTTGGCTACATCTAATGAAGCGGTCAGCTCAGTATTAGTAAGGCAAGGATCAGATGGATCATACAAGCTCATCTATTATATCAGCAAAGTTCTTCATGATGCTGAGGTAACGTATCCAAAACTTCAAAAAATTATTTACACCTTGGTCATATCAGCAAAGTGGCTCAAACCTTACTTCCAGTCTCATCTGATTATCGTACTGACTGATCAACCTCTAAGGATTGTTTTACAATGTCCTGATACATCTAGCTGGATGGCAAAGTGAGCAATAAAGTTGAGTGAGTTCGATATTACTTATCAACCTTACTCTGCAATGAAAGCCCAGGTGCTGGCTGACTTCATAGCTGAATGCACTTGGAATGACAATAAGGATGATGTCCAGATGTCAGTTGAAGTAGAGAATAATGATATCCCTTGGATTCTTCATGTAGATGGAGCTTCAAATTCTTTTGGTTATGGAGCTGGCTTGATTTTATCTAGTCCTAGTGGAGATGTCATGAAATATGCTCTTAGATTCACCTTTAGAACTTCAAATAATCAAGCCGAATATGAGGTCCTTTTGGCTGGCCTGAGAATTGCAAAGGAGCTAGGTGTTCGAAGATTGAAAGTATGTCCGATTCTCAATTGGTTATAAATCAAGCAAAAGGAGATTTTGAGGCCTGTGATACGACCTTGGCCCTATATTTAGAAAAAGTTTAAGAACTAAGTGTCTTGTTTGATTACTGGGACATCAGTCATGTCCCTAGAGCTGAAAATTTTCGAGCTAATTCATTTTCTCGGTTAGCTACTTCAGCACCCGATTCAATGGGTCGAACTTACATTGAACACTTGGAAGCTCCAAGTATCTCTAGGAATAACAGAGAAGGGATCCTTCAGATAGGACAAGAATCAAACTAGATGAGCCCTACAATCAGAATTTAATCAAAGGGATTTTACCAGAAAATACTATGGAAGCTAAGCAACTTCGTAAGATTGCTTCTCAATACGTCATCTTGGATGGTTCATTGTACAAAAAATCATTCTCCCAACCACTGCTAAAATGTTTGTCCCCTTCAGATGCTGAGTATGCTCTAAAAGAGGTTCATGAAGATATATGCGGAGACCATCTGAAAGGCAGATCACTGGCCTATAAAATCATAAGGCAGGGATATTATTGGCCGACTATACAAAAAGATACAGCGGATTTTATGAAAAAATATGACCCCTATCAAAGTTATGCTAACATACAAAGACATCCTGCTAGTCATTTAACACAGTTGACTGTTCCCTGGCCGTTTGCTTAGTGGGGAATGGATATTCTTAGTCCCCCCAGTCTCTGGACAACGAAAACTTTTAATCGTAGTCATCGATTATTTTACCAAATAGGTGGAAGCCGAGCCTTTATCCCAAATCACTGAAAATAAAGTTGAGGCATTCATTAGAAATGCCATCATATACAGATTTGGGATCCCCCATGCAATTATCATTGATATTGGAAGACAGTTCAACAATCAGAAGTTCGACAATTTTTGTGCCCGATTCCACATTCTTTACAATTTAACTTCCGTTGGACATCCACAAGCTAATGGGGAAGCGGAAGTGACCAATCGGACTATCCTTCATGGATTGAAGACCCGATTGAATAAAACTAAAGGACTTTGGGCATATGAACTTAATTCCATTCTTTGGGCTTATCGAACAACTCCCCGATCTACTATCGGGGAATTCCCATTCAACCTTACCTATGGAAGTGAAGCTATGTTACCTATAGAAATTGTTCTTCGTTCTAGAATGGACTGCCTAGAGGAGTCAAGTAATACCGACCAAAGAAGAGTTGATCAGGATCTACTTGAAAGCTCTGAGTTACAAGCACAATTAAGGATGGCAGCGTATCAACAAAGGGTTGTTCGATATTATAATCCGAGAGTCAAGGCTCGAGTCTTTCGACCTGGGGACCTTGTCCTGCATAAAACGGAGATATCCTGACCAACTGATCAGGGCAAAGTTGCCCCAAATTGGGAAGGTCTCTATCGCATCACTGAAGTTGTGCGACCAGAGGCTTATCGAGTTGAAAGCCTAGATGGCTATCAAATGACTCGACCTTGGAATGTAGAAAATATTTGTAAGTATCATCAATAAAGTGATTTTCCTTTAGATGAATGCAATTTTTATAGAAATATTTGGATCTTAATTGTATAAAGATTTGATATAATTGTTATTAATTTAGTAGCATTTGCAGCCTATTTATACTTAATTATTTTATTTGTTTTAGATATGCATGCTAGGAGAATATCGGAAGCAAAATGGACCAAGAAGAAAAAGAGAGGCTGCCAAATTAATTTACATGAAGAAGTTATGGCCCGAACCAAAAAAAATAAATTAAGTATCATGGAGAGGGCTCGGATTCCACCAGCCACATATGGATGACCAGTTCAATCCAAAAGGAGCGAAAACAAGGGAAAGGATAAAAATAAACAGTGGAAGAAAAGGAAGCCAGCGGCATGGAGGAGCAGTAGCGGAAGTGATGTGAGGAGAGAGGACACGTGAAGGAGAAAAAAAGCATGAGGAAAAATGCATTGGAGAAAAAAAAGGATGCCAGGTGTTGGAGATAAGAAGAAAAAGTAGCGTGAGATAAGAGGAGAAAATAACGTGTGAAAAGAAGAATAAGAAGAACGTGAGGAAAAAGAAGGGGAGCGACGTGCGGAAAGCCGAGGGATGCAAGGAAGAAAATGCTCGGACGCAGGGAAATGAAAGAAATCGCACGGATGCAGGAAAGAAATTGGAGACTGCTCGGATGAGGGAAGAAATAGGAGAACGCGCCGGGTTTTATTTGATTTGTATTTTTTCTTCCTTTATATTATTTTGATCATGAATATGTGCAACTAATTATTTCTGCTAAAACCTAGAGATTTAACTGATGTGGTGATTATGGATTTCAATGGTTAATTTGATTTCCTTCTTTTACTTGAGATTTCTTTTGTGATCGTAATGCTTTGGGAGATTTGATGAATTTCTTAATAAATTTTATTTAGAATTTAATTGATCTATTAAATTTCTAGGTTGAAAAGTAAAAGAAATCCATAGATTTAAATCCTACCTGAATTACTAAGACTGATCTATGTAGTGATAAGGATCATAAAAATTTAATGCATCTGAATTATTTAAATCACGTCTTAACAACCGTGGTTAATAATTTCGGATAGGATTAATGCAATTTGAACGAAAGTGCATTAATCAATTAAGAAAACCTGCTGGCTTGTAAAACCAAAAAATCAAATTATCATATTTAGAAAAAATTGTCACATTGATTTAGTTAAATTCCTGATGCCTTAGCTATTTTAGAATTTCTCTCTCTGAAAGTTTGCTGCCATCTTAGTTTGATAGTTTGTTTAATTTTCAATTTAATATTTTTTTATTTGAAATCAATTATCCAAACAATATAAGTAGGTATTATAATTTGGATAATTGTCTCTGATCCTGGAGGACGATATTGGGTTACTACCCTGTATTACTTGCACGACCAGTACGCTTGCCGAACACGTGTCACCTTTCTCACTATTCCTATCTGGGGAAAAATGTTTGATGTATCTGATGAATAGAATTGGTCTGACTCATCGACTCATCGGTATGATACAATTAAAAGGTTGGCCTAATACGCTAACCACGATCCGACAAATAGAGTTGGTCTAATTCACTGACTGATCGGTATGATAGTATCGGTATAACCGATCAATTGAAAGATTGGCTTGATACGCAGACCGTAATCCGACAAACAAAGTTGGTCTGACCCACCATCTCATCGATATACTTATATCGGAATAACCGATCAACTGAAGGGTTGACTTGACACGTCGATCACAATTCGACAAATATAGTTGGTCTAATCCACCACTCCATCGATATTATTACATCATGATGTATGAAGCATTAGAGGAATGGTCTAACATATTGACCCTGAATCCACTATTATAGTTGGCTTAATGTGCTAACTGCGAAATGCCAAGTTAATCTTATCCTTGGTATGTGTGAAGCAGCATTATTGGCTTCTTGAAGATTATTACGAAATTTGAACTTGATATTCTCCAGAAGGAAAGAAAAGATATCATTGATAATTGATTAAAAGAAAACATTGATCCATCAGAAGCATACAGTTACAATTACTATTCAATTTTTTCAATTGGATTGGGTGTCAAAGCAAGGGCAGTCGTCTCTTGAACTGGTACTCCTTCAGTTGGAAGGACTATTAGATCATTGATCAGCTTCTATTTCCATGATCTCGTCTATGATAATAGAAGAAATATCGAGATCAAGATATAACTTTTTAATCTTCTCGATATAATCTTTAAAACCAATCTTATAACCTTCTGCCACAGCTTCATCTATCTCATCGTTAAAGGTCTCGGATCTCTTGAATTTATCAACTGCATGAAGGCTTTTTTGAATCGTCAAAGTGATCTTTTGTTTAGTTTGTTCTAGTTTTTGTTCGAGAAGAGCAACTTTCTCTTTCATGCTGGACTTCTGAGCCATTATCTCAGCATAAGCATGGCTCTTCTCTTCTACGACTATTTCTGCCTTGTGAAGCTTCTTCCTCCTTTCCTTTGCATCAGCCAGAAGCTTCATGACATCGTTTTCGATTATTTTTATCTATCTTTTCAACGAAAAGTTTGTGGAGGTAGCTTTGACCAACCTTGATTCTAAGGCCACTCGCTGTGTCGGCCTTATCTCTCTCTTCTCTAACTAATGTCAACTGATTCTAGAGGTTTGCTTGAGAATTGATCGATTTGAACAAGTTTTCTTCGATCATAGAAATGTCGTTTATGAACTGACGAAAGGAATGAAGATGAAATTAGAGACAAAAAAAAAAAATTCGAAAGGAAAGATGATATTTACCTTTAGTATTCCTGGATAAATGGAGGAGAAAATATCTCCCACTCCACGCTTATGTGTTGCTTCCCAGTTCTTCTGAAGAATGGTGGATTGAAGCACGGTCTTAGCCAATTTTGGGTTATCGAAACTTGCATTTGCTACAAGAACATGAATGTCCTTGTTGGCCTCCAGTTCGGATATCGCTTCCGTGATCGGAGCTTTACCTTTTTCTATTGGAGACAGAGTTGGTCTGTCAGATGGGCCTCTCTTTAGATTTCTCGACGAAGGATCGGGCAAATGTGGCTTTTCATCATCAGAAGAAGATGCAATGTTTACAGGTGATTCTTGTTTAGTAGAAGTCTTGAAAAGGCTTTTCGATAAACGGGCTCTTTTCACACATGTTCTCTGCTCTCGAGGTCACAAGGATTTGGCTCTTTGCTTGAAGGCTTGACGAAGTCTCTCGCTATCTGGTTTCATTTTTAGAATATGATGAAAATGGTTTCTCGAGACAAAGTGTTCAAAGAGAGAGATGTTCAAGTTTTCTAAAATGAAATTGGCCTAAGAAGCGGGTCTAAGATCGCTTATATAAGAGGTGCCGATGATTGAGATTTATGATCTGAATCTCGATCAGTCTCGAGATTATGACACGTCTATGTCCCTGATTTGGTGGGAACTCATGTGTCATTACTGATTCTTAGAAAATCAGTTATAGAAAGAGAAAAGACTGAAATTGGTTTGAATTTGAATGGTGTACGGTTTTTGGAATACTGACCGACATGATTTCATGACCTGCAAAATAACTACCCCTCCAATAGGAATGTGATATTTGGTGAGAATGATATACCTTTTTATTATTATTATTATCATGCATTAGAATGGATATTTGGTAAATCTGATCAAAAGATCGGATTACTATGGGCTTCAATGGCCTGAGATGGCATATTGCTATATTATTTTTAAGGGCTGACTGATTTGAAGTGATCAGCTCCCTTAATGATATGATGATCAACAATCGGGTAACTATATTTTCAAGAAATTTTTAGTGACAATGATTTTGAATTGTTATACTTTTTTCGAATGAGAAATTGTTTTGATCAAGTTTTCCAAAATATACTAATATTGTTTGTAATTTGGTAATTCTATATGATTGTTCACTTTATTCGGATGGCTTCATAGTCTAACAGATTTTTAAGATGTTTATTTCTCATATGATCCGATGGTTCTATACTTAGAAAATTTTCTTATTTGTGAAAGTTTATTGAATAGTTTACCTTATTAAGTGTTTAACTAAAATTCTTTCAAAAGGATATTTGTTTTGTTTTAAGTTCGACAACCTTTATTTGAAAAGATTAAATAGGTTGATTTGCTATAGTGATCAACATTCATCGCATGGCCGTATGATTTGAAAGATAAGAATAAAAGAAACTTTTTCATTTTATATCAAAAGCAGAACAAACTAGTACATCAGTTATACAATTAACTTTCTAAGTTATGTTCAACTGTTATTACATTGACTTCTCCGGTCTGCTCTGGAGCGGAGATTGGTACTGCTTCTTCCTGAATCAGGATATCTACTATCGGCTCTTCGGGTTGATGTTTGATTTGTTCTTCATCTTGACCTTCTTCATTGGATTCTTCCATGATTTTGGAAATGTCCAGGCCAGGGTAACATCTCTTTACCTTATCTAAGCAGTCTCTAGAGCCGATATCGTAACTCTTGACCCCAGCCTCATGGAGCTTATCCTGAAAAGCTGATGACTTTTCATAATTTAAAATGGCCTCTTTGGCAGCCAGTTCTGCTTTCTTCTCTACTGCTATGGCCCTTTCTTTGGCTTTAGTTATAGTCGATCAAAGTTTCTTCTTTTTCTTCTTAAACTTTGATTTAGCATCGGCTCATTTGGATTGAGCTGCCTTGAGCTCCTTCTCCAGAGCTGAAGTTTAGGCTGTACTTTATTCTAACTTCTTTTCTATGGCCAATTTCAACTCTTTAGCAACCTCTTTTTTCGCCTTAGCTGCATCTATCATGTTACGCATTGCTTGGCAGAGTAGGTCGAAGCTCTTTAAGCTCTCCTCCATTATGGTGACTCCATGGACAGGTTGCATATTTCGTAATTGATTTGGTCGGATTTTGAAAAGATCATTTGATCGATCATTTGAAGCAAAGTTTAGTATTGTACCTTGAGTATGGTGGGGTGAATTGACAAAATTGTTTTGTCTATTTGTTGGGATTTGGTTATTTCCTAGTCTTTTGGAAGAATAGTGGCCCTCATAAGACGACGGGCCAATTCTGGGTTAGTCAGACTCGATTCATCTATAAAAACATTAAAATTGATGGTGGAATCTTCTGCGAAAGGCCTTTCTTCTTCTTCCACCATCGGAGCTTTCCCTTTGTCAGCTTGGCAAGGTGGGGATGACGATGGGCCAATAATAGGAACTCTGGCCGATCGCCTCTCCTGCATGGGAGGCTGAAGGGAAGCGGAGATAGTCACATCATCATCATCCGATACACTTGCTATTAATATCGGAGACTTTGGTATCGATGAAGCGGTTCATTTTGTTTTTTTGAATTTCTTAGCCTCTCCTCTCCTTTGATCGGTCGGAGTGGGAATGGCTTTCCTCTTCTTCAACATTTGCTGAAGTCTCTAGGCATCCATCATGATGGTTGTATCTGCATATCCTGACAAATTGAATGTTAGAGCTAATCATCATCAGGTAAGTGAAAGAATACTATCGATAGTAAGATACCTAAAGAAGGTTTGGGGCTGATGTCAGTCAAATATGATCCCCTCTTATTGAGAAGCACTTTTATCGAGAGAATCTCCAATCCCGTAAGCTTCTCAAAATCCTCTTTGTCTGTTGTTCATATATTTTTGTCATCATTTGGAGTTAAACGGAGTTCCTTACGACTAATGTTGAAGTCCCAGGAAATCTTGGAGATTATGTGTGAGGACCGGTCCTTTTGGGCCGGATTTGGGCTGAAGTCGGCAGCCCTTGCCGACTTCAGTTCAAAACCCCTAGGGTTCGGCAGGTCAGATTTTCCGGCGAAAAATCCGGACAAATCCGACGCTGCCGCCGGAGAAGGGGGGGGAGATAAGGTTCTCCTCGGGTTTAAGGCTCTGGGGGTTACCTCTGTTGATCCGAGAGCTTCTTCCTGTGGTGGAGCGACGTCGGTTCTTCGAGTGCCCTGCCCTCGCCGGGATGCCCTTCGCCGGAGGTCGTGAGATCGGAGACGCCTCTCGCCGGTAAGTTCTCTCTCTCCCTGGTATGGGCGTAGCTGGCTTGTGCGGCTCGACGGAGGGGAGAATCCGACTGATTTTCCTCTCCGTTGAAGCCTTGGACGATGGCCGGCAGTGAGGAAGCCGCCGTCGGACTCCTCCTCTCCGGCAACCATCTTTGGGCGGCCGATCGCGGGGATCGCCGCCGTCCCATCGCTTGCTCGGAGAGGGGGGGGGGATGGAGGAGGAAGAAACTGTGGTCGGCCGTGAGGGGCTGTTGCGAGCGACATCTCCGGCTCGGTGCTCGCCGGTCGTCGGTCGGACGGCCACCGTAAGGGTCGCCGGACTCTCTTCCCTCTCCGGCGTGGTCGACGTGGTGGTCGGATGGGAGGATCGCCGTCGATCCTCCCTGCTTCTCTCTTGAGGTCGGGCGAACGCCTGGCCGAAGGGAATGGGACTGAAGCCTGGTTTGATCAGGCTTGGCTGGGCCAAGCCTGTTGCGGGCCGGGCCGGGCCGGGCCGGGCCGGGCTGGGCCGGGCTTGGCTGGGTCGGGCCGGGCTGGGCCGGGCTTGGCTGGGCCGGGGCTCGTTGGGCCGGACTTGGTTGGGCCATGCCCTGTTGGGCTAGGCCTTATATCTTGAATGGGCCAACCTTGTATCAGCAAAATGGAAGGCATTGTTTGGGATTGCCCCAAGGGATTTATTTTTTTAAAAATTAATGATATTAAATAATAATCAAAATAAATTGTGATGCAGGATCGTCATCCTCCTTGGGAAATCAGGATTAGTGCCGAGTTGGTGAAACTGTAAGTTATCACTCACCGATAAAATTTTGCCATGCATGCTGTGAACCCTTTACTTGACATGTTAATAAATTTTATTGTTTATGTTCATGCTACTTACATATATCTTGATGCGTTATGAAATTTAACCTTAGGCTAAAATGTAGCGAGTCATGGGATGAGTTAGTTGTATTTGCTCCCTAGTCCGACTATGATTACACGAGGATCTAGACTCCTTTTGGGCCTCCAGCGGGGCTATCGCTGGCACATGACCGACGTGCGGTATGTGACACAGGAGTTGTTTTATTCTAGCACATGCTGGGAAGCATGTCCCTCGTGTGATACTCAGAGCTAGATTCCTTTTGGGCCTCCAGCGGGGCTATCGCTGGCACATGACCGATGTGCGGCATGTGACACAGGGTCTAGACTCTTTTGGGGCGAGCCACGGGCCGATCGTGGCCATAGTATGAGGGACTAAGTGAGTGTGTTTGGATGGCCATCCTAAATAAATTTGTATTCTGTCAGAAAAATAAATAAAAAGGTTAATAGTAGGAATTGGCTTATATATATTTTGGTGGTTCTTATGTATGGAATTACTCTGGATTCATGGTAAAATATATATTTGTGACATGTGATGACTTACTGAGTTTAAGGGAAACTCATTCTTTTCCCTTGCATTTTTTTTTTCAGGATCAGAGGAACATATGGGCCAGGGATTCAATCAGTGAGGCATAGGATCTAGTGGACACTATCATCATTTTTTTTTTTTTTTTTATTATTATTATTTATTTCATGAAATTAGATCATGATAAATGTATGACGGTTGGCTTTAAGACAATTGAATCTACTTATCTACTTTTGCTTTATTAATATAATGCCTGGTACTCATTTATTTTATACGAAATGATTGGTACAGGCCTGGTATGTTCTTGGAAATATTGAATTCCCAGAATATACGGCCGTCTGTTACACTACTAGCCCTGGTCTTGGGTTTGGGGCGCGACAGATTTAGTGGTATCAGAGCCAGGTTGTCTCAGAAACTAAAATGTTTTAGATAGTGAGAGCGGGGTAGAGATAGTTAGGGCAAGTTTAAAATTAATAAAGTATAAGCAAGGTCATATTATTTAACTAACTAACATTTGTGCTATAGGTTTAATGGCTCGGACCCGATCCATGAGGACATCAAATCAAAATGATCATGCGTCTCGAGCTCATGATACTTCGCAGGCAGCGGGTCCATCTCGGGCGGCCGGCGCTTACATGGCTCGTAGCCTATCACCTGATCAGGGCGAGAGTCGAGCAGTTAGTCCTCCTCCTCTGCAGCACGATATGAGGACAGCCAATTCTGATGGTCAGGTGGTAGGTCTTATCCAGGCTCTAACTGGACTTGTGCAGGAATTGAGGCAGCAGGGGAATAGGGGTGGTCAGTCATCTAAAATGGGTCGGGGGATCACTGAATTTAAGAAGTTGGCACCTCCTACATTTGAGGGTTCTACTGAACCTACTGAATCCTTGAAGTGGCTGAAAGAAATGGAGAAGGTCTTTGTCAGCATGGACTGTACGGATCGAGAGAAAGTTCGCTTTGCGGCTTATCAACTACAAGGCGAAGCTTCGGAATGGTGGGATGCTGTCAGAAGACAATATGGCAATGAAGAGCCGATAACTTGGGATATTTTTCGCCAAGAGTTTTTGGATATGTATTTTCCTGAAAGTCTCAGATTTGAGAAGGAGAGCGAATTTACCAGGTTGATACAAGGAGGCTTGACCGTGACACAGTATGAAGCCAAGTTTATTGAACTGTCCCGCTTTGCTCCGGAGTTGGTGGCCACGGACTATATCAAGGCACGGAGATTTGAGAAAGGACTTAAACCCAGGATTTGTGCTGGAGTAAGACCCATGCAGCTGGCCTCATACCGGGACGTCGTTAGTAAAGCAAAAATTGTAGAGCAAGAGGTTGATAATATGCAGCAGGAAAGGGAACGGCAGCTGAGGAAGAGATCCAGACCTGATGGGCAGCGTGGGAATCAACACCCTGGCAAACAACCTAGACAGAGGGGAAATCAAAGGCAAGATCCAGGTCCTCAGCAGGGTAATGGTCCTCGTTGCAGGAGATGTCAAGGTTTTCATCTAGAGCAGGATTGTCGTTGGTTTTCTGGGGCTTGTTTTAATTGTGGTCAGCAAGGCCACAAAGCTATGAATTGCCCACGTTCTCAGAATCCTGGAAATCAGTATACCTTTCAGAATGCACCGCGACCGCCAGCACCTCCTCCTTCAAATGTACCAGCTTTTATCCAAGGACAACCTATAGCTTATGGATCTGGTGAGCGCCAGAAGCAGAAGACCCAGGCTCGTGTGTATGCGCTAACTCAGCAAGATGCTCAGGCATCGAATGCTGTGGTGACAGGTAATTTCGCAAGTTTTTTTTTTTTTTATTTTTTTTTTATTTATTTTATTTGATTTAATTGAGTACAAACAATTATTAAGTAAGAATTATTTAGTAGGTACCATCAAAGTAGCCTCTTCATATGCCCGTGTTTTATTTGATTCTGGAGCAACGCACTCTTTTATCTCAACCGGATTTACTAAGAAGGCTGGTATGGAACCAGTACCTTTAAATTTCGAGATCGGAGTATCCATTCCGAATGGGGGCATTATCATAGTTAACATGATTTGTCCATCCTGCACTCTAAGCATTGGAAACCATGAGTTTTCATCCGATCTAATGGTATTGGAAATGGAAGAGTTTGATATTATTTTGGGAATGGATTGGCTAGCTTCTTATCATGCCACAGTAGATTGTTTCGAGAAGAGAGTAGTTTTCTACCCTCCAGGTCAGGAACCTTTTGGTTTCTTTGGTGGTGAAAGGAAGACCCCTATGAGAATGATTACAGCTATGCAAGCTAAACGGATGCTGAGGCAAGGTTGTGCAGGATACTTGGCCAATGTTATAGATCTCCAGCAAGAAGGAGAAGGGGTGGAAAATATTCCTATTGTGAAAGAATTTCCGGATGTATTTCCAGATGAATTGCCGGGATTACCTCCTGACAGAGAGATGGAATTTTCTGTTGATCTCTTACCTAATGCAGAACCTGTGTCTAAGGCTCCCTATAGAATGGCACCAGCTGAATTGAAAGAACTCAAGGAACAACTTCAGGATCTGCTCGATAAGGGATTCATCAGGCCGAGTGTTTCACCATGGGGTGCTCCAGTACTGTTTGTCAGGAAGAAGGATGGGAATCTGAGGTTGTGTATTGATTATCGAGAATTGAACAAGTTGACAATTCGAAACAAGTATCCCCTTCCCAGAATTGATGATCTTTTTGACCAGTTGCAAGGCGCTCAGGTGTTCTCAAAAATCGACTTGCGGTCCAGATATTATCAGTTAAAAATTAAGAATGAAGACATATCCAAAACAGCCTTTCGGACTAGATATGGGCATTATGAATTTCTGGTGATGCCTTTCGGACTGATGAATGCTCCGGCAGCTTTCATGGACATGATGAACAGGATATTCAAATCATATTTGGATCAGTGTGTAGTAGTTTTTATTGATGATATTCTAGTTTATTCCAAGAATCCGGAGGAGCATGAAAAACATTTAAGAAAAATCTTACAAATACTAAGGGAGCAGAGATTGTATGCAAAGCTGAAGAAATGTCAATTCTGGCTTGATAATATTTCTTTTCTTGGCCACACAGTCTCTAAGGAAGGGATATCTGTTGATCCAGCAAAGATTGAAGCAATTGTTGAATGGAAAAGACCAACTAATGTGACTGAAGTCCGTAGTTTTCTGGGTCTAGCTGGTTATTACCGAAGGTTTGTGGAGGGGTTTTCCCGTATAGCCTTACCACTGACCCAGCTAACCCATAAAGGGATTAAATTTGATTGGTCTGATGATTGTGAGAAAAGCTTCCAAGAGTTAAAGAAGCACTTGGTATCAGCTCCTATTCTTACCTTACCAACTGGAAGTGAGGGTTTTTCTATTTACAGTGATGCCTCCAGAAAAGGGTTAGGATGTGTTCTTATGCAAAGGGAGAAGGTGGTGGCCTACGCATCTAGGCAGCTTAAAACACATGAATTAAACTACCCTACTCATGATTTGGAGCTAGCTGCTGTGGTCTTTGCCCTGAAAATTTGGAGGCATTACCTGTATGGTGTATCTTGTGAAATTTTTACTGATCATAAAAGTCTTAAGTATTTGTTTACTCAGAAAGAGTTAAACTTGAGGCAAAGGAGATGGTTGGAGCTGATCAAAGACTATGATTTGAAAATAAGTTATCATCCGGGAAAAGCAAATGTAGTGGCTGATGCATTGAGCAGAAAGGCCGGAGGTAGCTTGGCAACCTTAATCACTTCTCAAGGAGAAATTCTTCAAGATCTTGGAAAGCTGAGTTTGGAGATACAAATGCATAACTCTACTTTCTCACTTGCTACTCTTAAGATACAATCTACCCTGATCGATAGAATTAAGGCATCTCAGATGAATGATTCAGAATTTCAAAAGATTAGAGAGAAAATACAATCTAGGATAATCTCGGAATTCCGAATTCATGAGGATGGATCCTTAAGATTTGGAAACAGGTTGTGTGTTCCAGGGGATGAAAGTCTAAAGAAGGAAATATTGGTCGATGCCCACAATGCTATTTACACTATTCATCCTGGAAGCACAAAAATGTATAGAGATCTTAAGGAGAACTTCTGGTGGAAAGGTATGAAAAGGGAAATAGCCATGTTTGTGGCTCAATGTTTAACTTGTCAGCAAATAAAGGCTGAGCATCAGAGACCAGCAGGACCTCTACAACCCCTGGCTATCCCTGTATGGAAATGGGAGAATGTCACAATGGACTTTGTTTCAGGATTGCCAAGGACTCTCAGAGGATTTGATGCTATTTGGGTTGTTGTAGATCGATTGACAAAGTCAGCTCATTTTCTACCTGTCAAGGTCAATTTCTCCATGGAAAGGCTAGCAAAATTATATATCGATGAGATTGTTAGACTACATGGTATTCCTGTATCAATTGTATCTGATAGGGACACTAGATTTGTTTCTCAATTTTGGAGGAGTTTGCATCAAGCTATGAAAACCAAGCTGGAGTTTAGTACAGCCTTTCATCCTCAAACCGATGGGCAGTCAGAGAGGACAATTCAGACATTAGAAGATATGTTGAGAGCATGTGTTCTTGATTTAAAAGGGTCTTGGGATGATCATCTGTCATTGATAGAATTTGCATATAACAACAGTTATCAAGCAACCATTAAAATGGCACCTTTTGAAGCTCTCTATGGGAGGAGATGTAGGACCCCGGTATGTTGGGATGATGTTGGCGAGAGGAAACTTTTGGGACCCGATATTATACTGCAGACCACAGATAAAATCCAACTTATTAGGAAGCGACTGTTTACAGCTCAGAGTCGACAAAAGAGTTATGCAGATAATCGGAGAAGAGAACTGAAATTTTTGGTGGGGGACCATGTGTTACTTAAAGTGCCCCCTACTAAAGGAGTTATGAGATTTGGGGTGCGAGGGAAGTTAAGCCCTCGGTATGTGGGTCCTTTTGAAATCTTGGAGAAAATTGGAGCTGTGGCTTATCGGCTTGCTTTACCACCATCTCTTGCTAGTGTGCATAATGTTTTTCATGTATCTATGCTGAGGAAGTATGTACCTGATCCAAATCATGTAATCGAATTGGGACCACTTCAATTCAAGGAAAATTTGTCTTATGAGGAGCAACCAGTGAAGGTGGTGGATAGAAAGGAGCAAGTCTTGAGGCGACGCGTCATTCCTTATGTTAAAGTCCAGTGGAGTAATCATTCAGAGCGGGAAGCCACTTGGGAGTTAGAAGAAATCATGAAAGTTAAATATCCTCAACTTTTCCAGAACCCAGGTATGTAAATTTCGAGGGCGAAATTTTTTTTTTAGGTGGGGAGAATGTGAGGACCGGTCCTTTTGGGCCGGATTTGGGCTGAAGTCGGCAGCCCTTGCCGACTTCAGTTCAAAACCCCTAGGGTTCGGCAGGTCAGATTTTTCGGCGAAAAATCCGGACAAATCCGACGCTGCCGCCGGAGAAGGGGGGGGAGATAAGGTTCTCCTCGGGTTTAAGGCTCTGGGGGTTACCTCTGTTGATCCGAGAGCTTCTTCCTGTGGTGGAGCGACGTCGGTTCTTCGAGTGCCCTGCCCTCGCCGGGACGCCCTTCGCCGGAGGTCGTGAGATCGGAGACGCCTCTCGCCGGTAAGTTCTCTCTCTCCCTGGTATGGGCGTAGCTGGCTTGTGCGGCTCGACGGAGGGGAGAATCCGACTGATTTTCCTCTCCGTTGAAGCCTTGGACGATGGCCGGCAGTGAGGAAGCCGCCGTCGGACTCCTCCTCTCCGGCAACCGTCTTTGGGCGGCCGATCGCGGGGATCGCCGCCGTCCCATCGCTTGCTCGGAGAGGGGGGGGGGATGGAGGAGGAAGAAACTGTGGTCGGCCGTGAGGGGCTGTTGCGAGCGACATCTCCGGCTCGGTGCTCGCCGGCCGTCGGTCGGACGGCCACCGTAAGGGTCGCCGGACTCTCTTCCCTCTCCGGCGTGGTCGACGTGGTGGTCGGACGGGAGGATCGCCGTCGATCCTCCCTGCTTCTCTCTTGAGGTCGGGCGAACGCCTGGCCGAAGGGAATGGGACTGAAGCCTGGTTTGATCAGGCTTGGCTGGGCCAAGCCTGTTGCGGGCCGGGCCGGGCCGGGCCGGGCCGGGCTGGGCCGGGCTTGGTTGGGTCGGGCCGGGCTGGGCCGGGCTTGGCTGGGCCGGGGCTCGTTGGGCCGGACTTGGTTGGGCCATGCCCTGTTGGGCTAGGCCTTATATCTTGAATGGGCCAACCTTGTATCAGCAAAATGGAAGGCATTGTTTAGGATTGCCCCAAGGGATTTATTTTTTTAAAAATTAATGATATTAAATAATAATCAAAATAAATTGTGATGCAGGATCGTCATCCTCCTTGGGAAATCAGGATTAGTGCCGAATTGGTGAAACTGTAAGTTATCACTCACCGATAAAATTTTGCCATGCATGCTGTGAACCCTTTACTTGACATGTTAATAAATTTTATTGTTTATGTTCATGCTACTTACATATATCTTGATGCGTTATGAAATTTAACCTTAGGCTAAAATGTAGCGAGTCATGGGATGAGTTAGTTGTATTTGCTCCCTAGTCCGACTATGATTACACGAGGATCTAGACTCCTTTTGGGCCTCCAGCGGGGCTATCGCTGGCACATGACCGACGTGCGGTATGTGACACAGGAGTTGTTTTATTCTAGCACATGCTGGGAAGCATGTCCCTCGTGTGATACTCAGAGCTAGATTCCTTTTGGGCCTCCAGCGGGGCTATCGCTGGCACATGACCGATGTGCGGCATGTGACACAGGGTCTAGACTCTTTTGGGGCGAGCCACGGGCCGATCGTGGCCATAGTATGAGGGACTAAGTGAGTGTGTTTGGATGACCATCCTAAATAAATTTGTATTCTGTCAGAAAAATAAATAAAAAGGTTAATAGTAGGAATTGGCTTATATATATTTTGGTGGCTCTTATGTATGGAATTACTCTGGATTCATGGTAAAATATATATTTGTGACATGTGATGACTTACTGAGTTTAAGGGAAACTCATTCTTTTCCCTTGCATTTTTTTTTTCAGGATCAGAGGAACATATGGGCCAGGGATTCAATCAGTGAGGCATAGGATCTAGTGGACACTATCATCATTTTTTTTTTTTTTATTATTATTATTTATTTCATGAAATTAGATCATGATAAATATATGACGGTTGGCTTTAAGACAATTGAATCTACTTATCTACTTTTGCTTTATTAATATAATGCCTGGTACTCATTTATTTTATACGAAATGATTGGTACAGGCCTGGTATGTTCTTGGAAATATTGAATTCCCAGAACATACGGCCGTCTGTTGCACTACTAGCCCTGGTCTTGGGTTTGGGGCGCGACATTATGTGAAAGAAATAGGGCCTAACAATGAATTTACGACCATAGCAAAGGTTGATCACCCACCACCCTTGGCCATGGAAATCCCTTTTCAATACAAAGGTAGTGAAAAGAGAAGTTTTAGGTGTTATCTCTGCATCTTTACAAACAATCAAGAAGGCACAAATTATCCTAATACTGTTGGGGGTCAGTTGGGCAGGAAGTACGTGATATAACCTAAAGATTTGGATGAAGAACAGATGTAGCAGGAATCTAAGTCCGGCTTTAAGGTGTTCTTCATAAACTGCCAGACTGCCCGGGGGTGGCTGATCTATTCGATCTTCGGAGCTTGGAGTGACCACTATAAACTCATCCGAGATATTATAATATCTCTGCAATGTTAGAACCCTATGCTTTGTTAGGGAGGTCCTAACGGCATCTATTCTAACTGATTCGGCTTGGCTTTTTTTTTTTCTGAAAAGTGAAAGTTTCAGGTTCATCGGTATGGATGACTTCTATGATCTTAGCCATGAAAAAGTAGAAGGAAGAATGGAAGATTAACTTGTATCAAAAGGGAAAGAGAAGGAGAAGCCGACCTAAAGAAAGCTCTTCTCCTAAAGGATGAAAAATTTAGATGGAAGAAAATCTATTTGTTTGGAGGAGATGCTGCTTATATAGTGGCATACGATGGTTAAGATTTCTCCCTCGAATGGCAAGACTAATTATGATTGTGCCATCTATCCTTGATATCCGATGGAAAGATACGACTCTTTGGAAACCGAAGTGACATTCGTGATCCGACGGCAGATATATCTGTGATATGATGCTTGCATTTATTCTACAATAGCGATCTTTCAACTGTTGTGAACTTCAAAATTGGTAGCTAGCTGTGATACGGTTGTCAGTTTTATAACCGCTTCCCCAATAAGAGATCGACACGTCATCAAGATGCTATGTTCGAGAACATGGGCATTAAAAAAAAAAAAAGGTGGGAAGGAAAAGTAAGAGGTACAAATATATCGTATTTCTTTTCTTCTGACAGCTTCTGACATTCATTTAATGAATTCAGAAGCTGGGGGGACTAGTGTTGGTTTATGACAAATTTGATCTATTTATGTTGGGTCAAGTGAAATGAACATGGTTGATCGATTGATGGATTGACGTCCAAGTGGCATAAGGCCGATTGACGTCCAAGTGGCATAAGGCCGATTGACGTCCAAGAGACGCAAGGCCGATCGACGTCCAAGAGACGCAAGGCCGATCGACGCCCAAGAGGTGCAAGGCCGATCAATGTCCAAGGGGTGCGGAGCTAATTGACGCCCAAGAGAAGTTTATTATTTGGGCTAGCTTGGGTGTGCAGCCGATTGATGTTTAAGGCTGACTTAATGAGTCAACCATGATGTTATATTGACTAATGTGATACAGTCCGTATCGTCTCCACTCTTTAACTAACTTAATTGTTGACGAATGTTCTGTGCACGTGATGGTCCACTAATGAACTAACCGTTTATAGCTTGTTTAACTAAATTCGATTAGGATCGTATCCTATAAATACCGATGAGTAAGAGGCTTCCAGGAGGTAAGTGAGTTCCTGCAGCAGGAACTCTTGCACAGCCTTAATTTAATTTTGTCTCAGATCTCATCTGTTTAGTCCAAATCCTGTGACTGATTTGAGTGTCAGAGTATCCCCCTACCGGAACCTCTCCGGTGATTGGATTTGCTTGTAGATTTGGCCGACGATCATCTCGGTGAACAAGAGCATTCATCAAATAAAGAAGAAGAGATACATATGTAGGACGAAGTCATCTTCAGCAATTTTACTAAAGCTTGGGCATCACTTTGACGTGGATACAAGTCATAATCTAGATTACTATTTTTATGAAAATAATTTAAATTAATCTAAATTATTAGATGATAGGCTGTCATTAAAAAAAAAATATTAAATATGATAATATTGTAGGTTTCATTAAATTATTATATGGATGCCCGCTCCCAAACGCAACCCTGTAGAATTTTCTGCCTGTCGTGAAAGCCGTGCTGCCGATTACTTTGTCTCTGGTGTTGACGTGGAGAGTTGACCAACCAGTCAATTTCCAGGTCTGTAAAAGACAAACCCGCACCGTCTAATTTCCATATCGGATAAACTTTTCGTGGTCAGGGTTGTATTTTTCGCGCAAAGGAACGATTCACCTTCCTTCGCACGAATCTTCCGTTGGATCATCCCCCGGTCGCTTTAAGCTATGTGCAGCGGATAGATGACGGGGTTCGCAGCGCTTTGAGAGCTGTCCAGTTGACGATCCGACGGTTGATTCGCGCGTTCGTGCGAAAGACGCAGCCCCGTCAATTCCATCATGTCAAATACGTGGTACGCTCCAACGCAGGTCATTGTCTACGCGGCAGCCCAGCCTCCTGACCATGTCTACCATATCTCCTCCGCGGAACTTCCTATCCCAATGTCCCAGCGCTCGCCCCCTCTTCTTTTCCCAGGTTCGCAAACTACGAAGCACCACTCCGCACGCCCATTAGGGGATGGAGCTGCTGCTCGGAATAAGTATTCTCTACTTATCCTTCCACTTATCCTCTGCCTTCACCCCTACCGATCGTTACTTCCTCGCCTGCGGCTCGACCTCCAACATTTCCCTAGCCACCGACAGCCCCGCTCGCGACTTCACTCCCGACTCCGGCTTCTTCACCCCCGAGTACAACTCCATCCCCCTCTCCAACCCCAACTCATACTCCATCTCGTCCCATCTCTACGCCAACGCCAGGGCCTTCGCCGAGCGCTCCACTTACCGATTCAAGCTCGACTCCCAGGGCACACATGTCCTCCGTCTCCACTTCCTCTCCTTCACCGCCCGAAACCATAACCTCGCCACTGCACGCTTTAACGTCTCCGCCCTCGACCGCTTCCTCCTCCTCTCCGGCTTCTCCGTCCCAAACACCCAAACTCCCGTAATCAAGGAGTACCTTCTCTGGGTGGACACCGGCGAGCTTGCCATCACCTTCATACCCGAGTCTAATTCCGGTGCATCTTCTTTAGCCTTCGTCAATGCGATTGAAGTCTTCACGGCACCCACCAACCTCATCGACAACACCACAGATCCCGACGAAGTACCTCCCAGCCGGAGTATCAGCCAATTAGCCCACCAGGCACTGGAGACGGTCTACAGGATCAACGTGGGAGGCCAAAAAGTGACCCCGGCCAATGACACCCTTTGGAGGACCTGGGTTCCCGACGGCGAGTACCTCTTCTCAGAGGAGGACTTTTCTCGGGAGACCAATACGAGCCCCTGGAACATCCACTACGCGGTGGAAGAAGATCGTGAAATCGCACCGGCGAGCGTCTACGACACTGCCCGAACCATGAACATACCGAACTCAATGGTGTTCTCCAACCCCGACTTCAACTTCAACATAACCTGGAGCTTCCGTGTAACTCCAGGCTACAGTTACTTGATCCGTATGCATTTCTGTGATTTTGTTTTGGAGACGTATACTGACCTCTACTTCAACGTGTATATCGGCGACCAATTTAAGTACCAAGATCTCCATCCTGCAGATAGAGCATATAAACCCGCCCAGCCTTTCTTTCTGGACTTCAGCTTGGACGTTCCAACCTCGCGGCAGCTCATCAATGTTAGTATTGGGCGTTCGAGCAAGAGCACCCCGGAGAAGGCTAATGCTATACTGAACGGGCTGGAGATCATGAAGGTGAACAACACCTTCGGCAGCCTCAACGGAAGCTTCAACCCTGATTCAGGCCTTGGCCAAACCAAGAAGAAGAAGATTGTTCACGTTGCCATTCTGATTTCAACCATTGTTGGTGTTATTTTTCTCATTGCTTCAGCGATCACAGTGTTGGTGCTGGTATGTAAGAGATGTTGTTCTGAGAGTAAGCCAGAGGAAACACCAGTTTTGTGGGCAGCTTACAGGACCGACGGTGACAATTCTGTTGAGCTCTCGAGCAAGTTTGCTGAAAGAACAGTACCGCGTGCCTCTCCCAACTTCAAAATGAGTCTCCATATCAGCTTTGCTGAGATCAAATTCGCGACCAACGACTTTGACGACAACCTCGTGATCGGCACTGGCGGGTTTGGGAAGGTTTATGGAGGAGTTCTCAGCGATGGTAGCAGAGTTGCAGTGAAGAGAGGAACGCGATGGTCAAGGCAAGGCTATCCAGAGTTCCAGAGAGAGATCATTCTCCTGTCACGAATTCGCCACCGCCATCTTGTGTCACTGATTGGTTACTGCGAGGAGCAGTCGGAAATGATCTTGGTCTATGAGTACATGGAGAAGGGGCCTCTCCGGCATTACTTGCATGGTTCCGACTTGCCATGCCTTTCCTGGGAGCAGAGACTGCAAATATGCATCGGCGCCGCCAGGGGCCTCAACTACCTCCATACAGGCTACTCGCATAACATCATACACCGCGATATCAAGTCCTCCAACATTCTGCTTGGAGGCAATTACTTGGCCAAAGTATCCGACTTCGGGCTCTCGAGGTTGGGGCCTTCGTGCGGGGAAACCCATGTTTCAACTGAAGTCAAGGGCACCTTCGGATACCTAGATCCTGAGTACTTCAAGAACCTGAAACTCACAGACAAGTCTGATGTTTACTCCTTCGGAATGGTGCTCCTTGAGGTGCTGTGCGCGAGGCCAGTGATCGACCAGACACTCTCAATGGAACAGGTGAACCTGGCAGAGTGGGCTCTGCATTGGAAGCGCAGAGGCCAGCTCGAGAACATCATTGACCCGAGGCTTGTGGGGAAGATCAATGTGAATTCTCTGAGTAAGTTTAGCGAGACAGTTGAGAAGTGCCTTGCAGAGTATGGTGTCCAAAGGCCGACGATGGCTGATGTGCTATGGAACTTGGAGTATGCTCTCCAGCTTCAGGAAACAGAGCTGAAGAGGGAGCCTTATGAGGACAGTGCTAATGCGGAGTCGCAGTTTCCGGTGGCAGCAGTGGGGTGGGCAACTTCAACTAGCGCGCCAAGTGATGAAGGCCGTTCGATGGCAAGGATGAGCGAAACCAACTCGGACGTGACTGGAAGCAAGGTCTTCTCCCAGTTGTTTATTGATGAGGGCAGATGAATGGGATCGATTTCTAAAGGCAATTTATAAGTCATATCGTCATACTATAGAAAAATACCCGTGAAGTTCTATGATCATACGGCAGGAACAATGTATTGCATCCCTCGCATTTCCTATTCAATATCTCCTAATGATTTCAGAACTCTGCTGTGTAAGTTTAATTGGTCCTTGTAGTATGGTCATAATTATTCATCCGAATAAAATTACTGGCGAAATTGAAAATGGAAGTTGATTACCTGCACTGTAATTTGAGTACCTTCTTCGAGACGCCCCACCATTTTTTTTTTTTTTTTTCTTGAAGGATACGGGAGGCTAATGGACCGCATTATTCATTGCTGAGGTTGCGCAACGCATTGAATCCCTTTAATCTTTCAAATTAATATTTCTTTTCGTTCAAATATTTTATCAAATATATCACAAGCATAGATAAACAAGTATAAAAAAAAAATAAAAAATTATATGCATGGTTTAGCAAGTATGCCAACATCTATGGAGAGAACGAATAATCCACTATATAACCATCCCGGATTGGATAAAAAGACAATACAAATACTCAATAGAAGGTGTTGCCATCGAGATCGCCATGGCATGTAGCTTCCATGTGCGTCATGCATGCATCGGGTTCCCGCAGGATGCCCGTCTCTCCCTTTCGTGGCTAACTCCTTGGCCCGGCCACCCTGTAAAAAAGAAAAGACCCGGGCCGCACATTCCAGCGGGGACACTCCAACGATCAAGTCAGACAGGACGATCAAGGGGAACATAACCTCTGTGGCGGAAAGCTTGAGAGACTCTCCGCATAGAGGGTGAAAGATAGAATTGAGATGGAAAGAACAAGCAGAGATAGGAGCGAAGAGCTTGGAAGGGTCTGCTGGGATCCCTCGCTCGCTCGTCCTCATCTCCTCCTTACCTGTTTTTTTTCTCTTATATTATTCCTTCCTATTTTTTTATATGGGATGGCCCAGAGCAGGTCCGGGGCTTTATCCCGGTGTCCCTTTGTATGTGCCCTTTCTGGGAGGGGCTTACTATTGCCTGCGGCTTCCCTCCTCTCGGACCGGTCCTTAAAAGGAGATTCTTTTTTTTAGGGGTGAATGCCAGTGTGGCACAGATCATGTCCCTTCTGGTGGTGCAATTTTTCGTGGGAGGGGCAGGCATCATGCCACTGATCCCCGTGCCACAGTGGGAAGTTTCTATTCATGGAGAGACCGTTCAAGCATTGCAAGGTCCTGGAGCCTTAATGGAATACTTCTTTTGGGGAAGGTTCAGACTTCGTGTCATGGGGCTTGAAGCTCCCGGTTGCACGGTTGTCAACGTAGCGACGTGCTACTGGATCTGGAGCCTAAAGGCCTCCTAAAGGAGCACTCTTTGCGTAGAGCATGCAGGCGGCGCATTGCAGAACTTGAATTAATGGAGGGGTGTGCACCACCTTCTAGAGGTTGCAGGTGAGCGAGGACCCCCCTTTGCTGTAGTTTAAATTCATGTTGATCTTTCCTTCCTTTGCTATTGATGGAAATTCTTTTCTCAGTGGAGCAAGAAAGAGACCCGCTTCGGGAGTTTTGTCTTGGCAGCATGAGCCCAACCCTGGCCGGGTGCTGGCCTCAGACGAGGGGCTCGCCTAATAGGCACGATCCCGGTTGGGAGCTGACCTCGGAAAGAGGGCTCGCTTTGGTAGCATGAGCATGACCTCGACCAGGAGCTAGCCTCAAACGGGGTGCTCGCCCAATGAGCACAACCTCGACCGAGAGCTAGCCTCAAACAGGGGGCTCGCCCAATGAGCATGACCCCGATTGGGAGCTGACCTCGGCAGGAGGGCTCGCCTTGGCAGCATGAGCACGACCCCGATCGAGAGCTGGCCTCGGTAGGAGGGCTCACATTGGCAGCATAAGCACGACCTCGACGGGGGCTCGTCCAATGAGCACGATCCCGGCTGGGAGCTGACCTCGACAGGAGGGCTCACCTTGGCAGCATAAGTATAACCCTGACCGGAAGTTGACCTCAAACGGGGGGCTTGCCCTATGAGCACAACCCTGGCTAAGAGCTGACCTCGACAGGAGGGCTCGTCTTAGTTCTTTGGTATGGCCACCGTGCCCAGGTAGCGGACTATTTTTCAGTGGGGCCACCAGTAGAGGCTCCACGTCAGTGGATGTGCCACATCAGATGCCCTCCACTCCCGGGTCCAGAGGACAAAGCGTTGCTCGAGGTGAAGGGAGTAATGACCATGCTGACATGGAGGAGCGCGCCCCCTACGCCATTAATGCCTCGAGCACTCGCATCCCGAAGATCACGCTCTCGTACTAACGAAGCGACGCTGCGCTCGGTCCTCCGACAGGAAGATCATGAATGTTTCAATTGGATCAAGATGATAGCCCTTGATCCGAAGCATCAGAGTCTCCTGCTTGGTCAAGGAGTTGAAGGGTCACATGCCTTCAACGGGTGCGAGGCGATGATGGGCGGCAGACTTTATTGCAAGGGATCTATCCCCTTGTCATTTTTAAAGGACCTTCAGGTGCAAGGGGCCAAGCTTCTACAGAGTCTCTTTCCTTAGCCCCTTCTTCCTGCTTCTTTCTCGCCGAGTGTCAATGAGATGGAGCCATCACCCGGACGTGGGGCGGGATAAGTTTCAGGCCTAGGCTACCTGGTCCCGAGAGCTTGCGGGCTAGATAATGACCCTTCAGGAAGTGCCGACAGGTGTCACGGGCCAAATAACGATCCTTTAGGAGGGCCTGGCCGGTGTCCCGGCGGGGATGTCTGGTCTTGGAGAAGGAACCCGCCGAGCTTGATGCCATCCCTAGGAGGAAAGAGGAGAAGGGGGACGCGGTCGTGGTCGCTATGGAGAAGGCCACGTCCGCCATGGCGCTAATGGAGGTGGCCTAACAAGAAGTCACTGAAGCTGCCCTTGGAATCACAAGATCGGTGACCTCCAAGGATGGGGCGGCTGATGCGATGTTGGACCCTCGTTATGGGGGATCCAGGAGAAGAAGAGCGCCCACCTACTCGAATAGAAGGGACTGGAATGTCTCCGGCCAGTCTTACCTGCACCTTTGGTGCCCGGGGGAGGTGCACTCTGGAACAAGATAACCCTGGTGTTGAGGGCGCATCGGGCCTGGGGGTAAGGTCCAGAGCCGGAGAGGACCTGCCCATTGGTCAGGCGAAGAGCAGCGAGGGTGTTTCAAGCCTCTTTCTTTTCATTTTGTAACTGAACCTTTGAAAGATTCCCCGGCCTGTCAGGGGTCTTCACAGTGTAAGGGACATTTGATCAATGACAATTCTTCTTCCCTTACCTCTCGTGCGTCTTTCTTTCTCTTGTAACTTAGATTTTTGAAGGATTTCCTGGCCTGTCGGGAACCTTCATAAGATGTAAAAGAAGACTTAGCAATGAAAAGATCCTTTTCTTTACGGCTATTGCTCTTCTCCCTCTCTCTCTTCTTTTTTTTTAGGACTTTGAAGGAACCCTTTAAGGTATTCAAGGGGCTTAACTCTGCAATGAGGGTGTAGTCCAACTTGACCAAAACATCCATCCTGGACTTCGTTCTTCGCTTAGTTGCTCCTCCTTTCTGCATGGAAGGTGGATAAACTTCAGGGCCATTGAAATGTAGGCATGTCTCTCCCATGCCTTAGTCGCTCCAAGCGAGTATTGGGACCTTAGGATTGGCACCAGAATTTCTAGGGGTGTTTCATCCCGGTCCCTCTGACTTTGAGTATGGGAATTCATAAGTTTCCCGGCATGAGGTGCCAAACTATGAGTCAAGCAGTAGATGGCGGGACTCCTTGATTTCCTGGCGGACATCTTTGGACTGTGAATAAGGCAGCGGATATGGGGCTTCTGGTGTTTTTCAGCTTGAGGTACCAAACTGTGAGTCAAGCGATATATGGCAGGACTCCTTGATTTCTCGGTGGACATCTCTGGACTGCGAGTAAGGCAGCGGACACGGAGCTTCTGGAGTTTCCCGGTCTAAGGGTGCCGAACTATAAGTCAAGCGATAGATGGTGGGACTCCTTGGTTTCCCGGTGGACATCTCCGGACTATGAGCATGGTGAAGAGTGCAGGCCTGATGGAGGGACTCGGCTTGAAAGTGCTGAACTTTGAGTCAAGCGGTAGATGGCGAGTTGCCTTGCCGCCATCTCCGAACAGTGAGCACAGCGAAGTGCGGACCTAATGGAGGGACCCGACTTGAAGGTACCGAACCGTGAGTCAAGCAGTAGGTAGTGGGTTGCCTTGCCGCCACCTCCGGACTATGAGCACGGTGAGGAGTGTGAGCCTGCTGGGGGGCCTGACTTGAAGGTGCCAAACTGTGAGTCAAGCGGTAGATGGCGGGTTGCCCTGCTGCCATCTTCGGACTATGAGCATAGCGAAGAGTACGTGCCTTATGGAGGGACCCGGCTTGAAGGTGCCGAACTGTGAGTCAAGCGGTAAGTGACGGGTTGCCCTGCCGCCACCTTTGGACTATGAGCACAGCGAGGAGTGCGGGCCTGATGGAGGGACCCAGCTTGAAGGTGTTGAACTGTGAGTCAAGTGGTAAATGGCGGGTTGCCCTGCCGCCACTTTCAGACTGTGAGCACAACGAAGAGTGCTGGCCTGTTAGGGGGCCCGGCTTGAAAGTGTCGAACCGTGAGTCAAGCGGTAGATGGCAGGTTGTCCTACCACCACTTTCGGACTATGAGCAGATGAAGAGTGCTGGCTTGTTGGGGGGCCCGGCTTGAAAGAAACAAGTGCAAAATTTTTTTGATTTCTTTAGTTTTGATTTTATGAAATAAAAAGTTTTTCATTTCTTAATTTATCTTTTCGTTTGAAGAACTGACAAACCCTCTCTTGCCTCGTTGGAATTTTGCTTCTTTCTCTATGTATCTTGCATATTTTTGTTTATTGGATCGTGATGGATACAATAAAAAAATTATATATAATGCTAGTTAATATGAAATTTATTTACATTTATTTAAATTTAATTTAAATAAATAAGTTTATTAAAAATAATTTTGGTATTATATTTTACAATTTTCTATTTTTTTGGATGGTGTTTGGTTCCTTTAATTCTACCTAAAATAAACATTTATTCCCACATATTCCCTTTAGTAACTATAAAAATCAAGATAGGTTATCCGGAATAAACAATGTTGGTCAACCCTTGGTACTCTAAAATAGCTATTTTATGGTGGACCAAGAAATAGTTTATTGTATGTTATTTTCTTTCTATACCGTGGATTTTATAACATTAATTATACCGGAATAAAATTATTATTTCAGTTTTTTAATCAAATATAAAAATAAAATAACATAGATTAATAGTTATTTTTTTAAAATTAATATTTTTGTTTCATAAATATTTTTTTTATGCAAATACTATCCAATATCTCAAACAAATTTCTCGTATTGGGTAATCCAAAATGATGACGGTGATCAAAGAGAATATAACAAAAAAAAAAAAAAGTTGGGAACCCATATAGTGATCCTAATAACCAGTAAAGAAATTCAAAGTGGAAACCCTAGTTGATCCTAAAAAAAGCTGTCAAGGAACCAAAATGCAAAAAATCTGGGCAGGCATCCACGAATTTTTTTTTAAAATAATGCTAAAAAAAATAAAATTTTAAAAATAGGTGTCGTACAGTATATTTACGAAAATATATATTTTTGGCTGACATGGACATGCGACGCCAAAAATACCTGCCACGTGACATGCGGGTGACAGGTGGGTTGAAATCGTCTTTCCAAAAGATGATTTCAGGCTCCTCCAGTCACTCCCCTAGCCGTCAGGATGCATGTTTGTTTATTTGAAACTGTCTTTGGTAAAGACGATTTCTCAATTTTAAAAATATCTTTTCTAAAGACGATTTCAACCCAACTAATTTTCTAAATTTCTTAAATACCCTTTTAAAAAACCAATTCAAATAACTACCGATGACATTTTCATAATTAAATGAATTGTATTTTCATAATTAACTTAAATATTATAAAGGGCATTTTGAAAATTAAATGTTCATTGCGTTCACCCAATTTTAAAAAATTTAATTTCTAAAATATCTTTTATAAAATTTGATTTAATTATGAAAATATTATTTATTTAATTACGAAAATGCCATTCATATCGGTTTCAATTGGTTTTTTAAAAGGGTATTTAGGGAATTAAAATAAAAATCTCCATAAATGCCTCTGCACCTCATAAATGAAGTTTTTTATTAAATTTTAATATAATAAAATTTTAAAAAATATATAACAAAATTTAAAAGATATTATAACATTAATTAAAATAAAATTAATTAAAAATATTAAAATAATATATTATAATATATTTTTATATTATAATAAATATTTTATATTCTAAAATATAATAAATTTATTATAATTTATTATATTATATATTATATAATAGTATAAAAAAACTTAAAAAAATTAAAAAATAGAAAATAATCATCATGTCGATACCATCCGGTCGCCAGTCTGGTACCAGTTCGGTCGATAGCCCGGTGTCAGTCCGATCCTTTGCTTAGGATCGATGATCGGACCGGTGGCCAGACCGGGGTCTAGCCCCCAGTCCGATCGCGGGTTCGAATGTCGATTCGATCGTGGGTCGGCGGGCGACCATGTTGCTCTAGGAGATCTCAGCCTGGCGAAGGGGCTCATGTTGAAAACCCAGCATGGCGTCTGATGGGGACTTCATGTCAGTTTTCCCATCCCATGTCAGCAATCCAGCCACATCAAATGGTATTTTCGTAATTAAACCAAATTTTATGAAGGATATTTTGGAAATTAAATTTTTTAAAATCCGGCTGATGCAATGAACATTTAGTTTCCAAAATGCTTTTCGTAATATTTAAGTTAATTACGAAAATACTATTTATTTAATTACTAAAATAATATTTATAGTTATTTGAATTTATTTTTTAAAAAAATATTTAGATAATTTAAAAAATTAGTTGGATTGAAATCGTCTTTGAAAAAGATGATTTTAAAATTAAAAAATTACTTTTATCAAAGACGATTTTAAATAGACGGCATCGCGACGACTAGGAGAGTGATTGGAGGAGCCTGAAATTATATTTTGGAAAGACGATTTCTTAACATGCCATCATCTTTTCAAAAAATAATTTTAACCCATCTGTCACCCGCATGCTACGTGGTAGATATTTTTAGTGCCGCGTGTTCAAAAAATATTTATTTTTATAAATATACTGTACACATCTATTTTCGAATTTTTTTGGATATTATTTAAAAAAAAAATCGGCATCCACCGCAACTCCGCGAGGCGGTGGCATCTGCCAGCTATCTCTGTCGGCCTAGCGAAGCTCAAGTCAGAACACTGCAGCTAGCCACGAGCCGTGACGCGGCGCGACCACGACCACCTCATCTTCATTCTCTGTGCGTAGAACTCCCCTTCCTCCTCTTTTCCTCCATCCCTTTCTCTCTCTCTCAGCGTGTGCCCCAGCTCCGGTCGTCCAAGTCCTCGATCCCCGAGTCTCGGCACCCCGTCTGTCGATCCATTCCCATGGGGAATCCCCGAATCCCCCTCTTCCTCTTCTTTTTCCAGCTCTTCTCTCTACTCTTCGCCCTCTCCTCGGCCCGCTTCTCTCCCCCCGACAACCACCTTATCGCCTGCGGATCGGCCTCCGCCTCCACGCTCGACGACGGCCGCTTCTTCCTCCCCGACTCCAGCGCCATCCTCCGAACCTCGGGTTCCAAGATCTCCGTCTCGTCGGCGCCGGCGGACTCGTCTCCGGCCACCTCCCCTCTCTCCCGGACGGCCAGGGTCTTCACCCGCCCCTCCTCCTACGTGTTCCAGGTCAAACAGAAGGGTACCCACATAATCCGCCTCCATTTCTACCCCTTCTCCTCCCGGGATTTCAACCTCTCCTCCGCCCTCTTCCACGTTTCGGCTTCCGGCTTCGTTCTCTTGACCGATTTCGGCACCTCCTTTCCTCAATTGAAGGAATATCTCATCAGGGTGGACGCCGAGAAGCTCGTGATCTCATTCGCCCCTGCTCGAAGATCCTCCTTTGCCTTCGTCAATGCAATTGAGGTCATCTCGGCTCCTGGGGATCTCATCGGCGACACCGCGAGGTTAGTAAATCCTGATCGAATTGAGAAATTTGATGGCCTCTCGAGGCATGCGATGGAAACCCTCTACCGGCTCAACGTTGGAGGCCCAAAGGTCACACCCTTTAACGATACTCTTTGGAGGACTTGGATTCCCGATGCCGGTTTCAGGAATTCGGATTCTGTGTCCAAAACTGTGGCTTTCAGTGGAAGGATTATGTACCAGGAGGGTGGGGCGAGTCGCGAAGTAGCTCCTGATAATGTGTACAACACTGCCAGAGTAGTAGATGGTGCGAAGGTTTCGGATTCCAATTCTAACATGACATGGGTTTTTGCAGTGAGGTCTGGTTACAAGTACCTTATTCGAATGCATTTCTGCGATATCGCTAGTCGGGCTCTGAATGAGTTATATTTCAATGTCTATGTCAATGGGTATTTGGCCTATGAAGATTTTGATCTCTCGTATACCACCGGTTTATTGGCTTCACCCCATTACGTAGACTTTCTAGCTGGCGTAGATAGTTCGGAACAGCTTGTAAGTGTAAGCATTGGTCCTTCTAAGCGGAGCAGCCATTTGAGCATAAATGGATTGCTGAATGGGTTGGAAATTATGAAAATTAACAATACAGTGGGCAGTCTCGATGGAGAGCCTCCGATTATTTTGATTTTGGAGAGTCCAGCAAGAAGAGGCTTTGGAGAATTTCTTCGTTCGGTTGTATGTGGACTTGCTTTTATGAGCTTGTTGGTGATTGGATTTATGTTGTTGCTGAGGTGGCGGGTTGAGACAGGGAACACTGTGACATGGTTGCCATTGGCTACTGATGTCTCAAGTGGTAAATTGGCTAACGGAAATCCAGTGGAGTCAGGTAAATTAGTGTACATTTGAAGGCTAGGATAAGCATTTTGTAAAATGTATTTTAAATAGTTGCAGTGTGGATTGTGGAATTTCTACCATGAAGCATGTATGGAGAACTTAAAGTATTTGTATGAGTATTATAAGTTATTTTCCTTTATGTAGGTGGGATCATTTATCTTTGCTTTTGATAATCACTTTCAAATCTTTCTAGCATCTTCCTCTTTTTGCTGTGTCTAAGTTAGACTTGTGTGGATTTCAAGCATACTGCTATGCTTACTTCTGGATGCCAATTGAGCTACTTAAGCTTGGAAACTGATGTTACTTGCTGTCATTGTTCTATTTTGTTTCAGAGCTATTAGTCCTTTAGTTTCTTTGGTTGCTTGGATATTTTAATCTATAGTATGAGAGCCAGCATCCAGGCTTCAATGATCCATTTAGGTTCCTTCTAATAGTTTCACATGGTCATAATTCGAACTGTCACATTTCTAGGAACTTAACGAACTATGTCAGCAAGTTTACTCAGTTGTATGCTACTGTCATATGATGTGAAATCACATACACTTAACACAGCTAGAATTGATAGGAACATTCATTATCTTGACAATCAAAACAAATTAGGAAACAAGGCTAGTGTGTCTTTCAGCAACATCATCATCTTTTCCACTGAAATGTGGTTGACCAGGTCCTTTGCATAGTTCAGATTTAAAATGTTCCCTCAGCCATCTTTTCATCTTAACAGTGGAAGGTGATGTATTATGATCGTTGCTATGCAATATATTGGTGACACATCATACTTCTTGAGCAGACCAGGGATTATTGACCCCGCTTAGAACTTTCAATTTGAAAGCTCCTTTAGACACATTATGTGGGTGAAACCATGGTAAGTCAGTTTTCATGCTTACTGTGTTTTGTTAATGAACAGATAACTGCTTTTTAATATTTTTTAGAACTGATTCTGGTTCTTGTTAGGAAAGGAGAAAATGGAAATAATGAATGGGCTAGAGATTATTGTTAAAAGCAAATCATGTTTTAAGCCATTCCATTGTTATGAACCTTGTTTGAGGGTTTCACCTCTTCCAATGCACAAAGGCTCTTCCTAAACACCTTGATGCTTGTGGATGAGGTATCTGGTCTATTCATCTTAGAAATAGGCTTGTGTCAAGCCTTAGTTTTTGCACCATATATTTATGCCTTTACTGAGGCAAAAATATTATCCTTTGAGTGTTTCTATACCCAATAGAACAATAGGGTGGGTATTGCACAGTGCATATTTTTTGAACTGCAGGGACAAACTAGTTTTGGTGGCATATGTTTTTGTATGCATAAACATGGCATTACTGTTCTAAAGCAGGTCCTTTATAATACACACACATATACATGTGTGTCAATATGTATGTATGTATGTAGAAACATGTGAAATATGTAATGCAAGTTACGTAGCTACCAGAGTTAGATACAATATTCAAGTCCACATCCAACAACTATCATTCGACTTGCTATTTTCAAGACAATTTTTTAAACTTCTATTTAACATATTTCTTTTGCAAAAAGCTAAAAAAGTTCATACCTTTCTTCCACACACTTCACCTTGATCAAGCACTTTTTAAGCAAAGGTCTGTTATGTACTCCATGATAGAAATTCTTTTTTCCGTGAGTGTGGGTATAAAATCAGTTAAAACTGTAATGACAAGTAAGTATTTCATTGAATGTGAATTTTGTCATTTTAAGAAGGCAGGTCTTGGCACAACGGTAAGGTTGCTTCCTTGTGACAGGTTTCATGGTTTCAAAATATGAAAACAGCCTCTGGGTATGCAGGGGTAAGGCTATGTACATTTGTCCGTTCCCAGACTCTGCAGTGGCAAGATCCTCGTGTGCTGGGATGTCCTTTAGATTTTATCATATCAAGTTTTAATCAAATTAAAAAATCAGTCCTTTCTGAATGTAAATTGGCTTGGCATGAGAACAGAAGGCTCCCATCTTCCAAGGAATCTCAGGGCACTTTGCAGGAATTGGTTAATATATGATTGATATATATGGTGATTAACATCTGCTGGTTGATTGAATCTTTTCATGAGCTTAGGTTTTGAGTCACTGCTTCAGATAGTAATCAGAGAGTACAGACAATTTTTTTTTTATGCTGCTTTAATATTTTCTGGTTTAATAATTAACTGTCAGTAGTCATTGAATTGATTCTATCATTTGAAAATGGTACTGCAGCATGCTGAAAATTCTGGTTAGTTTTTATGTTTCATGTAGATGCTGCATTACTGAATATCTAAAAGTTCCAGGATTTCATATTTTGTTCATCTTGAACTTCTGTAGTGTTAAATATGTAATCATTCCATGCTCTCTGTATCCAAATTCCTCATACAGAATTCCTTAGGTAATATATCTAATGGTATAGTGGTAGAAAATTAAATGAAGCATGGCAATCGAGAAAAATATTGACTCAATAGCAAACAAGTCTTGGCTTTGGGTTTGCTGTTGAAAAGTGAACCTGATCTTATTTTTCCATGAGTTGAAAAGTCTTCCTGACTGGAAGATCATCCTTTCTGCATGGAATTTTAGATATTCATGATATTGTATTTTGTGCTGTAGGACATTTTCAAGTCTTGGTAAATGGCACTAAACTCTTCACAAGTGTATCCTGTGGATACTGCAAAGTGATCTCTTTTCTTATATCAAGTTGCATAGAAGAAAAATTAGTTTCTACCCACCATTTAAATCTTATATTTTAAACATTTATGACTTGTTTATAAAAAGTAAATAACCTAATTACTGAATTCAATTTAACCTTTTGGGTTCATGATGTAGCTACCATTTTTGGATTTCATGAATGCTTCTCATCTCATTGGTGTTTGTGCACAATTACTGAAGTATTCAAAAAATTACTGTTTTGATCATGATAGACTGTCTTTAAAGCACATGCATACTGCTCTTTTTTCTGGAATAATATAGATTTGCTTAAGTGAAACTGAATTGGGTTGTTGACTATCTTACAATTTGCATGTGGCATCAAGCAAGCACTTCGTAATCTATTCTAATATTAGAAAGTGTATATTCTTAAAAAGTGGAGATAAGAGAAATCACCATGCAGGAGAAATTGGAGATCATGTTATCATCTCTCAAGTGCAAATATTATACTTGTATTTGAAGTCACTGCTCTATATCATTCTATAATCTGTTTTGTGGAGTTAAAGTAGACTCAAGTTTTAGGACTTTTGAGCAATGCAAAACTTTGTTGGTTTACCTTACATTGGATCATGAGTGTCCTGGAAATGATAGAATATTTTCTTAAAATCATGCTAGCATCTGTCGTGCACGCTGTTTCTGTAAAATGTTTTCTTCAAATACCAAAAAGAGGATATAAGATGCTAACAGGGTCCTGAAAAAAATCCAAGTTTTTATTAGAAAAAATTGGTTTAGAAGAGCTCAATGTCAGCAGATCGAGAAAAAAACTTTGTTTAGAACTGCTACATTCTTATTGTTTTTGGTCCGGGATTAAGCTTGAAAAGCATGAACATCTTTGGAAGTGACTTTAGTTTGATGCAAGTTAATTAGGCTGTGCTTTGCAATCCTAGTATGGTATTAGACTATTAGCTGATATCTTGATATGCTTTTTAATTTTCTTCATTAATTTGAAATTTGAAAGTTCAAAGGTTTTTGTTTTGTTTATAACCTGCTTGATGCCTGACATGTTGTTTGCTGGTCCCTTTGGATTTTCTGTGCTGGTGACAGTATTGCTATCAATGAAATCTCTACCGAAGTGTGCTTTCTTTATATTCAATATAATATAACCAATGTGCTTATAAACCAATAATGATTGTTTTGATGAATCTATGATTTGATTCGAGAGATTGAGCTCAATACCTCTAAAGTGCTGATGAAAAAAGAAAGTAATTTTGCCTGTAGTTATCTTCAGATGGTGATGTTGAATATATGTAAGAAATTAATTATTGGTGATGTCCTATGTTTAAAAGGTGGTTCAAAAGGGGCCTCTATATATTACTCTTTTCATGCTATTATTTTAGGACTTAATGGGATCTGTATCATTTATTTCATTGTAGGAAAACAATAATCATCATGAGAGGCAGAAAGTCCACCTTTCTTTTGTTTGCTTATCATGAGTAATAGCCGATCAATTTTGGGGTCTGCAATATGCTTCCTTGTTTCCATTCAGTTCTGTCAAGTGTTATTTGTTTTGTCGATTGTTAACTTCAAAACATCCTTTTCTTCTTATGATCAGTCAGTTATCCATAGATCATGTTCAAATTCCTTGCCAAATCCTTGCCTCTCCTTGATAGAGACCATTTGTGGCATTCACTGTACTGTTTGAAGCTAGTATTTATCTTTCCTGTACCCTGTCAGAGCAATTTGTTAGCTTCCTCTGATGTTTATATCCGTTGGTCCTTCTTAGATGTGTCTTGTGTCCACCTGGACATCAGCATCTGTGATATGCTCAACTCATATGCCTACAATCTCCATTGTCCATTTTGATATGTAATCTGGTTTTTTTATTCTCTGTATACTAACATTCATAGTATTTCATGCATGGGTCACTGGGAAAGAATCCTTGATTAAATATTTGGAGGGCTGTAATGAGATCCGGAACAATTCTATGTAGTAGTTATTTCTTTTATGACTTGTGATAGCTCCAACTTTATCACTTCAAAAAAATCTGTACTGGATTTCGGTATAACTTATTCACATTAATGTATCCATGTACATTAACTGATTACCACTCCAAAAAAATCTGTACCGGATTTCGGTATGACTTATTTCATGTCTTTTAAACTACAACTTAATTTTTGACAATGTTCCATCTGTGCTGCTCCTTTTTGCGGCGTTGTTATAATCGGTGAAAAGCTTACACTAAATTGATCTTTAACCTTTCTGTCTTTTAAGTGATTAAAAAATGCCTAGAGTTGGATTTAATCAATTTCTCGTGTTTCTGATGAGTCTGCAGTGATGGCTAGCCTTTGAATTCAGGGTGGTTTCTGTTCATTTCAAAACAGAAATATATTCGGCTCCTCCTCCCTCTCTCCCCCTCTTCCTGTTTTTGGTTTCTCAGCAATGGCATGATTACACTTCCATGTTCCCACTTGCTAGTCATTTTACTTTAATTTCTCTGTAGATGCAGTTAAAAGAGCAGATTTTTTTTTTTTTAACTTTATTTTAGAAAATATGATTCTATGATGGAAATGCTACCTTTTGCGTTACTTGACCAATCCTTTTAAACTTGTCTAAGGGTACTCATTCTTATTAGTGGATCACCTGTTGTTTTCTCATGTGATTTATTTTATCATCTTGATATAGTTTGAGCTAATTAGATATAACTTCATGCCAATTCAAATAAACCATTTACTTTCTAATTCCAGCTTGATCGAGGGCAAGTTATATCCAGCCAGACCAGGGACGGATGTACAATGAAGGCAATGGGGGCAGCTTTCCCATTGAGCATCTTTATTTTTTTTTATATTATAAATATAAAATAATATATTTTTTAAATATTATTTATTAAACTATCAAAAATAATATATTAATATAATTAAGGCTGGAGCTGGATTGGGCTGGCTTGATAGGTTTCGGGCTGGCCCGAAATTGGGTCGAGCTTTGGAGCAGGTTTCAAGTAAATCCAGTCTAGACCGACCTGAACCTGGCCCAAATAGGCCTGATTGAACCAGGCCCGAGTCCAAGATTCTCAGATTTTTTTCTCTTTCGTTTATTGTTTAGTTTCCCTCTCCATTTTCTCTCTCGTTATCAAGAGTCCATTGCCCTTGCCACTCGACGCTACCCCTTGGCTTCGTTTTCCTTTTTTCGGTCAGTGCTTGCAATCGACGGCCTCGCCTCCTGTGCAACCCCATGGTGTCCATCGGTTTTGATCTCGTTCGGTTCTAATCTTCCTTTCTGAATTCCGATGCCTGTATCCAACGCCCCCGCCCCTTGGTGTGATCCCGTGGCCTCTCTTTAGCTCTGATCTTCCTCCTTCGGCCCTAAATGCCCCCACCCCTTGTGTGATCCTGTGGCCCCCTTTCGGCTTCGATCTTCCTTCCCCGGCTTCGATCTCCCTCCTCCTGTTTTGGCACTCGCACCCGACAACCCAGTTTCTAGTGCAACCTCGTGATTCCCCTCCGGCTTCAATCTCTCTCCGTCGACCTCGGCACCTGCAGTCGACAGCCCCGCCCCACGTGTGACCCTATGGCTCTCCTTGAGCTCCGATCTCCCTCCCCCGGCCCTGATGCCCCTTGCCTCCCGCGTGACCTCACGATGCCCCTTCCTGGCTTTGATCTCACTCTCTCAGTTTCGGCACCCTCACTCCCCTCGTGTCTCTAACCAGATGATTTTTTTTTTTCATTTGGGCTTTTATTCAGGTCGGCTCGCTCAGGCCGAGGCTTGGGCTCGGGTCGGGCTTGGATCTGATATTTTCAAAATATTTCAAGCCTAAGCCCGACTCAAAGCCCGAATTTTTTTGTCGGGCAGGGTTCGGGTAGAGGTATGGCACAGTATGGCCTAGTCCAGTTCCACCCTAAACATAATATGCTAACATGTATAAATAAATTAATTTAAAATTAAAATATTTAATAACAATATATCTTTTAAGGATATAAAAAGATCAAAATTTAAAATAGAAATAAATAATAAGCCTTTTATATTTTTAAAAGAGCCTAATAAAGATAAAAAAAATTAAAAAAGTAATTGAGAAAGAAAAAAAAGAGATAATGAAAATTGAAAGATATACAAAACTCGAAAACTATACAAGATCTAAAAAAAGAAGAACAAAACTGAAATAGAAAAAAAGAAAATAAACTGTAAACAAATAAATTACATTTAGACATAATTTTAAGGCTTCAATTAAATATTATTTGCTGGACCGTAGCCCCTAACTACCATCCAAAAGGGTCAACCCCATTGGAAGGCTTAGGATTATGCCTTTCAAGGGAACAAGCCCAACGGTAAGCGCGCTGGCGGGCCTGAGGGGCTTCTCATAGGGGTCGGACTCGGCAAGCTGGGTACCGACACCGATGGCTGGCTGGACGGTCAGTTCCATTGAATCAAGGTGATACGGTTACAAGCCGACCCCCCCATAGAGGTCGACCCAGCGAGGATTGCAGCCGAACTCTGACTACCTAGCCCGCACCATGCCCATACATGGATATTGGGACCCCCAAGGGGCGTAACTAGAAATCCAGTCAACAATTCCCCCCCCCCCCCCCCCCCCCCCCCCAGCAACACTCGGGGGGCGCAGCGACTCGAACCAGCAACCTCGCTCTGATACCTGTTTACCTTTGAAAATCTAAACTTATCTGAGCTCTGATACCTTCTTTGTCTAAGTGCATTTATTGAGGGGGAGTTTACTCCCTTTGCTATTTAATGATTGACAAAAAGGGGAGTAGGATATAAAGTTTTTCAATTTTCAAATTTTATACTTCAATACTTGCTCTGATTCTAAATGCTCCAAAATGATCTAACACAAAATGTTTTACTAAGGGGGAGGGTAAATGCAGTTTCTGTACTTAAGTTATATCTCTCATCTATTAAATTTGTATTGTATGAGCTTGAGATCATGATTATGAAGTGTCATTTCTGAAAATTGAATTTGAATGTTTAAATATTCAAAGTTTTGTCATCATCAAAAAGGGAGAGATTGTTGGCTTTATCCTATGATTTTGATGAATAACAAAATATTGAGTACATATTTTATATTAATGATTATTTCTAGTTGTGAGTTTTCAGAAAACAAGCACCTCAAATTCTCAAAGTTAAAGTATCGTGACATGCTTTGGCACGAAGTATTTTTCACGATTTGAGGAGTCTTTTCTATGCAAAAAGGGCATAAATAAGTTCAATTATTATTTATATATGTTGCATTTAAGTTTCATGAACAATCTTTATGTTTTTGGCTTGATTGGTACTTATTTCTGAAAATTGCAGAACCAAGTGTCGATACCTGGAAGCCCAAGTGTCGACACTTCAGCATTTGGCATGCAAGAATTTTTCATGGCATGCCATGTGTCGACACTCAGAACTCAAGTGTCGACACTTGAAACTCAAGTGTCAACACTTAAGTTCCCAAGTATCGACTCAAGGTCTGAGACTTTTTGAAAATCCAAAACTTGGCCATGAAAAATTTTTTGTGTAAAGTGTCGACACCTGTGAGTCAAGTGTCGACACTTGAAAGTTCAAGTGTCGACACTTAGAAGTTAAGTGTTGACACCTGACAGCCAAGTGTCGATACCTGATAGCCAAGTGTCGACACTTGGGTTCTGACAGTTTCAACGGATCTATTTTCTAACAGCCTGAAATCATTGTTTTTAGCTTTAAACGGCTAGTTTTTTATCCCTAACGGTCTAAAATGGTTTCTTGGATACTTTTCATATATTTAAACTTCACCAAACTCACTTATGAAGAAAGAGGAAAGTGAAAAGCAAAAAAAGATTCAAGAGTTAAAGCCCTTCTTCAAGAACTCCACTTCCAAAAAGCAAAAAAGGAGAGATTCCATTGAAAAGCCTTTTATTTCATCTTTCCAAAAGTGTTCTTGAGATGATTCCAGGTCAAGTCACATCAAGCAATTATTCAAGAGCTTCAAAGATTTCTCATCCACTCTAAAAAGAGAGTTTATTTGTGTTAAGTTCTTGTATTCTGAATTTATTGCTGTTTGACCTAGCTTTCAAGGTTCTTGAAAGTAAGTTGTAAGGTTGTTGGTAAGCCAAAACCAACTAAGGTTGACTTGTGAGTCCAAAGCCAAAACAAGTGTAAAGGTTTGTTGGTGAGCCTAGGTGATAAAACCAACTTAGATTTTGACTTGTGAGCCTTTGGAAAAACAAGTCGGCTGTAATCTTGGAGAGATTATAGTGGAATTCCCAAGGATGGCTTGGGGAGTGGATGTAGGTGCTAGGTTTGCATTGAACCACTATAAACCATGTATTTGTGTGTGATTTTCTCTTCTACTTACTTGCACTTTATTTCTTGCACTCTATTTATTATTTTCCGCTGCATATAATCTAGTGCATTAATCATATTGTTCACAAACATCACAAGACCTGCACATTATTGCTTTAAATTTTTAAAAGACCCAATTCACCCCCCTCTTGGGCTCCATTTCTGGGCAACATTATTTATTTGTTGAATTTCTTACTATGTGCAGACATTTCTTAGTTAATTTTTATAAATATAGTAATTTTTTTTATATTTCTTAACTTGATTATTTTTAATATATTTCTTGATACCTATTGATGTGGCAAGATCGTTGACATAGAGTCCCTGTCAGATCCAGCCGGATGCCATGTCGGTAGAAGCTGCCATGTTAGACCCTCTCTTCGAGCTTCTTCGCCGGGCGGCTCCCTCGAGGTCGAACTCGTCTCGGTCGAAGACAAGCCCGCTCTCTTCGAGCTCCTTCGCCGGGCGGCTCCCTTGAGGTCGAGCCCACATCGACCGAAGTCGAGCCCGCTCTCTTCGAGCTCCTTCGTCGGGCGGCTCCCTCGAGGTCAAGCCCACCTCGGTCGAAGTCGAGCCCGCTCTCTTCGAGCTCCTTCGCCGGGCGGCTCCCTCGAGGTCAAGCCTGCCTCGGTTGATGTCGAGCCCGCTCACCTCGGGCTCCTTTGCCGGGCGGCTCCCTCGAGGTCGAGTCCACCTCGGTCGAAGCCGAGCTCCTTCTCCTCGGACCAATTGCCAGAGGCCATCCCCGTGGCCAAAGCCAATGGCGCCTCAGGGGATTCAGAAGCAGGAGGAAGAGGATGTCACCACCTCCCCACGGAGGGGCACCACCAGGATGCCATGATCACCCCCACTGCAACTTACACCAGATAGGAAAGGGCACCCCGGCCGAGGCACTACACTTCCCAGCTGACCGTTTGCACCACCCGAAAGAGGAAACCATGCCAGAAGATTCAAACCAGGGAACAGCTGCTCCCAAATTGAGGCCCTACCAAATTTTCTGAAGTAGAGCGATCGGCTGGGAGGTCAGAGCCTGCAATACAACTCCCTATCATGGATGGGGAAAGTCATCCAGGCGCACGGCATAGAGAGCTGCTAAATGTTGACCTTCCAACGCCTGCAGAGAGGGAGGAACCCGAAGTAGATTGCTAGAGGGATCCATAGCCTAAAAGGATTTTTCAAAGGTCTTCGAAAAAGGTAAGCAAACAAGAGTAAGCACACAGAAGAGCCACCGGGAGGTCAAGTGCTCTGGGCTACCGGAGACTCACCGGAAGAGTCTTGATGGACATAGCTATCATAGCTCGAGCTATTCTCCATCGCTGCCTCTCTCATCCCACTCCTTTCTAAAGCAAAATCTCCTCCTCCTATGGTGGAGTCCGACCAAGGGGCCCATATGGAAGGATCTGTTTCTCTAGATCGTCACTGACTTGATCGTCGGAGTGCCCCCACCGGGATCCCCGGCCTAGGTCTCCTCTTTTTTGCATGTTTGGGCGTGTGGACTGGGTTTCGGACGACGAGGTCGGCAACCGGCGCTATCTCCCAACTACATGCCATGGCGGTGTAGGTGGCAACAGATTGGCGTGCCAGGTAGGGGGCAGGACACAGTCTGATTCAGGCCAATCCCCTTACGTGCAACTTCGCTTGAAGTATGGTGGTGACGCGCGCGTGGGAGGTCTCCACCAGCCATACGGGAGACCCTCCTTCTCATGGAGGCCTGCACAGTCCAGAGAGGCAGCCCCCCACTCCACCGCAACCGCCTTGGGCGAACGTCCAATTAGCAGCGCTCGCCTAGCAGATGCAGGTTCTGGCTACGGCGGTGCGATAGCTGTAGCATCAACATCGATTCCTGGCCACCCACCAATAGCCAGGAACCCTTGCGGCCCAAGCCGCCGCATCCCGTGATAGCCTGCATTCCTTCCAAGGAAGGTCGTCACTACCGCGGGCCATAACTAATCTCCGGGGAAGCCACTGGACCTTGGCAAAAAGATAGTGGACCGGATCTATCGACTGGGAGAGCTGGTCTCCGTTCTTTGAGCAGGCCACTGCTAAGTACCACCGAGGTCGTCGAGGTAAGGCCCCCCGTCACAACCCCCATCAACTGTCATCTTCATCTCCTTTGACGGCCTCGACGAAAGGCTCCATTGACAAGGCCATTAGGCGCATGGCTGAGAGGCGCCTGAAGGAGTAGGAGTGCAAGCTGGCAGAATTATCCTGCCAATTTGCAAACTTGTAGGGCTCCTCCCACGAGCCGGCGGGCCACGATGCCTACCCCCCTTCTCCCAAGAAATCCAAGAGGAACCGATCCCAAGTCGGTTCCGCATGCCACAAGTGGATCCCTACGATGGGACCACCGACCCCCTAGACTATCTTGAGAGCTACAAGGCTCTCATGAGGGTCCAAGGGCGACCGATGCCCTCTTCTACATCGCCTTCCTAGCTACTCTTCGGAAGGCTACTCGAGTCTGGTTTACCCGACTCGAGCATGAAAGCATCAACTTCTTCACGCAGCTGGAAAGGAAGTTCGTGGCTTATTTTGATGCCTGCCGGAAGGTGCCACGAGAAGTAGACAGTCTTTTCTCCATTATGTAGTAGGACCATGAACCTCTGTGGGACTATGTGACCCTCTTCAAGGTTGCTGTGCTGGAGATCTACAACTTGGATGAACTAGTCATCATGTTGGCACTAAAGAGAGGGCTCAGGACCTCCCATCTGATCTACTCTCTGGACAAAAAGTTGCTAAAGATGTACTCTGATCTCCTCCTCCGCGTCCACAAGTATATCGCTCTGAGGAGGCAGACCATACGAGGAGGGAGCTGGACGGGAAGACATTGAAGAAGGAACCTCCAGGGGAGACATCTGGGACGTGGAAGCCCAGACTGACCCTAAACTTCCAACCCAGGATGAAGCCGAAGAGCGACCCCATCCCCGAAGAAAGATACACACCTTTCCTCGTCCCGAGGTCGAAGATCCTCATGGAGATTGAGGGCGAGCGCTACCTGCACCACCCTCCCCCGCTGAGGCCATCCAATGGTCGTGACAATATGAAGTATTACCAGTTTCACCATGACCATGGCCATGATATCAAGGAATGCCGCCACCTCAAGAGAAAAATCGAAAACCTAATAAGGAGGGGCTGCCTCGAAAAGTTCATGGAAGGAAAGATCCCGGCGGAACCTTAGGTGCTTGCTGCTCTGCCCCCTGTCCCTGCAGTCGACAACCGACCCACCGAGAAGCTTGTGGGTATAATATGTTGGGGAATAGAGCGCGCCCCTAAGAGGACCAGGGAGGGAGAGAGTTTGGAAAATATACTCCCCTTTATGAGGGATGAGGGATCTGGGAGCCAAAATGTAAACAATGATGTCATGGTTGTCGAGATGATAATTGCCAGGCATCCTGTAAAGCGAATTATGGTCGATAGTGAAAGTTTGATTGATGTCCTTTTTTATGATGCTTTTTCTAGGATGAATCTGTCCTCGGCTCAATTGAGGCCCATTCACATCCCCCTGTTATTTTATCGGGGACTCCGTGGGAGTTGAAGGAGAGATCACTCTCCCTGTTATTGCCGGGTCACCACCTTGGTAGAGTACTGTCATGATGACTTTCACGGTTGTTAGGCTTCCTTCGACCTACAACGTAAACCTAGGCCACCCTGGGCTCAACCTGCTCGACGCGGTCATCTCTACCAAGCAGTTATCAATACAATTTTCCACTCCTTACGATGTGGGAGAAATGATGGGGGCACCTCAGCCGATTCAACACTGTCTACAAGCTATCCCAGGGGCTAAAAGCTCCAAGGAGGACCTCAGCATCGACGACCTCGACCAAAAGGCATAGGATCCCAGAGGTGGTCCAGTTGAACACCTGTTGACGTATCCACTCAGAACAGACCCGACAAAGATGGTGTAAATCGGGGCCCAGTTGCAAGAAGAGGAGCAGGCCCACCTGTTGAGTTTCCTCCGGGCAAATGCAGACGTATTTGCCTGGATAGCGATAGACATGCCTAGGATTTTCCCCGACATCATCACTCACAGGTTGAGCATTGATCCGAAGCACCGCCCTGTCCAGCAGAAGAAGAGATGCTTCACCCCAGAGAGGCAACGGACGATCAACAAGGAGGTGGAAAAGCTCCTCGTAGCCAATTTTGTTCGCAAAGTGAGTATCCTAGTTGGCTGGCGAACGTGGTCATGGTCAAGAAGAACAACAAGAAGTGGAGGATTGCATGTACTACATCGACCTCAACTGAGCCTGTCCGAAAGATAGATTCTCACTTCCAAAGATTGACCAACTGGTAGACGCCACCTCAGGATATTGCTTACTCTTTTTTATGGATGCATTCTTCGGGTACAACCAAATCTAGATGCACCTAGAGGATGAAGAGCACACTGCTTTCATCACAGATCGGGAAACATACTGTTACTGGATGATACCTTTCGACCTGAAGAATGCTGGCACCACATACCAACGACTAGTCAATCGGGTCTTTAAGAATCAGATCGGCTGGAACATGTAAGTCTATGTGGATGACATGCTCATCATGTGCAAGCCGAAGTCTAACCATGTTGCCAACCTGGTGAAGGCCTTCCGAAACCTTCGCCTGCACCAGATGAAGCTGAATTCGGTGAAGTGCACTTTTGGCATGGCCGCGGGGAAGTTCCTAATCTTCATGGTCACCCAGAGGGGGATAGAGGCCAACCCTGAGAAGGTTCAAGCGATTGTCGACATAGAGCATCCCACCTCAAAGAAGTAAGTCCAGCGCTTCACAGGCCGGATCGCCACTGTGAGCCAGTTCATTTCTCGATCTATTGACCGTTGCTTGCTTTTCTTTAAGGCGTTGTGCAAGATGCATGACTTCACCTAGACAGAAGAGTACAGGAAAGCATTCGAGGAGCTGAAGAAGTTCTTGGTATCACCACCGCTGCTCTTGAGGCTGGAGGATGGAGAGAAACTCTTGTTGTACCTGGCAGTCATCCCGGGAGCCGTCAGTTCGATCCTTGTCCATACAGACGAGGACAGAGCTCAGAAACTGGTGTATTATGCCAGTAAACTCCTCTGAGATGCGGAGATCAGGTACACCTGGTCCGAGAAACTAATTTTTGCCCTTATAATGTCTGCACAGCTCCTCAGGCCGTATTTCCAAGTGCACCCGATCGCGGTCCTAACGGACCAACCTTTGAGGGCCATACTCAACAGCCCTGATATTTCCGGGCATCTAACCAAGTGGGCCCTGAAACTCAGTGAGTTCGACATCGCGTACCAACTGAGATCATCTCAGAAGCTCCAGGTGTTGGTTGATTTCCTGGTCGAGTATGCGGGCATGGGCGAGGAGCCAGAGGTGATCCCCTTGGAATGTCAGATGGAGCCCGAAATTGAGGAGAAGGTCTGGGTCCTCCACATGGATGGCACATCCAACTCGAGAGGGAGCGGAGCAGTCCTCATCCTCGCCAATGGCGACGGAGTCATAGCTAAGTGCGCACTCCATTTCCAATTTGTAGTAACCAACAACCAAGCAGAGTACGAAGCACTCCTCGCGGGAGTAAGGGTCTCCCACGAGCTGGGTGTACCCAACCTAAAGGTCTTCACCAACTCTTAGATGGTGGATGGACAAGTCTCAAGAGAATTTGAGGCCCGATATCCTTTAATGATGAAGTACTTGGAGTGGGTACACTCAAGCACAACGGGCTTCCGATGCTTCAGCATCTCTCACATCCCTCGCGAAGAAAATGCTCGCACCGATGCCCTGTCAAGGCTCACGACCCTGCCAGACTCATCACCGAGGCATGCCCACATCGAGTACTTAGAAACTCCGAGCTATGAGGCTTCCGAGAAAGTCTAGTAGGTCACCCCGGAACCTAGTTGGATAGACTGGTACATTAGGTACATCATCAATGGCATCCTGTCGGAAGACCGCGCGAAGGCTGGCCTTGTCAAGAAGAAAGCCGTGCGCTTCGTGCTGATGGACGGAAAACTATACCGCAGGTCCTACTCTTATCCACTCTTGAAATGCTTGAGACCATGGAGGAGGCCTTCGTGCTCCAAGAGATACACGAGAACCTCTGCAGGAATCACGTGGGGAGCCGGACACTAGCATACAAGGCCCTCCGTCAGGGGTATTACTGGGAGACTATGAGGGAGGACGCTGTTGACTTCGTGAAGAAGTGTGACCACTGCCAATGCCATGGCTGCATACAACATCAACCGGCGGCACCACTCTCCCAGCTCTTCGCCTCCTAGCCGTTCGCTCAGTGGAGGATGGACATCCTTGGTCCTTTTCCTCCCACGTCCGGACAACGTCGATTCTTGATAGTGGCCATTGACTACTTCACCAAATGGGTGGAGGCAGAGCCACTAGCACGAATCACCGAGGCCAAGGTCAGCCAATTTTTCTAGAAATCGATCATCTGCCATTTCAAACTCCCCCACACCATCATCACTGATAATGGACGGCAGTTCGATAACCGAGAGTTCGAAGAGTTCAACACCGATCTCAATATACATCATCGCTTCACCTCGGTAGCTCATCCTTAAACCAATGGAGAGGCCAAGGTGACCAACCGAACCATTCTCCAGGGACTCCGAACTAGGTCGGATCAGGCCAAGGGCAGGTGGGCTGAAGAATTCCCTAGTGTCCTTTGGGCCTACCACACGATGCCCCAAACGACCACTGATGAGATGCCTTATAACCTTGTTTTTGGCGCCAAAGCCGTTATCCTGGTGGAACTTAGTGTGCCTATGCTGCGGGTGGAGCAGTATGATGATGCCGAAAACTCGGCTCATCTTCTACTCAACTTAGACTTTCTCGAAGAAACAAAAGACAAGCCTCGACTCTGGATGGCGGCGTACCGACAGCGAGTAGCCCGGTACTACAACACGCAGGTAAGGCCAAAGATCTTTCACCCGGGTGATTTGGTGCAGCAGCGAGCTGAAGCCTCCCAACCTCGGGAGTGTGACAAACTCTCCCCAAACTGGAAAGGCCCCTATAAAGTGGTCGAGGCTCTCCCCCATGGAGCCTACTACCTCGCTGAACTCGATGGCGCCCAGTTTCCATGAACTTGGAACGCCAGCAATTTAAGGATGTATTACCAATGATGTAAGGCCTCCTCCCATTAATAAAATAATTCCTTTCTATGCAAATTGTCTTTGCCTTGCGGGAATATTACTGCCTTACTACCCGATCCCAGGTCTGGCAGACGAAGCCGGGAAACTCCAGAAGCCCCGCACCTCAAAGCCGGAAACTCCTGAAGTCCCGCACCTCAAGCCAGGAAACTCTTGAAGCCCCACACCTTGAAGCCGGAAAATTCCAGAAGCCCTGCACCTCAAAGCCTGAAAACTCCAGAAGCCCCGCACCTCAAACCGAGAAACTCTAGAAGCCCCGCACCTCAAGCCGGGAAACTCCAGAAACCCCACATCTCGAAGCCGAGAAACTCCTGAAGCCCCGCACCTCGAGTCTGGGAGATCCCAGAGGCCTCCCAGCTTGGTTGCATTCCAGGAACTTGGAGATAGTTTCACCTGGGATCGCTCAGGCCTCCTCAAAGTGTTCATCAGCTCCTGGCCCAGCCAGGAAGAACTCGAAACACACAACTATCTCCAAGGAGATGCATGAAGCCCCTCTACCTCATTCCCGACACGATGGAAATGACTAAAAATTTAAGATCTCTCTTCCTAACATCCCTCTGTACCCAGAGCCCCACCAAGAAGGGTCGAAAATTTAGTGCCCCGCAACAAGGAATCACGATAAAAACTTGTACATGGACATTCAGAAAAAAAGAAGAAGAAGAAAGAAGAGGGAAGTAGGAGGAGGGGTTGTTGAAGCAGTCAAGAATATAAAGAAAGGAATAGAAGGATTCTAAGAATTGGAAAAATACTTCATTGAAGTTGAAAAAGGGTTACATTATCCCAAGACCCCCGATAGGTCGGGCGGTCCAGAAAAAAGCAGAAAACACAAGAAACAAAGGAAAAAACAAGGAGGTCCATATTCTATTCAGTCGTCTCCTTCTCGGGATGTCACTGAGGCAGGACAGCATCCTCTCGGACCTTTGTCAATGGAGCTGCTTCGACGGTGGCCATATTCTCCTCCTTTGCTTCGACTACAATCTCAACAGGGTCCCTGCACGGAATAGCTGGGCAGGCGAGCTCCTCCAGGTTCAGCCCCGGAAAGAGTTGGGCTACCCTGGACTGGCAAAACTCATAGCCCTTGAGGAACGAGTCCGTGGCCGCCTCCTGGACCTCATCAGCATATTCCACCGAGGCCTTGAGTTTGGTACTGCCTCGGTAGCCTCCTTTTTAGCGGCCTCCATCAAGGCCACCGCCACTGCGGCCTTCTTTTCAGCCCCGAGGTCCGCACCCGTGCTGCATCCAGCTGAGCCCGGAGGGCCTGAGATCGCTCCTCCACTTGGGCCACCTTGGCCTTGAGTTCCTCTTCCCAGGCCATCTCGACCTTGAGCTCCTTGTCCCGGCGCTTGACCCAATCCTTCTCCCGGGCCAGGGATGCTTCAAGGTCCTTGATGCACCTCTCAGCACTCGCCACCTCGGCCTTCAGCTCCCTGTTCTTCTCCTTTGCTTCTTGAGCCCTATCAGTCTTCTCCCTGGCCTCGGCCACCAGCGAAGCCATCTTCTGCTCCTTCAATTTCTCCCTTTTGGCCCAATAGGAGCAGTAGTCATGGATGAGCAGGAGGTCCATTCCAAGCTGCACCAATAAAGATGTTAGCCACAAAAAAAAGAAGAAAAGAATAGAAAAGAGAAAAAAGAAAGGGAAGAACCCTACCGTGAAAAGGTGGGGGAAGGTGCCGAGGATGGCGTCCGGCAACGATCGCCCTCCCCTCTCACACCAGTCGCGCGACTAAATGGTGAAGTCTATGCGCTCAGCTAGAGCATGGTCTTGGGTGACGGTGGAGTTCAGCACCACCTCGATGGACACCCTTCGACCCCCAGTTTTTGGCTTCATCGGGATCGTCGTCGTGCCTTCGGGGGTAGCCGAAGATGTCTTTAAGTCCCTGTTGGAGCTCGCCGTCGTGCCCGACAGTGCCATCGATGGTCATTCCATCCTTTCTTCATCCCCCGTCTCCACCTCGATGACTTCGGGAGGTGGGGTAGCAGCAGCAATAGCAATAGCAATAGCAATGGGCTGAGCCCGCACGCTCATGACGGATTCCCGGACTGGGGGCGGATCCTGCTACCTCGGTGGTTCAAGGACTGGTTTGGCCATCCTTTTATTTGGGCTAGAGTCTGCGACAGGCCCAGGCCTCACACTAGTCTCGTTCTGGGACCTCTTCAGTGGGGATTCCCTAGGTCCCGCCGATGCACTCCTCTTCTAGGAGGACGCGACGAGCTGCTCCATCGAAAACTTCATGCCTGTAAGAAAGAAAAAGCCAAGATCAACCTCGAACTCGAAGAGACCTATAGAAGAAGAAAGGAAGGTTTATACCAAACTCACCCAACTCCTGGATTGGGCTGATCCCGGCTTCGAAAAGGTTCTACTATAACAGAAAAACCTCAAGAGAAGGAATATAGTCGACAATGAGCTAGTCATAAACCTCTCGATCAACCACCTTGACCTTAGAATTTTGATTCGGAGTCCGGTCCATATCACTCCAGGCCCAGTCGACCCCTTTAACGGAAGCAAAAAAATACTTATTCTTCCATCCTTTGATGGAAGAGGAGAGTTCAAATTTAATGTCCTTCGGGCGAGGAGAGATGAACCACCACTCGTCCTCGGTTGGGTGGCGTTTCAGGATGAAAAAGGCCATGAACAGAGAAAAACAGGCAACAATCCCGTAAAAATGGCAGAAGATGATGAAACAGAAGATGGTCCTAACTGCATTCAGAACCTGCTAAGCAAGGACGAGGTAGTAGTTACTAAGCACACAGAGAAAAAAAGGATGAAAAGGAAATCGAAGGCCCCCTACTAGGGATTCCTCGTAGAGGGCAATCCGGCCCGGGCCACTGGAGGTGACCCATTCCCCTGATCTTGAGATTGAGAGCTGAATAGAGTCTGGGATGCTGAAAGCTTCCCGGATTATCAAAAGGTCCTCCCTAGTCATAACCGAAGCGACGCCGCCGGGACCAGTCGAGCGAGAAGGTTCGGAAGGGACTTTGAGAATAGGGGGAGGAGGAAGGCGAGCCTTTGGCTCCCCTATCATTATCCCGGTAGGGTGAAGGCCTCTACGAACATGAAGAGGAACTTCTTTCTCCTCATCGAAGGAAGGAGTCCTTGGTTGAGAGGGCCCCGCCTCGTCGGGGTTGGTGGAAGGATGATGACGGGTCATCCTAAGGCAAAATGAAGAAGGAGGGGAGGAAAAAAAAAATGGGGTCTGGAGAGGCCCTAAGGATGAACTCGACCTAGCCAAGGAAGAAAGAGGACTGAAGAAGACGAACCTGATGGCCTTGAAGGTAAAGGACACTCAGGAGAGAGGAGGAAGAAGACTCTGGTCTATCGGCGGGAGCGAAGAATTTGAAAGAAATGATGTTTCAGGAAACTTTTTTTCTTTTCGAAATGGCCAGATGGCAACCATACCCCCTCAGAACCACCTCCGCCGGATTGCTACCACGTGTCAAGATCTTCAAGAAGCGACGCTTCGATTTACCAGAATTTATTTCGAGTTCTGCATTGGTTATTATGCTTCCTCGGACATGCTGACGTGTTATCCCTGCATTGGCCTCAAGGCTCATTCTGTGAAGCAGTGGTGATCGTGGTATTAATGGCACATGATTTTCACCTTTCCATGTCAGCTCCGCATTTATTCCCTTCGCCCCGAACACAGCGTGTCAACGGGACTTGGTAGTGGGGGGCAAATGATGTGGCAAGATCATTGACGTGGAGTCCCTGTTAGATCCAGTTGGATGCCACGTCGGCAGTATTTGCCATGTCAGACCCTCTCTTCGAGCTCCTTCGCCGGGCGGCTCTCTCGAGGTCGAACCCATCTCGGAGCCTACTCTCTTCAAGCTCCTTCGTCGGGCGACTCCCTCGAGGTCGAGCCCACCTCGGCCGAAGTCGAGCCCGCTCTCTTCGAGCTCCTTCGCCGAGCGGCTCCCTCGAGGTCGAGCCCACCTCGGTCGAAGTCGAGCCTGCTCTCTTTGAGCTCCTTCACCGGGCGGCTCCCTCGAGGTCGAGCCCACCTCGATTGAAGTCGAGCCCGCTCTCCTCGAGCTCCTTCGCCGAGCGGCTCCCTCGAGGTCGAGCCCATCTCGATCGAAGTCGAGCTCTTTCTTCTCGGACCAATTGCCGGAGGCCATCCCCTTGGCCAAAGCCTGTGGCACCTCGAGGGATTCAGAAGCAGGAGGAAGAGGACATCACCACCTCCCTGGGGCGGCAGCGCACCGCCCAAGTACCATGAAGGGGCACCACCAGGATGCCATGATCACCCCCGCTGCTACTTATACCAAATAGGAAAGGGCACCTCAATCGAGGCACTGCACTTCCCAGCGAACCGTTTGCACCACCCGAAAGAGGAAATCATGCCAAAAGATTCAAACCAGGAGGCAGCTGCTCCCAAATCAAAGCCCTGCCAAATTTTTCGATGTAGAGCGACCGGCTGGGAGGTTAGAGCCTGTAACACAACTCCCTATCATGGATGGGGAAAGTCACCCGGGCACACGGCATGGAGAGCTGCTGAACATTGACCTTCTGGCACCTGTAGAGAGGGAGGAACCCGAGGTAGATTGCTGGAGGGATCCATAGCCTAAAAGGATTTTCCAAAGGTCTTCGAAAAAGGTAAGCAAACAAGGGCAAGCACATAGAAGAGCCACTGGGACGTCGAGCGCTCTGGGCTACCAGAGATTCACCGGAAGAGTCTTGATGGACACAGCCATCATAGCTCGAGCTCTTCTCCACAGCTGCCTCTCTCATTCCACTCCTTTCTAAAACAAAATCTCCTCCTCCTAGCATGGAGTCCGACCAAGGGGCCCATAGGGAAGGATCTGTTCTCCTAGATCGCCACTGACTTGATCGTCGGAGTGCCCCCGTCGGGATCCTCAGCCCGAGTCTCCTCTTTTTTGCAAGTCCGGGCATGTGGACTGGGTTTCGGATGACAAGGTGAGTAGCCGGCGCTATCTCCCAACTACAGGCCACGGCGGTGTAGACGGCAACACCTATCATTTTAGTTTCCTACAAAACCATATTTATAATAGTTAGAAGAATACCTTATCTAATTCTTGATAAAAAATTGTGAATCATAATAAAATTTATAATTAATTTATATTATATTATATATATATCATAAAATTTTCTTTTAATATTTATTTTTATTGAATAAGAATAATAGATCCATTCCTGAGAGCATGAGGTCAATCATCAGTATAGTCACGTCTGTCAAGCAGCTTAATAATTTGTATTCTCCCGTAAGTTCCAAGGAGCCATCACCCATCAGTCAGAATAAGCAAATTCTTTTTTTTTTTTTTGCTAAAATATAAGCAAATTTTTAGCGATAAAACCTGCACCCATCTATATTAGGAAATATTTTAAGAATTATTCCCATCTATGTTATGCATGCATACCTGATGTTTCGTTCATTACCTTCCATTCTATGATGAATTTGTGCACTGAAACACTATGTCATGTCTCGAATCCAGCACCAAAATCGACTATGCGACCGGTCGCACAAATCCTAGGTTTTATCCTAGAGATCATGCAAGGTCTAGGTACACAAGAGTCACTTACCTCAATAAAATATCATTCATCACCAAGTCCAAATATCTGTACAACTCTGTGAAAGAAAAAAAAAGTAGGGTTGTAAGCTTTACAGCCCAGTAAGGTCTCCAAACAGTCACCATCAATAATAATTTGAAAATAGCAAGAAGATAAAAATACACATCATACTATACATCGAAACAACTCAAATGTCACTTACGACAAAACCTTTTTCAAAATTTTGTTTCCTTTTCAAGTTTTCAATTTAATCATTCTTCTTCTTTAGGATTCTGGACTAGCCACGGTCATATTTCAGCCCATGATTGGCAATCTCGGTATCATACTTCAGCCTCTGACTGGCAATCTCATTGTCACACTTCAGCCTGTGACTGTCAATCTCATAATCGACCATGTACAACCTGCCTATGGCCAGGCCCACGTACTAATTAAGCCCGCTCTGGCTGTATAACCACGATCCCGTGGCATGGCTAGTCCAAATACCGTTAACACTTTATCTTTTCACATCATCCTATCAAATCATATCATAATTTCACACCACATTATGATGTCAAACTATGAAATCTCAAATCTTTCGATGATCGATATCACGGTCTAAACTATCAAAATATAACTTTCTTGGTAAAACATGATATATAGGAACAAATTAACAATCTCCAACATTATCAATCTCGAGAAATCAAATATACGATGCAAAACAAACATGCCCGCCAATGCTCATATGCATGGATCAAATCATGTCATGTAAAACAATGTATAAAACTGGTAATCATGTCCAGAATCCTTATCTCACTAGAGATAACACAAAATACCCGGTATCAATCTATATCCGGAGCCTGCACAACACCTTCCTGCTCAGAAGGCTGTTCCCCTACAAATATATATATATATATTTTAATGTAAGTCAATAATCCTAGGATAAATTGTAAAACCCAACCTTTTACACGAATTTCATCAGGGGTCCTCCCGTTGATACCCTACTCCTAAATTTCCAGAGAGAGAGGCTTTTCGATCTCCCCCTACTGTTTATTTATTTATTTTTCCTTCTTTCTCTCTCGTCTCTCTCCTCATCTTCTCTCCTCTCTCTCCCTCTCATCATATTCTCTCTCCTCTTTTATTTTTTATTTTTTATTATTTATTTTTTTTCCTTTTTCCCCTTTTTTTTTTCTTTTTCCTCTTTTTTTCTTTTTTTTTTCTTTCTTCTCTTCTTCTTCTTCTTTTCTCTTCCCCCGAACCAGTCCGTGTTCCTCCTCAGCTTGACCAAACTAAGACCCCCCCCACAGTTGCCAGCGGCCAAGGGAGGTGGTCGTCGGGGGAGGGCTCGATGGATCGGAGGCGGGCAGCGGCGCGGCAACCGATGGTCCACGGCCCTAAAACCAACTAAACCGAAACAAATCCAAGAAAAGATATGGATTTAAATCCTTCTAAATAATAAACTAAAACTCATCGGTGCTTGATGAGACTCTCCATCGCTCACCGAAGAGGAGAAGGATGGTGTGCATGGCTTGATGGGCTCGAATCGATGATAGTGGATGGGGATTTAAAGAAATCCACCGACGGTCCCTTGACATTTAAGGAAGGGAAAAACTATGTCAACCGGAGTCGCAATCAATTCAAACCACGACGCTGACCAACTCTCTCTCCCCCCACGACTCATCCTTCGAAATCTCCGACAAAAATGCCGACTGGATAGGGGCGAGGAAGCCTCCCCTATTCCGACTCCGCCTCTCCCTCTATTTTTTTTTTTCCCGTTGTGGGCTGAAGTCGGTTGGGCCTGCCAACTTTGGCCCAAAAACACATAGGGTTTCACATTCTCCCTCCATTAAAATAATTTCATCCTCGAAATTAGCTTGACTGAGATTTTAAAACTTAAAAATAATCAACTCCATATCATTCTCAAACTTCCAATTAGCCTGTCCTTAGGATACTTGTTTCTCAAGTCTTGACATAACAAAATTATATCATTCAAAACTTGAACCCTTCCATTTACAAAGCATGTCGAATTCTCTTGAACTCTTCAAAAAGAATACTAATCTTTTGATGTCAATACAATTAATTATACTTGATTAATTTCACAGAAAATTTATGAAGCCCAACCTTGGATATGCATAATTTAACATCATCCTCAAGCTTCTAATATTTTCTCTTTTAGAATGCCTTCTTCATATGGCCTTTTCATAACTACAAGACATAACTTTTTCATTTTGATCAACATCATCTATTTATATTATGAATCCCTTCAATTTCTTTCAAATAAATATTAGTGCCTCAACCTTGAATTTAATACACAATTCTTTGCCCCTTAATTTATTTCTCTTTATTAACTCTACTGAAAATCATAATCAATCCAATCTATTCTTAATCAACAACCAGACACTTGCAATGATCTCTGGCATTCTCTCTCTTCTCTTGACCTTCTCCATGATTATACAATTAATCTTTATCTTATGGAAACCTCAAGTCCTCCTTAAACATAGAAATCATAATATCATAACTAAAGAAGCTTGGTGTCACGAAAATTCCCGATCCTAGCCGGGTAAAGATTAACACTTTCTTATTCCAAATTTAGAGATGTCCAAATTTTTTTTTAGAATCCTTTATACTAAAAGAGCCTATTGATAAAAATTGCATGGCAATGCCTATAGACTAGCCCAAAGATCAATATCATTATCTTTTCATTTAATACTAAAATCTTGTTACTGAAATTCAAATCAGTACTCTCATTATAACATTTCTAAAGTTAGAGTTAATTTCAGAATAACTCAAACCACTATGCTTTCACTGCGCACTCTGATAAAATTTTCCTAACCATCTAGGTTTACTCAATGGATCCCTCCAAGATTTATCTTATTTTGGTACCAAAAAGATCTCCAATTATTAAAGTAAGGATGTTGAGTCTCTTTATCTCATTCACATCTCAAGCATATCATATCAAAATTTATCATGACCCAGTTTTTATATTGTAAGTCCTTGCATAAATTTCACCATCCTTTTAAAACACCATAACTCTAGTGCAAGTATGGATTAATCATACTTTCCATGATAATTCAATTAGACAACTAGATGAACTCTTCTCGTGGAAAGTTATCATTAACTCTAACAGTACATGACTTCCAATCAATATTCTTATAAATAGAATCAATTATATTATCGCTCATAGAATTATCTTACCATACTCCTAGCATCAGTCAACAAACTACCTGAAATATTTTCTCTCATAGACTGAATCCATATAACTAATCCAATACCAATTTCTTTACTCAATACAACATTAGTAGTATGATAACTTAAACCTTCTGATGGATCTTAAATTTAACTCAGAATTTGACATACCAAATAATCTCCAACAAATATAAAGAGGATCAAGTAATTCAATCCCAAACTACTAACCTAAGCTATCAAGGATTTTATCAAGATGTGCATGACATATTCACATTATATAATTTAATCCGCTGATAACAATTTATCAATCTATGCTTCATCCCAAATGTTTTTTTTTTTTTCATTACACATTTTCAATAACAATCCCCAACAATTATAAGATAGATCCATTAATCAATGCCAAAATTTATAATCTAATAATTAACAACAAAAACTAGCATGTTATCATGATCTGCATCCCTATCAAGGTCAGGATTCCAAAATCGTTCAATTGATAATTGAACCTACTTATTCAGCATAATCTATTAATATAACACACTATAATTCCAGGCCAGTACTCTTGACATTTGGATCAACCCACTTATCAAAGGCAAGGATACATCCCATCCAATTCTTCTATATCTATCATATATTTACCTATCATGATCAAAGAGTACAAGTCATCCAGTCCTTTATATTCATCCTAAATCAATCCCATTACTCATGTTACAGGTAAAAATCATGATCCTCTTTGATACTAATGATATGCTAGATCTTGTGTATAATATCTAAAGATTATAAATCTAACCTTCAAATCTATTTTCTTCCCAACTTCATATCTTGACTAGTCATGACACAAAATCTAAATATCTCTTAAATCACAGTCCATATTAATCATAACTCAAATTTTAATATCATTTAAATTGTATCCCAAGAACTTATATCACAATTTCAAGTGATCATAACTTAAATTTTGACATCATTCGCATCACATCCCAATCACTCGTGTCACAATCCTAAGGGATCATATTCTGGCTTCAGTATTATCCATATCATGTCCAAACTATTTATATCTCAGTCCAAATAATCATAAACTAGGCTTCAACATCATTCTTATCATGTCTTAATTGCTTATGATACAATGCTTAATAAACATGAGCTAGGCTTCATATTTCTCAAGTTATGTCCCGATCACTTATATCGTAGTTCCAAGTAATCATAACCGAAGTTTTGATCATAAATCAAACTTTGATACCATTTTGTCATGTCTTACTAATCACCATGTGATTTCCAAATCACCTATATCCTAGTCTCAAACAATCATGATCTAAATTTTGATGTCACTCATATCAATCATAATCACTTATGCCATAGTCCCCAAATCATCATAACTAAGATCTGTCACAATTCTTGTCGTATCCTAATAACCATCATGTCATTATTATTATTATCCACTTGTATCACCATCCCAAATGATCATAACCTGGCTCTGATACCACTCTATCATGCCCCGAATCCAGCATCGAAATCGGCTACGCAACCGGCCGTACAAACCCTAAATTTTATCCTAGAAATCATGCAAGGCCTAGGTACACAAGAGTCACTTACCTCAATAAAATATCATTCATCACCAAGCCCGAATATCTTCACAACTCTGTGAAAGAAAAAAAAGTAGAGTTGTGAGCTTTATAGCCCAGTAAGGTCTCCAAACAGTCACCATTAATAATAATTTGAAAATAGCAAGAAGATAAGAATACACATCATACCATGCAACGAAATAACTCAAATGTCACTTACGACAAAACCTTTTTCAAAATCATGTTTCCTTTCCAAGTTTTCAATTTAATCATTCTTCTTCTTCAGGATTTTGGACTAGCCACGGTCATGCTTCAGCCCATGACTGGCAATCTCAGTGTCATACTTCAACCTGTGACTGGCAATCTCATTGTCACACTTCAACCTGTGACTGGCAATCTCATTGTCACACTTCAACCTGTGACTGGCAATCTCATAATCAACTATGTACAACCTGCCCATGGCCAGGCCCACGTACTAAGCCCTCTCTGGCTGTGTAACCACGATCCCGTGGCATGGCTAGTCCAAATACCGTTAATACTTTATCTTTTCACATCATCCTATCAAATCATATCATAATGTCACACCACATCATGATGTCAAACCATGAAATCTCAAATCTTTCGATGACCGGTATCACAGTCCAAACCATCAAAATATAACTTTCTTAGTAAACCATGATATATAGGAACATAATTAACAATCTCTAACATACTATCAATCTCGAGAAATCAAATATACGATGCAAAACAAACATGCCCGCCAATGCTCATATGCACGAATCAAATCATGTCATGTAAAATAATGTATAAAACTGATGATCATGTCCAAAATCCTTACCTCACTAGAGATAACCCAAAATACCCGGTATCAATCTATATCCGGAGCCTGCACAACACCTTCCTGCTCAGAAGGCTGCTCCCCTACAAAAATATATATATTTTTTAATGTAAGTCAATAATCCTAGGATAAATTGTAAAACCTAACCTTTTACACGAATTTCATTAGGGGTCCTCCCATTGATACCCCACTCCTAAATTTTCAGAGAGAGAGGCTTTTCGATCTCCCCCTATTATATATTTATTTATTTTTTCTTCTTTCTCTCTCCTCTCTCTCCTCATCTTCTCTCCTCTCTCCCTCTCATCATATTCTCTCTCCTCTTTTATTTTATTTTTTTTCCTTTTTCCCCTTTTTTTTCTTTTTTCTCTTTTTTTTTTTCTTTCTTCTCTTCTTTTTCTTTTCTCTTCCCCCGAACCAATCCGTGTTCCTCCTCAGCTTGACCAAACCAAGACCCCCCCCCCCCCCCCCCCCCCCAGTTGCCAACGGCCAAGTGGTCGCCGGGGGAGGGCTCGATGGATCGGAGGTGGGCGGCGGCGCGGCCACTGGCGGTCCACGGCCCCAAAACCAATTAAACCGAAACAAATCCAAGAAAAGTTTCAGATTTAAATCCTTCTAAATAATAAACTAAAACTCACCGGTGCTTGAAGAGACTCTCCGTCGCTCGCCGGAGAGGAGAAGGATGGTGTGCGCGGCTTGATGGGCTCGAATCGACGATAGTGGATCGAGATTTAAAGAAATTCACCGACGATCCCTTGACATTTAAGGAAGGGAAAAACTACGTCAACCAGAGTCCCAATCAACCCAAACCACGACGCCGACCAACTCCCTCTCCCCCCACGACTCATCCTTCGAAATCTCCGACGAAAACGCCGACCGGATAGGGGTGAGGAAGCCTCCCTTGGTCTGACTCCACCTCTCCCTCTGTTTTTTTTTTTTTCCGTTGTGGGCTGAAGTCGGTTGGGCTTGCCGACTTTGGCCCAAAAACATAAAAAAACAGGGTTTCACACACCACTAGAGCTTGTAGATTGGATTTAAACATGCAACCCTTATACTTGTTTAGTAGAATGCATTCAAAAGTATTACATGCTTTCAGATACTTAGAAAGGAAATTTTCAAATTACCGTTGATTTTATATAGACTAAAGTTCTGGGTTTTTTTAACCGAAAATGAAAAGTCTATCCAACTCAAAAATGCTGATAACCAATAGTCAAGCTTAGTTGATGCAGTCAGATAGAAGAGGGAGAAATCAATTGTAAATGGAAATCAAAGATTTCATGAACTAGATTTTTATTGGTTCTGAGTAAATAGTTTTTTTAAAAGAAATATATAAACTAAAGGGATCCACAGCGACTTTTTATTATAGAAGGAGATATGGTTGGAACTTGGAGTTGGAGATTTCTAAACGATTGGATGCTAAAAAAAATAGAAAGAGTGTCCCGACAGAGCCAGCATCCAGACGATATACTAATGAAATAAATTATCAATTGAGCCATGGAGTCGTCATTATTCATTCCAACGCTCAGATTATAATTTTTTAATTTGCTATATGTTCCGTGTCATGCTAATATCATAATTACTGCCATTAAAACGGCACGCATGGCACAACTTGTGATGCAGCATGTATTTTTTTTTTTGATAAAAAAAAAGGGGATAAATTCCGATGTAACTATTCCTAGATTCCCATCCTATCAGGTAATGTTAATTTGACACTAAGACATCAGCTAGTAGAACGGGAATAAAGAGGAAGACTTTGACCTAATTGAATCTTCCGCGGATCATGTCTTGAATCCACGATCGATTGGTAGTGAAACAAAATCTTTATCAACCGAGCTACAACCGTAGCCATATACAGTATATATTTTCAACCGTTCCAAACTCACATCCTCGAATTTTCAACCGTTCCAAACTCACATCCTTGTTTCGCGTGCTGTTCTCATGTTCTACGGCTACATTTTGTACCAGCATGGTTGAATGCTTATGGAGGAAGCAAACTAGTCGAAGAAAATGACACAAAGAGGCCCAAACCATGCCTTGAGACGACATTTATAAATCAAAGCTTTGAATCTTTCATTACTAGAAGCGTATTCAGATTTCAGACAGCATGAATATCGACAATGAATTACTTTAACTCCAACCTGTCTACCTGTTCAGGAAAAGTGAACTAAAGAAACAGAGGAACCAGGGCGGTTGTCGTCCCTTACTTTTGCACCAAATTAAATAATCATAAAATAATTCAGGGCCTACAAAACTATCTAATAATTTGCTTCACTGCTTGGCCTATTTAACATCTCCAATAAAAGAAATGCCATGTTGTCTTTCACCTTGGAATTATTTTGATTACCTGCCTATGATTAAGGAAATGCAAAATGTTGTAAATACGGCAGTCTTAATTAACTTATGATTAGTATCCCACAATGTCTTTTAATGCAGATCATCTCCCAAGATTGTACTAATATTTTAATTATAATACAATTGCAGTGGCTTTCATTCCTCGTGGTCAAGTGGTTAGGGCGCACTGATCCAACTTTATCTCACCCACCCAAAACATCAGCCCAGGAACAAGTCATTATTTAGCTAGCGTACTTTAGACAAATAATCCAGAATCTTGTCCAAATGGTGGCCATAATTTTAGTATAACGAGGGAATCGGAATCCCCCATGTTTATTTTTTTTGTTCAATCCACGCAGATAGCAACTGACCTCCCGAGATGCTTTTTTGGAAAACATCGGCAGACAAGCAGACCAAAAAAAATCATTGAAAAGCAAAAGAAAACTCAGACAGGGACCTTGTTGTCAAACATTTCCCAATAACAATTATATGCTCTTAGGTTTTCGGTTCAGAAAAAAATGTTTGGCATTCTTGGCATGTCATGGCAAAAGAATATTTTCTAGCAAGATTTCACCATAATCACTAAGACGGTAGTCCGGTCAGTAGAGGCTTAGTCTTATCTTTCATCGGTCACGAATTCGAGACATGATTATCGCAGGTGACTCGATTAAATCTAGAAATTTTTTTAGGACATGTGATCGGAATAGTGAGAGAGCATACTACTCCGGCATCTTAGTAGCGTCAGGCTAATATGTACTCATCAATGATGGAATATAGCCCGATGAGATTGGAGCCTAGTGAGGATAGCTAAACCGGGATTTATCCAAGATTCCACCGCCTACACCAAATAGCTAGGGCAACATGGTCATTTAATAAAGCAACCAGTTCTATGATGCATTTATTCTTGCACCCAACCATCAGGCTATTTCATACCCTCCTTCTTATTCCTCCTCTTCATTCCTGTGGCCTTTCTTCTAAGCTCCCAACCTTCGGTGTTGCAGCCTCATGGAGACGTCTCAGCAGCTCTTTGGTGATAGCTTCTCTTATGGTTGGTTGATAAATATCAAGCCCTCCTTTGAATCCCTCAGTAGCAGCTTTCGCCACTCCTTTGATGGCAGCTCCTTCATTGAAATGGATCCTGATTTCTTTTCAATGCGTTGGACAAGCGATGCCCATGACCTCAATTTCAATCTCCCGACCACCCAATCTCCGGTCTCAGCCCATGCAGACCAGATCTTTTCTAATGGCCACCTTCTGCCACTCCACCTCAACGCCCCATCACCGCGGAGTGAAGTAGGCCATGAGTCTTTAGGCTCCAATTTCAGCAGATCTAAATCTCTAGACTCATCGAAAGCCCTGCTCTCTCGGAGCAACCGATTCCAGTCACGGTGCTCCTCGCCTCTCTTCCATTCGGCACGGAGCACACCAATTTCGATGAGTTCGTGCTCATCCAAGAGTGTTGCTTCTAGCGGTGGCAAGTTCAAGTCACCTTTCTTCAAGAATTGTGCGAAATCTCCGAAGAGAATTTTATGCAAGTACTTGTGCTTTCTCATGCCCTTGTATAAGAAGGTGAAGGGGTTGAGCCGGACTTCTCCAAAGTCGGTGAGGAGCTGCAGAGATTCAGTAGGAAATTCTCCAAGGATGACCACTGCTTTCTCAAGCATAGAATGGCACCATGGAAATGCTGACAGCTCAATCTATGATGCAATTCTTCACTGCAAAAAATCCATTGTAAGTGCTATAACACACTTACAATTATACGTCGTTCTCCCTGTTTTCTTTAAGAAACTCAACAATTATATGCTGTAGAAACTAGTATGGGGTTTCATTATATTTGCTTCTGATTTTTGCTTGTGTTCTATCAGGGACAGGCTTCATAATGGAGGCAGGAAGAGGAAACCAGGGGACAGGAAGAATCCTACAAGAATAGCAATAATATACAATTTCTCCTTTTTGTTTTTATCTTCTCATGTAAAGTCACCGAAGGCTCTGTAGATGTAGGGCTTTTCAGGAAATAAAATTACAAAAAAAAAAAAAAAAGCTTCCTGTATTTTCTACCTGTGAAAAGTTTGAGGAAAGAAAACCTTTTTCACGATGACTGTTTTCACATCTAGGTAACAAATTGCAGGTGGAGTTTGCTATCATTCGAGGCATGCCATTTGATGGAAAAACTCAGAGGGCTTCAGTCTAAATGCAATTATTGATGTCACCGTAGCCTACCTGTATCCTTGACCTGAGGCCCTGCTGGATCAGTTTGTGGGTTTATGGTGTCACTCCGATGTTAATGCCTTATAATTAAAATCTATCAAAACTCGTTTGTGTTGAGCCCTTGGACAAGGTACACGGTCACAGTGATCCTCTTAAGTGTAAGAAAGCAACTCTTCATTGTTTTAGGCTATCACTTACTGGTCGACAAGCCAAAGAAGAAAGAGACCATGCTCGACAATTTTAGGAAGCTCGAATAAATCCGCCTCTCTCAGCATCCTTCTTGGTCAATGGGGATTCATTGGAAATCCACATTTTCACTATAAGAAAGCAGTTCATTGGTCTGTAAGAGTCCACAAACAGGGCCAATAAGTTGGGACTACTGCATCGAAAGATAAAAAGTCATACGATCTCAGCCTGAATTGAAAAAGAGATATGCTTCGGTTAAGGATATCGGTCATGATTATTCATCGATTTTAATTTATCAAAGAGGTGAAACCTATGGTCCAAGCAGCAAAATTTTTCATAAGATAATAGAGCGAGAAGCAATTACATGAAATGTTGGTCGAAATGGAGGAAGCTGTGAAACCAAAAAGATTTTTTTTTTTTCTTTTTATTTTTTGTACTTAATATCGAAGCAAATGCAGGAAATGACGGTAAAAGATCCCAGTAATTTTGTGTGAATTTTACATAATTCAGCTACGAGCAAGGACTTCGACACCATGCTTCGCATTAGAAATCGTGGCTCTCGTCGGCCCACCGGGGCTGAGCAAGTGGTGGAGCTCAATCGCCCGGTTACTCCAACAAATGGCAATTCTGAAGGACAATGTGAGGCCCACTGAATTGTCGATTTACTCGAAACCATATAAAATGTGCTTCCAGACCTAACATCGAGCAAGTGGAAGGGCATAGGAAAGGCTAGTTTCTGACAAACTTCCATGAAGCATTTATTACAATTGCCTGTCTCAAAGAATTTTGTAGCGTCCTTTCAAGAAAACAAAAAAGAATTTTGCAGTTACTTGGGGCAAGAAGAAGAAGGCAACGTAAACATGGAAGGGCTGGTCGCGTTAGGCCTGGCATTCTGTCGTCAGAAAAGATTAAAACATCGCTTGCAGCGCTGGGATATCTGGCTCACAGCTAGTGGCCGGTGGGAGGGAAGAGTGCTCTGTATCTGTTCTCTTTTTCTTTTTCTTTTTCTTTTTTTATAAACTGTTGCATTCAATTAAGAATTCTAACATGAATATAATCAAGATAGTTAGAAAGAACTATATCATGAAAGAATCCCGGGGTATGCCTCAGGTCAATCCATAAAACTGAACCCGAATGATGAGCAGCATAAAAGACTACCCAATCAGCAATCGATTTAGCCTCTCCGCACATATATGTATCAATGGTCGAGGAGCATCCGTGGAAGAGAAGAAACCGTTGCATTCCTTTAGTTCTCTTTGTTGGCTTACTTTTCTCCCAAACTAAGAGATAGCACCTCTAGTCTCTTGTGTGATTCTCCATTAGGCTTCTTTCCAGGGACAAGTGCTCTTCTTGTGATGTGGGGACCGAAGGCCTCGTTTTGTGCAGCCTGTCGGGAGGCCAGAGCTTGTTGTCACTCCTAGACCTAACAAGATAGCAACATTGGCAACTCATGTCGTGAATAATATCATTCAAATTCTTGAATTTTATACATTACACGAAAAAGTAATCATTAAAACAGTCATATGTCGAGATGTGTCCATATGTGCTCCATAAGTTGGCATGGATATCAGATATGCCCAAATGTTGCTACTTGGAAGGTTAATGATCACTCTATGGGACCTGAACGTGATCTTGTTGATAAGACTAGGGAGAGTGGGACCATTTCGGTAAGTTAATTATCTGTGTGGTGGCTTGAGGTCTTGCTTCGAGGTTTACGCAATGAAGCGAGAATTACGCGAATCAAACGCATAAGAAAGTATCCTTCGAGGTTTGATCATGGAACCTCCAAATAAAGGAGTGCAGCTACTAGGATATAGCCTAATTTACTTGATTATTTTACAATAGATTGGTATAAAATATCTGAGTTTATCGAAAAGGAAAAAAGAAAAACCACTTGAAGCTCCTTCCTCTACATTAGATCCATATGAAGATTCCATGCATCAACCCTTTTTTGCCTGACATTTTCCATCTGCCTTCTATATCAAAAGCTAATGCAAAAGTTAGTGTTTGCAAACAATGTTAGAGTGGTTTGTATTCAAAGTATCTCATATAGGAAGGTTAGACACAAAGAAATGGTTTATATGGATCACATAGGACAAACCAGTTAACTGTTGGAATCAGTTATGCATTTTAAATGACACGTCACAATTGTCGAAAAGAGTCATAATTGTTCTAACAGTTGTGTTTGTTAGAAGTTTATAAAAGAAATTTCGGGTGTCAAACGAATGACATCCTTTTCTCCTTTCTTTCAAAATGTTTTCTAGTGCTTGTTGTATCTTAGAAGTAGATTTCAATGGTACTTTTATAGTGGAGGAAATAGTCTTTAGGAAAGTGTTTATCATTCCTCAAGCAACTTCTTGTTTACTAAATTCTATTTCCAACATGCTATTGTTCTAACAATCTAAAGACAATATTTCAATGGAGACCGAATTGATTCTAAGTGTGAAAGTTCACTTCCAAGATCAAGAAACAATCAGGCTTGATTGATTTGATGGAACTTATTACACCCATTGTCAAGACCGAATGATATGGCTGTTGACAACACTGAAAATATTCTATGTGCTAGACAATAACTTGCAACCTATTACTAAACCAAAACTGGAAGATTCTGAAGAAGTGAAGAAGAAACTGGCTGTAGACAAAATTAAGCATGAAACTGATGAAAGAGTGTGCAGAGACTAAATCCTCAATTCCTTGATGGATCGACTGTATGATATATATAGAAATTTTGCCAATCAAAAGGAAGTATGGACTACTCTTGAAACCAAATACAAACATAAAAAAAGAGATATGGATAAATTTTTAGTATTGAAATATTTCAAGTTTAAATTCAATGATACAATGCCAATAATGGATCAAGTGCGCGCATGCACTGGAATTATTAGTATCTCAATTAAAAAAGATCTACATTTTAATTCCTGATCCACTTCAAGTGGGAGCGATTCTGTTAAAACTTCCTCTTAGAATGATTATCATAAGAGAATTCTACATGCATCAGAAACTCTGTCCATCCAGCAGTTCATCACATATCTACAAATAAAGATAGAAAGTCGTTCAAGGGATGACATATTTCTGGGTTCTAAAGTGAACCATGTTATTGACAATAATTTTGGAAGTTCTAAGACTCAAAATAGCCTGAAAACTCAAAAAAAGAACAATCAATTTAAGATGAAGTCCTTCAAGAAAATCAGACCATGTTTCCATCGAGAAAAGAAAGGGCATTATATCAAAGAAGGCAGAGTTAGACTTGCAGAAGGATTTAACAAAAATGCCCCTGGTTCTACAAACAGTAAAAATGCTAATTTGGTTGAATGGAAAGTAGGTTGCTATGGTTTCTAAAATGGAACTAGATTGTACATGGTCACCAAAATTCATAAAGTTGCAATAACCAGATCCAACGGTTGGTGGCTTGATTCTAGTGCAACAGTGCATGTTTGCAACAATAAAGCACTATTCAAGACCTGTAGTGTGTTGAAGGAACCAGAAAATATGCTTATGGGAAATAATGTGACAGCAAAAGTGATGGGAAAAGAAAGTGTAGAATGGAAACTTTACTTTGGATCGACAGAGCTCATTCTCATCAATATGTTCCATGTTCCTGAAATTAGAAAGAATCTTATTTCTACAAATCTGTTATGTAAGAAGGGTTTTAAGATTATTTTAGAGTTTAACAAGACTATCTAAGAATGGTGTATTTGTTGAAAAAGGGTATTCTTGTGATGGCATGTTTAAGTTAAATATTAATGAAATAAATAATAATGTTTCTTATGTTATTGAGTGTTCTTCTTTATGGCATGCTAGATTAGGACATTTAAATTTTTGTACTTTAAAATATATGTCAAAACATGGTTACATTTCGTATGGAAAAGATGATAGTAAAAAGTGTGAACTTTGTGTTGAGGCAAAAATGACAAACAAACCATTCAAAAGAGTAGAAAGAATAACAGATTTGTTAGAGCTTATCCATTCCAATATTTGTGAAATAAATGGCTTGCTAACAAGAAGAGGTAAAAGATACTTCATAACATTCATTGATGATCGCTCATGTTTTACATTTGTATATCTTTTGAGAACCAAAGATGAGGCCTTTGATAAATTTAAAGAATATAAGGCTATCATTGAAAATAAAAAAGAAAGAAAGAAAAATATTTTAAGAAGTGACAAAGGAGGGGAATACTTCCTAGATTCTTTTGATTATTATTGCGAAGAGCATGGTATAATTCATCAAAAGTGTGCTCCTTACACTCAACAAAATAGACTTCTGAAAGGAAAAATAGGAGTCTTGTAGATATGGTTAATGCTATGCTTTTAAATGCTAAGCTATCCTCAAATCTTTGGAAGCAAGCTTTGTTTTCTGCATATCATATTTACAATAAAGTTCGATTTTAAGAAAATTCATGCCTCTCCTTATGAAACATGGAATAATGGTAGAAAGCCTAACTTTAATTATTTTAAAGTGTGGGGGTGCATTGCCTTTTATAAAATTACTGATCCTCATAAATCCAAATTAGGATCTAGAGGAATCGGAAGTGTTTTTGTTGGATATGCTCAAAACTCAAAGGTATATAGACTTTTGGATTTGGATTCAAATGTTATAGATTCAACATTGGAAATCAATAGCAAAAATCTTAAGATATCTCGAAAGAACAAGTGAGTTGAAGAAAAAAAAAAGGAGAAAGAGAGGAAGAGAGAGAAAGAAGTGAGAGAATCCAGGAATTTTCTCGAGATTCATGAAAATTAGGAGTTTATATTTTAATTAAATTATTTGTTAATTTAGGAAATCAGTCTCCTGAGCAGGAAGGCATTGCACAAATTTCGGGTACAGACTAGTTCAGGTGAGATAGTTAATTTTTTTTGAGAGGTAAGGATTCTAGACATGATCACCGGTTTATATATTATTTTACATGGCATGGTTTTGATCCGAATACATGAGCATTGGCATGCATGATTTATTGTTGCATGGTGTAGTTGAGTTTTTATGAAGGACAATATGACTATGGTTATTATTATTTTTATATTTCTAGATACTGTGTTTATCGGACAAAAAAATATTTTTGATGGTTTGGACCGTGATACCGGTCATCGAAAGATTTGAGATTTCCTGGTTTGACATCATGATGTGGTGTGACATCATGATATGATTTGATAAGATGATGTGGATGGCTAAATTGATAACGGTGTCTGGACTAGCCATGGATCTGAAGTTGCCGGAGCCATGGGCTTCGTACGAAGAATAGCCGACCATGGACGTTTAAAACAAGGGATAGCAAGAGTCACGGGCTTTGTACGTGAGCTAGCCTGGCCACGGGCTTAGAATACATGGTTAATTATGTGGTTGCCAGTCATAGACGTCACATGACAATGGCTAGTCCAGAATCCTAAAGAAGAAGGAAAACAAATGAAAACATATAAAGGAAATATAATATTTTGAAGGTTTTTGATATACTTGATATGTGATTGATTGCATGACCGAAAAATTTTATCGTATTTCGTTATATGATTATGATCTTGCTGCTTCCAGTTTTTATATTATTACTGATATGATTGTGAGGGAACCTTACTGGGCTATATAGCTCACTCCCTATTTTCTATTTTTTTCAGAGACTCAGGATACATAGAGAGGATTTGGGCTAGGCACGAGACGGAGCTTCACTAATGTTGAGTTAGTTAGTTAGTTAGAGTTAGTTCGGTTACTGATGCTTGTTGTGATCAGTAGACCAATTAGTGATATTGATTTAATAAATGGATTGTTTAATTGTTAATCAATTGTTTATATAATATTAGTTTTAATTTTGATGTGTCTGACTTTTGTGTACCTAGGCCTTGCATGATCTCTAGGATAAAACCTAGGATTTGTGCGGCCGGTCGCATAGCCGATTTCGGTGCTGGATTCGGGGTGTGACAGAGTGGTATCAAAGCAAACCAGGTTCTAGGCTCTTAGGGTATAAGCTCATTGAGAGACTGTAGGTTGATTCATAGGTGGGGTAGATAATGTGACATGTTTTTGATCATCTAAGTATTAGTTGTATACTAATAATGACTGGTGTAGGATTTCCATGGCACGTGGTAGTGGACATGGACGTGATAGGAGGCCCATAAGATTTGCGGATGGATCAAATGCTTGGGATCCTTTAGAGCAGCATGAGGATACTAGGGTCTTATCTGGTGATGAGGAACATCCATAGGAACCGAGGCCTAATCCTTTGGGAAACACCCCGGAAACTGGGATTGCAGAAACGGGAACACCGGGAGGATCCCTGGGGACCAGGTGGGTCTTCCTCAGCTGGTGCAATACTTAGTGCAGCAACAAGCTACTACAAGAGCTGATACACTGAGATTAATAGAAGCACAACAGCAACAGCAATAATTCATGCAGCAGCTATTATTACAGCAGCAACAGCCAGAAGTTAGGATTCCACAAGAACGACCAATCACTTTGATAGATTTCAAGAAGTATGCGCCACTGATATTCAAGGGAACATCTAATCCCATGGAGGCAGAGGGTTGGTTAAAGGCTGTGGAAAAAGTATTCCAAGCCTTGCGGTGTTCAGAAGGGGAAAAGGTTACTTTTGCTACATTCTTGTTACAACATGAGGTAGCTGCTTGGTGGGAGTTGGAGCTTGGAAAGCAGGGACCAAACGATGCACCTTTTACCTGGACAGATTTCAGAAAGGTTTTCTATGAGAGGTACTTTCCTCAAAGTTTTCAGGTACAAAAATTTCGAGAATTTGATCGCTTGGAGCAGGGTAACTTAACTATTTCTCAATATGCTGCAAAATTTGAAGAATTATCAAGATATGCTCCATCACTGTTAGCAGATGAAGGGATTCGGGCCAGGAAATTTGAAAATGGACTTAGAGATCGGATTTAATATCAGGTGACTGCCTTCGAGCTACCAACTTATAAGGAGGTTGTCAATGAGGCACTAATCATAGAAAGGGGATTGGATGTGGCTCAAGCTGAAAGAGAAAAAGCTTTAAAGAAAAGATCCATATCATGAGGATTTTAGGATCAACCTAATGGAAACATCAGCGCAAAGACATGGAAGCCTGATAATGCTGCTTTGGTGACAAGACTCAACAAAAGGAGGAGATCCTATGTTACAAGTGTGGTGGGCTGCATTTTAAGCGAGACTGTACTTGGCCAGGAGGGAAGTGCTATAACTGTGGAAGGGAGGGTCACAAGGCGATTATGTGCTATAAGCAAAAGGGATCAATGTATCGACCACCTCAAGGAAGACAGCAACTAGGAGGAGGGTAGCAAAACCCAAGCACCCAAGGATGGGTGTACGCACTCATGCAGCAGGATGCCAACGCATCCAATTCAGTAGTGACAGGTATGAGTAGGTTATGACCATTTGGGATGGTAATACAAGTGATTAAAATTATAATTACATGATGATTATTAGGATATGACAAGAATAGTGTTAGAACTTAGATTATGATGATTTGGAACTGTGGTATAAGTGATTTTGATAGATGTGAGTCATATTGGAATTCAGGTCATAATTGTTCGAGACTGGATATTTGTGATTTGGAAATCACCTTGTAGTTATTAAGATATAATATGGACTCAGCTTATGACCACTTGGAGCTATGATATTAGTGATTAGGATATGATTTGGATGTCAAAAATTTGATCTGGATTATAAATGAAAAAGATCAAGTTTTGAATAAGACTTGGAAAGTAAGTACCTTAAGGGATAGACTAATTAAGAGTTTGAGAGTGATATGACGGTTGGCTATTTTCAAGGGTTAAGTTCAAACAAGCTAATTTCGAGGACGAAATTTTTTTTAACAGGGAAAGAATGAAATATCTGGGCTTGGGCTGAAGTCGGCAGGCCTAACCGACTTCAACCCAAACTAGTGAAAAAAAAAAAAGACTGAGACGAGGATGAGCGAAGAAGAGACCGAAGCAGGGGAGGAGTTTTCTCCCTTATCCGGCCAGAGTTTTCGTCGTGGATCTCGGTGGAAGAGTCATGAGGGGAGTGGGAGGTGATCGGCGATAGGGATTGGGACACCAATTGGATGATGGTTGTCTTCCAAACGGCGAGGGAACCATCGGGAGTTTCTTTAAATTCTCTCCACCATCGTTAAAACAAGCCCATCGAGTCTTCCCACACTGTCCTCCTCCTCTCCGGCGAGCATCCAAGAGACTAGCGAAGCCAGGTAAGGTTTCTTTTATGATTAAAAAAAAAGGGTTGAATCCAGTTTTATTTTGTTTCGATTTGGGTTTGGAGTCATGGATCGCCGGTAGTGCTACCGACGTCCGCCGTTTCCTGCTTCCGATCTGTCGATGTCATTCGGTGGCCCCTTCCATTGGCCATCACTGGCGACCCCGAGAGGCTAGCTCGAGTCGAGCCAATGGGAGAGCAGGGAGGTGAGTTCGGGAGGAAGAAAAAAAAAAAGAAGGAAGTTTTGGTTTGGTCCAGGAAAGAAGAAAAAAAAGGAAAAAAAAAAGAGAAAGAGAGGAAGAGAGAAAAAGAAGTGAGAGAATCCAGGGATTTTCTCGAGATTCATGAAAATTGGGAGTTTAGATTTTAATTAAATTATTCGTTAATGTAGGGAATCAGTCTCCTGAGCAGGAAGACATCGCGCAAATTTCGGGTACAGACTAGTTCAGGTGTAGATAGTTGATTTTTTTTTAGAGGTAAGGATTCTGGACATGATCACCGGTCTATATATTATTTTACATGGCATAGTTTTGATCTGAATACATGAGCATTGGCATGCATGATTTATTGTTGCATGGTGTAGTTGAGTTTTTATGAAGGACAATATGACTATGATTGTTATTATTTTTATATTTCTAGATACTATGTTTATCGGACAAAAAAATACTTTTGATGGTTTGGACCGTGATACCGGTCATCGGAAGATTTGAGATTTCCTAGTTTGACATCATGATGTGGTGTAACATCATGATATGATTTGATAAGATGATGTGAATGGTTAAATTGATAACGGTGTCTAGACTAGCCATGGATCTGAAGTTGCCAGAGCCACGGACTTCGTACGAAGAATAGCTGGCCATTGGCGTTTAAAACATGGGATAGCCAGAGTCACGGGCTTTGTACGTAAGCTAGCCTGGCCACGGGCTTAGAATACATGGTTGATTGTGTGGTTGCCAGTCATGGACGTCGCATGACAATGGCTAGTCCAGAATCCTAAAGAAGAAGGAAAACTAATGAAAACATATAAAGGAAATATAATGTTATGAAAGTTTTTGATATACTTGATATGTGATTGATTGCATGACCAAAAATTTTTATCGTATTTCGTTATATGATTATGATCTTGCTGCTTCCAGTTTTTATATTATTACTGGTGTGATTGTGAGGGAACCTTACTGGGCTATATAGCTCACTTCTTATTTTCTATTTTTTTTCAGAGACTCAGGATACATAACGAGGATTTGGGCTAGGCATGAGACGGAGCTTCACTAATGTTGAGCTAGTTAGTTAGTTAGAGTTAGTTCGGTTACTGATGCTTGTTGTGATTAGTAGACCAATTAGTGATATTAATTTAATAAATGGATTGTTTAATTGTTAATCAATTGTTTATATAATATTAGTTTTAATTTTGATGTGTCTGACTCTTGTGTACCTAAGTCTTGCATGATCTCTATGATAAAATCTAGGATTTGTGCGGCCGGTCGCGTAGCCTATTCCGGTACTGAATTTGGGACATGACGATAGTGAGGCAACTATGTCTAGAGCATATAGTGAAGTCTATAATAAAAAATCTATATATATTAGCCTTCAATATGAATATGTTAGAGAGTTGATTTTCAATAGGGTGATTACTTTTATGGAAACAATTTAGTTGACCCTCTCACCAAGGCGCTTCCAAGAGATTTGGTGAGAAATACAACTCTCGGAATGTGGCTTAATTCTCTAAATTAAAAGCACCAGTAATGGGAATCTAACTTTAAATTAGCAAATGCAAATTACAAAGTTTAATAGGTAAAAACAAGTTATTGATATATGCTTTGTGAGCACTAGAAAGCCTCATAAATTTGTAATATAGATCTAGTGCTGACAATTACGATATTTGAAGGATGAGCTTGGGCTCTTAATGAAATTTACAAGTGTTCATAGCAAATAGGACAGGGAAATTCCACCTATGTGAATATACAAGTGGTGCCACTTCAATATAAGAGGCTTAAGAACTCTCTTATAAATGTTTATGAGACCAGGATTAGTACATGGCCATATATAATGGTGCTAAGGCTGTTCTAAACTTTTAAGGAAAGTTAAGATAAATATTATGTATGTTATAATTTTGATTCTTGTTGCCGCCAAGACCGTTGTGGCCTATAGCTTCAACATGTCACGGATGCGTCGGGTTCTCGTGGGGTGCTTGTCACTTCCTTTCCTGGCTGGCTCCTTGGTCCGGCCGCCCTGCAAAAAAGAGGAGACCCGGGCCGAGGATTCGAGCAGGGACATTCCGACGATCAAGTCAGATAGGATGATCAAGGAGAACAGAACCTCTGTGGCAGAGAGCTTGGGGACTCTCCGCATAGAGGGTGAAAGGTAGAATTGAGGTGAAAAGAAGAGCAAGCGGAGCTGAGAGCGGAGAGCTTGGAAGGGTCTGCTGGAGGTCCCTTTCTTGCTCCCTTTCTCCCTTGTTGGATTTCCTTTTCTCTCTTACCTCCTGCGTTTTCTCTCTCTGACCTTATATATGTGGGGTGGCCCAGAGCAGGTCTGGGGCTTTGTCCAAGTGTCCCTTTCTGTGTGCCCTCTCTGGGAGGGGCTTATCATCACCTGTGGCCTCCTTTGTGTCCGATCGATCCTTAGGGTGAAACCCTTCCGTTGGGGATGTACGCCAGCATGGTCTAGGTCTTGTCCTTCTGGTGGTACGGTTTTCCATGGAAGGGGCGGACGTCGTGTGGCTGAGCCCCCTGCCACGGTGAGGCATTTCCATTCCTGGAAGGACTGTCAGAGCATCACAGGGCCCTAGGGCCTTAATGGAGTACTTTCTCAAGGGAGGTTCAAGTATCGTGTCATGGGGTTTGAGACCCCCGGTTGCACGGTCATCAACGTGGCGGCATGCTATAAGGCCCGGAACTTATCGGGCCGCACGCCGCTCAGGGTGTGGGGATGGTGTGTTGCAGAGTTTGAATTTATGGCAGGACGTGTACCACCCTCCAGAGGTTGCAGGCGGCTGGTAACCTTTTTGTCATGGTTTGATTTCTCGTTGACTCTTCTTTTACCGCCAGTGGGAACTTTTGGGCCCCTCATGAGGCAAATAGAAGGGGGAGAGTTCACCCTTGGCAGCATAAGCATGATCCTAGCCGGGAGCTGGCCTCAAATGGAGGGCTCGTCTTATGAGCATGACTCCGACTTGAAGATGACCTCGGCAGGAGGGCTCGTCCTTGGCAATATGAGCACGATCCCGGCCAGGAGCTGGCCTCAGATGGAGGGCTCCCCTTATGAGCACGACCCCAGCTGGGAGCTGACCACGGCAGGAGGGCTCGTCTTGGCAGTATGAGCACGACCCCAGCCGGGAGCTGGCCTTAGACTGAGGGCTTGCCTTATGAGCACGACCCCAGCCGGGAGCTGGCCTTAGACTGAGGGCTTGCCTTATGAGCACGATCCTGGCTGAAAGCTGACCTTGGCAGGAGGGCTTGCCCTGGCAACATGAGCATGACCTCGGTTGGGAGCTGACCTCAGACAGAGGGCTCGCCTTATGAGTACAACCCCCGGCTGGGAGCTGACCTCGGCAAAAGGCTACATGACCCCGGCCAGGAGCTGGTCTCAGATGGAGGGCTCGCCTTATGAGCACGACCCTGATTGGGAGCTGACCTCAACCAGAGGGCTCGCCTTGGCAGCATGAGCACGACCCCAGCCGGGAGCCAGCCTCAGACAGAGGGCTCATCTTATGAGCACGATCCCGATTGGGAGCTGACCTCGGCAGGAGGGCTCATCTTGGCAACATGAGCATGACCCCGGTCAAGAGCTGGCCTCAGATGGAGGGCTTGCCTTATGAGCATGACCCTGGCCGGGAGCTGACCTCGACAGGAGGGCTTGCCTTGACTCTTCACCAGGCAGCAGGTCCCCTGCCATCATGGTTGTCAACAAGGGCCCCATGTCTATGAAAGTGCCACGTCAGCAGAAGTGCCATATCAGTTCTAATACAAAATGTTGTGGTTCAATTATGTGGAAACCAATAATTTTATTAGAACTTTAAAATATATATCCTAAATGAAGTTTCAAATCAAAAGATACCTTTACTATGCATAATATTTATAAGATGAGAAGGATGTATAAACTTTGTTTACAAACTAGTGGGAATTGTTAGAGTAGTTTGTTCTCAAAGTATCTCACAAGAGAAGGTTTTTTATAAAGAAATGGTTTATATAGATCAAATAGGACAAAATAGTAAACAACTGTTGGAATCAGTTATTCATTTTGAATTAAATGTCACATTTGTTGAAAAGAGTCATAACTATTCTAATAATCGTGTTTGTTAGAAGTCTATAAAAGAAACTTTTGGTGTCAAATGAATACTATCATTTTCTCTTTTCTTTCAAAATGCTTTTTAGTGCTTGTTTCACGGTAGGGGGATATTGTTTTTAGGAAAGTGTTTATTTGAAACCCATGGGCCAACTTCAGCCTGTAAACAAGAAAAAAAAATATATTCATCGAAATAAGGAATTTCATTCCCCCTACCTGACCATCGTCGGAAAAGTCGAAAGGATGCGGTGGAAGGTAGGAGATGATCGAAGGACCATCGGAGGAGGGCGGCACTCTCGGACGGCCGACCATATCCACGGTAAGCCGGGGATATCCTCTCCAAAACCATCATTTAAAATCCATCCTTCATCACTTTAAATCGAGCCAACCGAGCCAGCATCGCCTTCTTCCCTATCCCTCCTCGTCATCATTGGTAAGCCTCCTCCTCCCTTGATGGTTTATCTTGATTTTTTTGGGCATTGCCATTATGGCAGCAAGGGGGTGGATCCTCCTCTCTCGGTCGCTGCTGGCGCCTAGATCATCGCCGGTAACATTGCTTGACCCCTCTTCGTCCAGCCATGCTCTATTGGGCACCACCACGAAAACCCTTCTTTCCATTCCTTAGGTTGCCGGATCATGGGAGACCATTCAGGTTGAGCTAAGAGGGAAGAAGAAAAGAAAGGAAAAAAAAGAGAAGAAGAAAAATTATAGGAGAAAAAAGAGAAAAAATAAATAATAAATAATGAGAAAGAGGAGAGAGAAAGTAGAGAGAAGGAGAGAGAAAGTAGAGAGAAGAAGAAAGAAAGAGGAGAGAGAAAGAGGAGACAGAGAGGAGAGAGAAAGAGGAGAAAGAGAGGAGAGAGAAAGAGGAGAGAGAAGAGAGAGTAAAAATAAATACATGAATTTTTTGAAATCAATTTGATTGGATATTTATACTGTTTTCTTATTGATTAACTCGATCTCTATCGACCGAATCTAAATGGATATTAGATTGAGTCTAGTCCTAGACCAGACCAAAAAAACTCTTTCTTTATTTTCTTTTCTTGGATTAAGGGTTAATTATTTAAATAACTTGTTTTGTTAGAGTCTTCATCGCCTTTATCAATAAGGAAGTGTCAATAATTTAGGATTTGAGTCGCGTGTTCCTGATAGAATCAATTTCAGTAAGTTATCTCTACCCTAGTATATTTTACTACATTTGATTTGATTTAAAGATTTAATTACTATTAAGTTATTCAAATAAGTACTTCATATATACTATGTATAGACATGTTTTGGCAAAATATTAAGTTAAACATGTCTTCATTTTGAAAATGATTATATTAAATTACTTTAAAAAATATATTATTTATTAGTTGTTATGCTCTCTAGTCTGACTATGATTACACGAGTTAGGTTCTAGTCTATTTTTGGACTTCCAATAGGGTGATTATTAGCATATGACCGATGGACGATATGTGTAGTCAGGAGCTAATTTTTTTCCGAGCCTAGCTGGCGAGGCGATCACCAGTACATGCTGAGGATACATGTTATCTCGTGTGATATCAGAGTTAGTTTTCTTTTAGACCTCCAGTGGGGTGATCATTGGCACATGACCATTAGACGGCATGTGTAGTCAAGATCTCGTCTCTTTCGGGGTTAGCCACGGGTCAATCATGGCCATAGTCAGAGGAACTAGGAGAGTGAAGAGGGAGGGGATGGTCATCCTTGGTTATTTTGTTTTGAAAAATGTACTATTATCAATTGTGTATTATAAAAATTTTATATTGATTGTGCTTTATAAAAATTTTATATACATTGATTTGACTTATTTCATGGATTTATGTTTTATAAATAATCGTTAAATTTTATACTTTATAAACTAGAGAATTGATAACTTCTAGGCTCATGTATCTCATTATACTTTTCTACTTTTTTCAGATGCTATAGAGTAGTTTGGGCTTGAGATCATGCTGTGAAGATCTTAGAGATTGAAAGAAGTTTTAATAAGTTTAACTTATTCTTTATATTCAGTGGTCACGAAGTCGGATTCACTATAATTTTTATTATTCTAGTATTTTGAAGGATTCGAAAATTAAAACCTAGGCCTTGCATATTCGATGGAATTAAATCCTAAGGATATGTGGCTATTTGTCGTACGCCTGTCTTGAAACTCGGGGCGTGATAGTTTATCATGCCTCAAATAACTTCCAGTTTACTAAATTCTATTTCCAACATACCATTGTTCTAACAAACAATATCAAACAAGTTCAATAAGCAAAATTCTGGTTATACTAAAAAAAAAAGCATGCCATGACATTATATCATGAGTTGCTAAACTCTAGATATCATAGAACATAAGAAATATTCTGAGACCTCTTCAAATATTAATCTTGAAATTTATTAGGCATCTACGTTAGTTGACAACCCCATCCTATTCCAAGATAAAATCAAGTGAAGTTGAAGATTTAAATAACTATGACATTCCATTTCAGCATGAACTCATGTGACGAGACATAGAAGCTTGCTTTAGAAATTACCTATTTTTTTTGGATCATACAAAGAATGGAAGGAACAAGCACCTTTAGGGAGGACATAAATAGGACTATTTAGCCTACCATGTTTCCTTTCCATATTTGAGTGTTACAAGGCTATAATCAGTATAAATATATTACTAATATAGACATTTATGCTTTGTTTTTGATGTTCATGCTGTTGTATATGAAAGTGATTTCCTTTAGAGAGGATCAACCTAAGGATTCTGGTTCAAAGAGATCATGTATTGATAAGTCTATTAATTAGCCCAATTTAATTATTAAAATCAATATTAATTAATTGATAATTATTAATAATTGATACTTTTTATTAATGTATTGTAAAAAAAAAGTCTGTAGATTGAAAGAGCTCGATTTTTAGAGTCCAACGGTGCAAACGACAGAGTCCAACGGTGCAAACGACACTCGAATCGAACTTGAGACGAGCTCGGAATTGAATTTCAAAAGATTAATATGAAAGTGCATGAATTTTGAAGCAGCCCGGTCGCTTATTCTAGGAAACGAGGAACGGTCCACTGCTGCTATGGTTATCGGTCCATGGCATAGAGCCGTGGACCGTGAATGGTTTTTAGCCTGAAAATGTCATCTGGCCGCCGTTGAAGTTGCCATCCACCGTCTTCACCATCGGGGAACCTCCTACACGGCCCTCTCCTCCACAATCCAGCCATCTTCTTCCCCTTCTTTTTTTATTAATCGAGTCATGGCCATGCCACCATCATCTCTGTTCATCGGAGCCTCCTCTCAGTCCAGCAGTCCTCCCTAAGATGCTTCCCCTCTGATTTAGAATCATTGCCATCATTCATCATCACCGTCGAAGCTGCCCGTCGCTGCTTCTCTGCTCATCACCATCATCTTCCCCTCCTTCACTAGCAGTGATGATGGCGATAATTCCAGTGATGGCGGTGTAAGGAGACGCCGGTGGTGGTTCCAATGGCGGCGCGTGAGGAGGTTCCGACGAAGATCCATGGCTCATTGATAATGTTTAAGCGATAGTGGTTCTTTCATCAAAGGAAGAAAGATAGGCATCTTGATCCTGCCATTCGATCTTAATCCAATAGTTAAAATTAAATCTAATTAAAAACAAGTTCGATCATGAGCGATGGAGTGACTGGAGAAATCTTGACCGGTCAAACACCAGTTGGAATAGGAGACAGAAGCCTAACACTATGGGGATAGGGCATATGCATATTTAACTATAGAGTCCTGTAAAATTAAATCTTAGCCACTATTTTTGTCCTCATATTTAGTCCCACAAAGAAAAAACATGAAGACCTCTCCCTTGTTGAACCCTATAAAAAGGCTCCTGTACCTCTACCTTGGGGCATCAGTTTCTACAATAATTTTTGTACTAATTTATTTTCTTGTTCTTATTTAGATCAATGTATTAGGCTTGAAAAAGAGAAAAATTATGGAGGGGATGCTAGCGGTAGCAATGCACGGCTAGACTCCTTCAACCTGGATGAAGAGGAAGCCTGTAACCGGGTTCTATCTCTCTTTTTGTACTTAATTTTTTTATTCAATAAAACTCATGTTCTTCTTCTCTCCATCTTTTGAGTTATTTCTCTGATCGTTGATTTGATTTGGCATACACAGCCTACACCCTTTATCGATATGCCATGATCTCAGAATACATTACGTGCCTAAAAGAGGTAGATCATGGTATGGTAGAATAGATCCCTAATCTTGCAAATCAATTAGATTGTTTATACTTTAAACGGATGTGTCATGATCTCCGGATACGGTCCATGCCCAACAAGAGATAAATTATTCTAATCTTGAAATTGCAAGAATTATTGATGTTGCAATATAAAGAAAAGAAAATAAAACCTGTTTACATGGTGGGTTTGAATTCCTAGGTTCCTTATGCTGCTATCTCAATCTAATCAATTAATTAGTTGTTATTTTTTATCACTACTGTTCTCAATCTAATCTTCTACAACTATTTTTCTTTTACTTTTTTTATAAAATACTTATCCTTGACCTTCGAGGATACGATCTTGACTCACCGCTAGCTATAGTAGTGAGTAGATTTTATTTTTGACCGTCTATGATAGCGATCAAATTTTGGTACCATTGCTAGGGATTTAGGCATGATTGTTTCAAAAAAAAAATTAAAAAAAATCTTTTTTATATAGTTATTGCTCTTTTTAATTTATTGTCTTTGTTTCAGTTGCCTTAATCACTAGATTATCTTATTTTCTTCTTAACATAAACAAAAACTTCCTTCTTTTCACACATCCACTTCCAACCTAATTACCCTTTCCTTTTAATTAACTTATGTTAAATAGCTCACAAGAAAATCCTAAGACACTTTCTATAAAATGTAATTAATTTAAGGAAACAAATTAATAAACCTTAAAAGACTTCTTAACTTATTTAGATATCTTGTTTGACTTGTACTACATTTCTATAAAATGCTTTATGGACATAATCCCTAAACAACATAAGGTAGGAATTTCATTATCCATCCTTGTCCCACAAACTACCATCCTGCATTTTGTATAACCCTAAACCTTTAATTAAAATCAATTAAATGTTGGTCCCTAAAAATTTTTGAGCTCATTAGGACAAGGAACCCTTAGAGTTGGACTAGCTCAGAATTAACGGTTAACTGGTGTCTAGGAAAGGGGTTCAAAGATGATGTAGCCCTGAAGGAAGGTAGTTTTTAATTGATTCCGTTGTCTGACCTGGCCAATTAATTTGATGTCTAAGAAAAGCAACGGGGGGACCCCCATCGACCTTATCCTTACCTATCTAGTTACTAGTTAGTATTTGACTTCGAAGACTCAAAGGCAACCTTGACAGTTAGGAGCTGTCTAGATATAGGATAATCTTAGGATAGAGAATCATTGCTTTATAAGTTATTTTTCTAACATAAATTTTAACCTAATTAAGCCACCCTCCTCTATCATCTCTAGATTTAGGACTCCTTAGGCTCTTATCTTTAAATCTATTCTCTATCTTTCTTCCTTCTTCTTCTCCCCTCTCTCTCCATATAATATATAAAAAAATTAATAAAAAAACTCAAATTTGTAGCTTGGAAAAGGGAGTCTTGTCAATCAGTAAGGATAGATCTAAAACCTATCCTTGACTAAGAAAAATTAACCATGAAAGAATTAGGACATCCCCTTAGCCAAAGAGATTATTGCTTCCTAATTGGATCTGCCTAACCATCGTGCATTCGACTATCCCAAACAAATGCTACTAGCTTTAAGATTAAGCCTCATATTATCAACATGCTCCCTAAATTCACTAGAATCAATGATGCCTACATTTTTATTAGAGAATTTGAGGAAGTATGTGATACTATGAGAATGCATGAACTCTTAGAAGATACTGTAAAACTTAGATTGATTAACTTTTCCCTCAAAGAAAACCTTAAGAAGTGGCTGTATAATTTACCTACTCAGTCAATCTCAACCTAGGAGGGTTTCATAAAAGCATTCTTGAGAAAATTTTTTCCACACCATAAAATAGTTGAGTTAAGAAATGAAATTATCCAATTTTATCAATCAGAGGAAGAGCCTTTATGGAAGTGTCTAGACCGATTTAAGAACCTATTGAGCCAATGTCCATACCATGGGATAGAGACTTGGAGGTTATGCCAAACATTCTATGAAGGTCTAAATCCAAACTCCAAAACCATACTCGAGTCGATGTGTCAGGGCGACTTTATACAAAAACAACCTAATGAAGCCTGAGAATTTCTAGAGGATTTAGTAGAGAAGAGCATATAATGAGAGGGAACTAGGAAATCTGAACCCATACCATCAAGAGGTGGTATGCACCAAATCTCTCCATCCATAGCTAAAGAAGCTAAGATGGCATCTTTGATTTGTAGGATAGAAGCCTTGGAACTCAAAGGACAGGCCCCGATAAATCAAACCAAGTGTCCGTACCTATATACATTGGATGCAATGAGCCAAGACATATAGTAGAAGAGTATCCCCACTTCATGACCCAAATTGAAAATAGTTGTGCACGGGTGAATGCAACTTATCAAAGAACAACCAACAATCCCTATGCACCAACCTACAACCCAGGGTGAAGGAACCATCCAAACTTTTCCTGGTCACAAGGTCCTAGTGCAGGTGGTTCCAATTTCAACCAGCCTAACTCAAGGCCCAATCCTACAGGCAACAATCCACCAGTAAATGAGAATGAAAAGAGATTTAGTTCCCTAGACAAAGTCTTGAAAACCCTAGCTAAATCTCAAGCTGACACCTATGCCATGATAAATAGCACCAATGCCACCTTGAATAACTTTATGCAAAACACAGGGTAACATATATCCTCTAATACCTAGCCATAGTTCGTTTGGAGATGCAGGTATGTCAGTTAGCCATAACCATAAGGGAAAGAAAATGAGGTAAGCTACCAAGTCAGCCCGAGGCTAACCCTAGAAACCTAAGCATCCAAGGATCAAAAATAGCAGCCCAGGTTAACTAATTAAATGCCATTCATACATTAAGATATGGGAAACAAATCGATAACCAGGTGGGTACATATGAAGAAGAAGAATTAGAGGTCCCCCCCCTGAACAACTTATTGAGCAACGTCAGCCCGAAATACTTGAAGCTTCAGAGTTTGATGTAATGCCTAACCTACTAACTGAGCCTATGCCAGAAGTAGATGAACCAAAAATCAGGGTTGTAGCACCATTCCCAAATAGACTTAAGCCCAACCAAAATTCAGTCCAATTCGATAAGATTTTGGAGGTCTTTAAGCAAGTTAAAGTGAACATCCCTTTATTGTACATGATCTAGCAGGTCCCAGCCTAAGCCAAATTTCTTAAGGATCTATGTACTAAAAAGAAGACTATCAATGTATCCAAGAGAGCCTTTCTAGCAGCCAGTATGAGCATTTACTTGTCAAACCACATGCTAGTAAAATACAAAGATCTAGGGTCACCCACTATTTTATGCATAGTGAGGAACACCCTTATAAACAGGGCTCTATTAGACTTAGGGGCTAGTGTTAATATATTGCCATATTCAGTATATGAACAACTAGGGTTGGGAGAACTCAAGCCTATGGGAATGACCCTACAACTAGTAAATCGCTCTTTGAAAGTACCCAGGAGAATAGTAGAGGATGTGTTGATCAAAGTTAGTGACTTTATCTACCTGATAGACTTTGTGATCCTAAAAACTAAACTGGTGATGAAGCTAAAGAGCCACATCCTAGTTATCTTAGGTAGACCATTTTTGGCCACAGCTAATGCCCAATTCATATACTGAAATGGATTAATGAAACTTTCCTTTGAAAATATGTTAATCGATCTTAATATTTTCAATTTTACCAATACACATCAAACAAGCGACATAAATTGTGTTCAGGATACTGTTTATGATCCAATTGACCTTAGTGATGAAGAGCTTGACCTAGAAATCTGCATGAACTAAGATGGGGAGCAAATTAATGAGATTGCTACAATCGATGAAAAATCAAGATGGGAACCTTCAATTAAATTACTAGAGAAACTATCCCAACAATTATCCAAACCATTAATGGAGGAAACACCCAAATTAGAATTGAAATCACTTTCTGAGCACCTCAAATATGCATCCCTAGGTCCGTTAGAAACACTGCCTGTGATTATTTCAATTGACCTAGACTCCTCACAAGAAGGAGAATTACTGAATGTTCTAAGAGAAAAAAAAGAAGCTTTAGGATGGACCATGGCTAATATAAAAGGGATTAGCCCCTCGATCGTTCAACATATGATCCACTTAGGAGAGGAAGCCATGCCTATAAGAGACCCCCAAAGGAGACTTAACCCAGCCATGAAGGAAATAATGAAAAAAGAGATTATCAAACTCCTTGATAATAGTATATTTATCCTATTTCAGATAGTTCTTGGATAAGTCTTGTGCAAGTGGTACCCAAGAAGTTGGAAGTCACAGTAATCCAAAATGCCAACAATGAGTTGGTCCCAACAAGAATTCAAACTGGATGGAGGGTGTGCATCAATTATAGAAAATTAAATGCAGCCACTAAGGACTACTTTCCTCTGCCCTTTATAGACCAAATGCTAGAACGATTAGCGGGGCATAACTTTTAATATTTTCTATATGGATACTCTGGTTATAATCAAATTGTAATAGTCCTAGAAGATCAAGAGAAGACAACATTTACCTGTCTATATGGAACCTTCACCTATAGACGTATGGCCTTTGACTTGTGCAATGCACCATCTACCTTTCAAAGATGCATGATTAGTATTTTCTCTGATATGGTAGAACGGTTCCTTAAAATTTTCACATATGACTTTTTCATATTTGGATCTACTTTTTCTGAATGCCTATATCACTTTAGACTGTTCTTAGAAAGATATAAGGTAAAGCATCCAGTACTAAACTAGGAAAAGTGTCAATTTATGGTGAAGGAAGGTGTAGTCCTTGGCCATATAATTTCAAACAGAAGTATAGAAGTAGACAAGGCCAAGGTGGATTTGATTGCAAATCTCCCTCCACCTAAATCAATCAAAGAAATAAGATCATTCCTTAGACATGCTGAATTTTACAGAAAATTTATCAAGAATTTTAGCAAAGTAGCTCGATCATTGACTAACCTATTAGCCAAAAAAAGTCAAATTTGACTTCACATCAGAATGTCTCGAGTCCTTTGAATATTTAAAGAGAGAATTAACCTCAGCTCCCCAATCATTCACCCACCTGTATGGACTCAAACTTTTAAGCTTATGTGTGATGCATCTGATCATACCATAGGAGCGGTCCTAGGTCAAAGAATTGATAAGGTACCTAGAGTGATCTACTACGCTAATAAGACCTTGAATGATGCATAGCTCAACTATTCTACTACTAAAAAAGAATTTCTAGCTATGATATTTGTGCTAAAAAAATTTAGGTCTTACTTAGTGGGGTCTCATGTAGTCATCTATACTAATCACTCTGCTATTAGGCATCTTCTTTTCAAGAAGGATGTCAAGGCATGCTTGATTAAATGGATCTTACTCTTACAAGAATTTGACCTAGAAATCAAAGATAAAAAGTGTACCAAAAATGTTGTGGTCGATCATTTATCTAGGTTAGTGATCATACCTACTGAAGAAATATCTATTAATGAGTCCTTTCCTAATAAATAACTGATGTCTGCCACCATAAACTAGGGTACACCGACATAGTGATGGGGATCCAGGATAGGTCCGGGTATTTTTTCATTTTTCTCTTATTTTCTCGTATTTTTTTTATTTTTCCTATTCTCGCATTCCACTTATTCCTGCTATTCCACCTTTATCCCGATCTTATTCCCGATTTATTCCTACACTATTCCATCTTCTCCCGTGAATTTTTTTTAAAATTTCTGAACCCTAGCCGCCGCCCCCTCCGGCCCCAGATCCGGGCAACCCGACCCCCGACCGCCCCCGCCGGACCGCCACCGACGCTCACCGGCCCCCACCCTCGCCGGAGAAGCCGTCGCCCACGCCCGTGGGAAGACGAACGGACGCGAAGGCGTCCGCTCGCCACGACCCACGACCGCCACCGCCGGCCTGCTGCCCGTCACCGTTCCCGCCGCCCGTCGGCCCTCGCCCGGTCACCGGTGGGGTCCGCCGCCGCCCACGCCCGTGGGAAGACGAACGGATGTGGGAGGCGTCCGTCTGCCCACGTGCGCCTCTGCACCGCCGCCGCCGTTGCCGCATGCCGCTGTCGGCAACCATCCCGCCGGCCCCGGCCTCCCCCGCCGTCCACCGGCCACGCCGGCGCTCTGAGGTCTCCCACGACCATGGGAGACCAAACGGCACGCCCTGGGGCATGCCGTGCCATTCTTGTGCCACCTCGCCGGCAGCTCGCCGCCAGCCGTCCGCCGCTCGCCGTCCGCCAGCCCGTCCGCCACCAGCTTCCCAGCCGTCCGCTGGTGCCCGCCGGAGACCGTTCTTCCCTTCCACGGTCGTGAGTTGGTGTTTGCACAGATTTCAGAGCAATCCAATTTTCAGAGTAGCATGATTTCTAAACAAGATCATCAAGCCAACATGCTTCTCAGAGCAGATCAGCACCACTTTTAATGCAACACGAATTTTGATGTAATTTATTTTTCTTTTTTAGTTTTCTTAGAGGCTAAGAAACTGAGGGTTTTGGTTTTTTCTATATAAAGGCCCCCTCTCTCCCTGTAATAATCCGAGATTTGATATAGATTTTTGGGTTTTCCATTGGTTCCGGTTCTGGGCTGAGGCCCGTTTGCCTTTGTTCCCTACTGTGTGGATAATGGGTTCGTTGGGGGGTGTGAGAGTCCTACTTTGTGGATGATGGGTTCGAGCACCCTAGTTTTCTCCTATCTCATCTTTTTTATCCCCTCGTGTCCTTTGAGAGTCACCCAAGCGGCCTTTATGAGATCCCTACTTTATGGATGATGGATTCGATGAGAGCTCAGGGTAGCTGGTGCTTTGATCCCTCGGGAGGGTAGCTTTATGCTTTGACCCCTGACTTTCTGTGTGCGTCTCCCCGTTAGAGTGAGTCCCAGGACCATGAGTTCCAGTTTCCAGTCTCCCATCTCCATCCTTCATTCACCACCTCCACCAAGAAAATTGAAAACAAAAGAGATCAGCTATTTTAGGGTTTTAGTTTGAGTCGCCCTAGTCCCGGGAGGCTTCTTAGCCCTCCCACAGTCCTAGTTTGTTAGGTGTCTTTCCCTTTTCCAAATAACCCAGGTTACATCGATTTTCGTTCCGCATCAATTTTGGTATTAGAGCGAGTTGTGGATTAGGGTGTGCTCCATTTTTCGAACTCGACGAAGTCGAGTTCTTCGCGGTCGAGGAGAATGATGGAATCCAGGGGAGGTCCGGGTATTTTTCCATTTTTCTCTTATTTTCTCGTATTTTTTTTATTTTTCCTATTCCCGCTATTCCACTTATTCCTGCTATTCCACTTATTCCTGCTATTCTACCTTTATCCCGATCTTATTCCTGATTTATTCCTACACTAATCCATCTTCTCCCATGAATTTTTCTTAAAACTTCCGAACCCTAGCCGTCGCCCCCTCCGGCCCCAGATCCAGGCCGCCCGACCCCCGACCGCCCCCACCGGATCATCGCCGATGCTCGCCGGCCCCCACCCTCACCGGAGAAGCCGCCGCCGCTGCCCACGCCCATGAGAAGATGAACGGACGTGGATGCGTCCGCCCGCCATGACCCACGGCCGCCGTCGCCAGCCTGCTGCCCGCCGCCGTTCCCGCCGGCCCTCGCCCGGCCGCCGGTGGGGTGCGCCGCCGCCCACGCCCATAGGAAGACGAACAGATGCGGGAGGCGTCCGTCCGCCCACGTGCGCCCCTGCGCCGCCGCCACCGTTGCCGCCGTCGCCCGCACGTCCACCGGCCACCATTTCACCGGCCCCGGCCTCCCCCGCCATCCACTAGCCACGCCGGCGCTCTGAGGTCTCCCACGGCCGTGGGAGACCAAACGGCACGCCCTGGGGCATGCCGTGCCATTCTTATGCCGCCTCGCCCGTAGCTAGCCGTCCGCCGCTCACCGTCCACTGGTGCCCTGCCGGAGATCGTTCTTCCCTTCCATAGCTATGAGTTGGTGTTTGCATGGATTTCAGAGCAGTCCAATTTTCAGAGCAGCACGCTTTCTGGAGCAGATCATCAAGTCGACACACTTCTCAAAGCAGATCAACATCACTTTTGATGCAATACGAATTTTGATGTAATTTATTTTCCTTTTTTAGTTTTCTTAGAGGCTAAGAAACTGAGGGTTTTGGTTTTTTCTATATAAATGCCCCCTCTCCCCCTGTAATAATCCGAGATTTGATATAGATTTTTGGGTTTTCCATTGGTTACGGTTCTGGTTCTGGGCTGAGGCCCGTTTGCCTTCGTTCCCTACTGTGTGGATAATGGGCTCGTTGGGGGGTGTGAGAGTCCTACTTTGTGGATGATGGGTTCGAGCACCCTAGTTTTCTCCTATCTCATCTTTTTTATCCCCTCGTGTCCTTTGAGAGTCACCCAAGCAGCCTTTATGAGATCCCTACTTTATGGATGATGGATTCGATGAGAGCTCAAGGTAGCTGGTGCTTTGATCCCTCGGAAGGGTAGCTTTATGCTTTGACCCCTGACTTTCTGTGTGCGTCTCCCCGTTAAAGTGAGTCCCATGGCCATGAGTTCCAGTTTCCAATCTCCCATCTCCATCCTTCCTTCGCCACTCCACCAAAAAAATTAAAAACAAAAGAGATTAGCTATTTTTGGGTTTTAGTTTGAGTCGCCCTAGTCCCGGGAGGCTTCTTAGACCTCCCACGATCCTAGTTTATTAGGTGTCTTTCTCTTTTCCAAATAACCCAGGTTACATCGATTTTCGTCCTGCATCAATTTTGGTATCAGAGCGAGTTGCGGATTAGGATGTGCTCCATTTTTTGAACTCGACGAAGTCGAGTTCTTCGCGATCGAGGAGAATGATGGGGATCCAGGGCAGGTCCGGGTATTTTTCTATTTTTCTATTATTTTCTCGAATTTTTTTTATTTTTCCTATTCCCGCTATTCCATTTATTCTTGTTATTCCACCTTTATCCCGATCTTATTCCCAATTTATTCCTACACTATTCCATCTTCTCCCATGAATTTTTTTTAAAACTTCCGAACCCTAGCCGTCGCCCCCTCCGGCCACAGATCCGGGCCGCCCGACCCCCGACCGCCCCCGCCGGATTGTCGCCGACGCTCGCCGGCCACCACCCTCGCTGGAGAAGCCGCCGCCGCCCACGCCCGTGGGAAGATGAACGGACGCGGAGGCGTCCGCCCGCCACGACCCACGGCCACCGTCGCCGGCCTGCTGCCCGCCGAACGTAGGCCCTCGCCCGGCCGCCGGTGGGGTCCGCCGCTGCCCACACTCGTGGGAAGCCGAACGGACGCGGGAGGCGTCCGTCCGCCCACGTGCGCCCCTGCACCGCCGCCGCCGTTGCCGCCTGCCGTCGCCGCCCGCACGTCCGGCGGCCACCATCCCGCCGGCCCCGGCCTCCCCCGCCGTCCACGGGGCCACACCGGCGCTTTGAGGTCTCCCACGACCGTGGGAGACCAAACGGCACGCCCTGCGGCGTGCCGTGCCATTCTTTTGCCACCTCGACCGTAGCCCGCCGCTAGCCGTCCGCCGCTCGCCATCCGCCGGCCCGTCCGCCACCCACCTCCCGGTCGTCTGCTGTTGCCCTGTCGGAGACCGTTCTTCCCTTCCACGACCATAAGTCCGTGTTTGCACTGATTTCAAAGCAATCCAATTTTTAGAGCAGCACACTTTCTAGAGCATATCATCAAGCCGACACTCTTTTCAAAGCAGATCAGCACCATTTTTGATGCAACATGAATTTTGATGTAATTTATTTTTCTTTTTTAGTTTTCTTAGAGACTAAGAAACTGAGGGTTTTGGTTTTTTCTATATAAAGGCCTCCTGTAATAATCAGAGATTTGATATAGATTTTTGGGTTTTCCATTGGTTCCGGTTCTGGTTCTGGGCTGAGGCTCATTTGCCTTCATTCCCTACTGTGTAGATAATGGGTTCGTTGGGGGGTGTGAGAGTCCTACTTTGTGGATGATGGATTCGAGCATCCTAGTTATCTCCTATCTCGTCTTCTTTATCCCCTCGTGTCCTTTGAGACACCCTAGCGGCCTTTATAAGAGCCCTACTTTGTGGATGATGGATTCGATGAGAGCTCAGGGTAGCTAGTGCTTTGATCCCTCGGGAGGGTAGCTATGTACTTTGATCCCTCAGGAGGGTAGCTTTATGCTTTGACCCCTGGCTTTCTGTGTGCGTCTCCCCGTTAGAGTGAGTCCCATGGCCATGAGTTCCAGTTTCTAGTCTCCCATCTCCATCCTTCCTTCGCCACCTCTACCAAGAAAATTTAAAACAAAAGAGATCAGCTATTTTAGGGTTTTAGTTTGAGTCGCCCTAGTCCCGGGAGGCTTCTTAGCCCTCCCATGGTCCTAGTTTGTTAGGTGTCCTTCCATTTTCCAAATAACCCAGGTTACATCGATTTTCGTCCCGCATCAATTTTGGTATCAGAGCGAGTTGTGGATTAGAGTGTGCTCCATTTTTTGAACTCGACGGAGTCGAGTTCTTCGCGATCGAGGAGAATGATGGGGATCCAGGGCAGGTCCGGGTATTTTTCCATTTTTCTCTTATTTTCTCATATTTTTTTTATTTTTCCTATTCCTGCTATTCCACTTATTCCTGCTATTCCACCTTTATCCCGATCTTATTCCCGATATATTCCTACACTATTCCATCTTCTCCCGTGAATTTTTTTTAAAACTTCCGAACCCTAGCCGCCGCCCCCTCCGACCCCAAATCCGGGCCGCCCGACCCCCGGTCGCCCCCGCCGGATCGCCGCCGATGCTCGCCGGCCCCCACCCTCGTCGGAGAAGCCGCCGCCCACGCCCGTGGGAAGATGAACAGACGCGGAGGCGTCCGCCCGCCACGGCCCTCGGCCATTGCCGCGAGCTTGTTGCTCGCCGCCGTTCCCGCCGCCCGCCGGCCCTCGCCCGGCCGCCGATGGGGTCCGCCACCGCCCAGGCCCGTGGGAAGACGAACGGACGCGGGAGGCGTCCGTCTGCATACGTGCGCCCCTGCACCGCCGCCGCCCGCACATCCGCCGGCCACCATCTCGCCGACCACGCCGACGCTTTGAGGTCTCCCACAGCCGTGGGAGACCAAACGGCACGCCTTGGGGCGTGCCGTTCCATTATTGTGCCGCCTCACCCACAGCCCGCCACCAGCCGTTCGCCGCTCGTCGTCCGCCGGCCCGTCCGCCACCCGCTTCCCGGTCGTCCGCTGGTGCCCTGCCGGAGACCGTTCTTCCCTTCCACGGTCGTGAGTTGGTGTTTGCATGGATTTCAGAGCTATCCAATTTTTAGAGCAGCACGCTTTCTAGAGCAGATCAACAAGTCGACACGCTTTTCAGAGCATATCACCACCACTTTTGATGCAACATGAATTTTGATGTAATTTATTTTCTTTTTTTAGTTTTCTTAGAGGCTAATTAACTGAGGGTTTTGGTTTTATCTATGTAAAGGCCCCCTGTAATAATTAGAGATTTGATATAGATTTTTGGGTTTTCCATTGGTTCCGGTTCTGGTTCTGGGCTGAGTTCCGTTTGCCTTCGTTCCCTACTGTGTGGATAATGGGTTCGTTGGGGGGTGTGAGAGTCCTACTTTATGGATGATGGGTTCGAGCACCCTAGTTATCTCCTATCTCGTCTTCTTTATCCCCTCGTGTTCTTTGAGAGTCACCTTAGCAGCTTTTATGAGAGCCCTACTTTGTGGATGATAGGTTCAATGAGAGCTCAGGGTAGCTGGTGTTTTGATCCCTCGGGAGGGTAGCTATGTGCTTTGATCCCTCGGGAGGGTAGCTTTATGCTTTGATCCCTGACTTTCTATGTGTGTCTCCCCGTTAGAGTGAGTCCCAGGACCATGAGTTCCAGTTTCCAGTCTCCCATCTCCATCCTTCCTTCGCCACCTCCACCAAGAAAATTGAAAACAAAAGAGATCAGCTGTTTTAGGGTTTTGGTTTGAGTCACCCTAGTCCCGGGAGGCTTCTTAGCCCTCTCACGGTCCTAGTTTATTAGGTATCTTACTTTTTTTCCAAATAACCCAAGTTACATCGATTTTCGTCCCACATCACATAGTCAATTACTTAGCCACTGGTCAGATTCCAATGCATTGGAATGCTTAGGATAGAAATCAATTTTTCTTCCAAGTAAAATACTTTATTTGAGATGACCCATATCTATTTAAACAATATCCTGACCTGATTATTAGAAGATGCATCCCAGATCAAGAAGTTAAGAGTATTTTTTCCTTTTACCATGACCAAACTTGTGGTGGTCATTTTGGAGCTAAAAAGACAGTAGCAAAGGTGCTCCAATATAGATTCTACTGGCCTAACCTATTTACAGATGCTTACGAATATTATAAAAGTTATGTTAGGTGCCAGCAAATAGGCCGAATCACAAAGAGAGATATGATGCCTATGAATCCAATATTAATTATAAAAAATTTTGAGTATAGGAATTAACTCTATGGGACCGTTTTCAAAATCTTTTAAAAATGAGTACATTTGGATAGCCGTAGATTATGTATCCAAGTGGATAGAGGCAATACCTTGTAAAACCAATGACAGCAAAATTGTTGTAACATTTGTCAAGGAACATATTCTCTCCTGCTTTGGTATTCCAAGGGCTATCATCAATGATCATAGAATACACTTATGCAACCAATCATTCGCATCACTGATGAGAAAGTATAACATCATGGCCACACCCTATAACATCACTCATAAGATGGCCACACCCTATCACCCACAAATAAGTGGGCAAGTACAAGTTTCTAATCAACAAATCAAACAAATCCTAGAAAAGACTAAGCTCTAACAGAAGAGTCAATGAAACTAGTGGATGCACTATGGACGTATCGCACTACCTTCAAAACTAATTTAGGGATGTCTCCATATAGGCTCGTATTTGGTAAGGCATGTCACTTGCCGGTAGAGCTAGAACATAGGGCATTGTGGGCCTCAAACAACTGAACATGGACTTGGACACAATCGGAGGCCAGAGAAAGTTACAGGTAAATGAACTTGAGAAAATTAGGAACAAAGCATATGAGAATGTAAAAATTTATAAGAAGAGAACTAAAATCTTCCACAATGAAACTATCTTTAGAAAATCTTTTACTTGTGGACAAAAAGTTCTCTTATATAATTCAAGGCTTCACCTATTTCTAGGAAAATTAAGATCTAGATGAACTAGCCCATACATAGTAAAAAAAATCTTTCCATATGGAGCTATAGAAATTGAAAATCCAAGTAATGGTGCTATCTTCAAAGTTAATTAGACAACGCCTAAAACCATTCTTGTAATTAACTACTAAGATGTTGGTGAGATTATGATTCTATATGAACCAAAGTAGGACATGACATCTAGCTGAAGACGTTAAACTTAATACTTTTTGGTAGGCAACCCAAAGTTCTATTATTTTTTTGACTATTTTAGTGAGATTCTTAATTCTAGGAATAAGGGTCTGCTCTGCATGGTCACTCTCGATGTTATACAAGGCATATCTCGTCCAGGTGGTATCTCTCCTTGTTTTAGTCTTTCTTGCTCTATTGAGGATAATGTAAATTAAGTTAGGGGTAAGGAAATCTTTTTGAAAAAAATATATTTTAAAACATCTTGGCAATCTTTGAAAAAAAAATAAAAAATGTACCATGAAAAAGATTCTTGAGCAAAACAGACTAGAAAAGGATAATAGAGTTAGAGAGTATTGGCTAATTACTATAGCGAGTTAATGAGTAGATTAGCTGGTCAGACTTTTAGCGGCTTACTTAGGTCACCTAAAGGCTATTAGCACTTCCATTGCATATCCACACTGACAAGGTAAACCAGGTATTAGTTGTAAGGTCAATTGGAGATTCAATTATTATTGAAAATTGATAACAGATATACATCCCATTGAGAGAAACTTGAATTTGATGAAATACCTATCTACTTGATAAAAAAAAGAAGAGAAAAAAAGATAAAAAGATAAGTTCTAAACATTGATTTCCCACTGAGTAATCAGGCACATTTGCATAAGTAAGCATTATTCGCATCAAAAAGTGGGCAGTGTAAAGATATTGCCAAAAAAAAATCAGGCAATGTGAAAGCTATCTCAGCTCGTGTACTTAATTTGAGGGTGTATAGAAAACTGACCAAAGTAGGTGATAAGCAAAGATACCATTATTCCTTACAAGCTAGTACCGGAATACTAAGTTAGTCATCACAAATATAAGTACTGTAGATCTTTGGATGAACTATAAGAAAGTTTTTAATAGTTCTGACCACGAAATCTACTTCAGGAACTCAATACTTAATGATACTAGCTGATTTCTTTTAACTTTCAGTCTAGATCTAATTTTGTAAAGGAGAATCTTTGTGATACATGATTCGATTTTTATTACATTACTAAGGAACTAGCAATGATTAAGTTGGAGGGTGTGATAAGTATATTAATTATCCTAATTTAATCATTAAAATCAATATTAATTAATTGATAATCATTAAGAATTGATTTTTTTATTAATGTTTTGTAAAAAAGTATGTAAATTGAAAGAGCTCGATTTTTGGAGTCCAACGATGTAAAAGGTACTCGAATCGGACATGAAACAAGCTCGGAATTGAATTTCAAAGGATTAATATAAAAGTGCACGAACTTTGGAGCAACCGTTCTACCATGGACCGGTCGCTTAGTCTAGGAAACGAGGAACGGTCTACTGCTGCCATGGCTATCGGTCCACGGCACAGAGCCATGGACCATGATGGTTTTCAGCCCGAAAACGTTGCCCCGCTGCTATCGAAGTTGCCGTCCACCATCTTCACCATCGGGGAACCTCCTCCATGACCCTCTCCTCCATAATCCGGCCATCTTTTTCTCCTTCTTCTTTGATTAACCGAGTCATGGCCACGTCACCAATGTCTCTATCCACCGGAGCCTCCTCTCAGTCCGGCAGTCCTCCTTGAGTGCTTCTCCTCTGATTTAGAACTGTTGCCATCCTTCATCTTCACCGTTGAAGCTGCTCGTTGCTGCTTCTCTGCTCGTCACCATCATCTTTCCCTCCTTCACCAACAGTGATGTCAATGGTAATTATGGTGATGGTGGTACAAGGAGACGCCGGTGGTGGCATGTGAGGAGGTTCCGATGAAGATCCATGGCTCATTGATAATATTTGAGCGATGGTGGTTCTATTCATCGAAGGAAGAAAGATAAGCATCTTGATCCTACCATTCGATCTTAATCCAACGATCAGAATTAAATCTAATTAAAAACAGGTTCGATCATGGGCGATCGAGTGATTGGAGAAATCTTGACCGGTCAAATACCAGTTAGAACAGGAGACAGAAGCCTAACACTACTGGGATTGGACACATTTATATCTAACTGTTGAGTCCTGTAAAATTAAATCTTAGTCACTATTTTGGTTCTCATGTTTAGTCCTATATTGGAAAAACATGAAGACCTCTTCTCTGTTGAATCCTATAAAAAGTCTCCTGTATCTTTAACTTGGGGCATCAGTTTCTACAGCAATTCTTGTACTAATTTATTTTCTTGTTCTTGTTTAGATCATTGTATTAGACTTAGAAAAGAGGGAAATTATGGAGGGGATGCTGGCAGCAGCAATGTGCGGCTAGACTCCTTCAACCTGTGATGAAGAGGAAGCTTGTAACCGGGTTCTATCTCTCTTTTTGTACTTAATTTTTATGCAATAAAACACATGTTCTTCTTCTCTCCATCTTTTGAGTTATTTTTGTGATTGTTGATTTGATTTGGCATATATGGCCTATACCCTCTATTGACGTGCCGTGATCTCAGAATATGGTACGTGCCTAAAAGAGGTAGATCGTAGTATGATAGATTAGATCTCTAATCTTGCAAATCAGTTAGATAGTTTATATTCTAAGTGGACGTGTCGTGATCTCCAGATACGGTCCGTGTCCAACAATAAATAAATTATTCTAATCCTGAAATTACAAGAATTATTGATATTGCAACATAAAGAAAAGAAGATAAAACCTGTTTGCATGGTAAATTTTAATTCCTAGGTTATTTATCCTGCTGTCTTGATCAAATCAATTAATTAATTGTTATTTTTTTATCACTACTGCTTTCAATCTAATCTTCTACGATCAATTTTTTTTAATTTTTTTTTCATGAAATACTTATCCTTGATTCTCGAGGATACACGATCCCGACTCACTGTTAGTTATAGTAGTGAGTAGATTTTATTTTTGATCATCTATGATAATAATCATATACATGGTATTGCCAACAAGTGCATCGTTTTAGAGGAATAAATGGTGATGAAAGGTCCGCAAAGCTGGCCTCAAATAATTAAGGATGATGCTTGTTGGCAATGGATATGGAAGTGTGAGAAAATCTAAAATGGTTTTTTTGTATGGTTACCGTGTCGGTATAACCTGTCTTGCACTACATCTTTTAAATTAGTAAAATACTCAAGATGATTATTGAAATAAAAAGGCTTGCATCGTCTGTTCCTAACATAAAGATACTCATTTTTTTCTTAGAATGCTTCCCAAGAATTAGGACATTAGATTATCTAATATTTGTTGCTCTTTATCTTTTGATTCTATTCTTTATGCAGGCATGGCAGGCAATCGAAAATCTATCATTAGCATCACAGAGCTCTCCTCTAGTTGACTTTACCAACTCAACCAGTTGGACCCTTCTTTTCTTTTTTTTGTCTTGGTTTTGTTCATCTTTCTTTTTTCCCAAGTTGCAAAAGGGCCATTGCTTTTAGGATCATACAAAGAAGCTGTGATGGTTCATGGACGAGGATTTGCTACATTTTGAATTGGAAATAAACTATTTCTAACTGCAATCCCATCTTGGATGGTCTTATGCTACTCTGCAAGCAACTGTTTGCAATAATTTTTTATTTAGTTGCATGGAGTAACACAGTGCTGGATTGAATGGTAAATGCAAGCCCCCTCTCTTCTTCATCCATTTCACCGCGTTTCTGATTTCTGGTTTTCTCGTCATTTTGTTTTTTAAGCTTTCTTTACTATTTATTTATTTTTTTGACAAGCTGTTTCTGTGGCTTCTCTTGAAAAATCATAGGACCTGGAGGCTGATGAAAGATTAGAGTAGGGGATGCATCAATAACAGTTAGGATTTTGCAAACAAATCCTTAAATATTTTATGTTTAATTATTTAGGACTTGTAATTATTTGCAGCCGGCGGTTTATTACAGCCAGGGGTTTGCACTTTACTCCCTTTGAAAGAAATCATTTTTCTACGCTTTCTTTTTGTGTCCCTTTGACACTTTCTTTCAGTTGCAGTTTCAGTTAATTTATTCTCCCATAACAAGGGTCTTATTTGTATTCCTTTTCTCCATTACTCTATTAACTTTTTAAGCTATGTTACGATAAGTGACAACTATAAATATCTCCATTTACATCCTCAAAGCATCAAATAAAAATTCTACATTGCTGTGCAAACCTGATGCATACCAGCTAGGTCCCTCCTTGCACAAGTATTACACCAAAGCAATCAGACGAAGACCACAAGCATTAACACCATGAGCACGGGTCCCTCGCACAGCGTTCCCCCTGTCGAGCACAATAAGCAACAAAGCTGCTGTTACCATTGCCACTGCTTTCAATTATGGTGGAAGAACCTATAACAAAGCGAGGGAAGATCAAGTCTCGCATAGCTATCACTGCAATACACACCATCGCCTCGGTACTCTGGAGAGCTGCTCACTGCAGTCATATCCTGATCAGAAGCCCATTTTGAAGAAAGGTGAATTAGGCATCATCCATTTGGAAATCATACGGTTTGACAAATGTAAATCTACAATCAATCAAATTAGATCATCTTTTCCAAATTTCTGTTTTCTGCTGCAAAGATACTGTGAAAAGAAACTAGAAGCAAAGATTTCCTGCTTCACACATAAATAACATGTTCAGTTTCTGAGTTTTCTGACCAATGGTACACATTCAAACAACAATGATGATGCTTTTTAAATTTGTCAAATATTATGCCTCGAGTTGTATTGGTGCTATTTCATAGATTTCTGCTGCTGTAGTGGAAGTGTGTCATCGTCCCCTCCTGAAACTTCTGAAGCACTACTGGATGGCTTGGCACCAACAGACATCAAGTTTCTAAACCAAGTACCCTGGAACCTAGGGGAGATTCTGTTTGAATTGTTAGGAGACTCTGGTGTGGCAGGTGAATTTGAATTTGAAGCCAGACCAGCCATGAATCTGTACGCCACTTTGCTGGCAGTCACAATTTCTGTCTTCGCTTGCCTTAGCTGAAAACATAGAAACAAGAGCACCATAATATATCATACCAAGTGCAAGAATGATAAGAAACATCCAAAAACAAGTACAGCAGGTGGCATTGGAATGAAATAACACAAAAAAATGGCATCAAGATTCCATCAAGGGATTTGTCATCTTCTAAGATCGCATGTTTGTGCCCAATGAGAATGAGATAACATGACATTAATCTTAATGCCTTGACAACTCATTTGGTTGACAGGGAATATGAGGGAGAAAGTGTAGTCAACAGGAAAATAATTTGGTTAGAGTTTTCAAAGATTGAAAAGTGGCATTTCCATGGAAATAATCTTTTCAAGTTTCATGGGAAAGAAAAACTCATGTTGTACATGGGTTTTAGCTTTTCCATGGAAAGGAAACCAGGATCCTTTTTTGTCCAAAATGTCCTTAAAGCCATGAATGGAAGAGGATCAAGTCTTTTCTTTTATTAAGGATATAATAAATATTTCATATAATTTTTTCAGGAAAATAGATGCTCAACCAAATATAAGCCACCATGGAATATGCCATGATCAACCAAACATGCTGAAACCACTTTCCCGACCTATTGGCATCCCTAATTTCCAGAAATCAGCTTCCTAGGAAAAACATTCCAATAAAGGAATTTTCTTTTTGCAAACCAAGCAAGCCCTTAATGATTGCACTAACAATTTTAATGATAATCATGACTGTGGTAATTGTTGCCAAAACCATGATTCACATTTGGCATTTGGTAATAGAATTCCTATATGCCCTCATAGGCTGACAGCGGACTCCATGGTTAAACTTCGTTATATCGACATCAACACAAATGAGCAAGATGTATGATGTATTAGTTTTATCTCAAGACATGAATGAATCTCCAAAGAATCGAGGAAACAGAGTCAGCTAGGCTGTGTTTGGATAAAGTAAGGTGAATTAGCCTCAGTTATAGATGAAATACAGTTTATTGTTTATATTTATTCATCAAGTGTTTCACAAATCATCAGTGTTGAAATGAACAACAATGCACCAAAAAAAGCTACTACTTTAACAGTGCTCATCAAGTATGCTATGCCAATTTCTTTTAATAGACTTGAAACTTCTTGTACAACTTCTGGCTATGCCTGATCATATATTAAGCTGCAATAGCTTCACAATCAAAAATTTTGAATTATTCTTTTGATAACTTGGGAGGTTATAATCATTCATGCATTCTCAGGGATTTGATAATCACTATCTCACATTTTTAAATTAAAACCATCATCTCAAAAATCAATAAGAGGAAGGAAACCTGGTCAAGAATAAAGAATATCAAACCAACCATCATATGCTAGGATAAACAACAACCAATTTTAAGAAAGCCCGGGGAGAGAACCATCAAAGTATTCCAAATTATCAAGATGAAGCATTTAGATCAGCCAACATGATTTACAAAATTTAAAATGATGCAACACAATTAAGCAAAACTGTGTTCTAAGGAAGTGTTTTGCACCCGCAATGCTGTATTTCCTGCAACAACCGCCGCAGCATCTCCAACATTGGCAAAACGGTTGACCCAACCTGCAATATTAGAAACTATGAAAACAAGAACTACAAAATATTCTAGCCACTAGAAGTTATGTGTAATTATAATTTATCTTCATTAAGTATCATAAAACTAAAGAGAATTCATGTGTTACAATCACTGTTCACTATAAATGCCACGTGTAGAAGAACAAATACAAAAGCTTGAAAAAAAGCATGTGATAAATAAGCACAGCCACTAACACCACCACCAAGAACAACACCTGTTCAAAAAATTCAGTTACATCTTTTACAAATTTAATATAAAATTGCATTTGTAAAACTGTATGCACAATGTGGTATGTCACATTTGTAATGAAACCTACAAGACTCTGGTTAATCAAGGAAATACACAATTATAACAATTTGTATGACTTAATGAGATAGAAGTCCGCCGAGGAAACCATGCACATGACTCAAATGATGAAGCTGCAGCAGAAGGCGGTTAACGAGTAATATGGGTAAAAGTAAACCAAACAAACAAGACGACTTAACACCACAAAGTCAAATAAACAAATTAACAGGGAAAGGATCTAGGCATGATTTTAAAATATTAACAAATTCAACAAACATTAACAAGCTTCCTTAGAGCTCTATAACAGAAAAATGCAAGTATAATGTAAAAATAACTGGTATTGAAGTCATGAACTAATGAGAAAATTAAGGCCAAGTAATATGCCAATATTTGTTAGCACCATAAAGAAGAACAATATAAGCATAATTGTATATAACTGACGATGGTTACCAAAATTAGACAAGGGGCAGTATAATAAATAAAAAAAAATTCCAGAGGACAGAATTTAAAAATTAATCAGATTAAAGGCAGACCACAGAATGGAACGATGGATTGTATATTTTTGAGCTCATCCAAGCATCCAGGATGCCAGAATGACCAATTCCTATTTAAGTTTTATTTTCTACCTTGATTCAGCATACAGAAACTAAATAAAAACTTAAAAGTATAGTGGAATTTATGAGGTGAAAATGCACCTTTAGAGTGCTATATAATTAGACTGATAAAATATTATTATGAAACCAGAATAAAACTGTTGTTCAGATTAGGTAATTGGAAGGAGCAGAGGGCACATCAATATAGGGCATAGCAAAATGAAGGGTATGATGGTAGCTGCATTGTAAAACTAAGAAGTTAAAGGCTTACTAGAAGCTAAGAAATATCACCAAAGCCAATCAATAGTCAAGGAGTTTAAACATGGATTTAACTCCCGGTCCTTGCAGTAGTGTAGCAAAGATATGTCTTGTGGCAACAGGTTATTTTTATCTTAATAAAGAAATATGTACAGCTCAATATGCTGATACAATGTCGTACAAGCTTGTACTTAGTTTTCCCCTTTTAACCAATTCCCAGCCATCTCAACTAACCTTTTCTTTTTAAAAAATGGAAGAGATTTCTTCCATTTCCTTGGTTCTTTTAAGGATTTAAGGACAAATCTACAAATAAGATGTGATAATGAGGCAAAATCATCAATCTGCATGGAACGAAAAGCTAGAATCAAGGTAACTCTTTTTTCTTCACATACATATGCAAACCCATTTTTACTTCCTATGACCTTCTTTTTGTTCAAGGTGGTCCAGAGTTCATCCATTTCTTTATCTTTCTTTAAAGATTTAAGGACCAATCCACCAAGTAGATATGATAATGATGCAAAATCGTTGCTCTCCATGTAAAGAAAAGCTAGAGATCAAGGTAACCTGTTTTTCCTATGCATGCATTAGCAGTTCATGTTTTTCTCAATCTAAATTCAGCTCAAGTTAAACAAATTAAAGAAACTAAACATATAAGGGACAACATGCCTTGCACCTTTTAGGTATCGTTGGAAACATTCTAAGGATGTGAAGGTTATTAGGAAGGGCCTCCAAATGGTTCAGATTGGGAATAAAACCACGTACAACTTTCACAAGAGCATCTAATTCCCATTCTACTTAAGTTTGTCATAATGTTTATCTATTATCATAAGCTCAATGTACACATGACTGGCAGCAGTAGATAGACTATGGCCTACAAATGCCCAGTGAATATGCATTTGGTCATTTTAGTTGCCAGAAAGGGAAGCTGGTATAGTTGTGGGCATGGAGAACTGATATTTTAAAAATAATTAGTCAGAAAGTGCTTAGGCAGCAGGTGCAGATTCATAGAAGATTCCTGCTAGTAAGGCCTATCACAACTACAACTGTTATATAGAGGATAATCTAAGATGGCCAGAGATGAGGTCCATTAAAAAAAAAAGGGTTGGGGGAGGGTGGGGGGGGTTGGTTTCAACATGCATTATAAACTGAGTTAACAGGAATAAACATTGAAAAATGATAAATTAAGAAAACGTAGAGAATAAATGAATATTGAAAGCAGCTAAAATAAGGGATAGAAAATATGAACTTAGAAGAACCACAAAAAGGGACATGCATACCACTGTCCAATGCATGGAAATAAATATGATTTATTCTATGTGATATTGAATAATATGTTATCAATATTAGCATATTCTGGTAGCATTACAAAATTACCCTCAACTATTCTGTAAATTAAGATGATCAGCCATACTACAAAAAGGTCACTGACAAGAGGGCTAGCACATTTTTGTAAACAGTTAACCACATTTGAAAATTGATTGAATTCATACAAGAGCATACAGATTAAATTTATACATGAGCCACCAACCTTAATTGCACTAATCAATAAGTGGAACGAAGAGAAAGGGTGGAAACAAGAACCATCCATTTGGAATTTGTCTAGCAATTCGAGTGCCTCAACAACATCTAAACGACTTTCACATGATTGTAGGCTTTGGAAGACATTCATAATGCCCACTAATTGCATCAATCTAAAATGTGTAGCCAACGGAGAAGATTTTGGCAAGGAAATCAGTACCATTTCCTCAAGAATTTACATAAAATTGAGAACTGATCATAAAAAAAGTTCTTCAATATTGATCGATAATAATCTTTTCTATATTGTATGTGTAAAATTGTCAACACATCATATGTAAAGTCAAAGCCTACATTACGTCATTAAAAATATAAATTTGGGAGAGCACTTGTCGCATAAGCAATTGGTATCTAAAGCACACGTTTCTTGTAGGCATTCTAAGCCTTGTTTGAGAGAGCGAGCCTCGATGTGATGGTAAGGCTGTCCACGGTGACCTGGGTATCACAAGTTTGAACCACAAAATCAACCTCTCCGCACACATAGATGAGACTACAACATTTGACCCTCTCTAGATTCCGCATGCACTAGAACACCCTTTTTATTCTAAGCTATCTTCGTCACATTCAACAATTTAGATTTTCATTTTCAAAACCCCGTCTTTGAGTTTGATAGTGGATGTAAAGTCCTTTTCCATCCTACATGTATTATGACCATCCCCACATATGCAACTACAAATGGGTAAAACTACCAATTAAAATAGAATCCAATTAAAAAGTTATAAAGTATACTAGAAATTGTTTCAATGGAAGTATGAAAAGTGAATTCTAAATGATTAGTTTATCAGCTAATCAAACATAAATAGAGTACTAAAACAGATACATATCTATTGCGACCAAGAGCTCATAGCTCGGCACATGAGGTATTGTCCGCTCTGGCCTATGAGCCTCATGGTTTTGCACATTTGAATTTCAATTTAAAAGGTGCCTTATGTAGAAAGAGTAGTCCCTTCTTATATAAATTAGAGTTTCTCTGACTGACAACCAATGTAGGACTAATGATTCCTGCCCACCACAATATAGCCCTTTAGTTAAGAGGGAGTCTATGTACAGGTAGGAGGCGCCCTCCTTATTATCACCACAGTTCCTGGAAGAGTCTGCGTATGGATAGGAGGTGCCTTCCTCCTTATTATCACCATAGTCCCCGAGGTGGTGAGGTCTATGTACATACAAGTACATCACAGTCACAAGTTTGTCATAGTTGTAGATTCGTCGTAGTCATCGTAGTCGCAGCTTCGGGACTTACATGGGCCACCAATGTTATGGCAAAAGACTTATGGCTCGACACGTGAGGTATTGTCTAATTTGACCCATGAGTCTCCTGGTTTTGCCCCCCTTAAATTCCAATCCAAAAGGCGCCTCACATAGAAAGGGCGGTCCCTTCTTATATAAGATAAAATCCCCCTGACTCACGATCAATGTAGGATTAATGATGCCCTCCCATCACAACAATACCCATATTGTCATGGTCAAAGTCTAACAAGATCGAAAATTGAATCAGGTAATTGACACTAATACAAAAAAAAACTGCTTAAGGCTGTGTTTGGCATTGTTGTTACATTTCCTTTTAAAAAATATAGAAATATAACTTCTATTTCTATTTTTTTCAGATTTGTGACAATAGAAAATATATTTGGTTCACTTTCTTTTTTTTTTGACAATGAGGGCCAGTGACAAGGGAGAGGAAGGGTGGGGTGGGTGACATGGTCAAGGACAAGGGAGAGCTCAATGTCAAATGGAGAGGCAGTTAAGGGAGTGACAGAGGGAAAGAGAGTGGGGATGGGGCCAACGATGCAGTCAGGAATGAGGGGCATGTCAGCATCGGACTGATATATGTTTGGAAAGGCAGGGGAGTTGGCATGGTTGGGTAGTGATGACAGGGTCGAGGACAAGATCAGGTGGAAGAAGAGGGGTTAGGATAAGAAAAAAAACCTACTTTTAAGAAAAATGGAAGGGAAAATTTTTCACGTTACTCTAAAAGAGTACCTAAGTACAACACTAAATAGGAAATCACTTTTTTCCAAAAATAAGTTGTTTGGAAAAAACCAAAACAGAAATAGGGTAACCAAACATATTTTCAACATCAAATTCATGTTTCTGTTTTTTTTATAAAAAAAAACAAAAACAAACAAACAAAGCCTAAATCTTTTTTTTCATTTATAATTCCTAAGTAAATTTCAGTGAATTTATTCTTATTACTTCATAAAACTATGGGCATTGGCAAACCAACTTACAATGTAGTAAATAGATCTATGCGCTTTAGTAATAAATAATTAAAAATAACTTATGAGCTAAGATTTCATATAGCTCTTTGTTTTACAAAGTTTTAATCTTATGATGTATTAAAACATCATTTTCAATAATAAATTCTTATGATACTTATATAATACTCTAGTAGCATGTCTTATTTTGAGTTTCAACCATTTCAATAAACCTCCAAAACAAAATAAACACCACAAATTTCCAAAATAAGAATTTTGAACCTTGGTTCAACTGGTACAAGCCCACATGAAAATGAGGAGTTTAAAGCTAAATTATGTCAAGAAACAGAAAGAAGTCACTGCAGCTCCTTCTGAAGATAAAATGAGCAAAAGGAGACAAAAAAAAAAAAAAAAGAATTAATTCATCTTTTGATTAAACACAAAACAAGCTATGCAACCTATATTGGGAACAGATAAGTTATAACAGAACCACCTACATTAATTAACCCTCACAGAAAGAAGTGACAATGCAATAGAAACAGAAGGTTTACATAGCTACACCTAAAACCATGAATTAAGTCCTGAACCTGCTGACAGTACTCATGAAACTCAAACATCTGAGTAAAGCATATGCAATAGTACATTCCTGAACAAAGAAACTCACAAAAGTGTAATGTCCTTACAATGGATTCCAAAACAACAAAAAAGTGATATGTTACCTGGAAGTTTTGGTACACCCAATCTTTCACAGAAAGCATCACAAAAGTGGTTGCAGTTTTTCGACAGAAGGTCATATGAGTTTCCAGGCCACTCTCGGCTAAGTTCCCTCAATATTTGATTTACTTTCAAGATCGAACAGTTTGTCTCTCCCAGAACGATATGCTCACGATATGTATACATAGGATTTTTACTGGGTGGACAACTAAAAACCCCACTACCAGTTTCACAAAACCCAAATGACCATTCTTCTTCTCCATGTACCTGTCAAAACAGATACCAACAGAACTAAAGCATTAATATCAAAAGTCAGAACATTTATATTTACTCTTACTTTACAAAGTTATATTCAATCGGATATCAAAACATCCATCTGACCATATATCCTTGTTAGTGGGAACCATGTCAGGAATTTTTGACAGATTTTGTCAATTTTGATAATATTATTGCGCATAATCTGGAGTAGCTTCTTTTTTCAAAAAAAAAAACTAGAAGATTTTCTGGTTGGCACCTTTAAGTATCCAAGCAGGCCAGGTCAAAATTTGGAAATTGAAAAAAATGATATTCAAATATATTCTAAAAAACAAAATTTCAAATAATGATTAAATCCTAAGTGTAAGATAAATTGTACATAAGGAAGAAAATAAACTATTGATAAATTATTAAATTGGATCGATTATCAGACTAAATTTTAAAATAAAAACCTTGCAAAGGGATAAAACATGTTGGTGTCAAAGATTGATAGCCATACACTTTAAACAGTAAGGTAACAACATAAGTTCATTTTAGATTCAAGGTACCGCAAAATAGTTATAACAACATGTTAAGGACTAAGTAAACACTTCAAGAGTTATTTATAAAGGAAATCAACCAAACATGCAAGTGCAAAAAGTTTGTCAGTTCCTACCCAATAGGCACAAAATGACCTTGGAAATTCATGTGGTTCTCACACAAGCAATTGGCAAACAGATTCCAACCAGATGAATTTCCTCTTATCCTATATGAATTCAGGTAAAATAAAGGAATGGCATCTCTAGAAAGTCAGCAATATTAGAAATAAGACAAGCTTTCTCTTATACTATCATTGTCACTAAATCTAAGACATGTAGCAATGTTTGGGTTGCAAACAGTGATCCAAAAATGTTGCTAAACTGGGTAATAAGAGCTAACAAATGTTTTCAGTTATCTGAAGAAATCTTTTCTTTTAATTTCGAAATGGTATGCAAATGAATTTGTTTTATGATCACATTTTTTAAAAAGAAGACCAGAACGAGAATGGTCAAATGATGACCTAGGGCAATGATGTAAACAAGGATTTCTATTGGACCCATAAAATTGATCAATTTTTTGAAAAACAAGTCAACTGCCCTTCTGTAGACATTTTTTTGAGATAGACATGTCCATTTGAGGCACATGCGTACTCACTTTGAGACTGGTTTTAAGTCCTACAAGAACTTTCTTCTGAGCTTTAGATAGTACCAAGGTTCACCAACTTGGATCCGGACCCCATGTTGGCCGACTAATGGTACGAGTAAGTATGCCCCCGTACCGGGCTTGTACTGACATGGAAATAAGGGAGAACCAAGAAAGAAGAGAAAGAGAAGGCAGGAGAGAGAGGGAGGCCGACGGTGGCCACCAGAAGATCGCTAAGGCCTCCAGGGCTCCAAGTCCTCCACGAGAGAGCTTAGAGAGAGATAGAGAGATAGGGGAGCGAGAGAAACGGGAGGGGAAGATAGCAAAGAGGCTGCCAGGCGACTACTAGATGGTGGAAGCACATCCCGCAGGTTCAAAACAAGGACCACTGTCACCCATATTCATGGATTTTTTTAAAAAAATCTGACTCACAATGAAGTCAGCAAGTCCCTCCCCAATTTCTCTCTCTCTCTAAGCTCTCTCGCAGAGGACCCTGGAACCCCGAAGGCCTCAGCAACCCTTCGTTGGCCACCACCAACATCGCCGCCAGCCTCCATCTCCTTCCCTCCCTTCTCTCTCTCTTCCTCTCTTTCCTTCTTCCTTGTCTATTTTTGCCAGCATTCTGAATCGAATGTCCAAATCGGGCCAGTTGGCCACCGATACAGTTCAGCATACCCCGAATTGTCCAATTCTAGCTGGTTCAACGAATCATGGATAGTACAATAATTATGATGGTAAAACTACATAAAGTTTTAGTACTAAAATATAGCTGATTTGGAATCAAATTAACAACACATTTTAGTTCTTTTGTATTGGATTGAGGTATAGACAGCATCTTTTGAGTTTGCAAGTGTCTGACAAGTGTCAGTTGATTTATGAGTTGTTTAACAATGTGTTTTCTTTGACCGCTGTATAAATTTATCTTCTCATGGTGCATCCCATGAAGCCTTAAAGGTTCCCTACACTTTTGCTTGCATTGTTTTTGGTGATAAAGCATAGCAGATTGTGCATGAGATCATAGACATGCCTAGGCATGGGCATTAAACCATGTGTTTTATGGATTCTTATGTGTCTGAACTAGCAATATGAAACCAGACCATCAAAGTGTGAGCTTCCATTTTTAAAAACAGCATAGGAACAACAGAGGTTTGTCTTAATGCACCAGAAAAAATGTCATATCCAGGAGCAAAGGTTGGTAAATTCTTGATTCTATAGCTAAAAGATTGATTTGGCTCCTCTATTTTTTATTTTTTCCTAAAGAAAACGATATGGAGGACTGAAAGAGGGGGACCTTTTCTCTCTTAGTCTACCTCCCTTTTGGTCATTGGCATGCCTGCCAAAATGTTTGTCATAATTGCAGATGTTGCATTGCTGTCTTAGAAAAGGTCTCTGCGATACCAGAGCATAGAAAAGGTAATCATTTACAGTACGCTGATTCATAGATGGATAAATTCAGGTTGATAATCAATTGTACAATGTCCTCCAAATTTTAGTAGGTCATATACTGGTTATTTATGATAATGGAAAACCAGCAAAATGGTGTAAAATCAAATTGCACATTACTAACATGTACACCGACATAGTGAGAAAATGTTTCAACCATACTCATTCTCACCTAGATGCACTATCAACAAACTTCTAACGCAAGTCCTATCAATTTCTGACCTATATAATAATTCTATATCCTTTCCAACATCACCAATCCTCACAGCATGCACCCCACCAAAATCTTTTGCGATTACGCATATTCATGCTCTCCTTTAAATGTAACCACCAAAACTCACGTTGGTACACTACCTGTACTTTAATTACATCTTGCATTCATTCTACCCTTCAAGTAACGCATTGCAAAACCCAACCAAAAGAAATCACTTTCGAATTCAAAAAGACTGCCCTAACAGAGCAAAAGTATTAGCACTCGAGCAATTGCAATTCTACAAGAAACGGCACCAGGAGAGACTTCCTCTCACTGCATCATATGGGCTTCTTCTAGACCAATAAAAATAAAAATGATGATGATTGGACATTCTTTGCCTTAGGGCGCAGCAAATACAACATCCTGGCGTCAATCACCCCCAAGTCTAATTAAAGCAAGTTTGGAAACCATAAAACCAAACCCTAGATCTCAACCACGCTAAATAAAAACCTCTAGATTTCTTGATTAAAAGAATTAAAGGAGAATAAAAGGAGGGGGAAGAGGGGAGGAGAACCTGAACGGCGCTGTGGAAGATGCCTCCGAGGCCGATGCGGTCCTTGAAGACCCGGTTGATCTGAAGAATGGTGTTGTTGGTCTTGTCGGATTCGCTATTGGTCACGTCGTACACGTGCAGTATCACCTCCTTCATCCTCCTCCTCACTGCTCTCTCTCTCCCCCTCTTTAATTTGCTTCTACTTCTTACCTTCTTGGATACTTCTCTCCCTCACCCCTTTTATGCTCGGTGTAAGAAGAGGAATGAAGGGGAGCTCAAGAAGGTGTGGATTTTAACGACTATTATACCATCCGGACAGATAGTATTGGATGCGAACAAGAACTCTCCTCCGCCGCCGCGCCTCTACCGCCGCCTCCGGCGATTACCCCAAACGCCGCCGCGGCTCCGCACTTCTTAGGCTCTCCGACTTCTTTTTCTATTTTTATGCTCTTCGACGCAGTTGTTGCCGGTTTTCATCTTCTATCCCGCAAGCGGATGAATTACAATGATTGCACCCTGAACATTGGGTTATGCTGCCTCGCGGAAGAGTTTACTCTGTTATGTTGTTTGGCAGGGGGAAGTCAAATACGACGGCGTTGGTCAATGTCCGTTCTGTTTCGCGATCGAATTTCGAAGGGACCGCAGGCATGTTGCCGCGACTGCGAGAGACTCGTGAAGGGACGCAATTTCGAAGAAGTTTTTTTGACCGCCAAGTGGGTAAGACGGTAGCTCCGTTAGCAGGGACCTTGATTTAATTAAATTTTAAAATTATTTTTTAAATTTATGATAACTAACATGAATGGAAAGTTAGTACCTTAATAATATTAGATTGGTGTATTCGTCTTTTAAACATCTCGAATCAAATTTGACAGATTAGTTATATTAAATTTAACCTCTTTATCTCTTTTTTTTATTAAATATTTTTTTAAAAAAAAATAATACGATATTTGGATGGTAACCGTTAAAACCGTTTAATTTATATTGTCTGGCTACATTATTTATTTAATAAAATAATTAAATTTAAATATAAATTTGTAATTTATTTAATAAATAAGTTAGATTTTAGTTGCTAAATGTTGTATTTGTCATGCACATGATATAATCAGCATCGATCTAATCCGATTGCCACTTTACAATTTTCTTTTGGATGTATCTTTCACGTTGAAGGATTTTCTTGGAAGTTATGATTCTAATCATGATTAAATTTGTCCAGTCTTTAATTTAATACAAATGGAATGGCAGTTGTAATCCTAAAGGCATTGGTTGTATACATTAAGCTCTAGATGCATATTGGTGAATGGGGTTGGATACCTTACTTGTGCTAATCTAACCAAAATGGATTAGGATTTGATTGCATCATTAGAGACATCTGTATGATATCTTTCTAGCAAATATTAACTGAAAGGAATATATGAGGATATTGTATCTGTATATTAAGCTGCTGAGTTTTTGATGGCAAACAATTTCAATATTTATATTTTTCTATTGATCCACTGGTAGCATATAGTAGATTATTGAAGAGATTTTTTTTTTGAAATTGTGGTTACTTTACAAAATTAACCGAATAGAATTACAAAAATGACCTTTATATTTAAAATTTAACATAATAATTTTTCAAATAAATAAAAAATATATAAACTTGGCAACATATTTACTCTCACAAAGTAAAAATTCTTTCTGTAAAATGACAGCTACTATTTTTTTGTTAAATATGAATTGAAAATAGTTTTGCAAGTGGAAATTAATGAAACTCAAATGGTATTAACTAACACGAATTATATATTTCTTGCAACTTGACATCAGGAGAAAGCTAGTTTAATCTTAAGTTTTTTTTGACAAAAAGATGAAATAATAGGTATAAAATAATACCGTGATATTAAACAGGCACTTTACAAATGATATTTTTTTTAAAAAAAAACATCCATATGACCGGTATAAGATTGAGAATCTAAAATATTAAGAAATTTAAAATACAGATTGTTGAAAGATGAAAAAAATCTATGAAATTTTAAAATATGGAAAAAGTTCAACAAGTTAATGTTTGAATTGCATCCATCAAATAACCTTGATTTTTAAATCCTAGCAAGGAATATTCTATACCTCTTCATGTTGCATGAAACTTATAAAATAATATTTCATCACAACATAAAATAATAAGAGGAGCCTTTTGTCTCTTTCACGTATCCCTTGCTTCCCTACAACAAAACACGTGAGCCTGCACCGCTGCACGTGCTCCTGCTAGTTGAGTTGGGACTTCTTACCCTGGTCATCGATCACGCCCTCGGCGTGCAGTCGGCTTCAATCCTACATATAATGGCCGTAACTCCCACTCGCACCTGCCCTTCGCTCGCCCTTAGGAATTTGGTTCCGCGTCGATCCGAGCACTGGACGCGTAAGATTCCTTATCTACTCGATCCGCGATTTTTCTTTCTCAACATTTTCTTCTTGGTTACTGCACGATATGAAGACGGAGAAGGTCTAATTCCGCTCATTTTTTCCTCGATTTCTCAAGGTACGACGTCACTGTGAATTCGTCGTCATCTTTTCATTCGATGTCTTCTTCAGATTTCTCAATTTCTGTTTTCTACTTTTCCGTTAGATCCTGAACTCTCGATCCTAATTTCTTCAAGTCATGTTTTTTTTTAAATTTTTTTCTGATGCTTAATCTTTGGATAGACTTAGGGTTTCTAGCAATTTAACCCCATTGCAGCTCAAGGTTAGGCTGTAGAGGTTGAACAAGGGTTTCAGAATATTAATTAGGGGTTGGATGCATAAAATAAGATATCCATAAGGAAAATAAAAGCTAGGGTTTCTTGCATTTAACATATTTGATGGTTTTTAAGTAACCTATCATACTTGGAATGGAAGGTGCTGCAGTGCATGCTGTAACTACTAGAAAGACGGTATTCAAATGGATGGCGTGGCAGTCATTTGCGTTTGTGGCAATAAGGTTGGTTTGGCATGCTGTGATTCGTTCAAAGTTGTTGCCAGCGGAGGAGATCTTGCTCACCAAGTAGTGATCTCCTCCCAAGGCACATGATGCAGTTTCTATTCTTGCAATTGCATGTTGCATGATGAGAGCGTGAATTGATAAAAAATGCATTTAGATCCTTTTACACTATGTTTGGATAGCCACCGGGGAGGGGAAGAGAAAGGAAAAGAGAAAAAAGAAAGGAAGAGAAATGATACTTATTATTTTTCTATTTGGATACACACGGAAGAAAAGAAAGGAAAATTATTTTCTCTCTGTTTGGATAGTACCTTGGAGAGAAGAGAAGGCAAAAAATAATTTACCATTATATTCTTAGTATATAAATATTAGAAAAAATTAAAAAGATATAATTAATTTTGACAATAAATATGTTATGCTATAATCTACTTCATAAAAGCAAGTTTTATTTCAGAGATGCTAGAGATACTGTGCATTTTAAAGAGCAAATGTTGCTTTCCAAAAAGTATCAATAATATAATGTCAACAAATAATCACAGACCAAATCTGTCACTTATTGATATAGTCAATATAGTTGACATTTTCAGCAATAAACTATCCCCTGTTCAACCAATTTTTCAAGCATAAATAGCAATGACAAAGTATTCACAATAACAACAATATCCACAACAACAATGCGCTACTATTTCAGCATCCACAATAATGACAATCTAATAGTCCACAACCATAATAATATAACATACTAATGGATGGCACACCCTAGTGGTTATGATAATTTTTCAACATCAACAACCATATTGATTACAATAACAATACAAATTACCTACATAATATACTAATAATCTAAATCATGATTAAGTCCAAAATATGCCAGACGTAAATGATAGTATAAACAAAACATTGTCCAAATATTATTGGCATTGAAGTCCATAAATGTCACAAACTAATGGCAGCGAAGTTCAAAAGCTGCCATTTACTTTTGATAGCCAAATTCTAAGATGAAAGTTAAATTCATAATAGTATTAGAGATGCAAACCATCTATATGAAAGCAGTACTTAGTTACACATCATTCCAACCCATCATATGTGCCAAAAACCTCTTGTGACCTACGAAGGGGCAACCAAAGACTGCTCTTGCTTTTGCAAGGTCATTGATCAAGAGGGTATAGGCTTCAAATAATTTTTCTTCTTCCAAATGAATGTCTTGCAATTGTTTACAAATCTCCTCAGAGATACGTGCCGGTGCAGCCTCCTTAATGATAGCATTTCCCTACCTAATTACTTCTGCAACATCATGAATTGCCTCTTTTATGTTTTCATACTTCTTCACTTGTTCATCTTTTGAGATGTAGTTTCACTAGAAATATCTTTATCAGTCATAGTAGAAGAGACAAAATGCTTTAAAATAACTTAATTTTAAATCACCAAGTCATCGATATCATCTATAATGAACATGCTCTCACTGGACTGTGTAGACCATCAATGTGCTTTTTCCTTCGCCATTTCAGTACCAGTCCCTGTTGCTTTATCCTTCTTAAAGAGTTCTAACAATTTATCATAGTTAATAATGAAAGCAATCATCCATCTCTTGGCAGTAGATTTTGCCTAAGACATTAAAAATAAATAAAATTAGGTGCTTAGAAAATAAATTTGCACTTCATACATTATAATTGAAATTATGGAAGAGAAAACAAACCTCCAATAATGCATTCCACACTTCAGGTTCTGCATCCCATATTTTAGTTAGACTCAAAGAAAAGCCACTCTAAGTTTTTTAGAAAGATCATAGCACTCATTGAAGTTTGACTTGATGGTTTTCATGTGATGCTTTATATGACTTTTATCTATTGTTGCACCACATTTTTCCGTATTTCTTTTACTACATTGTTATATGCCGTTGAAGTGAAAGTTCCATCAATTCTATTTCCTTTGATTTGCTATTCCAACAAAGCATCAATAAGTACCTCATTCATATTTGTGGTCTAGTTCATGAAGTTCCCATCCCCCTTGTTGCCTTTTGTTTTGCCATACATTTTGTGTTGGATAATCCTTCCTACCATGAAATCTTGGGACATCTTTTTTAGGCACTTTCACTCGACTATGTGTTCCATCAAGTGCATCTATGCAATTATGATGTAAATTTGCTAGGTAAGAATTTAATTACTAAAATAATTATCAAAAATTAAATTAAAATCAAATGCTCCTCAAAGTATGGATAGAATTTACTATTATTAAGTATTTCTGCAGGGATTTATGATCCATTGGATTGTATAAGGAATTGACCTTCCAATAATATGATTGCCTTATAACTCTATGAAAATGTCTACTTACAGTCTCACCGGAACGGTGAAAGAAGAATGAAATCATATGATTTTTGACATTGTGTGCCAAGATATGCAGAAACTTGGCGACTTGTTCTTCAATGGTCGATCGTTGTGTGTTAGTAAGATCGGCATATTTTCGAAGTATATTACAAAATTCACAAATGCTTCTAGTCCCATGCATATAATTTCACTACATTTTCCAGAAGTCATAAGTTGATGCATCATTTCTTCTCGTACTTTTTCTCTGTGTATAATACTTCTATCCACATAACTTTTTTGTTGGTGCCATCGACGCACACTTAAGAAATATATAACATAACAAAGAATTTGAATCATATTAAAATGTCGCCTTCTATCCCATTGAACAATCAAACTTTTTCAAATTACATTACCTTCCATCTATCAAATAAAAAATCGAAAGGTGATGAGAAAACAAATTACCAAGCACAAAATCCAAAACCTAGACATACTAATAAATAATTAATCATATGATTGAACAATCATGTTTTTTAATAGCCTATTGAAATTGTAGTTGGTAGTCAAAGATGGTTGCACTACAAGCAGAGACTACACGTTCCTAGTTATTGGTGGCCATGGGAGGACCTCGAACATGCTGGAAGACCCAAAAATGATGGTGGAAGTGGAGTTCTCTGACCTTGCTTCACCCGCGCTCAGATAACCATAAAAAAAATATAGATCTACATGAACTTTATTGGGCTACAGAAAATTCATTCCATTCTATCCGATTCTAATATTACATACAGAGTATCATAAGCAAAGAAGAACAAAGAAAGGAAAATATATACTAGAAGGATAGACCGAAAAATGGAAAAAAAATATACTTACAATTGGTATATCTCATGACTACCAAGAGTAGCCAAGAAAAAGAACCGAAGGGGTTTCGAAGGTTGGACGATGGGGAGAAAAATGAGAGTGGGGAATAGGGTTTTTTATTTCATTTCTCAAACGGATATTTTTTAGTCAATTGAAAAATAATACTTATGAGATTTTTCTTTCCCTTCTCATCTCTCCATCTATAAAGAGAAAGAAATCGAGAGAAATCTATCATTTATTTTCTTTCCCAAGAAATCGAGAGAAATCTGTCATTTATTTTCTTTCCCTTTTCCTTTCGTTCTCTTCTCATCCGTCCATTTTTTATCCAAATAGGAGATTTTTAAAAAATTTTTTCCGCTTCCTTTCCCTTCTCTCCTCTTCCCTCAATCCAAACAGAGTGTTAATTATGTGATGTAGGAAAGGATAATTCCATGTTGAGTCCCACTAGAAACAATCAAATCATGATTTGAGAGCAATCCTGATCCAACTACGTATACTTGCAAGTTGAAACTAACGAGAAACCAAACATGCAACCTTTCCTCACAAACTGACAAAATCTGGAGATATCAAAAATTGATATAGCATGATAGTTAAAGTTATCCTAGTCAAGCTTGATACATGCTTTGGTTAAGATTGTGTTGGAGAGGAGAGAAGTAAGCTGCTTTTATGTCCTACGTAATTCTTAATCTCTTCTTTTAACGAACAAGTAGGCAGTGACTTCTCATAGCTTCGCTTTGTAATGTCTTGCATTAAGGCTTGGTTGGACTAGTTTGGCTAAAGGAAATTTGCATGGTAAATGGTATAGAAAAGCTACTTGATTGTAGAGCTGTCAATGGGTCGGGTTCAAATTGGAATCTAGATATCCAGATTCGGATCTGATCTTAATTATTGGACCCAGACCCGAACCCAAATACCCGACGCGTCTAGCATTAAAGTACCAGACTTAGACCCTAATGGATCTTGGCTATCCAGCCCCGGGCCTGGCACCTGGCCCTAGACTGGGTCGGCATGTCTGACCCCTGCACCTAGACCGGGGTCACCTACATCGAGGGTCGGGTCACCGCCATCTAGGTCGGTAATCGGAGCCTCATCGAAATGCTACCAATGGAGGTCCAGAACCTCACTGCCCTTCTTCAACTAGAGGTCGATGAGAACTAGCTTGCTGGTCCCCTCCCCTTGTTAGGCTCTCCTTCCTCCAAGCCCTCCATGGCAACTGCTTCTCCGACATCCCGCTGTCGAACTTCTTCTATGGGATCTCTCTCCAGTCTGCCTACCTCGATAGCAACCCTTTTGACTCCTGGCCCATTCCCGCCAACCTCAAGGACGCCGCCTCCCTCGTCAACTTTTTCACCAACTCTACCAACGTGTCCGGCAAGCTCCTGGACTTCCTTGCCATCGCCTTCCCCTCCCTCGACCATGTCACCCTCGCCTTCAACCTCCTCTCCAATCCGATCCCTGCCTCCTTCGCCATCGCCTCGCTCCAACTCCACAACCAGCTCAGAAGCTCCCACCTTTCTGGCGGTATCACCTTCGTCACCAATATGACCTCCCTCAAATAGATCTGGCTCAACTCTAATGACTTCTCCGGTCCCCTTCCATACTTCTTTGCCCTCCAATGCCTCCAAGACCTCTAGCATTGGAACAACTAGCTCACCGGCCTGGTCCTAGCCTCACTCACCCCTCTCAAATCTTTGAATCGTGTCACCCTTACTAGGTTTCTATTTGAGGGGCCGGTGCTGGTCTTCCTGAATACGGTGAAAATTATCGACGTCAACCTGCAAACTGAGAGCTTTTGTCTTTAGAAATTAGGGGATTGTGATCCCAGAGTCGATGTCCTACTCTCCATTCTATATTCCTCCATTCTATAGTTCAGAGATTTGGGATTCTAGTTCTTTGAAGCGGCGATGGCGGGGAGTAGTGGAGTCGTCGATGGTCTTTGTGTGGATCCACTGCTCTCTGATGCATCTTTCTTATAAAGAGCCAGGGACAAGAAGGGGGGGGGGGAAGGATGGAGAGGAGATGACCGGTGATGCCAGTTTGCTAGTAGGTGGAGAGGGGGGGAGCCGCCGAGACAGGGAGGGAGAAAGGGCTAGGGTCGGCTGGCAGCATATGAGTCTTTCAACCTCCCATATAGATTTTGAGCCATTGGATGTTTGATCTAATGATTCTTAATATTTATATATATATATATATATATATATATATATATATATATAATATTATTTGGGTCTCGGGTCTCGGGTCTGGACCTATCCTGTTGCTAGCTCTAGTTGATTGTGCTAATCAAGCAAATAAGTAGCAAGTATAGACACCCATATCCATGCACACGTGTTTGTCTGTCTTTGTGTTGTGCATGTTTGTGTTTTTTTATGTATTCTACTCAAAATGTAAGTGCAAATTCATGTGTAGAAGGGAAAGTATAATCAAAAGTTATAATAGATAAGAACTAATAATGGAAATTTATCGGAACAATATCAGTACATTAGGGCATCCAAGTTACAACTATAGTTTTAGAAATGAAAATAATTATCATAGATTTATTATATTGCATATCTTGGAGCCACTCATAGTTGAATCTTTGATTAATATTTAGTTAAACTGTAGACAAAAGGAATAAATAGAGAGGAATCTCTGCAGGTTAATCAGACCCCTTATGTAGGTTATGAACCATTGGCTTCAACTTTGTATAGAATTTTCAAATTTCATTTGGACTGATCATATCATTTCATTCAAGCTTGTTTATGAAGACACCAACATCTGGCTTGATAAATTGGTTTTAGCAATAATTCTCAGTCACTTCTTGAAATCATGTCTTTACATGACTTTAAATGTTTGAAACAAACAGGGATTATAGCAAACAACAATTAATTCAAGAAAGATATGGAAATATTGCTTAATAGTCATCTTCATATCCATGATTAACAACATCTAGTTACATCAAAGTTTGAAACAAAAATCGCTGAATCGGTACCGCAATCCATACCAATCGCCGACCGCTATGGTACGGTACCATACCGTACCATAGCGATATATGGTACGGCAAAGACCAGCATGCAAAAAAATTATTTTTTTTGTTTCTTGTGGTTTCAAATCATTTTTTTTAGAGTTTATTGAATGTTTTTAGATCCAAATAGATGTTTGTTGATGCTGATTGAAAAAAATTTCATAAAGCAAGATTACCAACAATTAATTGGAGAGAAAGAAAATAGAAATATGAGGGAAATGCGAAAGGTGAGGGACTTGGTGAAGCGGGTGGCATAGATGGGATAAGAGTTAGAGGCAATGCCGGCGAGGTGGTCACAATGGGCGTGGATTAGAAAATGGTACAACTTTCATTAGGAGGCCATTGTCCACGTATCCACCAAGAATGGCAGTCCCTTCTGCATCTCTATTGGCATCGCTTTCTCCTCTCTCTACCATCACATTCTAATGAGTCTTTCCTATTCATCTCTTATAACATTCTATTTTGTTCTTTCCATTCCTCCTCGTGGGAGAAGGAAGAGAAAATTGGGCGGTCATTCCAATTATAGAATTTCTAATTTACCAGTTATCCCTCTCTTCTATAGTCGATATTTTTTTATATCATTCTGGTGTGCAATTTATTCATGTATTTTCAATATCTAAGGCTTTATAAGCATCTGCACCTTTGCTTCAGTGGGGTCTCTAGGATAATCGAGTTGGCATTATTTCCTGTTTAAAAATCAATAAAAACTAGATGGTGTCCCAAACTAATACCGGAGATCCTAACCTGACCTAACTTACTGTGTTGGATTTGTGCAACATGGTTTATCATAGAACTTTGAGTTAGATCAAACTTGCTTCACTTTGTAAGAAGGGGCTTGGACTTGAATTTAACCTAACTTAGCATTGGATAAGGTTGGAAATGATGGGATGCAAAATGAGCCTTTCAACTAAAAATTACAATCAAACTGGTTGAGGTGCAGTTAGCACATGACTTAGGATTGAGCTAATTTTATATGCCAAGCCAATCGACCATCATTAGCATGATCTTTATCATTCTTGTTCCAATCCAAAACTGACATAGAATAACATGGTCCAATTACAATTAAAATCACTTGGTTTATGATCTTTATACATAATTTTTTTTAAAAATATTTATTTTTTAATTTTTTTAATCCAAAAACATGTTTTTAATTTTAAAAATCATATACTTAATAAAAATTAAAAAAATATAATTAGAACACTTGGTTTCAGTGGGTCCAGGGGGCTGAACAATTTTCCACACCCGAATCGTACCGGTCACCATCCATTATGGTATGGGCAGTACCAGACGGTTCGGTATGCTAAGAAAAATCCTGGTTTGAAAATATTATGTAATATTTTTATATATAAGAAAATGTTCTGTATTTATAGATAACTTGAAAGAAAACCTGTCTCCTTCTGTTGTATGTGTCTAAGGCATGCCAATTTAAGAATTTCTTTTACACACCGTTGATCTTTGGCTAAGATTAGATGGCAAATCATATCAAACCTAAGTGATCCTTTAAATAAATTCCGTGTCACATGTTTACAAAGAAGTAAATCAACCTGCGGATTAGCTATCTGGAAGGGTGTGAATGCTGATGGTTTCAGCAGTGACAGTTGTGTTTATCTTTGGATAGGACTACCAAATGAACTGGGAGCTTGAGCCTGACTGAGTTAGTCCAGCAGTGGCAGTTGTGGTTACCTTTGGATAGGGCTGCCAAATGAAATGAGTGAGCTCAAGCTCAAGCCTGGCTCAAGCCTAACTCGAACAAAGCTGGAATCAAAGCTCAGTTCGAAGCATAATGAGCTAAGTGTGAACCAACAAAAATGCTCAAAATTAATTTCAAGCCAAGCCAAAAATTGAGCCAGTTTGGTAAGGCTTAGCTTGAAAAGGCTCAAATATATTATTATATATTATCTACATGTATATAAGGATGCATGTACAACAAATTGTTGGATTAAATCTTTAATAAGTACATATCTTTATTGTTTTAATCAATTAAATGCTATTTTAGGCTCGAATGAAGCTTGGAATCGGTCTTTGATTTGACCTTGAAATGGACTTTTTCAAGCTTGAATGGATTCAAGCCATTTGAAGATTATCCTGCCAATCAATTAGCTCATGTCCAGGTCAGTTTGAAATTAAGCTCGAAATGGTGACAACAAATCAAGCTTGATATCAAAGTATATGCTCAAAATTGATTTCAAACCAAGCTTGATCTGAGTTGAGCTCAATCAAACTCAACTCCATTGCACCCTTACCTTGGATCTAGAGTCCCTTGCTGCTGCTAATATAGAAATGGATGGAGAGATTTCTTCCCTTCTACTTGAAAAAGCATAAAATTTCCTGAAGTTTAAATCCTTTGAATTTTTAACGAATGTCCTATAACATTACAAAAACTACTCAAGTACTCAAATTCTATTAAAATTGGATACCAAAAATTATAAAGGATAAAAAAAATTGCCAATCTTACCAGGTGAGGGATTCTTGTGGGATAGCGGGAGTAGGAGAGTGGCAAAGGTGTGGAGTTGTAGATGCGTAGAACTGTGACAGGGATGTTAGGATGGGGATCATGAGTCCTGACTCGGATGATATTACTACTAAAGTTATCTTCCTAATGAATGGAGTAGTTGATGGAAGGGAAGGGTTTTTTAATGTCCTCTTAGGAGAGTAATAGAGTTCTGATAATATTAAAAAAAAGTTGAAATTTGATTTCAAAGAATGACATGATTCAAACAAAATCTCAAGGCCACAATGATCTCGACAGAATTTGTTCATGCTTTTGTAGTATTTAAGATGTAGATCTATGTATATATACACAGAGATATCTATGTGCTGATATTCCTATGTTTATTTGTGTATGTTTTTATGTATATGGATATATATGCATACATGTGTATGTGTGCTTGTATATCATGTATGTGTGTATGTGTGTGTGTGTGTCAAAAACAAATGAAACACACAAACAAAGATATACAACTGATGCAAACACCTAAATAACTTTAGCCACACCCACACACATTCATTATAGCGTATAATGTGTGTGCACAGCACGCTAAGCGATCCACAATCACATGTACATAACACTTGTAGTCATAAATTTTGTGCCTCAGCACCTGAGGTATATGTAAGGTGTGCTTTTTGAGTATAAGTGGCAGTTTCCTTTCTTTGAGCTAGGTGGGGCATTGAGTCATGCCTAGGTGCATCGTTAACAATGTTGAATCTTGAATCTATTATTAAGTTTTATGCAATGAAATGGTTTATATAACCATTTCACTTTTCAATATCTTTTATTGTCAAAACTTTTGTTACTTGAACATGACACAACACTAAGCAACATGTTGAATGAAAAAATAATGAATAAAGGAATGGAAAAACTAAAAAGAGAAAACATTTGAAAGAGAAACTATAAAGGGAAAGGAGACAGAAAGATATGCTGGCTAATAAAGAAAGCATTAGAACAATCATGAGTTGCAAGTTGTCTTTAAGTTATTCTTTAGGTGCATTTAAGCTTACTTAGGATGTGTTAAAATACTTCAAATGATGACTGGTCATGATAAATTTATGTTAAAATGTGATAACACTTCATTTCAAGTGTGCATTACTTGAAACCAAGAGTTTCCTGGATGCAAAAGAGCCCTCTGCAAGATGATCCAAGAAAAAAAAAAGCACCAACCAGGACACTTCAAATTTGAGTTCCAATTGTATCATGTTGTATCCTATCATGTCTAAAAGTGTTGACACATTTTAAAAAATCTTAAAAATGGAGTGTAAAGTTTATAGAAAATAATTATACATATATGTTAAAAGAACAACTCTAACTAAATAAGGGAGTTATATTTTAAAAAATGAAACAATATTTTTTTTGCTAAAAAACAATAAGATTTTTTGGGGGGAAACAAAGAAACAAGATATTAATAGTGTGATAGTAAAGTGATTTATTTTGCAGGAACATAAAATAAGTATTCTCGAAAAAAAGGAAAGATAGCATCGCTAAGTATTTAAGTGGGAGAGGGTAGAGAGAAGCATGAACGTGTATTGGGAGGTGTGCTTATGAGTGTGAAGAGGAGGAGGAGGGTGGCATGGAAAGGGGAGGAGAGATGGAGAAATTTATGGAATTAAATGTGGTTAGGATAGAGAGAGGATTAGGATGAGGAATGGCTGTTATAGAGTGGTGTTGAGATTAATGAGGAAAAAAGATGTCATTTGCAAACTGTGAGCCTAGCAGTTGCATCCTTCAGCCACTTGGGAGGATGTTTTGATTTGAACCTTTTAAAGTGTTTCCTTATAGTTTGACCTAGGTAATTCTAATTATTGGTGTTCCCACCATTGTTCTCAGGAAAAAAAGGGAAAAACAAAAGGAAAGATAGAGTTCTCACTTAGGCTGGCCAATATTGGAGTTTGAATTGAATTCTTACTGAACGAGAGATTTATATATTTTTCCAATTTGTCTATTCTCATAATGTAAATAATATAAAGTTTTCATAAAAAGATGAGCTAATTTCCATTATGTGTAAATTTCGTAGATCCAATCACCCAAAGGCCTTAATTCATGCTTTTCAATATAGCCATGGTCACATTTCTTAGTTGATATACCTTCATATGCAAAATTGCCCTTTGCAGAGTTTTCGGGTGGTTGATATATTGGATGCTTGAGACACTTGATATTGTTTGCCGTTGCTAAAGTTTTTACAGGATGGCAGAAGCTTTTCACTAGCATCATTGTATGAACCCAATTTCCCAAGGAAAATTTCCTTCCAATCTAAAGATTTCATAAGTTGGGATTCTGTCGTAATTCTTGATTAAATTGCTTATGATAAATTGCTTATGATGGCGGGACTCCTTAGACCACTGAGGAGGCTACCAGAGCAGTCAACTCCAACAGAAAACAATTAAGAAAATCAGGATACCGGGATTACATTCTAATATTTGCAACAGACATTAAACTTTGAGAACGAGTTTTAAGATAAGTAGGTCAAACCATTTTAAACCCGAATAACTGCTTCGTATGGAGGAATTCTTTCATGTCCTTGTATACTGTTAGGATTGGATATTAGTTGTGTTGATGGAGTAGACCTTTCCGTGTAATTTTCAACTCCTCTTGATTGTAATCTAGGTTGCAGAGTTTTTGTGCCCAGAAGATCTTAGACCATGTTTTTCATTTCCTTCGTTTCTTTATTTGCAGTGGGCTTCCCTGGAGCTGCTTGATCAGACAGTGAGCTTTTTGCAAATATCAGATTCTGAACGTAGTGTGATCCACTTATTATAGGTGGCTCCATGGACTTTGAGAAGCTAGGGGTAAAAGCCATAACAGATGCATCAGTCAAGGTTTATCATTTCTCTTCTCTCCTTGCTCCGGTTGTGTCTGTCTGGGATTGCATGGTTCGCAAGATGAGTTATTCCTTCTGGCCTGAATGGGTGTAGGTCTATGATAGCATACATCATATAGTTTAATTAGTGTAAGAAGAGCTTAGAAATTTACAAACAAGAAGTGTGTTTGGATTTTGTTTTCTTGTTTTAGAATATATTCCTTTTTGAAGACAATAAGCTGAGTCAATAGTTTAAGAAATTGGAAGTCATGGAGAAAGTATTGCATGGTCGAGAACACCAAGTAATGAGAAAGGAGAAGAAGAAGCAGGCAAAGGATGAACTTGATCGCTTGAAGCAAGCTGAGAAGAAAAAAAGGCGCCTAGAGAAGGCACTAGCAACTTCCGCAGCCATTCGGTCCGAACTAGAGAAGAAGAAACAAAAGAAGAAAGAAGAACAGGAACGGCTAGACGAGGAAGGTGCTGCAATAGCAGAAGCCGTCGCTCTTTATGTCCTTCTGGGGGAAGATGCAGATGAATCACGCCAAGTCATGCTGAAGAATAAAAAGAGATTCGATTCCTTGGACCATTCCAGCAACGCTGGCCTTTTCTTTGGATATCAGAGTATTGCAAATTATTCTGCTGAAGGACTGGGATGGTTATCTGCTTCCTATAGCCCTTGGTGCACATGGAGTTACTTGGGGAGTAGACGATCACTGTCACCTGCAGTGCAAGTAAAAGATTTGCAATTACCTTATTATGAAAATACAGGCCAAGGAGCAGATATCTCTGCAGGGTTCGTAGCAGCACAGGCGGTCTCATCACTGCAGATAGCAGAAAATTCGCCTAAAGGATTCAATTTCTGGCCCGAGAGATGCAACCATCGTCAGGAGGGTGTTGGGAGGGAATGATTTGCATGACAAAGTCAATCCCTATAATGTTTTTTTTTTAAGTTGCATTATATGATAAGCTTGTATATATCCTTTTCTAGTGTGCTTTTTGTTTATTAATGAGCTGTCCTTGTATGGAATCTGTTTGTCCATCTCTATAATGATTTTTAAGAGGTACCTACGATTTGGGACCTGGACCTCTTTAAAGGGCAAGTCCTTGGATTGCATTTGGTAACTGAGCTGCATTTGATAACAGGTAATCTATCCGGTTTGTTGATCTTAGATTATCATTAATTTAAAAAAATCTTATCATATTATTATATTAGATATTTTTTTTTAATAACAAATAATCTAGATTATTTTTTAAGAGATAATTTAGGTTATTTTTAAAAGGCATTGTAATTTAAATTATCACTTTTCAAATAATTTTTTGAACAATATTATTTTTTTCTTTTATATTATCATATAATATAAGATATAATATAGCATTACAATAATATAATATAATATATTATTTAGTATAAAAATATTTTTTTGATTCTTTTAATTTTAATATAAAATATAAAATATTTTATATATTTTGAAATACAAAATATAAAATATTTTTTTAATGAATAGATATAATAAAAAATATAATATAAAAATATTTTAAAATTTTGATTTTATATTGTGTAACATTATTATATATATCATATATAGTAATCTATATTATCTATAATTTATATTATCGATAATTTATATTATCTTCCAAGATTGTTTGGTAATATATTAAATGCAAACTTAGTCTTGAAGGATGAGATACAGCGAGGAAATAGCTTTATGTTAGAACCTCTCCTTATCATTGACTTATTACTGATGCAGCAATGGTTGTCTAAGCAATATCCGGGACTTAAAACTTGTACCTCAAAAATAATCCCTTAGGTAGTGTTTGGATGGCAAAAAGTTATTCTTGAAATAGGAATAGGTACTTTCTAGGAATAGTTTATTCTCGTTGTTATTTCCAATTTCTGTTTGGATCAAAATATGGTATTCCACCTTATTTCAATGCAATTAATGCAATGTTATTTTAAATGATGTTTGGATGATATAAGAATAAACCTGTATTCCACTAAGAATAGGGGAGTAATTTTTTTGAAATCTCAATAATACCCTTGATCAATTAATAAGATAAAATAAAATATAATTTTTTTAATTATATATTTAAATAAATATAATTTTTTATTCATATTAATTTATTAATATGATATATTAAAAATATGTTATACTAATTATTTATTAGTATGGTATATTTAAATAAGTAATTAAATTAATTTATTCACATTAATTTATGATTATGATGTATTAAAATTGTTTTATATAAATTAATTTATTATTATAACCTATTAAATTAATATCACTAATTTAAGATATATTATTTAATTTATTATTATGATCCATTAAAATTTTATTATACTATTTGATTTACTTTTATGATCTATGAAAATAACTAATAAATCTATTTAATTCATATTAATTTAACTATTTAGCTGTGGACATTGTTAAAGAAAAGGTTTATTATTGACAGAACAAATACATAAATTAAAAGAATCCCTGCTACAACAAATATTTGATTCTTAATTTTTTAAATTAAATTGTGTACGAAAGGATTAATATATAATTCAGATATCTTACAACACAAGTAAAAAATATCTTGTGATACAAGCAAATTTTATAATATTCCAAAAATATTATCTATTTTATTTTTAATCTGAATTATCATGAGAAATCTATACAAGATGGATACTTGTTACAAAAACACAAATGTAACATACATGCCCAAATAACACATAAACGAAACTGAGTTCCCACAAATTAAAAAAAATATTGATACAATTGACTACAAAACAGTTTATGTTTCACATGCTGCACTTCAGTCCTTAATCATCAACACTAACTCGTAATAAATGTGGCTGTGCAAAATATTCTTTGGACCATTTTGAAGCATTATATCCTTGTAACAAAAGAAAAATAATTACCTTTAATAATAAAAACTTATCGGTAGTGTAAAATATATAATTTATATAAACTACCTAAATTCAGATATATCAAATACCAAACATGTGCGATAAAATTTTATTATGACAATCGATAAAAGTAACCTGAAATTTGACATAGCAACATAATAGTCTTGGTTAGAAGATGAAAATCAACCAAATACAGGCATTTCATCAAATTACCAGTTTTGTATTACTGTCCATACGAGATATCAATTTCCTGGAACATTAAGGGCTGCCAAGAATATAAACATAGCACATAATAGCTGCCAATATTACTACTAGTACAAATATATATTTTAGGAAAATGGTTCAAGACAGTGAATGTAATCTTACTTGAGCATCACGGCAACAAAAAGAAAACAATAAATGTGTAATTCCACTCTTGCTTTCAAGCAATGCTCAATCAATTGGCTGCCTATCATCATTGCCACACAAGTAATATATAACTTACGAAATCAAAGAACTAGAATGGCACGTAGTAACTTTAATATTATAAAAGCACACCTGGACCTGTCTAGTAAGTATCAAATATATGATCATCATAAACCATAGTATCAAGAAGCAAAACAATGTATTGTATGCCCAACAAATCATAAACCATACTATCAAGAAGTGAAACAATGCATTGTATTCCACTCCTATATCCAAGCAATGCTCAATCAATTGGCTACCTATCATCATTGCCACATAAGTAATATATAACATACAAAATCAAAGAACTAGAATGACACATAGTAACTTGAATATTATAGAAGCACACCTGGACCTGTCTAGTAAGTATCAAATATATGATCATCATAAACCATAGTATCAAGAAACGAAACAATGCACTGTATGCCCAACAAATTATAAACCATACTATCAAGAAGCTAAACAATGCACTGTATTCCACTCCTACCTCCAAGCAATGCTCAATCAATTGGCAACCCATCATCATTGCCACACAAGTAATATATAACTCATGAAATCAAAGAACTAGAATGACACGTAATATCTTGAACATTATAGAAGCACACTTGGATCAGTCTAGTAAGTATCAAATATACGATCATCATAAACTATAGTATCAAAAAGCGAAACAAAGAAATGTATGCCCAACAAATCATAAACCATACTATCAAGAAGAAAAACAATGCACTGTATTCCACTCCTACCTCTAAGCAATGCTCAATCAATAGGCAGCCCATCATCATTGCCACACATGTAACATGACTCTTACTAAATCAAAAAACAAGAATGGCACGTTTACTAAATTCCAAAAATAATCCATCCATAAATAATCCAAATGTAGCATATGAAGTAAGAATGGCACGTTTAGTCGATACGAAGTTCAGTAAAAATAGCAACATGAAGTATTTTAAATGTTTTGGTTGCCTATGTGAAAAAAATTATCAATTATGATTACAAATAATATATAAAAAAAAAGATTTGTGTCAAGGAAGTAGTAACATAGAATTTGCATTAAAGCAATGCAGAGCATTTTGGAAAGACCATATCAACAAAGAAATGCAAATAACATCACAACAATCTTCCAAAAAACGAAAAGGGTATGGTAAGTGAGGACATGGTATAAGTTTGTAAAGAAATGGAAACCACTGTCCATGACATGACCAAACATTTAAATATCTGAGCAACTAAAGTATTACAAATAGTTTATTACTTTGAGATATCCAAACCCATTTCACATTCCAAGATAAAAAAAGAATTGTTGAGCATATACTTATGAAAGATAATATTGAAAGACCCATTTGCATATTGAAACAGGAGCAAGCACCGTGGCCTAACAGCAAGTGTGATATGCATTGTTATATACCATATCCAATTCCGTGCATGAGAATGCCCTACTACAATACTTAGTCTTCTCAGTTCTAAATATGTCAAGACAGCTTAAAATCATCGAGCACTGACACAGATGACAGCCGACTTTGGCAAGTCAATTGTTTGTCCTTGACCTTCTAACTTAATTTATCATTTGAAGACATGATCATTTACAAATAAACAATATCATTTATGATGAAACAGAAGTAGTTTTCTCCTGAAAGTTAAAATGTCAACATTGGCATTTATGATGAAACATGATTAGTTCCAGGCACAGCAAAAACATGCCAAACATAGCATTTATGATTTAACAGATAAGTTGCCCTAAATGAAAAAGTTTTTTAACTGATGCAGACTAACATATAACGAATTTTTTTAAAAAATAATACAAAAAAAATTTATGGAAATAGGTGTTTCCACTTATATTTACGAAAGTAGATATTTTTCTGTCCATGTAACAGAAAAACCTACTTTGCGGCCAAACAAAATGACGCGTGGGAGGAGGATGCCGACGGGGCTGAAATCGTCCATGGCAAAGACGATTTTTCAACTTGAAATCGTCTTTGTCAAAGATAATTTCAGGATTTTAAATATTTTTTTTATAAAATTTGATTTGATAATTGATGTGATATTTTTAAAATAAATTTTTTTTGATGTGATCTTTGAAATCGTCCATAGCACAGACGATTTCAAAAAAATACTTTTTATTTTAAAATTTAATAAATATCATCATTTTTTTAAAAAAATTAATTAATAAATTTTAATTTTAAATAAATAAATAAAAATAAAAAATAATATTAATTAAAATTTTATATATTATTTTTTGGTAATATTAATTGTTATATTATTTTAAAATAATATTAATTAAAAATAACATTACGTAACAATATAAAAATAATATTAATTTAAAATTAATAATAATTAATTAAAAGATATTATAATAATATATTTTTATATTATAATAAATATTTTATATTTTAAAATATAATAAATTTATTATAATTTATTATATTATATATTATATATTATAATATAGTATAAAAATTAAAAAAATTAATAATCACCAGGCCGATACTATCCGATCGCCAGTCCAGTACCAGCTCGGTCGACAGCCTGATATCAGTCCGATCTCTTGCTCAGGACCGATTGTAGGACCTCGACGACCGGACCAGCAATAGGATCTGTGACATGATTGGGACTAGACCGGTGGTAGGATCCTGGCGATCAGACCTTGGTGATCGAACAGACACCCGGACCAGTGGCCGGACCAGGGGCCGGACCGGGGTCTGGCTACCGGTTTGGTCGTCGATCCTAAGTAAGGGATCGGACTGACACCGAACTGTCGACCGAATTGGTACCGGGCTGGCGACCGGATGGTATGACATAGTGATTATTTTTTATTTTTTAATTTTTTTTTAAAAAAAATTATGCTATATTATAATATATAATATAATAAATTATGATAAATTTATTATATTTTAGAATATAAAATATTTATTATAATATAAAAATATATTATTATATATTATTATAATATCTTTTAATTAATTTTATTTTTAATTAATGTTATAATATCTTTTAAATTTTGTTATATATTTTTTAAAATTTTATTAGATTAAGATTTAATTAAAAAAAGTATTTATGGGTGAAGAGGCATTTAATGGTGCATCTACGAGGGATTTTTATTTAATTTTCTAAATATTCTTTTGAAAAACGAATTCAAATCAACTACGAAGGACAATTTTGAAATTAAATAAAACATTATGAATGATATTTTCGAAATTAAATCAAACATTACGAAGGATATTTTAGAAATTAATTCTTCGTATTTATTCAATTTCCAAAAAATTTAATTTCTAAAATACCCTTCATAATATTTGATTTAATTTTGAAAATACTATTTGTAATATTTTATTTAATTTCAAAAATACCCTTCGTAGCTATTTGAATTCGTTTTTCAAAAGAGCATTTAAAAATTAAATAAAATCCCCCATAAATGCACCATTAGATGCCTCTGCACGCATAAATACTTTTTTTAATTAAATTTTAGTCTAATAAAATTTTTAAAATATATAACAAAATTTATAAGATATTATAATATTAATTAAAAATAAAATTAATTAAAAAATATTATAATAAAATATTATAATATATTTTTATATTATAATAAATATTTTATATTCTAAAATATAATAAATTTATTATAATTCATTATATTATATATTATATATTATAATATAATATAAATTTTTTAAAAAATAAAAAATAATAAAAAATAATCATCATGTCGATACCATCCAATCGCCAGCCCGGTACCAATTTGGTCGACAGCCCGGTGTCAATCAGATCCCTTGCTTAGGATCGACGGCCAGACTGGTGGCCAGACCCCGGTCCGGCCGCCGGTCCTACCCCTGGTCTGGCCGCCTATTTGGCCCCCGATCCGGCCCCCACTCCGGTCGCCAGTCCGGGTGTCTGTTCGGCCACCAGGGTTCGACTACCGGTCCGATCGCCAGGATCGTGCCACCAGTCTAGCCCCAGTCATGCCACAGATCCGATCGCCGGTCCGGTCATCGGGGTCTTGCCACCGATCCTGAACAAGGGATCGGACTGATACCGGACTGTCGACCGAACTGGTACCGGGCTTGCGACTGGATAGTATCGACCTGGTGAGTTTTTTAATTTTTAAATTTTTATACTATATTATAATATATAAAATATATAATATAATAAATTATAATAAATTTATTATATTTTAGAATATAAAATATTTATTATAATATTAAAATATATTATTATAATATCTTTTAATTAATGTCATTTTTAATTAATTTATTATTAATTTTAAATTAATATTATTTTTATATGGTTAATTATTATTATTTTTAATTAATATTATTTTAAAATAATATAATAATTAATATTACCAAAAAATAATATATAAAATTTAAATTAATATTATTTATTTATTTATTTAAAATTAAAATTTATTAATTAGATTTTGAAAAAAAATTATTAAATTTTAAAATGAAAAGTACTATTTTGAAATTGTTTATGGCACAGACGATTTCAAAAATCACATCAAAAACTTTTTAATTTAAAAATATTATATCAATTCTAAAATTAAATTTTATAAAAAAAATTATTTAAAATCCTTAAATCGTTTTTGCCATCGACGATTTCAGCCCCACTGGCATCCCCCTCCCATGCATCATTTCGTTCGGCAGGAAAGTAGGTTTTTCTGCTACGTTGATAGAAAAATACTTATTTTCATAAATATAGATAAAAACATCCATTTCCATAATTTCTTTTATATTATTTTTTAAAAAAATTCAATAGATATCCACGGTTTCCGAATAGCCAAAATGATAGATGATTCTTCAGGATACATTAGGAACGTGACTTTTCAAAAAATGCTCTATATAAATAATCAAACAGGAGCAATTTGTTTTATCACAAGCAATCAAAAAAAAAAAATATCTCCTACCACCCTAGCACCGGCAGGGTTGTAGCGTGCCCTGCCATTCTTTGCTCCATTACCTGGAAATCTCTCTTACTCCCACTCCATGACAAGTGCCAAATATTATTATATATTATATTATATTATATTATATTATATTATATTATAATAATATTATTATATTATTAATATAATAATATTATATTATTAATATAATAATATATTGATATTATTATATTAATATAAATATAATAGTATTATATTAATATTAAATATTATAAATATAATATTAAATAATAATAATTTTATATTAATAAAATATTAATATTATGTAGTAATATAATAATTTTATTATAGATATAAATACAATATGAAATATAATATTATATAAATATAAATATTAAAATATTATTAAAATATTATAAATAATATAATATTTATACAAGTATAAATATTATATTATATTAATATATCATGATAATATTATTATTTAATATTTTATCTTAATTATTTATCGATATTTTATAAAATTTTAGTCATTATTATCTTAAAAAATATTTTTGAAAAGAAAAAAAAGACCGTCACTTTTCATGGCATAAAAAATACTAAAACTTATATTTTTCATGAATTTCCACCGTTCATGATGAAATAGAAAAGATATCTTTCTATGAAAAAATATTTTCCATTCCCTCTTTCATTTAAAACTTCAACCGAACAAGAAACACTTTCTTCACTTTTCCATTCCTCCTCTGCTTCCCACGAACCAAACAAGTTCTCTCTATTTCTCTCCCTGACAATTCATCGGGCACCCAGAACCAACCAAACGTTTCTGCACCAAATTTTCATACCTAACATTCAACGCAGAATAGCTCTCCTTGCCATCCAACTCCACCCTTCACGGCAACACTTGGTGAAAATATTTACAGCAGTTCCTCTTGACCACCCTGCGTTTGTCACACCTCCGTTGCTCGTAAACCAGAGAGATGGAACGTTCCTTCATAAAAACAAGGGAACGGTAACATACCTGAAGAGGACGGACATTCTAGGGAGAATTTTAGAAGAATTCTGCGCCTTCCTCCCTATCTGATTTAATTCGAGATTCTACTCATCCATCAATAATGACAAGAACCCGACTAAAATAAAGCAGTTCGTTTCTAAAGACTGCAGCCTTGAGTTTTTGTCATATTTCCAAGCATTAGAAGGGAAGTTCGCATACTTTCGCCCATCCATGCCCCCCGTCATCTCTTCAAATCGTGCGCTCCACGGAAATGGACCGAACAATTTGAACAACCGAGCTTTGCTCGGAGAAAATCCAACATTTCTTCGAAGAACTGAAAGGCGCCATGGGAAAGCATGTGCCATTTCACAATCGATAAAATGACTGAAAGGAAGGAGCTCTCTGACAGGAGCTAAGCGTTGCATTAACATGGCATCCCAGTAAGACATAAAATTGTCTCGCAATAAAAGCAATATTGCAAGAGAAGAAACCCAGAACAGTCTTTTTCATCCAATGATTATGACTTGCTCATATGCATTGCAGGACATTTTGTGCTTCCAAGCCTGCAAAATCCGATAGTATTCTCGATGCTCCGTATTTCAACACATGATTACTGATGTGACAAGCCACTGACATGGTGTACATGTCCAACACAACTAGATGATGAGATGACAGAGAGCACTACCTTACCGGCTCCCGACCGAGATAAGCTCCTAGCCAGGGTGACCTCTCGACCGAGGTAAGCTCCTAACCGGGGTGAGCTCCCATCCAGGATGACCTCCCGGTCGAGGTGAGCTCCCGGCCGAGAGTGAGCTCCTGGCCGAAGAGAGCTTCGGTTCAGTAGAGCTCCCGGCCGGACCAAGCCCTCGAAGGCAAGAAGACAACTCCCTGGCCATGGTCGAAGGAACGGTAGAAGGCGAGACACAACCCCCGGAGGACAGACACGAAAGAGATCCAGATAGTAACACAGGGGCACGATGTCGCCATCTCTGCTGGACCGACAACAACTCTCGTGGAGGCATGTGCTTCATCGGGGCTCCAGGCCCTGCAGCACGCCGCCTGCACCACCTATAAGAGGAATGCTCTACCAAGGCTCCGAGTCCTGTAGCATGCCATCTACACTTCCTGCGAGAAGAGTGCTACACTAGGGCTCCAAGCCCTATGGCACGCCATCTACACCCCCTGCAGGAAGAGTGCTCTATCAGGACTCCAGGTCTTGTAGCATCCCGCCTGTGCCCTTCACATGGGATAACTCCACTAGGGGCAGGCTCTGTAGCATGCCAGCTGCATCCCTGCAAGAAGACCCTCTCCCGGGAATCTCGGACCCTGTCCATCGGGATTCTAACGAGCTTATATCCCTTACGTAGGGAACGCCCCGGGAGAAGCACCCAACCAAGGCTCCAGATATAATCTGGCAAAATCGGCTCCTATATAATGGCTAGAACGACCTCCAAGATGGAAAGAGCAAATAAAAGAAAAGCAAACAAGGAAAGGCAAATGGCTAAAGCAGTGAACAACCTCGTTCTAGAAACTCTAGTTTTCTATTCTCTTCTATCTCCCTCGCCAGTAGAGGGACTGTTCCCCTTGGTCGCCTTACTAACTTGATCATTAAAGTATCTCCACTGGGATCCCGACCCGGGTCTCCCTTTTTATGGGATTGACCGGCCGCGAGGATGCAAGGATGAAGCACCCAACTTCCCCAGGAGAGGCCAGCTTTAACTGAGCCACACCGAAGTACATATCACGGCAATCTAGACGGCAACAATTACTTTAATGAATATTTAAATTATTCAACACAATAACACAGACAGAGAGCATTGAGAGCCACCTTGTATACAACATACTGAATAGATTTGTCTACTAAAATGTTAAAGATAATTGATATGGCAGGATCGTTAACGTACAGGCCCTTCCAGATCCAGCGGGCGACCATGCTGGCAGAAAACGCCAATTGGATGCCATGCTTGGAGAGCTCATTTGGCCAGAGCGGCTCCCTCGAGGTCGAGCCCCGGCCGAGGTCATGCCTCGCTTCTCGATCCCCTTGGCCAGAACGGCTCCCTTAAGATCGAGCATCGACTGAGGTCGTGCCTCGCTTCTCGATCCCCTTGGCCGGAGCGGCTCCATCGAGGTCGAGCCCCGGTCGAGGTCGTGCCTCGCTTCTCGTGCGCCTTGGTCGAAGCGGCTCCCTCAAGGTCGAGCCCCGGCTAAGGTTGTGCCTCACTTCTAGAGCCCCTTGGTCGGAGTGGCTCTCTCGAGGTTGAGCCCCAATCGAGGTCGTGCCTTGCTTCTCGATGTCCTTGGCCGGAGCAACTTCCTCGAGGTTGAGCCCCGGTCGAGGTCATGCCTCGCTTCTCGAGCCCCTTGGTCGGAGCGGCTCCCTCGAGGTCGAGCCTTGGCTGAGGTCGCTCTCTCATTATGCGAGCCCTTGGACCGAGCAGCTCCCTCGAGGAGGAGCCCCAATCGAGGTCAGGCTCCTTCGCTTGAGATTGACCCCCGATCAAGGTCAACCCCTTTCCCAGGATCAGGTATGAATTTTCCAGGAGAACGTGGCCTCTCCCACAAGCAGCCCTAGGGTAGACGGGCGGGGGATATCGGCAGGTGGTGCCACCACCTTTGCCAGAGCCCTGGCACGGCGTGGAGAGGCTGACATGCCTGATAGACGATGGCACGTCGCCTAGAACCTCAAAAGGTACGGCACCCAGCCATGGCATGCCGACTGTGACCCCTGCAAGATGGCATTTCACCAGAGCACGCTGCTTGTGGAGGAGCACCCCGCCAGAGCGTCAGGCCCCTCAACTCACTGTCGGCACCACCTGGAAAAGGGCACTCCACTAGGGGCACTGCGCCCCTCTACCTACCATCTGTGCCATCCAGAAGATGAAGGTTTCACTAGAAAATTTAGATCCTGTAGCGTCTGGCTCCGAGCTGGTGCTTTGCCAGGTCTCCTCAAGTGTGGTGAGATGATGCCAGAGAAGGGTGGCATTCTGTCGGAGTGTCAGGACCCACGACGTACCTTATGTACTCGTTATGAAAGGGACGCACACCCCTCCAGGCTCCACTACCACTGTCAGTGGCAGGCCTCCCTCTCCTTTAGAGGGGGGAAGGAAAGCAGGCCTATGCCTTATCCACGGGGGAAGCATCCAGAGGGGGCCAAGCCAGAACTCCGCACCCCGTAGGAGGGGCCACTCATCTATAAAAAACCAAAATGGGGCCTCCAGTCAAGGTAAGCGAGAAGGGGTAGGTAATTCGGCAAGGCACGAAGCACGTCTAGAACACACCAGACCTCTCCTGATGAGTCCCGACGGCTATAACCACCATTGCTCAATCCCTCCTCAATCCTAACTCCTGCTTTATTATTTTTCAAAACCTCTGAAAGTAGAGACCACCTAGGGATCCATCGAGGATTTGTTCTCATTGATCATCCATTGACTTGATCATCGGAGTGCACCCACCGAGATCCCCAGCTCGGATCTCCCTTTTTTTGCAGGACTGGGCATGTGTGATGGACCCCGGGCGGGAGTGCCATCAACCGACGCCATGTAGGAGCTGCAGGCTATGGCGATCAAGGGGGCAACAATAATTATTGAGAAAAAGAAAAAGATTGAATATTATTAATAGAACCATAGAGATCTTTAAATAAAGTATAGGATGATATGACTCCTAAATTATAGTGATATTCCTAATATGAGTAAGACAGAATATGTTGTTTTAGAAAATAATATAAGATAAATTGCTCTCTCCTAACTCTAACACTTTCTCTCAAGCTGGAGCATATATATCAACTAAGCTTAGCTTAGAACATATAGTAAAAAACAAGTGAAGTTGAGAGCTTTGATGAAGATATCTATGAGCTGATATGCTAAACTAATGTAAGGTATCTTAATCTTGTCGTTCAAAAGAGCTTCTCATATAATATGGTAATCCACCTTTATATGCAGTCTATTTATAAAAGATTGGATTACTAATAATATAAACTGCTGCTTGATAGCCACAATGTACATCCATTGCCTTTGTATAGATCAACCATAAATCCTCCATAAAGGACTTAAGCCATTTTTTCTCACAAACAGTATGAGACATTGCTCCGTATTTTACCTTTGCACTTGATCTAGCCACAATATTTTGTTTCTTGCTTCTTCCTATGACTAAGTTTCCTCTAATATAAGTACAATAGCCAGAGATAGAGTATCGATATCCATCCTCTACAAATCCTGTATAATCTATATATGAATATGCCTCAATATTAAAATGTCCAGATTTCTTGAAGAGTAATCATTTTCCCAAAGAGTCTTTTATAAAATGGAGAATTTTAATCACTTCTTCCAATATCCTTTCTTTGGCTTGTGCATATATTGGCTGACCAATCTAACTGGACAGGAAATATATGATCGTGTAATAGTGAAGTATATTAATCTTCCAACTAGTCAATGGAATTGAGTTAGATTTAGAAAATTATTCTCATTATTTTCAAATGGATTATTATGGTTGGCAATCATCAAAGTGCTGGTAGACTTGCATCATAGAAGTCTGGCCTCTACAAGTAGACCAAGTGCATATTTTCGCTAAGAAAGACTAATCCCATCAAAATAGTAAACAATCTTAAGGCCTAAGAAATACCTTGGCCTACCAAAATCTTTAATAACAAAATGCGATTGAATATATTATTTGACTTCAGCAATGCCCTCTATGTCATTACCAGGAAGGAGAATATCATCGACATAAAGAACAAGTATAACAATTCTTGTGAACTTTTCTTAATAAAGATCGAGTGATCAAGCTACGAGCATTTGAGACCTATACTGGTATCAATTTCCATGACTTGTCAAACCAGGCACGATGACTCTATTTCAAACCATAGATACCCTTTTTAAGCTTGCATAGCGAATAGTTTCCTTGAGCAACATATCCTGGTGGTTGCTCCATATAGACATCCTTAAAAAAATCATCATAAAAAAAATGCATTTTTGACATCCATCTAAATGATAGGCCAATCTTGATTAACAGCAATAATATATATTATCGAAACAGAATCCATCTAAACCACAGGAGAAAATGTCTCAAAGTAATCAATCGCATAAGTCTAAGTAAAGTCCTTAGCAACTAGATGAGCCTTGTACCGGTCAATGGATCCATTCGATAGGTATTTGATAATAAACACCCATTTGCACTAAATAGGCTCGACACCCACATGAGGGGGCACAAGCTCCAAGTACCATTGCTGATAAAAAGTATTCATTTCAAAAATATTCATTTCATCATCCACAGCAACTTTTCAAGATGGACCAAATAGTACTTCTAAATAAATCCTGAGAATAAACACAGACATGATAGACATGCAAGGCAAAGTATCGAAAAGAAAAATTGAAATGATCCAAGAAGACATGATAAATAATAGAATATATGGTGCATATACATTTACCATTGCAAAGAGTAATGGAAAGATCAGGGTCTTGTACCTCAGGGTCTAATTAAAACCAGAGTCAGAAAAGGTAAATTGGGATGAACATGAGTTGTTGATTTCTGACGGCATTGATAATCAGATAAGATGGATTACCAAATATGATCGAGACTATCATCCAATCATGAGAGAAACTTAGCTACAACAAATTCTCCTCGTTGTTACTTCAAGATAATCGCATTATTAGCAATGGCATGATAAATAATCGGTTCATCTCACTTTTCTTTTAAGTGTTGCTAATTAGTTGTTGACAAAGTATCATCTCATGGAAGAGTAAAAATTTTCTCCTAAGGAGAATAAACACGATCGATATTCCTCACATATCCGTACATCTTCTTAAAAGCATCTCATGTCTTTAATCATAGAGATGAACATAATATTTGCACTTATAGAGGGTTCACAACTATTCGAAAGCTAAGTGATAAATACATAATTATCGTCCTGTCGCTTGTCCATAGAACTAGTTGCTGTCTTACTATCAAAATACTTGGAGGAAGAGAAAGCAATAAAAAGGCATCATAAAGTGTTTCAACTTGTATTGAGAATTAACAAAAAAAATGGAAGGCCTGACTCAGAGAACATAATTTGTACTTGTCAACTTGATTGTGATGCCCAAAGAAATAGACTTTTACACTTCTCAAGATAACACCATAGAGAGCCAAGGATAATGATGATAGTAATGCAAAAATTTAAAAAAAAAAAAATTGAATCACTGAATAAATGAAATAAAGATCAAGAAAGAAAATCCCTCGTTTATTTGGGAAGGTATAGAAAAGCATCATCTTTATTAAGCCTATGGATTGAGTCTATAGACTAATTTATAGGCTATGAAATCTTTGGACCTGTCAGTGGATCGCATGATCTACAAACCGCTATGGACTGTGATCAATCAAAAAAAAGAGAGGAAAGGGTAGAGGGGTCTTCTGACGAGTGGCCTAGTACTAGACGACAGGGGAGTAAAGGAATCTCCCAGATGGCGGCGACCAGTGGATGGAGATGACAGAGAAGGGCAAAGGTGACAGAAGCGAAAGAAAGCGGGCAATAACGATGAGGAAGGCTAATCGAAGCCCTTGGATCAGTACGCGAACAACAGCAAGAAAGAATCTTCTTAATAGTAGATCGACAATGATGAGCAAAAAGAAAAGGCAAAGCCCACCATCAATGATGAGCAAAGAGGAAAGAAAGGCGAAGGTGAAGATACTCACAATTAAAAAGCTTCAAGCAGCCAAATAGGAGATCCAATAGGAGATCTTGGACGCTCACCAGTAAAAGATGGGTCAATGATAGAAAGAAATTAATACAAGAACGATGATGATCCAAAAACATTGTGGAGATACCAAGGACGATAATTACCTTCTCCCTGCATTCATTTTTTATTTTTTTGGTCTCACGGGCCTAGATCAGGTGAGAGGTGGTCGGCAAGAAAGAAAGAAAGGTAGTAGCTAAAATTATAGAGGGAAAGGAAACATCTCAACAAAATATAATACTCTAATATCATGTTGAAAAAAATATATATAAATAAGATTATAGAAACTTTTAAATAAAGTACAGGATAATATAACTCCTAATAAAACTATAATAATACTTCTCAAATGATTAACACAGATTACATTAATCTAGAAAATGATATAAAATAAATCACTTTCTTTCTTAATCCTAATAATACTCATTTCACTATTTGACAAGTGAAATATTTCCTGCACTGGCTATGAGAGTGTCCTTTCTATTACATTATCAACATATTGACATACTGTTAAAACACAGCTCATAGCTAACAATAACTCATGCCCACTACTACTGTAGGTTACCTGCAAAAGCCTGATGCAGCAGTTCTTTTGAAATTTAAAATCTACAAGATGTTGGTAGAGCCCTTGATCCTTCCACTGGTGGCACACGACAACAATGTTTGGATGTATGTGGCTCGAAGGCTAAGCTATGTGCTCGGGGTACTGCAAAACATTTTAAAGTTCACCATGCAAATGCTATTCAAAACTTCTGTTAACTTTCTTCTCCATCGCTGCTTGACAATTCAAATAATGAGAGAACAACCAAAGGGCCAAGGACAGGTGGTAAAGGTGGCTTGCTGAAGGCAACCACTGGTTCAACATCATTGTTTGTTATTTCACCTCCTTCCCTTGGCTCATTCTTTCCATGCCTACTTGGGGTTGAAACTGTCATGAGTCCTGTTTATATAGTAACTCTTTAGTCAAAGGAGAGAATCAAACATACCGAAAATCTAAAACAAGTAGAAGACAAGGATGACTTACTCCATGTCCCTCCCATTGGATAGAATCTATTGAGAATATTTTTTGCTGGTAATGTGGTGGCTCCTCTCATTTAGGTTGAGCTGTTTAAAACTCACCTGAGAAGAAGTTTCAGCTGCCAAATAAGCATTCCTACTACATAATAATACTTTGAAAACTACAGACATTATCTGGCAGAAAGCAAACCAAATGTTAATCTAAAGATTTTACTTCAATGGAAGAAAAACTGATGGAAACATCAAACCGTGCAAGGAAACAATACAAGACCAAGTAGTAGGTCATGTAACAATATTTCCCCATATTTAATTGGCACAAAACTTTGTGCGAGTAAATAGGAAAAAGAACCATTCAGCAAAAAAGTTTGGGTGGGAGTTACTAAGAAAAAGAAAATTAAGGCAAATACTTATTCAGAAAGCAAGTATTAATAAAAAATGGGAGCACATAAGAAGCCATTGGATTGCTATGTAGACCTAATACCCGAAGCAAACGGCAAGGCAAGGATTGTTCAGTCATCAGCGTGTCACCCATACAGCACAGCTTGTCAGTAAGTTATATGGCAAAACAATCATTTTGTTCCATCTATTACGAGATTTTCCTTCTCTAGTGCACGATACATTTCATTTAACAAACCATTGGACTGGAAGGTCATTTGCCAACTTTTGCATCTGCACATGCTACCTTCTAGCATGAATCAGAAATATGTCTGACCATTAAGTTAAGAAAAGTATTCAAGTCTAAATACAAAATTTACATTTCTTAATCCACATTAACATATAGACCGCATGGTTTCTAAATTCTATATCTTTCATGTAGAAAAAGTGTTGACAACCTGGCCTAAACTAATTTCCATCTATGTAATAACCAAGAATAGGCTTTTCCCAGTTTAGCTATTAACCATGAATGAACATTCTTTGTAAAAGATGAAACTCATGTATAAAATGAGGAAGACCCCTATGGCTAAAACATGAAAAAAAAAGTAAAAATAAGTTTCTCTTCCTTCTTCTCCTCTGGTTCAACAAAAAGTTATTTGAAATTTGATGTATCAGCCAGACAGCTCACATCTTGGAACTCTGACAGTCTAAACACTTCATCTTACAACCTGGAATTGTTGCATTGATCAAAATCTGTTGTTAAACTAATGATTAACCTCTAAAAAAAAAAAAAGGCTAGACCAAGAATTTGTGAGATTCAATCAATGTAACCATAACCTTACCCACCACATCTTGTTCCAGCTATAATTGGGTCAGTTCTTGAATCCTCATTTGACATGCATTAAAGTTCCTACAATTTCCATATTCTTTCTCACTACTTCAATCCATATCTTTGACTCATTCATAAGAACTTATATATTGATGGACCGATTAGTTATACAAGGCATTTCTCTTTCGTGGGATAGACTTATTATTTTTGGCTTAATCAACTAGAACAATGTTTAACTACATAAAAGATCCTTCACTTGGTAGCTATAATTAATCTTTTTCTATACTAAAAAGCAACACTTAGTTTACATCGAATCTAAATGTGAACTCTCAATCATATCTGCATACAAATTACATAAACATGTCTCACATTTATCATATCAATAAATCCTTATTTTTCTTAAATTTTGGAGCATCCCAATCATATAATCTAAACTAGTATCTCAATAAAAAAAAGTGCCAATGAAAATAAATTAATGTCACAATGGTTTTCAATTATCAGTAAAGCCTCAAATTTTCTTTTTTTTAAAAAAAAAAAAAAAAAAAGCTTCCGAACCAAATTCTCAGGGATTTTCTTTCAAATAATCTACAATATTTCCTACCGGATAACAGCAGTTACCGATTTATACGTGATCAATAACACAAGAATTATTTGTTGCCACATGAAATGCAACGCTTGAATATCGATGCTATGTTAAGTACTATTCGTGTTATAGTCATTAATCTGCCTCCAAATTCTCTTTTTTATTCATCTCAAAACGTTTTCCATACATCCCCGAAACTTTTGCTACGTTATAAACTTATGCTCTCCAAAGAAGGGGGAATTAAAGCAAAAACGCAAGAAAAAAGAAGTAGAAAAAGAAGAAAAGAAAAGGGACGCTATAGGATTCGCATTCACATATAGCTAACATTATGGACCCTGGCCATGTTCGTAATAATCATAAGAAATCATCATCATCATAGCATGAGGTTCCAATAGTCGGATGAGAGCAGAATTTGGAAGAAGACCATAGAAAAGATCCAAAACACAAACGACAATTCTGTCAAACAAAATTAAAATAAAAAAGAATCCAAAGGACAAGGCGGAGAAGGGCAAATACCTGAGATGGTTTTATATATTCGAAGGAGGGGACGACGTTGCTGAGCCAGATCGTTAACCAGGAAGAGAGAAGAGAATGGGTCTCCATAAATTCTGGGGGGTCCGGGTTTACGGTGGAGGAGACCAGAGAGCTCGCGAAGCTTCCGGGTGCTACCTGGGGAATCTAGACAACTATATATTTTATATTCAAAAGATATATCGGAAATTTAATAAATATATATCTACAGGTAATAATTATCTCTTTACTTGATCAAGGTAATAATTATTTTTTTTTTTTTGATAAATCAAAGAGGGTTGGGGTATAAATCCTGGTGCAGTACCCGTGAGTCCCATCCCGTCGGATCATTATTCGATTGATTTTTTCGCATATCTTCTTTATTGATCGATGAGTACATCAATATATCTCATCCCGTCAAGTCATTATTTAAATCGGATTTTAATTTTTGTACGTGCTCTTTTCAACGATCGATGAATATGTCAACCTGATTCTACTACGAATCTGATACCCTTTTATCGTTTGGTGAATATGTTAGCCTGATCCTACTATGGATCTAGGTAGCAACCATCCCGTCTCGTACTTTGATGAATACGTCAACCTGATCCTACTACGGATCCGGTGCCCTTTCCATCGATCGATGAATATATTAGCCTGATCCTACTATGAATCCGAAGTAGCAGCTCCGTCCCATATTCCTACTGATAGTATGTGATTCTACTACGATACCGGAGTAGCAGTCATCCCGTCCTATATTTTCAGCGAACTGGAATTTAATCGAGTCGTTCACGTGCTCATGTCTCGAACTCGTGATCGGAGAGGGAGGCAAGATAGCGCCTCTACCAACAATGTTACCATCAATAATTAAATATTTTTTATAAATTTAGTAATCAAGTATCTTCCTGCACCGATTTGATAATTTATTTTATTGACGTACTGCGAGGCTTGGTAGGCCGAACGATAACTAAGCGCACTCGAGTGTGTCATCCTTGGCCAAATAAAACATCAATTAAAAATAACCTGCAAAAATTATGGTTTTTAAGAAATCTAATTATTATTAATTATATATATATATTTTATTTTTAATTAAATAAAAAGTTTTAAAATCCCGAATCATCAAATAACATGACAAAGTTTTATTAAATAATCTAAAATATATGTGATAAAATAATTTTAATCAATTATTTTTTGGGAGGCTTTCTATCCTAATTTTTTTAAAATTAAGATGAAACACTTTTCAAATGATCAATATTATCGCTAAATATGAAACGAATTCATTTGAGAGTCTGAAACCTCTAACATCTGCTCACCTTAACTTTAAAGTGGTGTTTGGAGAAAGCATGACTTGAAATAAGACATAGATAAATAACATTTGTAAAATAGATAGAGATCCCATAAAAGCTAGGTCAAAACATCCTGCTTGTCGTAAGTTTCATATCCAACTTCATTATGTTAAACCATATATATATTTTTAATTTTATATTATAAATTATGTTATATAAATATGATAATAAGAAAGATTTGTTTATATATATATATATATATATATATATTCATAAATATTTAAATTTATATGAATATTTTTTCAAAATTGGTATTCATATACATATTTTTTAAAAATATTTATTATATATATATATTATAAATATATCAATATCAACGTCAAAAAATTAATAATTAAAAATTAAAATAACTGAAATATTCTTAGAATAGATGTACAAAAAGAAAAAATTATAAGGATATATCTATAAATAATAATTTGACAAGAATATTCATATAAATTTGAATATTTAGGAGGATATACATACAAAAAAAAAATTTCTAAGTTAAATTTTATAACTTTTACATTTATATAATTTCAAACATTCAAATTTATCTGAATACTCTCACAAAATTAATATTTACATATATACCTTTTATAAACTTTATTTTTACATACATGCCCTTTACATAATGATATACTAATGGCATTAGCTAAAATATAATTTAAAAGTTTAAAATTAATAAAAAATATATAATTATTTTTTATATCTAAAAATAGATAATAGATTAACATATCTTAGTGGAACCTATCCGATCCACTATCTTTCACTCGACTTCCGAATTATACATTATTCCTTTCATGATCATCGATATACCTAATTTTTTTAAAAATCTAATTTCTCAAAAATCTAATTCCTCTTGACTAAGAAGAGGTTATTGAAGGATGCAATTAAGATTTAGTAGTGGTTTGTACCAAATTAGTTACCTCTTTGAAAATTATGGAAACTACATTGACGGTTAAATTATATTAATTCCTTCCACTATTAATAGCCTAATTTTAGTTTACACTAATTTTTGTGATTATTTTTTATGTTCACTTCCTCTTCCTCTTTCTTTTATTTAAAAGATTTCTTGTATTTTTTTATTGAATGAACAAAATTTTGATAAGTTATTCCATTTTTACTAAAAACTAAACTATAATATAATATTCTACTATATAATATTTTATATAATATCATATTATATAGTTATATCATGTAATATATTATTATATTATAAAGTAAGATAGTTCAAATCCATCTAAATAAAATAAATAAAAATTAGATTTTTTTACATGTATATCCTTTTAAATATTTAAATTTGTATAAATATCCTCGTAAATTTTTTTTACATATATATTTTCATAATTTTTTTGCATGTCTTCCATAAAGATATTTTAGTTATTTTAATTTTAAATTATTAATTTTTTTAATGGTATTAGATGATATGGATATTATTGTAAAAAATAAGAAAAGAGAAGGATATATATAAAAAATAAATAGTTTATAATAATATATATGTAAATATTAATTTTGAAAAGATATTAATTTAAATTTAAATATTTAAGAAGATATATATGTAAAAAGTTTTATAATGTATTATATAATACTATTAGTGTAAAATATTATTTATATTATTTTGTATTATGTTACGAGGTGAAGAGGACGTTCTCGTCGGCAGCAACAACAACAAAAAAAGGGTGTCGGGCCTTGGACCATCCAATAAATGATTAAAAAGATCCAGTAAAAATTGGATTAAAAGGCTAACCATTGTTGATTGTGTACTTTATTTTCATTTGCATTTTTAATTTTAAAATTTTGAATCATTGAATAATATGGCAACACTTTATTGGATAATCCAAAGTCTATGCGGTAGAATAATTTTAATCAATTATTTCTTGGGAGATTATCCATCCTAATTTTTCTAAGTTATGGTAAAACACCTTTCCAATGGTCAATATTATCCCTAAAAATCTTGACAAACAGCTTCATTTGAGAGTTTGAAGCCTCTCACTGTTGCTCATCTTTAATTCTTTTCTAACTTTAAAAGTGGTGTTTCAAAAAAAAAAAAAAAAAGAAAAAAAAAAAGCATGACTTGAAATAAGATATGGATAAACAAAATTTGTAAAATGAATATAGATCCAAAAAAAAAGCAAGGCCAAAATATTCTACGCTTATTTTTTAGGTTCCATATCCAACTTCATTATTTTAAACCATACCCATGTTGTTAATTTTATATTATAAATTATATTATATTATACTATTAGCATAAAATATTATTTTTTATATAATAAAAAAATATAAATATTATACTATTTTGTATTATATCATGAGACGAAGACGACCGTCTTCGCTGGCAGCAACAGCAACACAAAAGACAAAAAAAAAAAAAAAAAAAAAAAAAATCCAATAAAATAGAGAGGCTTATCTTTTCTTAATTTTATATTATAAATTATATTATACAAATATTATATTATATTATACTATTAGCATAAAATATTATTTTTTTATACCATAAAAAAAATATAAATATTATACTATTTTGTATTATATCATGAGATAAAGAGCAACAGCAACACAAAAGGCAAAAAAAAAAAAAAAAAAAAAAAAAAAAATCCAATGAAATGAAGTGGCTTATCTTTTTCATCAGTGTATACAAATCAAAGAGTCATGGAATATTATGGTTGTTTTTTTTTATATACGACAAATGTGAAAGTCTAAAACAATGAAGTCGTCCATATTGTTAGTTGCTGGCTTGTCTCTTTCCATCCCCTCTCCCGTGAGTGGCGGAAGGTGGGCACCCTGTGGGAGGACCCCCTGACCCAGTCAAAGGATTCCCCGTGTTTAAAGGATTCCCGAGGCTATGAACCAGAAGAAATGTTTGGGTTAAAGTCATCCTTGAAATGAAACAAAAGAATCGCGGCCTCGATTTTTTTTTTTTTTTTTTTTCATCAAAAAAAAAGGTCATCCTTGATTTACCTCTAAAGTAGAGAAGCAAATTCGATTTGTGTTTGTCCATCGAAAACGAAATAAGAAAACGAAAAAGATCGAGGCCGCGTTTGGGCGAGATTTTAGATGCATGCTGCTGCTTTGGATTTGAGTCATTATCTAATTATCAAATTAATGAGTTTGGTTTGTTCTTGGACAAGTTGTTTTCAGCTTTAGTTGTTAATGAAATGAATGTTGAAAAAGAAATCTCTAGCTTTCATACATTTGCCAACACTATTTCAATGTCTGGCTTGACAACTGCTTTAAAGATAGTGTCATGTTTATGTTGCTTTGTCTGCCAAATTCATGGAAGAAATGTCATTTTCTGACTTCACTTATGATTTTAGACTCAAGGGAAATTGATAATTCTAGTTTATGATTTTCTGTTCTGGCATTTCCTGACAGATGAATTGTCACGCCCCGATTCCAATACCGAAATCGACTACGTGACCGGCCGCACAAACCCTAGGTTTTACCCTAGAGATCATGCAAGGCCTAGTTACACCAGAGTCAACAATTCAAAAGAAAACTTATATCATATAATTAACCAGGTGGCATCCATTTATTAATTCAGTCAACTATTGATCTACTGATTTACAACAAGCATCAGTAATCGTAACTAAACTCTAACTCTAACTAACTCAGCAAGTATAGGTCTCCGTCTCACGCCAGCCCAAATCTTGTCACGTGTCCTGAGTCTCTGAAAATTTAAAAGGATAGAAAGTGAGCTATACAGCCCAGTAAGGCTTCTATATGATCATTCCAAATAATAATATAATTTTTCTGAAACAATAAAATACCAATATGATATGTCAATGCAATCAAATGATTTCGGCCTCATGTATTACGAACTTTGATAACTTTGCATTTTTTTTCCTTTAATATTCTCATTATTTCACCTTTATCTTTAGGGTTCTGGTCTAGCTACGGTCATGTACCAGCCCATGACTGGCAACCACAAAGCGACCATGCATACTATGGTCGGTCCTGCTCACGCACTAAGCCCGTGGCTCGGCTGTCCCACGTACTATCCGCCCGTGGCCGGCTCCCACGTACAAAGCCCGTGGCTCAGGCTGTATAACCACGGTGCAACCGTAGCATGGCTAGACCAAATACCGTATTTACTTCATTAACACTTGTCAAAACATATTTTTGCTTTGTGATCTCTCGATAACCGGTATCGTGGTCCAACCCACTCGATAACCGATATCGTGGTCCAACCCATTTTAATAACTGATATCGTGGTCCAACCCACTCGATATCCAGTTTCATGGTTCAACCTATTTAGCAATCCGGTATCATGGTCCAACCCATCCGGATATCAATCTTCTTTATAACATCACGCATGAGATATCAACAATAATAATGATAAAACCCCAATATCAAACATGAAATCTCAACTCTTCCACTGACCGACATCACGGTCCAAATCATCAAAATAGAACTTTTATCCGATAAATACGATATCCGGAATATAAAATAATAACAACCATAATCATATTGTTCTACATAAAACTCAACTACACCATACAACAATAATTCATGCATGCCAATGATCATGCACTCGGATCAAAACCATGCATATAAAATAATATATAAACTGATGATCACGTCCAGAATCCTTACTTTATCGCCAATCCTAATATATTGGACACTAGTCAGTACCCGAATTTTTGCTCGATGCCTCCCTGCTCAGAACACTGATTCCCTACATTAATAAATAATTTAATCAAAATCTAATTTCCCGAATTTCATGAATTTCGAGAAAATCCCTGGATTCTCTCTTCTTCCTCTCTCCTCTTCCTTCTCTCTCCTCTTCCTCTCTCTTCCTTCTCTCTCCTCTTTCTCTCTCTTCCTTCTCTCTCCTCTTTCTCTCTCTCTCTCTCTTCCTTCTCTCTCCTCTTTCTCTCTCTTCCTTCTCTCTCCTCTTCCTCTCTCTTCCTTCTCTCTCCTCTTCCTCTCTCTCTTCCTTCTCTCTCCTCTTTCTCTCTCTTCCTTCTCTCTCCTCTTTCTTCTCTCTCCTCTTTCTCTCTCTTCCTTCTCTCTTATTATTATATATTTATTTATTTTTATTTATTTATTTATTTATTTTTTCTATATATATATATATATATATAAATATATATATTGATTTATTATTATTATTATTATTATTTTCTTTTCCTTTCTCCCGAACCCAAACCAAATCCTTTTTTTTTTTTTTTTTTTCTTTCTTCCTCTTTTCTTCCTTCTTTTCTTCTTTCTCCCGAACGGCTCCTTCCCCCCTTGCCTCGCCTGAACCACACCGGTCCGGCCTTCCCCCCCGGCTACCGGCGACCTAAGAAGATCTTCGGGGAGACGTCTCGGCAGACGGCGGACGGCGGCGGCGAAGCCACCCGCGGTTCCACAGTCCCCAACCGGAAATCACAGATTCGGCCCCTCCCTTTTTCTTTAAAAAAATTCATAAAAGAACCCTTACCTGACTTCGCCGGACTCCTGAATGCTCGCCGGAGAGGAAGAAGTGCCGTGGAGAGAGCTCGATTGATCTGTGTCGACGACGGTGGAGGGAATTTAAAAACAACTCCCGACGGTTCCTTCGACGTTTGGGAAACGGAGATCGCGTCGGCCGGAGTCCCGATCCAGCCCACCACGGCACCGCCCAGCCTCCCTCTCCACCCCGACTCCTTCCCCGATGTCTCCGGCGAAAACTCCGGTCGGAACAAGGGAGAAGAAACCTCCCCTGTTACGGTTCCTCAATCCCAAATTTTTTTTTTTTTATTTGGCTGGGTCGAAGTCGGCTGGGCCTGCCGACTTCGGCCCAAAGCCTAAGTATTACATTCTCCCCCCGTTAAAATAATTTCGTCCACGAAATTAGCTTGATTGAGATTTTTTTTTTTTTTTTTTTAAACTTTTAAAAAAATAACCAACCCTCATGTTATTCGATCTCCAACTTTTAATTAGTCACCTCTTAAGGTATTTACCTTCCAAGTCTTACTCAAAATTTATCCTTTCTCATTTATATTTCAGATCAAATTTTTGACATTCAAACCATATCCTAATCACTTATGTCATAGCTCTGAGTCCATGTTATGTCTTAACAAGCACTAGGTGATCACAAATTTCCAGTCTCGAATAATCATGACTTGAATTCCGATATCATTTACATCTATCAAAATCACTTTTACCATAGTTCCAAATCATCATAATCTAAGATCTAACACTATTCTTGTCATATCTTAATAATCACCATGTCAATATGATTTTAATCACTCATATTACCATCCCAGATGGTCATAACGTACTCATACCTGTCACTACTGAATTGGATGTGTTGGCATCCTGCTGGGTGAGCGCGTACACCCGTCCTTGGGTACCTAACTTAGGTTGTCCTCCTTGTTGAAGTCCGTCACGCGATGCTTGAGGCGCTTGACGCTGTGACCCTTGACCAAGACGACATACAGCTGCAGTGTGACCCTCCTTTCCACAATTGAAACATTTTCCTCCTGGCCAGGTGCAGTCTCGCTTAAGGTGTGGTCCACCACACCGGTAGCATTGGATGTCATCCCTTTGTCTAGTTTTGTCATCTGGTGCAGCGGTGACAAGTTTCTTTGCCTTAGCACTGATATTTTCATTAGATTGATCCTGAATTTCCCCTGTTCTGGATCTTTTCTTTAAAGCTTTTTCTCTCTCTGCTTGAGCAGCATCTAGTCCTCTTTCTACTATCAGTGCCTTATTAACCACTTCTTTATAGGTGGTAAGTTCGAATATAGACACCTGATGCTGAATCCGACCTCTCAATCCATTTTCAAATTTTCTGGCCCGGATCCCTTCATCCATTATCAGTGATGGAGCATATCTCGATAATTCTTCAAATCTTGCTGCATACTGAGAAACAGTTAAACTACCCTGCTCCAAGCGATCAAATTCCCGGAATTTCTGTACCCGAACACTTTGAGGAAAATACCTCTCATAGAAAATTCTTCTAAAATCTGCCCAGGTATATGGTACATCAGTTGGTCTTTGCTTTCCAAGCTCTAATTCCCACCAAGCAGCTGCCTCATCTTGCAATAAAAAGGTAGCGAAGGTAACCTTCTCCCCTTCTGGACACCGCAAGGCTTGGAAAACTTTTTCAACAGCTTTCAACCATCCCTCTGCCTCCATAGGATCAGAAGTCCCCTTGAATACCGGCGGCGCATACTTCTTGAAATCTATTAATGTAATTGGCCGCTCTTGAGGAATCCTGATTTCTGGCTGTTGTCGTTGTAATAACAGCTGTTGCATAAATTGCTGCTGTTGCTGTTGGGCTTCCATAAATCTTAGTGTATCAGCTCTTGCAGTAGCTTGCTGCTGCACTAAAATTTGTAATAGTTGAGGAAGACCCATCTGGTCTCCAGGCTGAACTCCAGATCCACCCGGTGTTCCTGTTTCAGCAGTTCCAGTCTCCGGGGTGTTATCCAAAGAATTGGGCACTGGTTCATGGTGATGCTCTTCATTACCAGTGTTGTCCACCAGATTCGGCATTGGGTCCTGTGGACGTTCCTCATTACCAGATAAGGCTCCAGCATTCTCATGCTGCTCATTAGGATCCCAAGCATTTGCTCCATCCGCAAATCTTGTAGGCCTCCTAACACGTCCACGTCCACTACCACGCGCCATGGAAAACCTACACCAATGTTGTTAGTATACAACTAACACTCAGATGGTCAAAACAATCATGACATAATATCTACCCCACATATGGATCAATCCACACTCTCTCTCATTGAGCCTATATCCTAAGATCCTAGAACCTGGTTTGCTCTGATACCACTCTGTCACGCCCCGATTCCAATACCGAAATCGACTACGTGACCGGCCGCACAAACCCTAGGTTTTACCCTAGAGATCATGCAAGGCCTAGTTACACCAGAGTCAACAATTCAAAAGAAAACTTATATCATATAATTAACCAGGTGGCATCCATTTATTAATTCAGTCAACTATTGATCTACTGATTTACAACAAGCATCAGTAATCGTAACTAAACTCTAACTCTAACTAACTCAGCAAGTATAGGTCTCCGTCTCACGCCAGCCCAAATCTTGTCACGTGTCCTGAGTCTCTGAAAATTTAAAAGGATAGAAAGTGAGCTATACAGCCCAGTAAGGCTTCTATATGATCATTCCAAATAATAATATAATTTTTCTGAAACAATAAAATACCAATATGATATGTCAATGCAATCAAATGATTTCGGCCTCATGTATTACGAACTTTGATAACTTTGCATTTTTTTTCCTTTAATATTCTCATTATTTCACCTTTATCTTTAGGGTTCTGGTCTAGCTACGGTCATGTACCAGCCCATGACTGGCAACCACAAAGCGACCATGCATACTATGGTCGGTCCTGCTCACGCACTAAGCCCGTGGCTCGGCTGTCCCACGTACTATCCGCCCGTGGCCGGCTCCCACGTACAAAGCCCGTGGCTCAGGCTGTATAACCACGGTGCAACCGTAGCATGGCTAGACCAAATACCGTATTTACTTCATTAACACTTGTCAAAACATATTTTTGCTTTGTGATCTCTCGATAACCGGTATCGTGGTCCAACCCACTCGATAACCGATATCGTGGTCCAACCCATTTTAATAACTGATATCGTGGTCCAACCCACTCGATATCCAGTTTCATGGTTCAACCTATTTAGCAATCCGGTATCATGGTCCAACCCATCCGGATATCAATCTTCTTTATAACATCACGCATGAGATATCAACAATAATAATGATAAAACCCCAATATCAAACATGAAATCTCAACTCTTCCACTGACCGACATCACGGTCCAAATCATCAAAATAGAACTTTTATCCGATAAATACGATATCCGGAATATAAAATAATAACAACCATAATCATATTGTTCTACATAAAACTCAACTACACCATACAACAATAATTCATGCATGCCAATGATCATGCACTCGGATCAAAACCATGCATATAAAATAATATATAAACTGATGATCACGTCCAGAATCCTTACTTTATCGCCAATCCTAATATATTGGACACTAGTCAGTACCCGAATTTTTGCTCGATGCCTCCCTGCTCAGAACACTGATTCCCTACATTAATAAATAATTTAATCAAAATCTAATTTCCCGAATTTCATGAATTTCGAGAAAATCCCTGGATTCTCTCTTCTTCCTCTCTCCTCTTCCTTCTCTCTCCTCTTCCTCTCTCTTCCTTCTCTCTCCTCTTTCTCTCTCTTCCTTCTCTCTCCTCTTTCTCTCTCTCTCTCTCTTCCTCTCTCTCTCCTCTTTCTCTCTCTTCCTTCTCTCTCCTCTTCCTCTCTCTTCCTTCTCTCTCCTCTTCTCTCTCTCTCTTCCTCTCTCTCCTCTCTTTCTCTCTCTCCTTCTCTCTCCTCTTTCTTCTCTCTCCTCTTCTCTCTCTTCCTTCTCTCTATTATTATATATTTATTTATTTTTATTTATTTATTTATTTATTTATTTTTTTTTCTATATATATATATATATATAAATATATATATATTGATTTATTATTATTATTATTATTTTCTTTTCCTTTCTCCCGAACCCAAACCAAATCCTTTTTTTTTTTTTTTTTTTTCTTTCTTCCTCTTTTCTTCCTTCTTTTCTTCTTTCTCCCGAACGGCTCCTTCCCCCCTTGCCTCGCCTGAACCACACCGGTCCGGCCTTCCCCCCCGGCTACCGGCGACCTAAGAAGATCTTCGGGGAGACGTCTCGGCAGACGGCGGACGGCGGCGGCGAAGCCACCCGCGGTTCCACAGTCCCCAACCGGAAATCACAGATTCGGCCCCTCCCTTTTTCTTTAAAAAAATTCATAAAAGAACCCTTACCTGACTTCGCCGGACTCCTGAATGCTCGCCGGAGAGGAAGAAGTGCCGTGGAGAGAGCTCGATTGATCTGTGTCGACGACGGTGGAGGGAATTTAAAAACAACTCCCGACGGTTCCTTCGACGTTTGGGAAACGGAGATCGCGTCGGCCGGAGTCCCGATCCAGCCCACCACGGCACCGCCCAGCCTCCCTCTCCACCCCGACTCCTTCCCCGATGTCTCCGGCGAAAACTCCGGTCGGAACAAGGGAGAAGAAACCTCCCCTGTTACGGTTCCTCAATCCCAAATTTTTTTTTTTTTATTTGGCTGGGTCGAAGTCGGCTGGGCCTGCCGACTTCGGCCCAAAGCCTAAGTATTACATGAATGTCTCAATATAATAAGAAATACCTTTTTTTAGAATTTTTTTTTTTTTTGATAAACAAAAAAGATAGGAGGGATAAATCCCAGTATAGCATATAATAAGAAATGCTTTTTTTTAGAATATTTTTTTTGATAAATAAAAGGGGCAGAAGGATAAATTCCGGTGTAGCTATCCCCGTAGGTACCCATCTTACCAGATAATGTTCGATTCGAGACGCTCGTACGTCAACCTGACACCACTAAGATGTTGGCTAGTAAAACGTTACCAGATAATGTTCGATTCGAGACGCTCGTACGTCAACCTGACACCACTAAGATGTTGGCTAGTAAAACGGGGACAAAGGGGGAGACCCTGACCTCTCACTCCTCTCAGCTGTCACAAGTTCCAGAAAAATTCCTGGATTTAATCGAGTCACCCGTGAGATCATGCCTCGAACCCACGACCTATTGGTAGTAAAGTCTCTACCAACCGGGCTACCGTCTTAGCAGTTAGAATACTTTAGATAATAAAACTTTCCTCATAGGGTTCTAGTTGTATCTTTTATGAAAAAAAAGGGTTTACCTTCTTTCGTGTCAATCTATTATTAAATCATGATATGGCTGTTACGCTGACATGGCGTGTCTTAGGTCCCGCCGGACGTGGTCCGAACCACGTGGATTTTTTCGGCGAACGAGAGCGGAGGGGTCCACCTCGGCCGGGGTCGAGCCGGGTCCTCCTGCTCCTTCGCCAGTTGGCGCCCGGAGACGGGTCCACCTAGGCCGAAGTCGAGCACTTCTCTGCCGCTCCGCCAGGTGTCCGCCCAGGAGGGGTCTACCTCGGCCGAAGCTAGCGGCCCCTTGCTCCCTCGCCGGGCGGCGCCCGGAGACGGGTCCACCTCGGCCGAGGTCGAGCCGGGTCCTCCTGCTCCTTCGCTAGTTGGCGCCCGGAGACGGGTCTACCTCGGCCGAAGTCGAGCACTTCTTTGCCGCTCCGCCAGGTGTCCGCCCAGGAGGGGTCCACCTCGGCCGAAGCTGGCGACCCCTCGCTCCCTCGCCGAGTGGCGCCCGGAGACGGGTCCACCTCAGCCGAGGTCGAGCCGGGTCCTCCTACTCCTTCGCCAGTTGGTGCCCGGAGACGGGTCCACCTCAGCCGAGGTCGAGCCAGGTCCTCCTACTCCTTCGCCAGTTGGCGCCCGGAGACGGGTTCACCTCGGCCGAGGTCGAGCACTCCTCTGCCACTCCGCCAGGTGTCCGCCCAGGAGGGGTCCACCTCGGCCGAAGCTGGCGGCCCCTCGCTCCCTCGCCGAGTGGTGCCCGGAGACGGGTCCACCTCAGCCGAGGTCAAGCCGGGTCCTCCTGCTCCTTCGCCAGTTGGCGCCCGGAGATGGGTCCACCTCGGTCGAAGTCGAGCACTCCTCTGCCGCTCCGCCAGGTATCCACCCAGGAGGGGTCCACCTCGGCCGAAGCTGGCGGCCCCTCGTTCCCTCGCCGGGTGGCGCCCGGAGACGGGCCCACCTCGGTCGAGGTCGAGCCGGGTCCTCCTGCTCCTTCGCCAGTTGGCGCCCGGAGACGGGTCCACCTCGGTCGAAGTCGAGCACTCCTCTGCCGCTCCGCCAGGTGTTCACCCAGGAGGGGTCCACCTCGGTCGAAGCTGGCGGCCCCTCGTTCCCTCACCGGGTGGCACCCGGAGACGGGCCCACCTCGGTCGAGGTCGAGCCGGGTCCTCCTACTCCTTCGCCAGTTGGTGCCTGGAGACGGGTCCACCTCGGTCGAAGTCGAGCACTTCTTTGCCGCTCCGCCAGGTGTCTGCCCAGGAGGGGTCCACCTCAGCCGAAGCTGGCGGACCCTCGCTCCCTCGCCGGGCGGCGCCCGGAGACGGGTCCACCTTGGCCGAGGTCGAGCCGGGTCCTCCTGCTCCTTCGCCAGTTGGCGCCCGGAGACGGGTCCACCTCGGCCGAAGTCGAGCACTTCTCTGCCACTCTGCCAAGTGTCCGCCCAAGAGGGGTCCACCTCGGCCGAAGCTGGCGGCCCCTCGCTCCCTCGACGAGCGGCGCCCGGAGACGGGTCCACCTCGGTCGAAGCTGGCGGCCCCTCGCTCCCTCGCTAGTTGGCGCCCGGAGACGGGTCCACCTCGGCCGAGGTCGAGCCGGGTCCTCCTGCTCCTTCGCTAGTTGGCGCCCGGAGACGGGTCCACCTCGGTCGAAGTCGAGCACTTCTCTGCCGCTCCGCCAGGTGTCCGCCTAGGAGGGGTCCACCTCAGCCGAAGCTGGCGGCCCCTCGCTCCCTCGCCCGGTGGCGGCCGGAGACGGGTCAACCTTGGCCGAGGTCGAGCCGGTTCCTCCTACCCCTTCGCCAGTTGGTGCCCAGAGACGGGTCCACCTCGGCCAAAGTCGAGCACTTCTCTGCCGCTCCGCCAGGTGTCGGTCCAGGAGGAGCCCACCTCGGCTGGCGCCGGCCCTGCTTAGCGAGGCCTCCGGGAAGTGGGGGCACGAGTCTCAAAATCGCCACTCGAGAAGCGCGCACCGTGCCTCGTAAGGAGCGCCGGTATGGTCCGCAGTGACGCGCGAAACCTCGTTTACATCGGCCCGACGGGCCTCGCAGTCGAGAAGCGGAGTCCTGGCGGGCAGGAGCCCGCAACGGACATCGTTAATGCCTGGGAAGGAGAGCGCCCGCGCTCAGCCCAAGGCCTCGCCAGTATCATCCCTCCCCCCTTTTTTCTCGCTATGCTCGGCAAGCAAGACGAGGGGGCCACCGGGTCCCCAGACCTGAAGGGGAAAAGAAAAAGGGGGGAGGGAGAGAAAGGTGAAAGCCAAGAGGGAGCCTCCCGAGGGGGAGCTGGAGGCAACATGATGGCATAAAAGGATGGGAAGAGCGGGCAGCAAGGTAAGTGGAAAAAAGGTGGGGAAAAAGAAGGCATCGAGAGAAGGATCCAGGGATCCAAGAGGGGTCCTTTGGCGTGAGTTCGGTTAAGGGGCTGGACCCAATTTCCACTCTTCCTAAGACCTCTTTTGTTAATATCTTCTCTAAGTCTGGGGCTCCTTCGGGAACCCACCTTAGGGAGTCTGTTCCATCTCGCCGTTCTCTAACTTGACCGTCGGAGCTCCCTCGCCGGAACCCCCGGCCAGGGTTTCTGATCTTGTTTTATAGGACCGGAAGCTCGGAGATCTCGAGGTGAGACGGCCTGAGACCGGTACCAGCTTTGAAGCTACAGGCCGCCGCGGTGAGATCGGCAACAAATCATATAATAGCTACCTCAAGATCTATGCTGATGGATAAATGAAGGGGTTTGGAGTACTTAAGTTACGTGCTAAATATTAGCTGTTGCTGCCAAGATCGCCGTTGCTCGTAGCTGCTGCCGGTGCCGGAGTGCGCTCCCTTCACTGCCTGGCGGTCCTCTGCTCCTGGACCTGCGAAACAGGGGTTAGTGACCCGGGATGGGATTTCCGGCTGGGGCACTCCGACGGTCAAGTTAGTGATGATCCAGGGGAACAGATCCTCTTGGTCAGGCCCCTCTTGATGGACTGCGCACTAGGAGGAGTAAAAGTTGTGTGTGAAGGTGAAAACGTAGCAGGGGGAGAATAATAATGGGGACAGAGGGATTCCCTGTTCCTCTGCCTCTCCTTGTTTCCCTCATTTTCCTCCTGTTGTGGTGGTGGTGATGGTAGTGCTTCGCCCTCTTGATCGAGCTTGCACTTGTGTTGGTAGTAGGTTTTCTGTTGTTACTGTTGTTACCTCCCCCTTTCCGGAGTGCCGATCATTCTTTGTAGTTGAAAGATGGCCGTTAGATGCTTACCTCGGGATCTGTGCTGGGCTGGCAGGCACGTACGACAGGATTCCGTGCTATGGACGAGATGTCTTTCCTGACATATGGTAGGGGAAGCTTCCATTCGTTCTGACATCCTCTCCGGTCGACCCATTCTTGGCAGTGTCTCGATCCGGGGGCTACCGCCCTGGGGATCCATGCTTTCTGGCTGGCCCATCCCCCCTGGAAGTACGGACGGACAGGTAGTTAGGCGGTATGGGGGGTGCCGCTCTGCAGTCCTCAGGTGGCTCGCCGGCGTCCCAGGATGGCAGGGCTTGCTCCGGCCTAGATGCTCCGAGCTCGTGTGGTCACCTTGGTGGAGGAGGGAAGAGTGCGGGCTCGGTCCAGAGGGCGCGCGCTCGAGAGGCTCCACGTGGCGGGCAAGCGCTGAGCTCGACTCTGACCACAAGGCTCAAACCTCCGAGGGTCTCGTTCTGGAGGGTGGAAGGCGGACCCGGTCCAGAGGGCGCGTGCTTGGAGAGGCTCCACATTGACGGGTGAGCACTAAGCTCAACTCCGACCACAAGGCTCAAACCTCCTAGGGTCTCGCTCTGGAGGGCGGAAGGCGGACCCAGTCCAGAGGGCGCGCGCTCGAAGAGGCTCCACGTGGCGAGTGATTGCTGAGCTCGACTCTGACCATAGGGCTCAAACCTCCGAGGGTCTCACTCTAAAGGGCGGAAGGTGGACCCGGTCTAGAGGGCGCGCGCTCGGAGAGGCTCCACGTGGCGAGTGAGCACTGAGCTTAACACTGGCCACAGGGCTCAAACCTCTGAGGGTCTCGCTCTAGAGGGCAGAAGGCGGACCCGGTCCAGAGGGCGTGCACTCGGAGAGGCTCCACGTGGTGGGTGAGCACTGAGCTCGACTCCGACCACAGGGTTCAAACCTCCGAGGGTCTCGCTCTAGAGGGCGGAAGGCGGACCCGGTCTAGAGGGCGCGCGCTCGGAGAGGCTCCATGTGGCGGGTAAGCACTGAGCTTGACTCCGACCACAGGGCTCAAACCTCCGAGGGTCTCACTCTGGAAGGTGGAAGGCGGACCCGGTCCAGAGGGCGCGCGCTCGGAGAGGCTCCACGTGGCGGGTAAGCGCTGAGCTCGACTCCGACCGCAAGGCTCAAACCTCCGAGGGTCTCGCTCTGGAGGGCGGAAGGCGGCTCCGGCCTAGGCATCCCGAGCTCGCGGGCTCGTCCTGGCGGAGGATGGAGCTTAGCTCGCCGTCTTGAGGGAGCTCAGCTCATCTCGGCAGAGCGGTTCGGGCTGAGATGTTGCCTTGGTGTTTGATGCAGCGACCCCTTTAACGTGGCGCCTGTCAGCTATCCATGTCAGCGATCTCGCTACATCATTAGTTAATGATTGACATAATGAAAAAATATCAATCATCTCTTCATGCAAAAGATATAACTCAAACCCTTGCTAGTAATGATTGGAACCAGCCATAATGCATTTTGCAACCAAAATCTGCCTGTATCTATCATTTGTAGTCCAAATTCTACATGGGTGTGCAAGTTTAATTTCTATTTTTAAGTGTAATGTTAATGCATATACAATGAAACATATCCAATTATCCAATATACTTGCATTTTTTTTCTTATTACTGATCATATACACATTAACATTTTTTATGCCTTACAATAGCATTGAGGACTTTGGAGTCAACTTATGCACAATCAGGAATGTAAGATATTTGACTTGGGTGTCAAACTTAGACCAACAACTAATTTGAGGATAATAATTTTTTTAATAAAAAAAGGCATCACTTTTTTGAAAAAAAAAAATAAAACTAGATAAAAGATATAGTACTAGTAACAAAAAACAAAAAAGTGGAGCCTAGGCTCCTTGCTGAGCTATCTACCATGCAAATTAATTACGAGCATAGATGCTCGTATCGCTACAACAATTTGAAAGTTACATGCATACACCTTCAAAAATTTAGAATTTAAAATTTTTAATATATATATATATTTTTGATAAAACGGTGTATTCATTACACTGAACGAAGATGAATACAACCTAAAGAGTCAGCAAGTAAAATATTTTTAAGCTGTACAGGGACAGAATGCCAGTTAGTCCATAGAAAAGAAGCAGTATGCTGAGCTACATGGGAGGCAACCCAGTCAACAGCTGAGTTGGCCTTCCTAAAAATATGCCTGATAGTCAGAGAAGCGCAATCCTGTAACATGAGTCTAATGTCCCTAACTATCGGATGACTCGCTTGCTTAGAGAAAGTCTGCGAGATCCAAGATATGACGGTGGTAGAGTCTCCCTCAATGATGAGATGGTCGAGGCATAGAACCTAGCGAGCATATCTGATCCCAGCCCAAGCAGCATAAAGTTCCAGGGCCGGCACCGAAGAGTCCAAACAAGGAATACCCCCAGCCACCAAGAATTCCAAGGAAGAGTTCCTGATGATGAAACCAACTCCACCCATCCTACCGTGAAGACTCCCATCAAAACTAACAGTGACGAAAGGCAGAGGAGGGAGTTCCCAGATAATAAAAACCCTCCGGATCGCTCGACGAGCGAGAGGGGAACTCCAGATCTTAGCCAACATCCCTGCAGACCTACAATACTCCAACATCGCTATCCTGGCCCTCTCTACCTGCATCGTAGGCGAATACCTCATAGATATAAAAATCCGATCATTTCTAGAGATCCAAATATGATATGCCAGATAAGCGATAAACGAAACCTGGATGATGGGAGCCATCCGTAGCAGGAGATAAAAGATATCAAGAATATGATCAGACCGGGCAGATATACCGTGAAAGCCCGCGAGTGCCCAAATCCGGCAAGCGCGGCCACGGTGGAAGATAGCATGAGTCTACGTCTCTAGCTGATTCCCACAAAAAGGATAGTCAGGAGTGATGTGGATGCTCCTGGCAATAATGAATCTCGCATGGGAAGGCGATGCCATGCGAGCTTCCAGATGAAGAAAGAAACTCTGGGATGCACAGGCAAGGTCTAGATCCGACGATAGCTCCTGGATGAAAGAAGATCCGGATATGGCCTAGGAATGAGATCAGAGAGGGGCACCCGGGTCGACATCGTATGTCTCCACACCCTAATGTCGGCACATGGATAAATCGGGAGTGGAATAGACAAGACCCTCTACCCGAGGATGTCCCCAAATATGGACAAGACCCTGTCCGTATCCCAAGAGGCCAGACCTGGCCTGCAAAGATCGGCAACAGTAATAGAGGCCGGAGTCAAAACAGAGATGAAAGTGGGCCATCTACTCAGTGGGATATCTGAAATCCAGGGATCATCCATGAAGCTAATAGATCGGCCATCTCCCACCACCCATGAAAGCTGAGATATGACCATCGGGGCTTTGGCACACATCTCCCGCCAGACGACCGAAGGCCTCCTGGTGGAAGTAGAGCAGTCTCCGGGGTGCAAGGAAATATCGCCATACTTAGCCCTCATAAAAGAAGACTACAAAGTGTCCGGGCAAAGCAAAAACCTGGCCACATGCCGGGTCATAAGAGCCTCTCTCCTCGCAAGAAGAGAAGTGATGTCCAAACCTGTATCCTGCATCGGTCGGCAGACATTATCCCAGCACATAAGATGAATACTCCTCCGATCGGAGGAGTTCCAGAGAAAGGAGCGAATCATCTGCTCAATTTTAATAATAGCCCTCCTGGGTATAAAAGCATTAGAAAGCATATAAACTGGTAGAGAAGCTAGCACCAAACGAATAAGAGTGAGCCTGCCCATCGCAGAGAGCGATCTGGCATGCCAACCCTCGATCCTGTTAGTGACAGAAGCCAATAATGGGCCGCAGTCTTGCGTGGCAAGCCTGGTGCCAGAGATGGGAATATCAAGATAATGCAGAAGACCCTCCCACTCCTGAATGCCCAACATATGAATAATCCTGCACCGAATACTGAGAGTAGTTTTAGGGCTGAAATAAATCCCAGACTTCTGAAAATTTACCCTCTGACTCGAAGCATGACAGTAACGCTCCACAATACTCCTGAATCCTCTAGCATTAGCTAGGAAAGCCCGGCTAAGTAACAAGTAGTTATCCACGAAAAAGAGATAAGAAACCGAGAAGGATTTCGGACCAACAATATAAGGCTGGATTTGAAAGTCCCGTACTGCCTGGAAAAGGAATCTAGATAGATAATCAGCACAAATAATAAATAAATTTTTAATGCTTCAAAATAAATTTGCATTAGTGAGAACAATATTTATTAAAAAAATAATTCTACTGTACTATTTTGTCTTCCTATTCTTGCAAGAAATTTGCAAATTTCTGACCAATAGAAACTTGAACCCATATCTTATTCATCGGAAACGGGACCTTACCTACCGAGCAATATATCTTCAAGTTTGAGTGTAGGATAAGGCATATGCATAATAGCAATAGACACGATGCTTATGTTATAATCCAAAAGACATTACAAATATCTAAATGAAAAATGCTCAGGATATCTTTTAGTTTTCAAGAATTTGTTCCATATGAATGATAGGAAATCTTTTAGTTGAGTGTAGATTTATATGAATGCATATATTGTGGGTCCTCTAAAAAAGCATCCAAATTGGGTTGGAAAATCCATCACCACCTTAGCACAATGCGAAGGCCACAATTGATGGATTATATCTTCCAAGCGACCTATAATAGGGAATATTTTCAATCCAATACGCAATTAGGAAAACAGCATCTTGCAAATAATAATGACATCCATCTCAAACTTTGGCCACAAATCATGGATTATATCTTCCAAGCGACCTATAATAGTGAGTATTCGTAATTAGGAAAACAGTATCTTGCAAATAATAATGACATCCATCTCAATTTTTTTTTTTTTTAAAAAAGATAGGGATTAAAACCCGATGTAGCTATCTTCGTAGGCACGAAAATTCGATACAAGGTACTTAGATTTTCACAACATTTTTCCATCCATAGGTGAGTAAGTCAAAGATGATAGAATGGGAATAAAGAGGAAGAATCCTGATCTCTCATCTAATCCAATCTATCACGGATTTCAAAAAATAGTTCATGAATTTAATCGAGTTATCGTGCATGAATCATATCTTGAATTCATGATCGATTGGATATGAGACATGATCTCTATCAATCGAACTACTACCTTAATTATCATTTAAAAAAAATTTATTTAAAATTAAAAAAAATTAATAAATGCGTTGAAACTGCTGCTTGATCATCATGGCCAAAAGTGCATGCAATGCTAACATATCACAATAACAACACTAGCCTAATCAATCATCGGGATGTGCATGACATCAAATATCCATCTCAAAAAAATGATACTTGACGCAAACTTAGAAAGATAGAGTACGGTTTTGGACAGGCGGCATCGTGAAGCAAACTGATACGCGTGGGCAAGCACGGATACGAAAACTTGTACCCGAATAATTTAGTGATCAGAATTCACATATATATTATTTCTTTCGCTCTTTTTTTCAAATAAATAGCATTTGGAGGTGGGAAAATAAGAAAATATCCAATCGAACATTTTCACCGACACCATGACACGTCCTGATTTTTGTTCAAGGTGAGGGTGAGAAAGTGGAGTTTTTTTAAAAAATAATATTTTTTTAAAAAAAAATTACAAAAAAAGATTATGCAAAACTTATTTATCGATATAGATGGTCGGGGTGACGTGGATGAATTCGTCCGTTGAAAAGATGAATTCAATTCAATTAAATTAGTCTTTTGAAAAGACGAATCCAGTTAAGTTGAATTTGTCTTTTCAATAGACGAATTCAATTTAACTAAATTCGTCTTTCATAAAGACGAATTCAATATTATTGAATTCGTCTTTATGAAAGACGAATTCATTATAGAAATTGATAAAAAAAAAATAATCCCGTGAATTTTATGTTTTAAAAATATTGATTTTATATTAAAAATTTTGTTAGTAAAATGAATTTTTTTAAAAAAAAAAATAAAAAAAACACCCATGAAATTTATATAATACAATAAATGTATCAAAAATTTATTATAAAAAATAAAAAAATAATAAAAAAATTACAGGACCGATATGTGGATCGATGGTCTGATCGATAGGTGGACCGATGGTCACTGGTAGCAGGACCTGTAGGTGAATCGATGATCGGATCCTGATGGTAGCCGGACTGGCAATCGGGATGGTGACAGGACCGATGATCAGATCCTGGTGGTAGCCGGACTGGCAATCGGGATGGTGACAGGACCGAGGGTTGGATCCTTCCACGATTTTACTGAAAAAAGGAAAATTTTATTATTATTAAATTAAAATATTTTAAATATATTATTTAACAAATTATATTAAATATTTTATGGACCTCGGTCGAAGTCGAGGTCGGTCAGGGCCCTCTCGCTCCTTCGGCAGGTGGCGCCCGGAGACGGGTCCACCTCGACCGAAGTCGAGCGCCCCTCTGCCGCTCCGCCAGGTGTCCGCCTAGGAGGGGCCCACCTCGGCCGAAGCCGGCGGCCCCTTGCTCCCTCGCCAGGTGGCGCCCTGAGCCGGCCCCACCTCGGCCGAGGTCGAGCCGGGCCCTCTCGCTCCTTCGCCAGGTATCCACCCAGGAAGGGTCCACCTCGGTCGAAGTCGAGCGCCTCTCTGCCGCTCCGCCAGGTGTCCGCCCAGGAGGGCCCACCTCGGCCGAAGCCGGCGGCCCCTTGCTCCCTCGCCAGGTGGCCCCCTGAGACGGTCACTCTCGCCGTTCTCTAACTTGACCGTCGGAGCTCCCTCGCCGGGACCCCCGGCCAGGACCTCTGACCTTGTCTTACAGGACTGAGAGCTAGGAGACCTCAGGACGAGACAGTCTAATCAAATCAGCGGCTCTGAAGCCACATGCGCGGCGGCGAGATCGGCAACACAAATAAATAATGCTTGTCTATTTTAGGCCAGAACACATATAAACACATATGTAAATAAACACTTATATAAATAATTCTTATATAAATTAACAAGAAAACATGAATTACAATAAATTCTAAAATAAATGACTATTCGGTCCCACATGGTGGCCGTCTCCTAGTGCATGCAGGCTGTATACGACGACGGATCGGAAGTGGCTGATGCTGCTCTGTCTCATGCTCTATATCATGTGATGCCTGATATGCAGCATGCTCTACATCATGTGATGACTGCTGTGCAGATATATGATGTGACGACGATGCTCCATGTCCGGAATAATCATGCTGCCAGCCCATGAAATCCGGTGCAGTAGTATAATCAAAATGTGATGCCACATCCTCAGTAGATGTGAACTCGTGCATCGGATGTGGAGAGGTACTATGTCGTCTCGTACCTCGTCTGTGATGAGCTGACGGAGGTGCTCCGGATGAAGATGCAAATGGATAATAAGGCGAAGGAGTCTCGTCCTCCCTGTCTCCCTCCTGATTAATTATTGAAATATAATACTAAATTTTTAAATTTTAATAATTTGAACTACATATTATTTAATTAATCATTATAAATATATATCATTTTTTTAATTCATGAAATAATAAATATTAAACAAAAAAATATATAATCAAAACTTCTTATTATTTAATAAATTTTAAATATCTTAAAATTTTTATATATCATCTTAATATTTACTAAAATTTTTATATATACATCTTAATTTTTCTGCGAGATTGATAACCAGTTTAGTAACCGAGTTGGGTCACATAGCTTTTTCCCTTAGAAGATAGGATATACTATCTTATCAACCATGCAGTAGTACTTGGTCGATCATCTTCTCCCTTTTCTTCTTCACCTAATTTAGACTCGCCATTTTCCAATTTCCAGAGTTGCAAAAGGAATCCTTGATATGTATGACACCGCACCAGTCCAGGTTTCTTGTATCAAGACGAGAATCTACCAACTCGGCCAGTTGTTATCCTTGTGAGCCCTGACACCACTTAATAGATTTGGCTCATTGGTGTAACGGCAAAGGAATATCGAGCAATTTTATATCTCTGGTCGAAGAACAAATCAAGAGAACGATTGTAAAACATCCGAACAAGGAGAAACAATGCTCATAAAGACTATTCCATCGTAGCTAATCAATAGCCCATCTGTACATAATTTATAGATATCGTGTAAATGAACCTATCAGAATAAAATGACCCGATGCCGAGAATTCAACCTGGTAGACAAGCTAATACGTCAAAAAAAGAAAGAGCAAAGCAATGGCAAGTCACTTCAGATTATTTTTTCCCAGGCTGAAGTCACTTCAGATTACTTTTTTCTTTTACGAGCCAGTCCAGGAAACTACATTGGCCAGGTTTCTGGTCAACCAAACATCCAAGGTGGCTTCTTGGAACCTGAACGAGTTCGGATGCCTGGCTAAGGACTGCCAAACGGATATAGTCTAGAAAGAAATTTCGTCCACTACAGCAATCAACTCTTGTTGCGTAGTATCACTTCTCTGTTTTTTTTCCTCCTCTCTCCATCAGCAGTGATCATTTCCAAAGGGCGTCGGTTGATGATTGGTTTCGAAGAAGTAATTTCGAACATAAACTTACCAAGGATGACCGAAAACAAAAAACATTGCCCCTAGCCACTACTCGGAAGGCAGAAGAAAAGTGGCATTTCGATCTAAACTCGAAAAAATCGAGAAGAAGACTTTGTGCTTGATGTTTACTCATAACAACCTAGGCTACTTTGTTACATTCATCGATAAGATACGGCCTCTGTCGAAGGACTCAGATGCTTTGTTTTGACCTTGATTTCATGAACCCATAATATATACTTATATCTAATCCACCTCATTGCAAGTTGCTCGGATATTTAATCATAAATGGGTTCTAAAGTTCAAAGATCAGTTTGTTCTAAATTTTAAAATTTAGTATATCATTATTTTTTTATATTAATTAAACCATTAATTAATTGTTGAAATATAATACTAAATTTTTAAATTTTAATAATTAGAACTACATATTATTTAATTAATCATTATAAATATATATCATTTTTTTAATTCATGAAATAATAAATATTAAACAAAAAAATATATAAACAAAACTTTTTATTATTTAATAAATTTTAAATATCTTAAAATTTTTATATATACATCTTAATATTTACTAAAAATTTTGTATAAATTATTTATTCTAATCGTACCTCAAAAATAAATAATAAAGCCGTAAAATCAATTTTCTAATATTCATTTTTAATATAAAAATAATAATATAAATTATTAAATAATAAAGTCAAAAAAAAATTATCATAAAATTCAAAACATAACATTTAATTACTCAAATATGTAATAAAAAATTTAATTCAAATTTAAATTAATATATACAAAATTTAATTTAAACAATCAAATATTTATAAATTTATAAAAAAATTACCTTGAATCCGGATACTGAAATATGGAAGAACAAGATCTAGATCATCCAACGAAAAGCCAATAATCAGATCTATACAAAAAAAAATATTAATCAAAATAAAATTTAAATACTAAAAAAATAAATAAAAATAAAAAAAAAACTTACCGGAATGGATGAGCAAGAGTGATCTTCAACGTAAGGATCCCACGGGAAGATAAAACAAAACTTGAAACCGGACCGGACCGGTGAGGGACCACCGGAAAGAAAAAAAAAAACTAGAAGAAGAACAGCGAAAAAAAAAGAACAGGGCGTGAATAAGTGCTGCCTGAGTTCGTCTTTTCAAACGACGAATTCTCAGGCGAATTCATCGTTTGGAAAGACGAATTCATATTCATCTTTCCAAAGCCCGTACCCGAAGCCATGTGTTGACCGATAAGACCTTCCGATCGACACGTGTCAACGTAGGGGCCGATTACCGGGTTTAAATTCGGTTTTTGAAAAGATGAATTTGAATTCGGCTTTTCAAAAGCTGAATTCAGAACGGATTTGGGCTGAGATGAATTCGTCTTTGGAAAAGACAAATTCATTTTAGAATTCGTCTTTTCCAGAGACGAATTCGGCCATGCTGGCCGTCAAAATACCATGTATTATTTTTTTTTTTTCTCTATAATTTTTGCCACGTGCCATCTAGATCCGTAAATATTTTACGGGTTACCTATTTTTGTAATTAAATTTTTTTTTATATTATTTTAAAAAAAAAATTCTGAGAAAGTGAGTGTGTTAAATTATTCGAGCCAGCATGTTCCTCTAACCCAAGGGTCTCTCTTTTTAGGGGGGAAAAAACGAAAAAACCCCAAGATCTTTCCCCTTTATTCCTTTCCTACCCTTCTCCATAACCCTACAGTTTTAGGGTGCCCCCGCTGGCAGGATTTTCTTCGATCCAGCGTCCCTGCGGAGATTTACTTCTTCCCTCGAGAAGTAAATCAACGTAAGGGCAAATTTGTATTTCCAGATTCCAGGACATCTACGACGCTCCCCGAACCAAATTCCCTCTAATATAATAAATGGCACCCAAATCCTCCGCTACCTCCTCGCTTCCCCTGTCTCTCTGGGAACGGTTGCAGCCTCTCCAACTAAAATGGCGTTGCTCGGAAGCAATCCTTCAAGAAAACTCCACGTAACCCCCTCCTCTCCTTCTTTCTGCACAATACCCTTTCAATTGATCTGGGAACATAAGAAAACAGCGAAATATTTTCCTTCATTTGCCTGATTCTTCTTCTAATTTTACGCAGGTACCAAAGTTGGTGATTTTATGGATGGTGGTGGCGGTGGCGGGACTTATGAGGGCGGCGGAGTGCACGAGGCTAAGGCACCACGGCCACCACCGCCGGAGGACCGGCGGAGGCTGGCCCGGGAGGGCGGCGGCTGGTGCCGCCGGCTGCCGGGCCCACAAGGCGAGCCTGACGGATTTCGGGGCGGTGGGTGACGGGACCACCTCCAACACCCCCGCCTTCGCGGCGGCCATCGCCAACCTCAGCCTCTACGCCGCCGACGGCGGGGCGATGCTCGTCGTGCCCCCCGGCAAGTGGCTCACCGGTCCTTTCAACCTCACCAGCCACTTCACTCTCTTCCTCCACCGCGACGCCGAAATCCTGGCCTCCCAGGTCTGGTCCCGTTCTCACCACGTCCTTTCTTTTCTCCCTTCGCATCGGTGTCGTTTAACGGCTCACCGGTTTTCATTCGCATCGGCTTTCAGAGCGAAGGCAATTACGATTAGTTCCTAGTGTAATTTGGGAATAAACTGTACTATTGTCCGTCCATCTGAACGAAACGTGTTTTGATGGACGGTGAAGATCATGGATAAGAAGCATCGAAGAAATTGTCACTCAGCCAGTATACGTTCCCCTACCGATAGTCTGAGTGCAATTTCTCCATAACTCAACTTGTTGAAAATTCGTGTAATAAATATTTGGTTGATTTCAATAACCTTTTTTTCTAACATTCCTTTAGACATGTCAAAACTTTCACATATTTATGGTTGTGGGAGTTTTATACAGCTTGGATTGTTGGAGATTTATTGATCAAATAGTGTAGAGAGAGGGATAATGTTGGTCCGCTTAAAGGAGTGGAAGCTGGCGTTTTTGGTCAGCATCCGTTTGGACGGTTTCTTGAAGACCGAGGTCCCCCCACAAATTACGTTTTTTTTTTTTGGGTAAAGTCTAAACTACGTTCGTCGGCCTTTAAAAGACCACAAATTACGTTTTTTTTTTTGGGTAAAGTCTAAACTACGTTCGTCGGCCTTTAAAAGAGCACATGATACCAGACTGGGGATCGTTTGAGTCGATGTTTTGACTGTCAGACGCGTCCGATTCTCTCCCTACGAGCCGAAGCGTTCGAATCACAAGTCACACACAAGTAAGCATTAACACAAAAACTTCATACAATTTGATGAGAGGAAATCTGAAACCATAATTCATTACTTGAACTTCATTAGACTCTCGGAAAGAGTCCTCTTTTATAATGCTTTATATGTGCACAGACGTATGCAATTGTCTTGAATTTAATGTTAGATAATTAATAGATTTATATAGTTGACAAAATGAATTATCTGTATAAAACTGCTATGTAGCTGGGATAAAATCGAAAGATTTTTTCACCCCTTATCATACCCAAAATTTTACTAAAGATTTGATTTAACATACATATGATGGTTAAAGGTACGTTCTCCCAACAACCATAACCCGACAAAGCACGCTTAATGAGGTTACGGAGCGCACATGGAATTCTCCTGTATTGCTGTCCTCTCCTCTTGTTGATCATTTCTCCGCGCATAAAATTTTTATGCGGATGTCTGGTGCATTTTTATGGCGTCATATTTGAGAACGATGATGTCATGGTCCATCGATGTGGGGTCGCCCATGTTTACACGCTCGCATAGAAGTCTTTATGCGCTCGTGGCAGACAATTTTTTTCGCATGACTCGTATCATTCGTCGTATAGTCTTTGGAAAGGTCTTTATCAAGATGGAGGCTTTATCAGGCGTGAATTAGATTAGCTTTTCCAACAACCTTTTTTTTCTTTGAATCTATTCAAAACTCTCTGCGGCAACCGCTATTTGTGGATGAAGGCTTTGTAAAGATCATTTCCATAAAAAAAAAAACTTTGAAAAGGTCATAGTAGATCTTTAATTCCTTCCCTTATTAAATTTCTTTATTTTTGTAATAAGTTCCCATATGAACAAAAAATTTATGGCAGATATTGTATATAAAAATATATAGCAGAGCTGTGTTTTTTTCTTGTTGGTAGAATGTAGGAGAGATGTTCAAAATAAAACAATCTCAACACCTTTTCAAATCTCGCACAACTAATCGAAAATAAGTAAAAGGTTGGACCTTACCGATCAGCACCGTTTAGTAGAGTGGTCACAGAGTCCATTCAAAGCATAAAACTTACTGTATATCCTGATGACAATTTAGTACTTATTTATGAGCTTCCTCTATGTGTATGAAAATATTATTAAATGCAGGGTTGATTAGTTATTGGAGTTTTAAATTTTTATTATTCCTCCCTAGCTCCTATTCTGAAGTTTAGAAGGTGAAGCCACATGAAATGTAAGGTGAAGTTATAATGCACAAAGGTGGAAAAAAAAAGATTGTATATTTGCTGCCAATTCAAATTTAAAACTCCTGTCATTAATTAAAAATTAGTGGCAGTGCTTCGAGCTATTATTTCATTTTTTGTAGTTATGAGTCGTTGCCATGGCTCTATCTGAATAGCAGACAAGCACTTAAGACATATGATGTGATATGGTGTTGCAGGACATTGATGAATGGCCAATTATCGATCCTTTGCCCTCTTATGGGAGAGGAAGGGAGTTACCTGGTGGGAGATACAGCAACTTCATCATGGGATCTAACCTCACTGATGTGATCATCACAGGTATTGCAACTATTCTTTTCAAGGCCTCTGCAAAATATAAATTCCCATTTTACTGCATATATTTGTGATGTGTCACAATCTTGTCCATCTTTCATGCAACAAATTGATGAATTCAAATCTAACTGCCACCTAACTTGGTCAAGAATTGTTGGTCCATAAAGTATGGTGGCTAGATTTTAAGGAGTCTACTCCATTGTTTGTTGGTTTGGACAAAGATTGATGTTTCCAACTAATGTAAATCCATGCTTCTATTTGTGTTGGCTCATATGTTTCAGGGGATAATGGAACAATCAATGGGCAGGGGAAATTCTGGTGGGATATGTTCCACGATAAGACGCTGAAGTACACTCGTGGTCACCTGCTTGAAGTAATGTACTCAGACCACATCCTTATTTCCAACCTTACATTCAAAGACTCTCCCTTTTGGAACCTTCATCCAGTTTACAGCAGGTAGGATCATCTCCCCAGAGGAAAACTAAAGAAAGAAACTACTTGTAATCATAAGTCACAGCTTACAGTGAACAAAAGATTTAACATGATTGTATTGAGAGTTAAATGCTGACAGAAGTAATTGAACTGTGCAGCAATGTTCTTGTGTCAAATGTCACAATTCTTGCACCGCTTAGATCTCCAAATACCGATGGAATTGATCCAGGTACTTCTGCTTCTTGAAAATTTATCTTACAAATTCTATTTATTGAACAACCAAAATGCTAACTGGAGACTCCGGATGAGTTATGCACATGCTATTGTGTATATAATGTTTGACTATATCCTCTCTTTTAAACATTGATATGCTTCTCATGCATTTTTAAAAGAAGAAGAAGAAGGAAAGAAAAGAAAAGAAATAGACATCAAATATGTAATATACAAGTGAAAAGCAGTCAAATAAATATAAGCGCATTTCTGAGAAAATAAGAATACCATGTCTGTTCAACAATTGTCGGTTGCATCCTTCTTGCCTTCTCTTGCACCTGGCCTCGTTGAACTCTTCTTTTTTTATTTCCGATGGAAAATGGAGGAAGCAAGAAACTTCCCCCTCTTTATTAGTTAGTTCAGAAATTATTTATAAGAAGGAAGCGAGGAGAAAGAGACAAGCGTACAAAGCAAGAAAACAAAGAAGAGAAGAATGCTTAATATGACCTCATCGAATTCATCTTAAGAAACAATCTCTCTTTGTAAGAAATATAGACACTTGAAAACAAGTGTCCTAATTTTATAATCTAATCATCATGGGCTATGCCCATCTTGCCATCCATTCTATGCTGTACATATTGTTAATACCTTCTGGTGTTGATTATAGGCAGATAGCTACTCACAACCATTATAAAGGATCACTCTTAAAACTGTAAATTTAGATGGTTGTCTTATATGAGACATGAACCTTGTGTCTTCATTTCCTCTCTAATTTTTAGTGGGGAAGTTCACAGTTAAGATACAATAATTTTCCAAATTTGATCAAAAGTTTTGGTTCTTGAGGACAGACTCCAGCTCCAATGTCTTCATTGAGGACTGCTTCATAGTCTCTGGTGATGATTGCATTGCCATCAAAAGCGGTTGGGACGAGTATGGAATTGCCTTCCACAGGCCAAGTCAACATATAATTATCAGAAGACTCACCTGCATTTCCCCCACCAGTGCTACCATTGCCCTGGGAAGCGAGATGTCTGGTGGTATCCAAGATGTCAGGGCTGAAGATATCACGGCCATCAACACGGAATCAGGAGTCCGAATCAAGACAGCCATCGGAAGGGGTGGATATGTTAAGGATATTTTTGTGAGAAGAATGACCTTGAACACCATGAAGTATGTCTTCTGGATGGATGGAAATTATGGGCAGCACCCTGATGACAAGTATGACCCCAATGCAATCCCAGTAGTCCATAATATCAATTACGGAGATGTGGTTGCCGAGAATGTCACCATAGCTGGAAGGTTGGTGGGAATTCCCCAGGCACCCTTCACCGGGATATGCTTGTCTAACGTGAATGTGGATGTTGTGGAGTCGAAGAAGCTGAAATGGAACTGCACTAATCTTGAGGGGTTCTCAAGCAATGTGACTCCTACCCCTTGCGACTTATTCCAAGATCGAGGAGATGATGCACCACCATGCCCATTCCCAACTGATCGTTTCCCCATTGAAACTGTTGCATTCCAGGAATGTTGATACAGGAGATAAAACTGTGATTAGTGTTGGTGCAAGCTTTGCTTTATCTTCGTCGAAGGCAATCCTCGTGACCAATGTCTGCAAGGAGCTGAGCTTTTATGTGCTTCTATAACTTGATACTTGGAGATTCAATGCAGAAAACTAGTGTTGCAATAAGTAATTTGTTTCTCTTACGTATTGAAGTTTTTTTCTTTTTTAACGTAAATTATGTCATGTGAGTGCATGTACAAAGTAGTAGATTAATAGCTACAGGGATTGCTGCAGGTGATTTAAAACCCCTTAGGACTGCTATACTTGCTTAGTCAGGTCAGCCTAATTAAACATATTAGTTCATGATGTAAATTACATTTTATCATCTGATAGTTGTTATATTTCTGGACTTTGAAACCACCTGAAATTTATGCTGACCGATTTAAAATAATAGTTGTTTCAGAACTACTTCATTTAAGGAATTCGTCGTGTCTTGGTTGTTTATGGTGTTGTCACAAGTGGCTTTCCTGTGAGGAAGTCCTATTTTGTTCTCTTAGTTAGGAGATAGGGGCTTTCTTTGTATGCATGAGATTAGACATGAGGCATTCGTGTCTATATAGCATCCAGAGGCAGAGCAAGATAAAACAGCCATGTAGTGGTTGCAATTTAGGAAACTGTTGGCCCTCATACTGCATCAACTGAGAGATTGCTTAATTTTATGTAGTTTGAATGTTAGCCTGAAACCAAGGAGATACGTAAGATTATTTGATAAGCTTTCAAATGACATTCTGAATCTCTCAGATTGGACATTAAACAAGGAAATTATAGGCTTTTCTCTGAGAAGTTGTCAGACTGTCGGAAATGATTATTTTATCACTAATTTGGGTGTTGACTGCAACGTTGGTTCTTAGAGTCTCCTTTTGTAAGTCCGGAGTCAAATATTTACAAGAATAGACACACCTAACTTTGGGATTTTAGGGCTTCCTAATGCTTGGAATCAATGATTAAGGTTCAATTTGAATTTGTTAAAGAATTCATTTACAAGTAGGAGGTGCATAGAATCTATGCAGATTCCTTTTTGAGAATTAAGAAAATCATTGCTGTTGTTTCTCTTATTATTGCTATGTAGAAATCTGTTCTTTGTGTTGCTATTTTCTTATTATGCTACTCAATCTTTGACCATATGTCGTTGAGAAGGCCTTTGTGGTAGTATATAAAAGGGGATTATGAGTTAAGTATTTGCTTTAAGTGGATCCAATAGTAAATCTCCTTTCGCTTCTCACATATACCCCATCAACTTTCACTTCCTTTTTTTTTTTTGCCCCTTTTACCATCTTGATTCACTTTTCTTTTGCCCCCTGTTTCTCCTGACTTCTTGTTGTGCTCCTTTTTCTTCTTTATTGTTGTGCTTGCGCCTTCTCTTTTTTCTTCTTTCTTGCCATGATTTAAGGTTTGGTGGCTTCCACATGGTGCATGTGCTGCAGCAGCGCAGGGACCGCCATGAGGGAGTCCAAGTTAGAAGGTGTAAAAGCAAGGCACCACAAGGCCTAAAAGTGGGGATGTGGGTTCCTTGACAGTGACTAAAAGAGTCAAGATGATGAGTGTTGGGTCTCCACCCGGGACAATGGGTAGTTAGCAGTTGGCCATCTCTTCAAGAAATGCCTTCCTTCGCAATTTTTGCACCATGAAATATGGTACAATCTTAGATGGTTGCTATTATCATCTTAGGAATAAGTGGCTCTCGTTCATCACTGTAATGCACCATGTATCTGTTGGAGCAAAACTGCTCCATGAAATATCCGGGATCCTTCTTGATACCGTCATGGCGAAAAGGTATCGCACCATTAGGGAAGGGATGGAGCACGCCGTCCTCTCCCATCATAGAGGCGTGCCCCATGGGGTTGCACGTACGAGAGAGAATCAAGGAGAATAGAAGAGAGGCTAGGGTTTTGGAGCAGAAAAGGGATCGTGTATTATTGTTCCCGACATTCCCGTCGTTCTTTATATACAAAACAGATATAACCCTAGGTCACAACCGACCTAGTCCTAAAAAACTCTCCCCTCTGAATCATATGAGAAAACACTTAAACTCGAGCCCATGTACATCCATGTCTCACATGTTCTCTCTACCCTGGATCAAGACTCTGACCCAACATGACTCAGAGCCCTGGGAACTTATAAACCAGCTTCCAAACCTGTATGACTCCACTCAAGACTTGGAGCACCACATTAGTCCCAACAATCTCCACCTTGGTGCTGAGTCTTAACAAGCTCCGCGTGACCGTCTGCACCCTTCCTGTTGTCTCCAGAGCTGACATCTTTCCGTCGAAACCACCTTGCCTCCCTAGCTGGAACATCGACTTGTGCTCCACATTTCCTGAGACTCATGCTTCACCACATTCCTGACCTCGAACTGATGTCTCCCTGCTCTGTCCCCATGATTGCAACACCAACCCGTGCTTCCGCAGTACACCCAGATAGCTGTGCAAACCTAACACCAATGTTAGACCTCTTCAGCTTTTGAGCTCCCTAGTAAACCTTTGGGATACCGCCTCCTTAGCTGAAGATCAGTACAAGTTCCTTGGGACCAACCTGTACCTATCCATAGCACCAACTTTAGATCTCTGTTGTAGGCTTTCTTCTGCTAAGCAGCTGCATCACTCACCCTGGACTTCCAGGAAAGACCTACAACGATCCTGAACCGTCACTCACTGCACACAGAACTCCACCTGACACAGTCTTCACAGAGCCATGCCAATCTCTGCACACTCTGCTCCACCTAGCTAAGTGTATCCCTGGTGCTCGTGCTAGAATCTGGCCAGTATCCCTACACCTCCCACTCTGAACTCATGTCAAAGCTCTCTCTCCAGTCATGAAGACACGTCCAACCAGTGCTCCACCTGAAACCAAAGTCCACCTGATGCCGCAGAAGTCCCACCGAGGTCAACCTCCCAACGCTACACTACTGGGGTACCCTGCACCTCGATACACCGTCGCTGCCTCCTCGGATCCTTCGCTCATCGTGAATCCCTTCGAGACCATTTTAGATACTATGCATCCCCGCAGGAACCTCCGAAACTCAGGAGCTCATCCCAACTCTTCTAACCCAGCGATTGAACATAGCAACCATCTCCAACGGCTGCTCCATCATGTCCCAGCCTATCTCTCGGCTACATTATGTCCCTGGCACTCCCTGAGACCTATCCTCTCGGTCTCCCTGAGCTGCCATCTCCATAGCTCCAGTCTCTGTCCCTAGGCAAAAGCTGCCATACTGGGACACTCCCGACTGCTCGATACCTCTGGCACTCCCTGAGATTGTCCCCTATCTTCCTGAGCTGCCTCTGACATCGCCTTTGCTGATGTACTCCGGTCTCCCTGAGATATCCATCTCCCGAGACCGACCTCCAACCACGCGGGATACCACACCCACGTACAGCTCCATCACGATCAAGGAGTTGGAGTACTACCGATCGCTCTCCTCCACAGTGACCAAGAGCCTGGTCAGGATTTATCACTCATGCTTTGAAAGATCTCCGGTATGTATCGCTCCACTTGAGCTAAACCGTAGATGACCCGACCTGCCATTACTCTATAGCACAGGACCCGCAGCTCTACACCACCGGATCCATCATCATCAATGAGATCCACTCCACCAGCAGACCTCTACACTGGTCCCGATACCTCGAACCTGTGTTCGCCTGGGAGGCCGAAGATGGAACAATCCTACTCATGCTGCCCACACACACGACCGCTACGCCACGATCTCCACAAACCCATGATCTGACTCCATCACTAGATCCATCCCAGCTCAACATAAAGAGCTTGAAAAATGGAATCTAACGATGCAGACGGGGCTCAAATCAGAATTCAATTGAGCCCAGAATCATTGAAAAATAGTCAGCACACATTTCAGAGTAGAGTCCTTGAGATGCCGGTCCACCATGAACTGATCCAACGGTTCACGCACGCCCAGGTCGGTCCACAACCACCTTTGCTATCGGTCCATGGCAGAAAATTATGAACCATAGCTTCTCCCATCCACCGCCGTCACCCCCAGCAGCAACACCGCACCTCCAGCGACTACTCGCCGCCGTGCTGCGCTTCCGGTGGCACCCGGACGTATGACCGTGCCTCCGGTGGCTGCTCGCATGCACGGCCTTGCCCGATCCACTTCGATCGGGACCAAGCATCTCCTCCGGTGTCTTCTCGCCATTGATCCTCTGGTGAACCACTCGCCACCTTCCTGGCATCGATCTGTTCCGATTGGCCACCGTCGCTTCCGCTATGCCAAGCACCGACCATGATGGAGCCCATGATCTATGCTACCCTGTGACCAGCGAGCAACCGTCGCTTCCGCCGCCGCCCTGCAACACCCTACGATCGACGAGCAACCGGTGATGCCCCCCGTGCCGCTGTCTTTCACCAGATCTTCCTCTCCTCGTCCAGATTAAACCGTGAGAAGACCTCACGGTCTTCCTTGCCCTCATGGTGATCAAGCCCCAGAAGGGGGTGATCCCTCACGGACAGCCTTCTCTCTCTGTTCCCGGGGAGGGCAGCAGGCTCTCTCTCCAGATCTCAGAACCAGAGATCTACACCACCACCGCGAGTCTTTTTCCTTTCTTCTTTCATGCCATCACATCAAGATCGGCTCTAATACCAATTGTTGGAGTAAGATCGCTCCACGAAACACCCGGGATCCTACTTGATGCCACCATGGTGGAAAGGTATCGCACCATCAGGGAAGGGATGGGGCACGCCATCTGCTCCCGTCACGGAGGCATGCCCCCATGGGGTTGCACGCACGAGAGAGAACCAAGGAGATCAGAAGGGAGGCTAGGATTTTGGAGGAGAAAAGGGATCGTGTATTATTTTCTCAACATTCCCGTCGTTCTTTATATACAAAACAGATATAATCCTAGGTCACAACCGACCTAGTCCTAAAAAACCTCCTCCTCTGAGTCATATGAGAAAACACTCAAACCCAAGCCCATGTACATCCATGTCTCACATATTCTCTCTACCCTAGGTCAAGACCCTGATCCAACATGACTCGGAGCCCTGGAAACTTATAAACCAGCTTCCAGACCTGTGTGACTCCACTCAAGACTTGGAGCACCATATTAGCCCCAACAGTATCACACTAATGATGCCTCGTGAATAAATGATAGCCATCTATCTCCAAAAATGGATGGGATGGTGGCTATCAGTGGTGGTATTGCATCTTTTTGGGGGTAAAGCGATGGTATTGCATTTTGCAATGCAAAAGTTGCATTAGAAACCAAACTCAGGAAAACTAATGTAGAGAGTAACATAAAGTAACCGGTAAACATAACGAAATGATGTGATCTGGGCCTAGTTATGAGGCACAAGTAGATACATCTATTAATTTAGTTCGGAGATGCCGTGAATAAGATGGCATAATGGAACAGCACTGATAAAATACGATTAGTCTAGAGTGATAAGTGAGTTAGGTCATCAATGCTTTTGAGGGGGGGCACCGACATGGATGTCTAATGTCTCGATAACTGCTGTGTGTACTTTTTTTAAAACAAAAAATTGAAGTTGAAATTTGCTATGTACACTTGATTACTTGGTGAGTGCTGAAACTAGTATCATCCACTGGCTTTATTCTTGAATGCTGCTATGCTAGCATCAATAAAGCTACAAATAAACGTGGTAGTATGCGGCTGGCCATGATAGGTCTCGAGCCATTCATGGGATGGGCAACCAATTACATCTTGGCCACCTTAGTATGTTGGCATAGACATTGAAGGCAGTGTGGTTTAGGAGGGAGTTGAATTCTTGAATAAGAATGGAAATAAGTAACTTCCATTCTAAGCATTTAGTTAGAAGAAGTTCCATTTTAATTTTAATTATAAGAAGGGATAAGAATGCTCCAATCCTCCAAAACCTAATTCCTGCTCTCAATTAGTATTTAAATTTTATTTCCATTTCGATTTCAATTATAAACCAAATGTGTTAGGAGATATGATAATTCTGATTTCAATTCTAATTCTGATTTTGGTCATGAACCAAATACACCCTTACTACCATCCTTTAAGGAACTATATGAATGCCTAGACCCTCTTTGTGTGTCTCCTAGATCTTGAACACCCTGCCATTACAATCACTCTTGCTCCCCTTATTGGTTCATCACATACATGCGAGATTGAGGCCACCAATGGTCTCTTTGTGTGATTGTGCTATCATGCGGGCACCAACCAATTAGATGTGGCTGCAATCTATGCACCCTAAGTTATATGAAAGTGGTTTGTTAAGTGGGTCTAGGCATGAAGTGGTTTGTTAAGTGGTATATTATACTTTTTAATAACCACTTTACTAACCTTGTTGTAATGACTTTAATGACCTTAAGTCATGTGCTTCAAGTTAAATAGAGTTGTGAAACTTTGTACCTGACTCAGGTAAGTAATTAGAACATGTCCAATGAGTTTATCATCTATCTAATGAATTATTAAGCAAATTATGTTTCATAGAAGAGATCGGTATCATGTGCCTAAGATGAAAGACCAACATCCTATGCTTGTTATAAAAGATCAGCACCTTGTGTCTTATATAAGAGATTAACATCCTATACCTTGTATAAGAGGTCGACACCCTGTACCTTGTATACGAGATCAGCATTTTATATCTTGTATAAGAGATCAGCACCATGTGTCTTGTACCTTTCTACTTATGATAGGTTATTCATACCATAACAAATGCCTTCCACTTCCAAGTTCGACGTTGACTCACTTAACTCAGCTCGAAAGTATGTTGAAAGGACCTCCAGGCTTCTTTGTGGAAAAAAAAAGATAAATGATATCTTTCCAAATCACCATCAGTTGTACGGTAATAAATGAGGCACAAACTTTTTGCGAGAACCATCATCGCATTTTGCAGTGGGTGGTTTTGCAAAACGATAGCGACGCATAGATCCATGGGTCTAACTTCCAGCCAATAAATGGTGTCCACATGTCAAGAGGGGAATGGTCCACCACTCAAGCCAGGGATCATGCGATGTGGATGCCATTCAATAATGAGATCAATCCAATCAAAACCGTCAGAGATCATTATAAATAGCTTTCTAGCTTTTCAATTTGGGTTATTGGTCTTTTGCTCTTCTACCTTCATCTTCTAGTGGACTACCCAAGGGCTCTTCTCCTTCAAGCTTTGGATCACTTGCTTTCGGAGACCTAGGTTAGTCGTTCTTTCCCTAAGTCTCCTGTTAGCGACCATGTCCCCTAGGGAGAGGAGAGCTATTAGGAAGGTAAAGTTTAGGATAGATCCTGCTGATACTACACCGGACACCAGTCCAGTTGAGGGAGGACATCATGTTCCTCCTGCTACTCCTCTGGCTATCCCTCCCACCTTAGTGAACCCTCATAGGAGGGTTTCTTTAGGTCCTGAGTTGGAGAGGTCTGTGATTCAAGAAGTGGATCTCAATAGGCTTGGAAGTATGTATGTTGCTCCTGATGATTTTAAAATGATAGTCTTAGGTCTAGAAGATAGAGTAGTGTCTTCTTTGCATGAATGTGTTGCATGCTATCCGACCTCATTGAATAAAAAATATCTGATTAGAAGTCGAAAAAACATATTCCCTTCCTAAGCAATCTTGTGCAACCTACCAATCTGATTGATAAAGGATATCTGATCGAAGGTCAAAAAAAAAAACTTATTCTCTCCCTAGGAAATCCTATGCCATCTATTGATCTGCTCAATAAAGAATATATGATCAGAGGTCGGGAAAACATATTCCCTCCTTAGACAATCCTATGCAACTTATTGATCTCTTCAATAGAAAATATCTGATCGGAGGTCAAAAAAATATGTTCCCTTTCTAAGCAATCCTATATCACTTGCCAATCTCTTCAATAGAGAATATATGATTAGAGGTTGAAAAAACCAATTCCCTTTCTAAGCAATCCTGTGCCACCTGCTAATCCTTCAATAAAGAATATCTGAATAGAGATCAAGAAAATCTTTTCCCTTCCTAGGCAATCTTGTGCCCCTGTGCCACCTGCTAATCCTTCAATAAAGAATATCTGAATAGAGATCAAGAAAATCTTTTCCCTTCCTAGGCAATCTTGTGCCACCTATCTATCTTATTGATAAAGGATATCTAATCAAAGGTTTGGAAAACATGTTCCCTCCTTAGATAATTCTATGCCACCTATCGATCTCTTAAATAGAATATATCTAATTAGAAATCGAGAAAATATGTTCTCTCCTTGGGCAATTTTGTGCCACTTATCGATGTCTTCAATAGAAAATGTTTGATCAGAGGTTGAAAAAATTTGTTCCCTTCCTAGGTAATCTTGCACCACCCATCGATCTCTTTAATAGAGAATATCTGATTGGAGGTAGGAAAAAACTGTTCCCTCCCTAGGCAATTTTGTGCTACCTACCAATCACTTTGAATAGAAAATACCAGAATGCCTGGTCAAAATCTTAAGCAAACCTATGCCTATCTGATCACTTTTTAGATAAGGAATGTGAAGAAATAATTTTTTAGAAAAAAAATTTTATTGATAATATTTTCTCAAGTTATCAGAGTTTCAAGATCTCAAGATTAGTGTTCCATCTAGATTTTCCAAATTATAAGTTCCAGGTCCGATGACCTTTGATACTTTGTATAGCCTTTTCCAATTATGTGAGAGTTTTCTTTGCTTCAATAGCTGCGAGATTTCAGGTCATTAAAGAACAAGATCCCCTTATTGGAAAACTTTTGTTCTAGCTTTGGAGTTGTAGTATCTGGCGACCTTCTATTTATTTCTGATATGTGCCTTCTCCTAGGCTTCTAGTAGTAGGTCGAGATCTACTGCCTTTTTTCTTGGTTGATGCCTTCATGACATTTTTTCATCCGATTGGAGACTAATCCGATCTCTAATGGGATGACTACCTTGGCTCCACAAGTTAACTTGAATGGTGTCTCACCTGTTGGAGCATGAAAAGTTGTTCAGTAGGATAACAGGATGTTGTCCAGCTCATCAACCTAGAGACTTTTTGCCTAGTCGAGCCTGGTCTTCAGGCCATAAAGGATGATCAAATTTGTTACTTTTATCTCTCCATTTAATTGCACGTGTTCTACCGAAATGAACCTCTATTCAATATATAGACTTGAGCAAAATTCTTAAATTTTTTTATTATCAAATTATCTCTCGTTATTGGAGATGATGTACTTGGATAGTCCAAACTGGCAAATAATTGATTACAGACAAAGTCCCGAACCTTCTTCTCCTTTTTGTAGGCTAAGGGCTTGGCTTTGACTCACTTTATAAAGTAATCGATTGCCACTAATAGGAATTTTCTCTACCCTGTTGCCATTGAAAATGGTTCAAAGATATCGATGCCCCACATATCAAATGGCCATGGAGCTAAAATCTAAGTGATCGACATAAACAGTTTCCTTTGGATATTAGCAAATCTCTAGCACTGGTCATATTTTTGAATAAAATTCATGGCATCTTCCATAATGGTATGCCAATAGAATCCTTGCCTGAAAAATTTGTAATCCAATGATCTTCCTCTTATGTTACTACCATAGATGCCTTTATAAACTTCTTGGAGTGTATTCTTAGCTTTCGAAGGGCACAAATATCAAAGTAGGGGCATAGTGAAAGACTTTTTGTACAGTTGTTTATTTAAGAGGATCTACCATAAATCTTGTCGACTGATCCTCCAAGCTTCTCTCTTGTTTACTGGGAGTTCTTCCTTATCAAGGAAGTTGACGAGTAGGTCAATCCAACTTTGTTCATGCTCTACTTGGGCTACTATAGAAATTTTCTCTATGCTGAAGGTTTCTAGATATTTGATGAGAACCCCTCTTGGAAGGTTTGCGTAGTCCGAGATGGCAAGATGTGACAAAGCATCAGCTCGGATATTTTTAGATCAAAACAATTGTTATACTTTTAGGACTTTAAAGTTTGAGAATAACTCTTTGATCTTCTAGAGATATTTGATCATGGCCAGTTCTTTAGCTTCATATTTATTTCATACTTGAGTGATAACTAGTTAAGAGTCGAAGAGGACTTTGACCTTATCAATGCCAATCTCTTTGACTGTATTTAGGCCAGCTATCAAGGCCTCATACTTAGCTCCATTATTGGTGGTACGAAAATCAAACCTCAAGGCATATTCCATGACTGCCTTATCATGGCTTGTAATGATCAATCCAGCTCCATATCCTTGGGTACTTGAGGGACCATCAACATGCAGGATCCAGGTTGGAGTGGTCAGCACATCATCTGATATTTCTTTAAATCTCTTTTCTTCTACTTCTTCATCAAGAATTGTGTATTTGACAACAAAGTCAGCGAGTACTTGTGTATTCATGCTAGGGCAAGGCTTGTACTCAATATTGAATTCACCTAGTTCGATAGCCCATTTGGCTAGTCATCCCAATGTGTCTAGCTTTCAAAGTATGGATTTCATAGGCTAATATGTTAAGACCATAACAATGTGGGATAGTATAGCCGAAGCCTTTTTGAAGCAGTGAGAAGAGCATAGATCATATTTTCGGCCTTATAATATTTAGTTTCTGCATCCCTTAATGTTTTGCTTGTATAATAGACATGCTTTTGTATACCCATATTTTCTCTCACTAACACAAAGCTAATGATGTTAGGAAAAACAGACAAGTAAATATAAAGTTGCTTACCTGTTTTAGGTCTTAATAGTAATGGAGGCAAGCCGAGATATTTCTTTTAATTATCAAAGGTTGATCGGTAGCTATTTGACCACTCGAAATTGCTTGTATGCTTTCGGATTTTGAAGAATGGTAGGCACTTCTTGGCTAAGCAAGAGATGAATTAGCTTAGCAAAACGATCCGACCAGCTAAGTATTGAGCTTCTTTTTTATTTTTGAGATGCTTCTCTCCAAAAGAGCTCGGATCTTCTTAAGGTTGGTCTCAATTTCTTTTTGAGTTATCATAATGCTTAAGAACATTCCTAATGTATCACTGAATGTGTACTTATTTAGATTGAGCTTCATTTGATGACGTCTCAATTCATTGAAGGCTTCTCTACGTAGATCTCTATATTTTTTCTGATCTAATTTTTGAAGACCTTGTTAACCAAGTACTGGTAGGTGTCTCTAGTGTTCTTCAACCCGAAAGGCATCATTTAATAGCAATAAAGTTCTCTTTCAGTGAAAAGGCTATCTTTTCTTGGTCTTCTTCTACCATTCTAATCTGGTTGTATCCAAAGAAAGTATCCATGAAGCTAAGTAACTCATATCCTGATGTGACATTTACTAGTGGTCAGTTCTAGATAAAAGATAGCTATCCTTTAAATAGGCTTTGTTGAGATTTATATAGTCAATATAAATTCTCTATTTGTCATTTGTCTTTTTAACCATCACCATATTAGCTATCAAATCTGGATAATGGATCTTCTTGATAAAACATGCCTTTAAGAGTTTATCTATCTCCTCTTCAATTGCTTTCTACCTTTCTGGGATAAAACTTATTTTCTTTTGCTTAACAGGGCATAGCGAGGATTAACATTTAACTTGTGAATAATAACATCAGCAATAATACTTGGCATACCAATAGTAGTCCATGTAAAGATATCGGTATTAGCTCGGAGGAAAAGAATTAGTTTTTCTTTGACCTTAGGGGCCAAAAAAGAGCTAATCTATAATGCTTTATTTGGGTTGTCTCCCAAAAGGATGCTTGTTAGCTGCTCTACCGAATCTTTCCTACTTGTAGCAGTGTCTTCTTTGACATCCAACTCATTGGCTTGCAAATCTTCGATCTATTTTAAGGTCTTGACAGTCACAAAGAAGCATTGCACTGCCAATATCTGACCTCCTCTCATCTCTCCAACTCCATATTTGGTTAAGAATCAAACGAGCAAATGGTAGGTAGAAACTATCACCCTCAATGCATTTAATCTTGGTCATCCCAAGATGGCATTATAAGTAGATGGTACTCAGATAACTAGGAAGTTTAGCTAAATTATTTCTTGTTTTGGTAGCCAACTTGCTGTTACTAATAAAGAGATTTCTCCTTTGTGATGGTAGAGCTTCCATTGAACCCAGTGAATGAGATGTATATCTTCTTCAGCCTATCAAGTGGTAACTTCATTTTTTGAAGATGATCGTAGAATAAGAGATCAACAAAGCTTTTATTATCTATTAAAATTCTCTTTACATCATGCTTAGCTATTATCATAAAGATAACAATTGCATCATTGTGGAGGGTTTGAACCCCTTTTACATTCTTGTCAGAAAAAATAATAACATTCCTAAAAGTGGTCGGCTCTACCTGGTGTTTCTTGCTCAGTGGCTTCTCTTCCTAGCTTCCTGTCCGTAGTTATGGGAGAGGCCTAAGATCATTGCAACTATCTCCTCGGTAGGTAGGTTATCTAGTTTAGCTCTATGCTCGAGCCGAGCTGATTAGACTTCTTCCTTCTTCTGGGCATCAACATACTTGCTAAGGTTTGCCTTCCTAATCAAATTTTTAATTTCTTGCTTCAATTGGTAGCAGTCCTCTATGTCATGTCCATGATCTCTGTGATATCTACAATACTTGTTATTATCCCTCTTCTCGGATAAGCCTCTTATAGAAAATGATTGACAAAAGAAATCTTTTTTTCTCGATCTCCATCAAGATATGAATCAAGAGGTAGTCAAGGGGTGTAGCTATCGAATCGGCAAGGAGGATGATCTAATCTTGGGTTCTTTATAGGTCTAGCAGCTTCTAGTTGAGCATGCATTTCTTTCTCACGGGGCTACTTCTTCTTGTTTCCTCTCTTTCCTTTCTCTTTTCGATGAAGGAACATTCCTTCTTCAACTTGAGTGTACTTCACTATATGCTTAAAGAGCTCAATACAAATCCCTTAAAAATTCTTGTCCAAGGAGAAGGCTAGGTAGACATTATGGAGTCCTCACTTCAGAGCTGACATCGCGACGGACTCATTGAGATCCTTGATCTCCAACATGGCTATGTTGAAGCATGCCACGTAGCTTCAAAGTATTTCTCCCTCTTCTTACTTGAGGGAAAAAAAGGCTATCATTGTTCTTGGGAGATGGTTGACAACTTCCAAAGTGGGTTATCATCTGATGGCTCGGCTATTAAAAAGAGTAAATAGATCCGGATAGCAGGCTTGAGAACCATATCCTTACAACTTTCTTCAAAGATACCAGAAAGACGAGATAGAGCAAAGAGTCGAACATGCCCTGAAGCCACATGAAGGCCTTATATCCTTCTAGGTGGTCACAAGATCAGTAGAGCCATCATAAAAATCAACCGATGGCATCTTGAATAAATGGGTGATTAATTTGTTCAGGATTTCATCAGAGAATGGAGACCATCTGCTGAAGTTACGAGAATCATTCCGGTGGTAGTTTTGTATGTAGATCTCTCCAAGGCTGGCCTCCAGCTCCTTGACCTTCATCTCAAGATCAATCCCTAATTGATAATAGCAATTTGAAGGGTGCACCGGGGTTGAGTCCATTTGGGAATCTTCCAATGCTAGCATTGATTTCTTCCTTCTTGAGGAGGAATTGATTGTTGGAACACCTCCTCTCTATGGAGAGGTTATTGTCATAATTCCATCGACGAAGCAGGAGGATAGGGAGTGAATTCTTGGAGATGTTGGATAGCATTCACCAACAATTGGACCTGCTCAATTAGAGCATCTATTTTTGGATCAATAACAAAAATAATTTGAAGGTTCCTTACCTCTACTTTAGCATCACTATCGACATTTCAAGTTAATCATAGTTAAATTGCACGATTGAGTGAAGGTCTCTCTTACCATTTTCTTGAATATTTCGGATATAATGCCCTTCCTCTAGCACCAATCTATTACTATACCTCTCTTAGCTGATCAAGCGAGCTATAGTGGAGTTAGTTTGAGCTACTGAGGGTCTTCAAAAGATTGGTCAATGTTTATTAAGGATTTTAAGAGTAGTATGATCTCTTTCTTTGACCTGCAAAAGGATTTCAATACTAGAGAAACTGGTAGGCTTCTTAAGTGGGGGGATACTCTGACACTTAAGTTAGCTTTGAGAAGAAGAACAGTAAGAAGAAAATGGAAAGAGAGTGAGTGTTTGAAAAAGTTATCCCTATGAGATCCTCTCGACCCTCTATTTATAGAAGTAAAGGGCCAAGTTAATTAGGTAGTTATAACAGCTTATAAGATGGTTACACCATTAAAAAAATAGTTAGATCGGTTAGGCCGTTAGAAGGTCAATTCATGAAATGGTTTGTTAAATGATCTGTTATACTTTTTGATAACAACTTTACCAACCTTGTCGTAATTAACTCTAACAACTTTAAGTCATGTGCTTCAAGTTAAATAAAGTTATAAAATTTTGTACCTATCTCAGACAAGTAATCAAAACCTATCCAATGAGTTTAGCATCTATTCAATGAGTTATTGAGCAAACTATATTTTCTAAAAGAAACGGCACCCTGTGCCAACTAATAGTATTAGCGATGACTGCCATCAATAATAGCCCATCAATTAAATTTCTATCGCAACTAACCATTTTTAATGATAGAATTCTTGATTGTCACTAATAATGGTTATTAGCGACAACATATTGTCGCCACTAATAATATTTTATTTTTTAAAAAAAATATTTTAAAAATTTATTAGTGATCAAAAAAATTATTATCGATAAAAATAGCCATCAGTAATAATATTTAGCGATAAAAATGCCATCGCTAATAAGTTTTTAATTTTTTTTAAAGTAATTATTTTGTTTAAAAAAATTGATTTTAATGATAATAGCAAAATAATTAAAATGCTTAAGCAATATTAAAAATAAAGTAACAATTAATAATAATTGTAAGTAAATAATTTAATTATATTATATTTAAAAATATAAATTTTATAAATTTATATTGCTAAAAAATATATAATATCAAAATAAAAAATTATATGAAATCTACATTGTCCTCGTCCTCATCCTCCTCCTACATGCCTCTCCAGTAGAAAGTGGATGAGAGCTTGATATCCCAGCATCTTATAACAAAATTAAATAAAATATTATTAATAAGTTTTCAAATATAAAAAATTAAAATAATTTAAAAAATTTATTAATAGACTTATCTGCTATGATGGCTGTGACAACAAGACTAGCTGATCATGTAGATATAAATCCTGGAGAAAAACTTGACGACCATATCATGGATGACATTCCGAAGATGCTGAGATCACTAGATAAGAATACGGTTCACAATATCTTTGACATGTGCATCACTCTATATTTGGGTTGTCGGAGTCTAAGAGAAAGCCATAAAATATTAAGCTACCAAAGAATCGGAGCTATGGTCGAATCCGAGGACCCGACTCCTACTTACCCCTTTTGTGACTCTTAGCCATCCCTTAAGGTCAAGGGGCTGAGAGGATGGGTATTTACCACACCGCACTATGACATACTCCATGTAATCTACCTATAAATTTTATAAATTAAAATCAATCTAATTATGTATCAGTATATATAAAATTAATATTTTAAATTTTAAATTTTTATCATGATCTGTGTAGATCTCTTATCTAAATAATTACCAGCCTTGCTAGACCGGATGTGGCCTTCCATAACTACAATTATCCTGATATATGATCTAGCTACAATGTCTATAATAAATAAATAATTTAATTAATTTAATTAAAATATATATAATATCAATTTAAATTTAAATTAAGTAATATAATTAAATGTAGAATTCTTACTAATCCATCATCTACTATATGCGTGCTAATAGAGCCCCGGTATACTTGATCGGATCTTGCCAGGTAATATGATTCTGTCACACCCTTTGTCACATAGTAAAATACTCCTTGATGCTTTACATGTCATAATGGGCCTCCCATATGTCTGCACACATCCAGTGATCCCTAAAAGTCCTCTAGTTCAACGATAACTAGGAATCGGTGTGCTTTGTGGCTCTCTACCTAAGATCGTGCAGTCCATCCCAAAATAATGCATGGTCACCTACTCGAAGATCGAATGACCAACCTCCTCAGCCTAAAAAGTGTCAAATTGATAATACTCCTACAAATAAAAGCAAGCTTATATTAAATAAATAAATATAATTATTTCATGATTTTAAAAATTAAATATATTTGATTTATCAAGAATATATGCTAGCTTCATCTCAAGTCCCTGATGGCCAACTAAAAAACTCATTCACCTATCGTAGTATCAATCGATGAATGATCCCGATAACTAATTAAAAAATTTCAGGCTCTTTAAATGTTCTACAAAATTAAAATTTAATAATAAACATTAACTTTAAAATGATTAGATTTTAAATATATTAATATGAAGATGTAATACTTAGAGCAGCTATGGACGTGGATGAGCTTTCTATCCTCTACATGAGTCAGAGGTGCTACGAGCCGGGAGGGTCGTCAACCACAACAACGAGTCTAAGATGAGCCGATCTCTATAGCCTATGATATGGGATCACTGGTGACCCCATATCTTCCAAACCTGATCGAAGAACATCTAAAATAAAAAATATTATATTAAATAATAAAGTATAAATTGATATAAAAAAGAATGTATATCTAAAATTTTAAAGTTTACTATGTGGAGTGAGTATCGCTGAAGTATGAGAGCTGGCACCATGATCGTTCTCTCCTCAAGAGCTTTTTTCTTGGCTGGTCGGCTATGGCCTCTGGAAGACATGATGTATAAACCTTGAAAATAAAAATAAATAGATTTACCAAATTAATTATACAATTATGGGTGTAGGCAATAGAAGATTTAAAATATATGGAAGACATTTATTTAATATGATTCAAGGATTATATACTTAGCACTACTTGTTGGCCTCTTTAGATGATTGATATCCTTCAACATTTTCTTCCGAATTAACCTCTTCTTCAATTTCTTCTTCCTCCTTTCTTTCCATTTCTTCATCATCTTCCTCTTCTTCCCCTTCTTAGACATGTTTGCCCCCTAAAACAAACTCAACATGATCTATCTCCTTATGCTAGCCTTTATGTTGGAGAATTCCTGGGGTATCCAACTCTGCATTAATGTAGGACTAATAAATTGCTAGTGTTTCATCCTCTTGAAAGCATTCTAATAATGGGGCTCTTCTTTTTCTTTATCGAGCTCGTAATAAATGACTCGAGATTTAATCTTGCATATGGCCCATCAATCTTTCCTTCCTTTCTTCCTTGAGAGAAAAGAAGTATGGTATACTTGAACAGTTTATTAAGCTAGCACAAATGGATCGTTGACATATGCATTTGATCCATATTTGATTTTAATAAGTCCATGCCATGGATCAACCATTACACCGTTGTTATTATCAAATCATTGGTACTTAAAAAGAATGACACTATTACCTCCTATTGCCGTCCACATTGTCGTGGCCTGTAGCTGGAGCCGACCTCGTCGCACAAGAGCCTGCACGCGCACCCGGACCTGCAAAACAAAGGAGACCCAGGCTAGGGATCTTGGCGGGGGCACTCCGACGATCAAATCAATGACGATCCAAGAGAACAGATCCTCCCCGGTGGACCCCTTGCTCGGACTCCACACTTGGAGGAGTAGATTTAGCTTGAAATGGAGAGAAGGGAGCTGGGGTGAGAACAGCTGAGGAGAGCTTGAGCTTCATGGCTGTGTTCGTCAAGACTTTCCCGATGAGTCTCCGGTAGCCCAAGGCAGCCCAAGGCGCTCCGTCTGGCCCTTCGCTCTCCTGTGTGCTGCCCCTTTCTCATTTGCTTGAGTTAGACTTGCTTACCTTTGGGAACCTTCGGAGAGTCCCTTTTTGTCGAGATCCCTCCCTACGATTTATCTTGGGATCTTCCTCCTTTGTCGGTGCCGAGGGGGTCAACGCTTGACAGTGCTTCGTGCCGTGTGCACGGGTACCTTTTCTCATTCGCGATAAGGGGTCACGCCGCATGCTCTGACTCTCCGTCTAGTGGCTCTTCTTCGGGAAACCTGGCAGTGCCTCGATCGCGGAGCAGTCGCCCCTGGATTTGAATCTTCAGGGATAGATTCCTCTTCTGGGTGGTGCAGGTGGTTGGTAGAGAGTGCGGTGCTTTGGGAAGGGCACCCTTTCCTATCTGGTGTAAATAGTAGCAGGCCCGATCATGGCATCCTAGGAGGTGCTCCTCCGTGGTCCTTGGGTGGTGGCCCGCTGCTCGAGGAAAGTAATGCCATAGGATTCGAATGGGAGCTCAACTTCGGTCAAAGTGGGCTCAACCTCGAGGGAGCCACCCGGTGAAGGAGCTCGAAGAGAGCGGGAGCTCGACTTTAGCCGAGGTGGGCTCGACCTCGAGGGAGTCACCTGGTGAAGGAGCTCAAAGAGAGCGGGAGCTCAACTTCGACCGAGGTGGGCTCGACCTCGAGGGAGCCACCCTGTGAAGGAGCTCGAAGAGAGCGGGAGCTCGACTTCGACCGAGGTGGTCTCGACCTCGAGGGAGCCACCCGGTGAAGGAGCTTGAAGAGAGCAGGAGCTCAACTTCAACCGAGGTGGGCTCGACCTCGAGGGAGTCACTTGGTGAAGGAGCTCGTAAAGAGCGGGAGCTCGACTTTAGTCGAGGTGGGCTCGACCTCGAGGGAGCCACCCGGCGAAGGAGCCTGAAGAAAGCAGGAGCTCGACTTCGGCCAAGGCATCTTGACCTTGGGGGAGCCACCTGGCGGAGGGTTTGACATGGCAGCACGCGGTGTCAAGCTGAATCTGACGGGGACTCCACGTCAGCGACCTTGCCATATCATTTTTCCCCCACTCCCGAATCTCGTTGGCGCACGGTGCTCAGGGCGAGGAAGTAAATGCGGTGTTAACATGGAAAGGCGGAAATCGAACACCATTAATACCTCGATTGCCAGCGCCTCAGGGGACGGACCTTGAGCCGATGCGAGGATGACACGTTGGCCAATCCGAGGAAACATAATAACCGATGCAGGACCCGAAGTGATTTTTGACGAATCGAAGCATCGTTCCTTGGTGATTTTGACACGTGGTGGCAATCTGATGGAGCGATTATGAGAAGGGTACAGTCGATGCCTGGTTGTTTCGAAAGGAGAGAAAACTCCCTGTAAACATCACTTCTTTCGAATCCTCTGCGCTCGCCAACGAACCAGAGACTTTCTCTTCTTCCCCTCCGGGTGTTTTTGACTTCCAAAGCCACAAGGTTAGTCTTCCGCAATCCTCTTCTGCTCTTTGGTTTGGTAGAGCCCATCCTCAGAGCTTCTTTGGAGTCCAGTTTCCTTCCGTCATCCTTTGTTCTTCTTGCTCCTCCCTGGTCTTTGTTTAGGATGGCCCCTTTCGACCATCGTTTTCGTTTTTCCAGCAATCCTGACGAGGCGGGGCCCTCTCGACTGAGGGCTCCCTCTTCTTCTGATGAGGAGGAGGAGGTCCTGATCGAGGTTCGCAGGAACCTCCGTCCCGTTGGGATTGTGATAGGGGAGCCTAGGGCTCACCCTCCTCTTCCTTTTGTTCCTGAAATTCTCCCCGAGCCGTCCCGTTCATCTGGTCCCGGTGGGGTCGCCTCGGTGATAACCGTGGAGGACCTCACCATAATTCGGGAGGCTTTCGGCATCCTAAGATCTGTCTGGCTTTCGGTCCCTCGATCGGGAGAGCGGGTCACCTCCAGTGGCCCGGGCCGGATCGCCCTCTATGAGGAGTCCCTCGCAGGGGGTCTTCGATTTCTTTTTCATCTCTTCTTCCTTTTCGTTCTTAGCAACTACTGTCTGGTTCCGGCTCAGCTGGTTTCGAACGCAGTTAGGACTATTTTCTGTTTTATCATCCTGTGCCACTTCTACAGGATCGTGGCCCGTTTCTCCTTGATCAGGACTTTTTTCATCCTAAAGCACCACCCGACCGAGGACGGGTGGTGGTTTATTTCTCTTCGTCCAAAGGGCATTTGGTTCAAGCTTCTCTCTTCCATCAAGGGATGGAAGAGTAAATATTTTTTTGCTTCTGTCGAGGGGGTTGACTGGGTTTGGAGCGACCCAAATCGAACGCCGAACCGGAACTCTGCCGTCGAAGTGGCTAATCAAAAAATTTACGACTAGCTTCGCGCCGACCAGGTCCCTTCCTTGGAGGTTCTGCTAACAGAGCAGAACCTCTTCGAAGCCGGGGTCAGCCCAATCCAGGAGTTGGATGAGTTAGGCCTGAATAGGGATGGCAATGGGCCGGGTTCGGGCCGGGTATATAATTATCCAAATCCAAACCCAAATATTCAATACACTATCCAAACCCGGCCCAAACACTATCGGGACTGGATTTTTTTTATCCAAACCTATCTCAATTAAATATCGGGTAATCGGGTTTATCCGGCTTGAACCCAACTAAATCATATTAAATATTTTTTTTATTTTTATCAACTTTAAAATCATCTACAATTTTATAAATTATACATACATTAAACAAATAAATTTTAACTATATTTTTAGTTCAATAATATTTAATTTCATATTCAATCAAAATTTATATTATGAAGTTAGTAAACTATTAATTATAATCTTGTTTTGAATTCACCCTGAATAGAATAGGATGAAAAAGAAATTTTCAATATATATATATATATAATGATTAGGATATAGGGTTCAAGTATTTTAAAATTTAATAACTAATAATTATAATTAATAAAATATATATGAATTATATATATTTAAATATTAAAATAATTTGGACCAGGTTTGGGTCGGGTGTATATCTATCCAATCCCGGCCCAAACCCAAAGTTAAGCACTCGGGTTTTACCCAAATCCAGTCAAAGCATTGACTACCCGGCCCAATCGGGTCGGGTCGGGTTGAGTACCCATGGGTTTGGATTTTATTGCCATCCCTAGGCCTGAACTTGATTTCTCTTTCCTCCAAGTCTGTCCGGTCGTGCGGCTGATCTCAATTCTTTTCTCCTTGCAGGCATGAAGCTTTCAATAGAGCAAATAGTTCAGCGCGCCCAAAGAAGAGGTGCGCCAGGGGGCCCAGAGAGTCCCTCCCGAAGAGGGCCCGAAACGAGCCCAGCCCGAGGCCCGGGCCGGTCGCAGCTCTTAGCCCAGGCAAGTGGGTAACATCACAACACCTATCTTTTTTTGTTTTATTTTTATTATTTTTTTATAAATTTTTGCCCTACTATTTATTAAAGTTGTTAGTATCTCATGCATTATAGAATTTTGGATATTAAAACTATCACATATTATATATAGAATCATGGTATATCAGTCCATTATAAAATTTTGGATTGCATGGATGCCACATATTACATTCAAAATCTTGGAACATCAGTCCATATCAATTTTCAAAGATCATGAAATCTAGTTCACATTTACATATCAATTCCTGAGATTTTGCTATTATATTATACTATATTAGGCCCATGACATCTTTGCTATAATCATAAGATTTTATTCTCTAGCATATTAATTTCCACGATTATTAGATGTTGTTGTTGTGTTTTACTATATTTAATCCTTAAAATCAAAGGGCTCAACTTATATATAAAGTGTATTAGTACCATGAACATTACAAGTAATTCAATTCTGATTTCTAATATAATCTTTTACACGATATCAGAGCTTGTTCTGATCAATAATCATGTCAGGATTTTCACCAAATTGACAAAATGGGGTGAGGTCATCCAAAGGTCATTATAGATCTAATACTTCTACCAATAGCATGATAATAGGTCCATCAATTTCAGGTTTATCATCTCCCATCTCTAATCTCACACCAAAATAATATAACCAACTCATGTCTTTTCTCAATATTGACAAATCAAAAAGTCTAGCTAATTTTATCAGTAAAGCTACGAAATCTCCAAATGCATATTTAGAATGTCACTGTTAGCGGTGCTTCAAACTGCATGACTTCTCATAAAACACTTTTATTTGATTCTATTTTATCAATCACTTTACCTAATGGATCAAGCTTAACTGATAGTTCCTTTGGCCATGCTTTATTATCCTCCAATGTTGTTCTTAATAATATCCTTTATATTCCATCTTTTAAATACAATATCCTATCAGTTAGTAGACTACACTACAAGAAAAATCAGGTTTAGCAACCGAAAAATCGGTTGCTAATAATTGAAAATCGGTTGCTAAAGTAAATTGCAATCGATTTTGTAACTGAAATTAGTCGGTTGCAAAAGTATAGGTTGCTAAATTTTGTGACCGATTTTTTTCTGTTGCAAAATTTAGCAACACATTTAGCAACCGAATTTGACATGTTTTTTTATAAAAAAAAATCAAAAAAATAAAAAAATATGTTGCTAAATCGGTTGCTAAAGAAAAATTCAAAAAAAAAAAAAAATCGGTTGCTAAATCGATTGCTAAAAAAAAAACTCAGAAAAATAAAAAAAAATCGGTTGCTAAGAAAAATTCAGAAAAAAAAAAAAAATTGGTTGCTAAAAAAAAATTCAGAAAAATAAAAAAATCGGTTGCTAAAAAAAATTCAAAAAAATAAAAAAAATCGGTTGCTAAAATTAAATAATTTAAAAAAAAAAATTACGAAATATGAATTTTTTTCCTGAATTTATAAATTTCAACTGAGAAATATAAAGCAGATATTCATTTCAGCATTAGGCACAAAGCATTGAGAAGGGTTCAATCACACCCATTAGACACAATGGCAACATATAAGGCATCCATTGGGCAGCTTAGGCACAAATCATATATTCATTTCAAGGGTTCAATCACATCCAATTATCCAAAAATAATAGCTACATACATCAAATGGATTTAACTAGATTTGAATACCATGTACAAAATGAAGCTAAAACAGCTAAAAAATTTTATAAGTCATAACTTGAACACTATAATTAATCGTCTGATTTAATGAAAAACAATAAGATTCAGAAGCTCAGGATTGCCACTTTTTGTACATTAAGAAGGGTCTAAGGCAGCAAATGGTTGTTTGCGAAAAGAGCAAGCCATCCAAATTTGCAACACCATTTAGATCCTTGCAAAACGGTCCGATCTAGCATACACTTTCAGCTTTTGAAGCATCACGAAGATACCAAGGCAACTCATCACAGCCTCTAGCCGTAGATAATAAAAGAAAATCAATGAAAATAGCTAATTCACAATAAAACATCAAAAATTAAACAAAACTTTCAAACAATAAGATTCAGAAGCTCAGGATTGCCTCTTTTTGTACATTGCGAAGGATCTTAGGCAGCAAATAGTTGCTTGCAAAAAGAGCAAGCCATCCAAATTTGCAATACCATTTAGATCCTTGCAAAATGGTCCGATCCAGCATACACTTTTAGCATTTGAAGCATCACGAAGATACCAAGGCAACTCATCACAGTCTCTAACTGCATGAAATAAGAGGAGGGAATTCATGAAAATGCATAATAAAACAACAAAAATATAACAAATTTGTCAAACATGAAGAGGTGCAGTTCATAATACAAAGCTAAACAAATAACGATAACAAGAGATGCAGTTCATAATATAATGCAAAACATATAAGAGTAATCATAATACAAAGCTAAACATATAACAATAACAAGAGGTGCAGTCCATAATATAATGCAAAACTTATAAGAATAATAAGTGGAGCAAGATAATATGACTAATGTGCTAATGCTCCTATTCCTCCTCGTCCTCGTCCTCCTCATCATCATCCTCCTCCTTGCCCCGCTGTGATCCTTGTCCACGATACATCTGATAAGGATCTACTCCAGTTCGTTGCGAAGGATTACCACTAAAAGCAAGAGTTGCTACAAGCTGAAAATTTATGTTGGCTAATATTTCCTTCAACATTCGTTCATTATGTTCAACTCGCCTCCACAGTTCATCCCTTTCTTGCTCGGCAGCTTGTACCCGAGCATTTACTTCTTTGACTTCGATTTCAACCTGCTTCCATACTTGCTCCTGGAAATCTTTACTATTCAACTATTGTACGGATACATCCAACGATATTAAACTAGACCACCAACTATTGCTTCATATGATAAATGAATAGGTAAGTACTCCATTGAGTCAAAAAAATCGGGCAGAAAAATCCGTTCAAATTTGCATATAATCAGAGCAATATTCTGTTACATTTGCAACAAATCTTCGATCCGTAACATTGTTGAGCACAAATCCTTAAAAAACCTACTTAGCTCCGCTATAGACTTCCATACTGATGCAGAACGAAAGCTCTGATACCAAAAATGATGCAGAACGAAGAACAAAGAAGCGTATGCGAAAGTAAATTTAGGATTAATTTGTTTTTTTGTTTTTTTTTTTTTTTATATTTCAGAAATTGGCTTTGACTCAAAGTAAAGCTAAACTAAGTTGAAGGAAACTAGGCAAGGATTGAAAGCACAATTTAGAAGAAACTAAATTATCAGAGTAGTTCAGAAGTAACGGATCGCTGGGGGTTGAGAAACTCCTAGACCTAGGGTTTCGCTCTGAACTTTCAACAGAACAGAAATAGAGAGGAGAGATGGTTTACCAACCAGACAGTGATCTTCTCAGAATTTGGGTGGAAGAACTCTCTCGAGCAGATTGTTGGATCATCGGATTCGGCTATCTTCGCAATGGATCCTCCAATACTGGTCTTGTGGTTTGGTCGGCTTCTCCTGGACTCAAGATCTGGGAAGAAGAAAAACAAGTGATGGATTCAGAGACTCAGGGAAGGATTTACCAGGTCGAAGAACTTGAAGGCTGATGTCGCTGAGATCCGAATTCTCTTGAAGGCTGATTCGACTCCCTCTAGAAAGAGCTTTGGATCTGAAGTATCCGGACTAGAATTGGATGCTGGTGGTCGGCCTGGACTGGGAGAGAGAGAGGCCGTGGGAGTTGGGATAGGCTAGGGTTTGGTGGATTGAAGTGGATGGTGGGCGGCTAGGGTTTTGGAGTAGAAGTGGCTAACCTAGGGTTTGGGTTTTGGAGATCTCACACCTCCTCAAGGTTCTTGGGGAACCCGGATTTACTCCCTCACGGAGCTCAACACCTGGATGCAAGTGCGGAAGAGAGAAAACACAAAGTTTGCTCACAAAAAAAAATTGGTTTCATTCATCTGATTTTTTTCAAGAGTTACATAGAGTTGAATATATAGACATAACAAAGAAATAAAATTTCATACACTTCCCATGTGGGACTAATAGGACTAACCCACACTTTAGGCATCAAATTCTCTTCCCAAGACTCCTTCCATGAGTGGGCAGCCCAAAAACTCCAAGAAAACTTGAAAATCAGCTCCAAATGGCAGGTTATGGGGGTGTCTCCTAGTATCTCTCCATGAATCAAGGATTTTCCCTTCATGGTTTGGCTCTTTTGGACACCTCCTAGTCTTGCTCCATAAGTTTAGGCTTCTTCCTTTCATGGCTTTGGCACTTTAGGAAACTTTTGGGTGCCTCCTTGATTTTCTCTCCAAGACATGCTCTCTTCCCTTTTATAACTTGGGTTTTTATGGAACATTGTGGGGCACCTCCTTGATCCTCTCTTCAAGAAAAATTCTTGCCATCCTGGCTTGGATTTATCTGGAAAGAAGTTGGCTCCTCCTTGGATTGAGGTATCTTGATGGATTTCTCCCTCAAGTGGCGCATGAAAGAAAGGACCTACTTTCTTGTGGTGTGGGGACCAAGGCACACTGGATGGAGATGTGGCGCCTCCTGGACTCTGGCATGTGGCTGGGAGTGTGGCGCCCACTTGCTTGGTCCTGGGAGAAAATGTGGCACCTTGAAGAAGACCTAGACCACTACTAGGACTTGTATTGAGTCAACATGACTCAACAAAATTTAAATTGCAGGGAAATACAGACTCAAACTAAAATTGAGTTGACCAAGTCAACCCTTATTACAAAACCAGAAAATCCTAATTCTTCGGGCAATGTCAATCAGAGATCCAGATAGAGCCCTGAAGTCTTCTTCTGAGTCTGGTGCCCGCACCACATACATGATCCAGTAGAATAATAAATGCAACTGGCAACAAACACTCAAAGAAGACATGGCTGTCATGACTTTTCATTCTAATTAATTTTCCCTCATTCATATTAACACATCTGCTTAAGTTAGATGCATAACCGTCAGGCATTTTTAATTCCTTCATCCATTTAAATACACCTCTTTTCTGCTTCAGGTTGAAAGAATATGTTGCTTTTGGTTTCAAATAATTTCTGTTAGCCAACTCTTGCAACTCAAGTTCCCTGCGCTTACAGTATTCCTTTAGATCCATTCTTGCTTTGATGTTATCTTTGGTTTTGCCTTTGATATCCATTACAGTGTTAAAAACATTATCAAATATATTTTTTCTATGTGCATGACATCCAGATTGTGTCTGATCAAATTAGTCTTCTAATATGGTAAATTCCAAAATATGCTCTATTTTAACTAATTATGTGTAAACCCATGTCCTTCAACTCTACATGAACCTTACTCAATTACATTTGGAATGGAAGATACAGCTTCCCATATTTCCTCCCCAGTCAACCTTCATGGAGGTTGATCTTTTTCAATACGATTTTTATAGAATGCATCCTTATTTCTTCTTAGTACATGATTAATAGGCAGAAACTGTCGATGGCAATCAAACCAAGAATTCTTCCGACCATGTTTCAAAGTAAATGCCTTTGATCTATCCATATAATACGGACACGCCAATTTCCCAGCTGTACTCCATCCGAATAGCATTCCATATGCAGGAAAGTCATTGATGGTCCACATCAATGCAGTCCTCATCATAAAATTTTGCTTTCTTGCTATATCATATATTAGGACACCCTCCTCCCACAAATATTTCAACTCATCTATCAAAGGCTGTAGATACGCATCTATCCTGCTCTTTGGATCATGTGGACCCGGAATAATTATTGTCCAGAACATATAAGGAATGGTCATGCACAATTTAGGTGGCAGATTGTAGGGAGTAACAATTACTGGCCAGCAAGAATATGGGGCTGATGATTGACTGTAAGGAGTAAAACCATCAGCACATAGGCCTAGCCTGATATTGCGTGGTTCAGCTACAAAATCAGGATAGGTTCGGTCAAAATGTTTCCATGCTTTTCTATATGATGGATGACATAATATCCCTGGCTCACGCCTGTTCTCATAATGCCATGTCATATGTGGTGCAGAACTCATTGAAGCATACAATCTTTTTAGTCTAGGAATTAGAGGTAAATAATGCATTCTCTTCATCGGCACCTCTTTATGTTTACTGTCTGCACGAGACCAAGGTTTATATCTACCAGCCCTGCAAAATATGCATTGCTTTTCTTCAGATTGTTGACCATAATACAGCATGCAACCATTAATACAATAATCAATCTTCTCAGTAGTAAGCCCGAGTTTGGACACCAATTTTTTTGTCCTATAAAAATCCTAAGGTATGGTATTATCGGCTGGAAGTGTCTCTTTCATAAGACTCGCAATTTAATCAAAGAATCGTTATGAAATATTACTTTCAGATTTGATGCTAAGCAACCGTATAGCTACTAATAACTCAGAATGATCTGTACATCCCGGCCATAATGGTTTTTGGATTGAATGCAACAAGTTATAAAATTTTTGATCATCCAAATTCGGTGTCTCATCTTCATTAGACGAATGGTCAGGTACATATTCTGCTCCAAATGTATCGAATATCATGCATCGATATGTGTTCTGTGGATCATTATCTATTGGTGCAAAAGCAGGATCATTTGCTTGTAAATCAGGTACCCCCCGACACGAGGATCACTCTCTCCATGAGATGTCCAATACCAGTAATTCGGAACAAATTCTTTTTTATAAAGATGAAGCTTCACTTCATCGGTAGTCAGGTACCTTAGATTTTTGCACTTGCAACAAGGGCATCTGAATTTTCCTTCACTTTGAAAGTTAGGTTGCTGACAGGCAAAGAGGACAAAATCTTCCACGCCCTTTAAAAATTCTTCGGTATATCCCTTTCGACCTGGTAAAAGTCGATTATACATCCAACAATGAAGTTGAAAGATATCCATATTCTATACCATATCAAAAATGATGATACATAAAATTATTTGAATATCGAACAATAAGTTGAAATAAATACGACCTTTAGAATAGGTCTTTAATTTACTAATTATTTGTTATGATGTAAAGAGCGCATTCTTTTTGCACATTATCTTTTAGTTCCCTTACAGATTTCTTTGCAAATCTGTACCAATCTTGCAATACCAAAACCTAATCTTTGACTTAGCTTTGATTGGCTTCTTTGCATTGGCATTATTATGAGTGGTATCTCTAGTGGTTACTAGTCTAAAATGTGAATGAAGCGACCTCTCAATACAATTAAGCATACAACTCATAGATTATAAGATTAATTCATGGAAGTTTGCAATATAATGCACCAACAAGTCACAACTCTTCCTGTCCCTCTATTGCCATATGTGGCATGCCATGATAGAGAGCATCTTTTGATAATAGGGTTTCACACACACTATATATTTTTCATTAAAGATTCATTATACAAGTCTAATTGGCAATTCATGTGCCCATGTCTTTCTACAAACTAAAGGTTGTGTCAATGTGGGGACAATTATGTAAGGATGTTACACACTCCCATTAATTAATTTTAGGATCGGAGAGCAATAAACAGAATCCATGCACATAGTAAATTACCAGTGAAATCATCATGGTTTGAAATCAGCAAATTGGTTGGTAGAAGAGCCAATGCATCTACTAAAATACTACTACCAACTACTACTACTACTATCAATTAAAAAAACAAAATTTAAAAATTAAAATACTACCACTACTAAAATACTACTACTACCAACTACTACTAAAATACTAATACTACTAAAAACAAAATTTAAAAATTAGAATACTACTATTACTAAAATACTACTACTACTACTAGTGAAATCATCATGGTTTGAAATCAGCAAATTGGTTAGTACAAGAGCCAATGCACATACTCAAATACTACTACCAACTACTACTAGTACTATCAATTAAAAAAACCAAATTTAAAAATTAAAAATTAAAAAAAATACAAAGTTTAAAAATTATAAATTAAATTAAAAAAACAAACCTACGGCAGTCGGGTGGGGGGCCGGAGGAGCCGCAGGCCTTCGGGGGAGGACCGGAGGGGGAGCGCCGGAGGGGGGGGCGAAGTAAAGGCAGCTGGACGGAGAAGGGGGCTAGGGCACTCGAACGAGGTGCCGCAGGCCGTTGAGGGGGAGGGTCGGAGGGGGGAGCGCCGGAGGGGGGGCGAAGGAGAAGGGGAGAGCCGGAGGGGGGAACGCCGGAGGAGGGAGCGCCGGAGGGGGGGTGAAGTAGAGGCAGCTGTACGGAGAAGGGGGCTAGGGCACCCGAACGAGGCGCCGCAGGCCGTCGAGGGGGAGGGCCAGAGGGGGGAGCACCGGAGGGGGGGCGAAGGAGAAGGGGAGAGCCAGAGGGGGACCGCCGGAGGAGGGAGCACTGGAGGGGGGGCGAAGTAGAGGCAGCTAGACGGAGATGGGGGCTAGGGCACCCGAACGAGGCACCGCAGGCTGTCGAGGGGGAGGGCCGAAGGGGGGAGCGCTAGAGGGGGGAGTTCCAGAGGGGGGGGCGAAGGAGAAGGGGAAAGCCGGAGGGGGGAGCGCCGGAGGGGGGGCGAAGTAGAGGCAGCTGGACGGAGATGGGGGCTAGGGCACCCGAACGAGGCGCCGCAGGCCGTCGAGGGGGAGGGCTGGAGGGGGAGCGCTGGAGGGGGGAGCACCGGAGGGGGGGCAAAGGAAAGGGGGAGAGCCGGAGGGGGGAGTGCCGGAGGAGGGAGCGCTGGACGGGGGGCGAACGAGAGTCGGGAGCATCGAAGGGGGGAGAACAAGAGGCGGTTGTGGCTAGGGCAACTTCTTTGGTTGCTTTTAACCCTAAAAGAAAATCAACCATCCGATTTGAATCAGACAGCCAGCAATTTTTCAAAGGTTTGCAATTGATTTTTTCGGTTGCAAAAATTCAGAATTTTTAAATTAAAATTAAATTAAATTTTAAATAAATTAAAATTATATTTTAAAAATATTGCAACCGAAATATTCGATTGCAAAAATCAAAAATAATAAATTTTTTTTTTAAAAAAAATTTAGCAACCAAAAAATTTGGTTGCAAATTTCAAAAATAAAAAAAATAAATTTAAATAAAATTTTGCAACCAATTTTTTCGATTGCAAAATTTTAAGTAAAATTTTAAAAATTAAAATTGAAAATTTATATATTTATAATTTTTTTTGCAACCAAGAAAATCGGTTGCAAAATTTTATTTATAATAATAAAATTTATTAAAAAGATTTAGCAACCAAAAAATTGGTTGCAAATTTCAAAAATAAAAAAAATTAAATTTAAATAAAATTTTGCAACCGATTTTTTTGGTTGCAAAATTTTAAATAAAATTTAAAAAATTAAAATTGAAAATTTATATATTTATAATTTTTTTGCAACGGAAAAAATAGGTTGCAAATTTCAAAAATAAAAAATTTAAATTTAAATAAAATTTTGCAACCGATTTTTTTGGTTACAAAATTTTAAATAAAATTTAAAAAATTTAAATTAAAAATTTATATATTTATAATTTTTTTGCAACCAAAAAAATTGGTTGCAAATTTCAAAAATAATAAAATTTATTTAAAAAATTTAGTAACCAAAAAATTTGGTTGCAAATTTCAAAAATAAAAAAATTAAATTTAAATAATATTTTGCAATCGATTTTTTCGATTGCTAAATTTTTAAAAAGTAATTTAAAAAAAAATTATTTCGGTTGCAAAATCGGTTGTAAAATGAAATTTTAGCAACTGAATTTGCAACTGATTTAAATAGGTTGCTAAATTATTCAGAAAAAATATCAGTTGCAAAATCGGTTGCAAAATCGGTCACAAATATAACTAAAAAAATCGGTTGCTAAAACTGATTTTTTTTGTAGTGCTAACAAAAGATGTCAATTATGCTATCATTTTTTTTCCAGATTTTTGTATTTTGCAAGGCCTTGCCATAAGAAACTTGATTGGAATTTGTGATTAGTGAACTCTAAAATGACATCTACTACATGCAACTGTACATTTCCATGACTGCTACAATTACTAGAGAGAAATCGCTTCATCTATGATATCAATGTTTGGGGAACCCATCACTCAAACTTCTTGTGAGAACTATTGTTTTGGGCCAAAGTCGGCAAACCCAGCTGACTTTAGCCCAAGTTGCAAAAAAAAAATGGGGCAGAGAGGTGGAGTCGGAACAAGGGAACCCGAGCTTTCCCTTATTCTGCCGGGAATTTTGCAAGAAAAGATTAGGGGAGAGCCGTGGAGGGGAGGGGAGTGGTCGATGACGTATTTGAGATGGGTTGGAACTCCAATCGGGCGATGTTTGCTTCCCAAATGGCGAGAAAAATTCATCGGTGGTTCTCTTTAAATCCCCCACATCGCCATTGGATCGAGCTCCATCAAGCCTCCGACTCCGTTGTCCTCCTCTCTAGCGAGTGTCCGGAAGCCTTCAAGACCGGTGAGTATTCTTTAGGAGGATTTAATTCAGTTTTTCTTGGATTTATTCGGTTTGGTTTATCTTGGAGCAGTGGACCGCCGGTGGCCACACCGCCATCCACTCTGGTCTACCGAGCCCTTTCCGGTGACTGTCTTCCTTGGCCGCCAACAATTGTGGGGAGGCCGATTCGGTCGAGCCGAGAGAGAAAGCATGGGTTCAGGAGAAGAGAAGAAAGAAGGAAGAGAAGAGAAGAAAGAAAGAAAGAGAAAAAAAAGAGAGCCACTATTTCGTGAAAAAAAGAAAGAAAAAAAAAAGAAAAGAAAAAGATGAGGAGAGAGAAGAAGAGAGAGAAGATGAGGAGGGAGAGAGGAGAGAGAAAGAGAGAGAGAGGAGGAGGAAGAGGAGAGAGAAAGAAGAGTGAAATAGGAGAGAGAAAAAAAAATATATATATATATATTAAAAAGGGAGATTGAAATGTCTTATTATGGGAATTCGTGCAGTTAGAATTTTAAGGATGAATCGTAAAAGAATTTTTGAATAAAATTATTTATTATTATAGGAGATCAGCCTTCTAAGCAGGGAAGTGTTGAGCTAGTCCCGGATAGGATTAATATCGGATATTCTAGGATTAGCTTCTGAAGGTAAGGATCTCTATACCTGTTCACCAGTTATATATATGTTTATTATGACATGGTTTGATCCGTGCGCATATGCATTGGCATGCATGATTTATTTTTGCATGGTATAGTTAACTTTTTATGATGGACAGCAGATTGTTGTTATTTATATTCATGTATATCATGTTTTATCAAATAAAGTGATATTTGTATGGGTTTGACCATGATACCGGTTATTGAAAAGCTATAAATGATATGATTTGACATGATGATATGGAAGGATAAAATATTAACGGTATTTGGACTAGCCATGCCACAGTGGTACCGTGGTTACACAGCTTGAGCCACGGGCTTTGTACGTGGAATAGCCGACCATAGATGGAAAGTACGTGGGATAGCCTGAGCCACGGGCTTTATACATGAAATAGCCGGCCACGAGCAGAGAATACGTGGGATAGCCTGAGCCACGAGCTTTGTATGTGAGCTAGCTTGGCCACGAATGGATAGTACATGGTCAATTATGAGGTTGCCAGTCATGGACTGGAGCATGACTGTGGCTAGTCCAAAATCCTAAAGAAGAAGGATGATTAAATTGAAAACATAAAAATGAAATATGATTTTATAAAAGGTTTTATCATATGTGATATTTGAGTTATTTCATTGCATGACATGATATACTCTTATCTCCTTACTATTTTCAAATTATTACTATTATTGGTGACTCTTTGGAGACCTTACTGAGCTGTAAAGCTCACAACCCCCTACTTTCTTCATTCTCAGAGTTGTGCAAGATATTCGAGCTTGGTAGTGGATTGGATTTATGATGAAATGATGCGTAGCAAGGATTGGGCTGGGCGTGAGGTTGAACAGCAATTTTTAGATGGTTTAGTTAGGTTGTTTAGTTAGATTTGTTGCTGATATTTATATAATAAATCAGTGGACTATTTAGTAATTTTTGACTTGAATGAATGGATTGTTTGCTTATTATTCAATTGTTTAAAAATATTGATTTATCTGAAGTGATATTTAAGTAAAGGTAAATATTGTATAACTAGGCCTTGCATGATCTCTAAAATGTATTCTAGAGTTTGTGCGGCCGGTCGTGTAGCCGATTTCAGTGCTGGATTCGAGACGTGACAGAGTGGTATCAGAGCAAACTAGGTTGTAGGATCTTAGGGTATAAGTTCATTAAGAGAGAGTGAAATGAGGGTTGGTTACTTCCAAGGTTTAAAACTCAATCAAGCTAATTACGAGAATGAAATTATTTTAACGAGGGAAGAATGTGAGAACCAGTGTTTTAGGCCAAAGTCGACAAGCCCAGCCAACTTCAGCCCAAGTTGCAAAAAAAAATGAGGCAAAGAGGCGAAGTCGGAATAGGGGAACCCGAGCTTTCCCTTATCCGGCCGAGGATTTTGCCGGAAAAGACTGGGGGAGAGCCGTGGAGGGGAGGGGAGTGGTCGATGACGTATTTGAGAGGGTTGGAACTCCAATCGGGCGGTGTTTGCTTCCCAAATGGAGAGAAGAACTCGTCGATGGTTCTCTTTAAATCCCCCACATCGCCACCAGATCGAGCTCATCAAGCCTCCCACTCCGTCGTCCTCCTCTTCGGCGAGTGTCCAGAAGCCTTCAAGACCCGTGAGTATTCTTTAGGAGGATTTAATTCAGTTTTTCTTGGGTTTGTTCGGTTCGGTTTATCTTGGAGCCATGGATCGTCGATGGCCGCGCCACCATATGCTCCAGTCTACCAAGCCCTTTCTGGTGATCATCTTCCTTGGCCACCGGCAACCATGGGGAGGCCGGTTCGGTCTAGCTGAGGGAGAAAGCATGGGTTCGGGAGAAGAGAAGAAAGAAGGAAGAGAAGAGAAGAAAGAAAGAAAAAGGGGCCTCTATTCCGTGGAAAAAAAAAAGAGAAGAAAGAGAAAAAGAAAAAAAAAAAGAAGAAAAAAAAGATGAGGAGAGAGAAAGAAGAGAGAGAAGATAAGGAGAGAGAGGAGAGAGAAGAGGAGGAAGAGGAGAGAGAAAGAAGAGAGAGAATATGAGAAGAAAGGAGAAAGAAAAAGGAGAGAGAAGATGAGGAGAAAGGAGAAAGAAAAAGGAGAGAGAAGATGAGGAGGAAGAGGAGAGAGAAAAATATATAAATATTAAAAGGGGAGATTGAAAAGTCTTATTCTGGGAATTCATGCAGTTAGAATTTTAAGGATGAATCGTAAAAGAATTTTTGAATAAAATTATTTATTATTGTAGGAGATCAGCCTTCTGAGTAGGGAAGTGTTGAGCGAGTCCCGGATACGGATTAATATCGGATATTCTAGGATTAGCTTCTGAAGGTAAGGATCTCTGGGCCTGTTCACCAGTTATATATGTATTTATTATGACATGGTTTGATCTGTGTGTATATGTATTGGCATGCATGATTTATTTTTGCATGATATAGTTGACTTTTCATGATAGACAGTACGATTATTGTTATTTATATTCCTGTATACCATGTTTTATCAAATAAAGTGATATTTGTATGGGTTGGACGATGATATCAGTTATTGAAAAGCCGTAAATGATACGATTTGACATGATGATGTAGAAGGATAAAGTGTTAATGATATTTAGACTAGCCATGCCACAGTGTTCCCATGGTTACACAACCTGAGCTACGGGTTTTGTACATGGAATAGCCGGCTACAGGTAGAAAGTACGTGGGATAGCCTGAGCCACGGGCTTTATACGTGGAATAGCCGGCTACGGGCTTTGTACGTGAGTTAGCCTGGCCACGGGCGGATAGTACATGGTCGATTATGAGGTTGCTAATCATGGACTGGAGCATGACCGTGGCTAGTCCGGAACCTTAAAGAAGAAAGGATGATTAAATTGAAAACATAAAAAGGAAACATGATTTTATAAAAGGTTTTGTCATATATGACATTTGAGTTGTTTTGTTGCATGACATGATATACTCTTATCTCCTTACTATTTTCAAATTATTACAATTATTGATGACTGTTTGGAGACCTTACTGGGCTGTAAAGCTCACAATCCCCTACTTTTTTCCTTCTCAGAGTTGTGCAGGATATTAGAGCTTGGTAGCGGATTGGATTTATGATAAAATGATGTGTAGCAAGGATCGGGCTGGGCGTGAGGCTGAACATTAATTTTTAGATGGTTTAGTTAGATTGTTTAGTTAGATCTGTTGCTAATATTTATATAATAAATCAATGGACTATTTAGTGATTTTTGACTTGAATGAATGGATTGTTTACCTATTATTCAATTATTTAAATAATATTGATTTATCTAAAGTGATTTTTAAGTAAAAGTAAATATTATGTATCTAGGCCTTGCATGATCTCTAGAATGTACTCTAGAGTTTGTGCGACCGGTCGCGTGCCGATTCAGGTGTTGGATTCGGGACGTGACACTTTTATCTCTTATTTATGATTTATTTAGCTTGTCATTCAATAATATCAATAAATATGATGATGCTTGTCACTGTGCAAAACAAACAAGACATTCTATCAAGTTTTAGTAGATCTGGTCAGTCTCCTTTTGGTTTGATCCATATAGATATTTGGGGGCTTTATTCAACCCTTTATTTTAGTGCTTATCTTATCCGCACTATAGTTGATGATTACACTCACGCTTCTTGGACTTTATTCAACCCCTTATTTTAGTGCATCATAAATCATAAACATTGTATTTTTTTTACTTTTTTAAAATACGATCAAAACCTAATTTGGATATATTATTAAACAAATTCGAAATAATAATGACCAAGAATTTAACTTAGGTCCAATATTATCCTTTTTTGATAAAATATTATCTTTTTTCATCAAAATAAAATTATGCATTAAATATCATGTGTTGGCATATCTCAATAAAATGATATTATCGAGCATAAGCGCCGTCACATCTTAGAGATGGATCATGCTCTACAATTTCAAGCTAGATTATCAATAAAATTTTGGGATGAATGTTTTCAAAGAGCAACTTATTCAATCGATTACACTTCTATACCTAAATTATCCCGAAAAACTCCTTATAAGATGTTATTCTCTGAAAAGCTTACATATTCACACCTGTGTTTTTTGATGTCTTTCTTATATTCACAATCCATTCAAGTCAAAGGACAAATTCTCTCCTCGTTCTAAACTTTGTATGTTTGTGGATATCCTCGAGGCCAAAAGGGCTATCAGATCTATGATATTGAGTCATATAAAATTTCAATTCTTGCAATATACTATTTAATTTATAAGAATTGCTTTCCTCTCAAAGATTTTATTAGCAAATATTCACATTCTACTGTTTTACCAATACTCGTTGATGACACCACAGCAATAGAATCTAATGGAAGAAAATCATCACATTATCACAAGAATAGAACTCAATCAAATAATTGAAAATTTCACATCAACAGTAGATACAAACTTTAGGGAATCGCCTTCTTCAATTATAGCTGAATCCTCTCCACAACCACAAGCTCGAACCATACATCAATAGATAAAAAAAGTATACACACATCTCCAAGATTATGTATACAACCTACCGGGAGTAGCAAAGCCATCTCATCCTACATCTAATCAAGTTTCTTCGGGTTTCTATTTACTTCTCCTACTCTCATTTTACTCATCAAAGTTTTCTAGCAGCCATCTCTGGTCACAGTAAATCTAAGTCTTTTTCACAGACCATGAAAGACCCAAAATAGCATGATGCAAACGTAAAGAAAATTAAAGCAACGGAGAAAAGTAATACATGGACCATGAAACCTCTCTCTCCTAGTAAAAACCTCATTGGTTAAAAATGGAATTTTAAGATCAAATATAATGCAAATGGTAAACTTGACCGTAATAAAACTTATCTAGTCATAAAGGATACGTCAAAATGAAGGTTTGGATTTCAATAAAATATATGTACTATAGGTCCAAATGAGTCAAGCCATTCATGAGCTTCTCGAGCTCGACTCGACTTGGTTAAACTCGATCTTGAGTTAAGCTCAAGTATCTTGATTAATTTTTTGAGCCAAGCTCAAGTAGTGAAATACTCTACTTGAAGGCTCGCAAGCTTACTCGAATATTTATATATTTTATTAATTTAATATTTTAAATTTAATTTGTTAAGTGATTAAGTCTAACAATCTAATAAAAAATAAAATCTAAACCTAGACCAAGTAACCAATAAGGTTACTTCATCAGTCAACTTCTCTAGCTCTTTGCGGCCTACGCTCTCAAATTCCTAATGCTAATGGCTCGTTCTTTTGCGGGTAAAAGATTTAACTGGGAATCTATATTTTTCTAAGTAAATTATTTTCAAGCAATATTTAGATAGGAAAATGATTTACCCATCTTCTTTTATGCATAGGAAAATGATTTCAAAATTTGTTACCCATATTCTTTTACATTATTACTTTCTTAGATAAGTTGCTAAAATTTATACATATTTTTTATAATACCCTTTATAGAGACTAGAGTTTATGGATAGTGGATAACTAAGTTATTGGACATTGAATGAGGAGGCATTGGAAATCAAAAAGAGGATATTTTAGGAATAAAATTTAATATTTACTTTACTGGTCAGTAGAAAAATGATTTAGCCACTTTTTAGATGGATAAGATTTTTTTCACTAATTCATGAATAAATACTATCCAGGAAAAGTTAGTTAATTTTTTATCTTAAAAAGTGCAAGAATATAGATAAATTGGTCAATAGAAAAGTTGACTAACCTTTCCATAATATTTATCCATAAAAAAATGGGCCCTAAGGGTTTCCTCCTTCTCCACGCAACCTTGCCATCAACAACAAAGCCACCCCGCCTCTCCTTTCTTCCTAAGGACCATGAACCCTAGTCGCTTTCGATGCCTCACCTCTTCATTTGCCTCACATCTTCCTTCTCTTCAAATCTGATTGCTCTTATTGTTTCTATTTTTAACACCCCAATCACCTCATCATCGATCAACCATCGCCGGTCACCTCATCACCTCTCCCTTCTCCTTGAACCCCACCTTTTGGCCACTGACTAAAAACCCCTTCTGTCCCCTCCTCGACTCATAGCCATGACTAACCCCTCCCCATCCCTTTTCACTGCGATCAAGAAACATCCCTTTTGTCCATGGCACCTCCTCTTTGTTTGAAGCTGGCGATCCTTTAATTTCTCTCTTGCACCATCTTCGAATTTGGGCTTTGTGGTTGGAGGTGATGGTGCAACCAGCAACAAAGGCAATGATGGCGAGGCAAGGATAATAGCAACAGGAATCGAAGTTTGGCCAGATAGTGACCGGGATCATCCAGATGGCAATGTTTTGGTGCTTTGCTATGAAGTTCTCCTTGAAGAAGCCCTCTAACCTCATCTCCAATCTCTTTCGAAAGGGAGAGCCCTTGGTCAGTCCCTTCTTGGTTCCCTCTCCCCAAACCCTAGCTTTTTCGATCACTTCCCCCATCTTATTCATTAGATCAAGTTTTTATCTATTTCATTAGATCACTTTGCTATGAGATTTTTTTAAAAAAAAATTTTCAACTGGTTTTTTCTTGTAATATTTTTTGATTTCTCCTTTTCAATGATTTTTTTTTTAAAAGGTAATGAGTAGTCAAAGCTTGAATTTGAGTCCAAATACGAGCTAAGTAGGCTTGGTTGACATTCGAGTCAAGCTGAGTCAAGCTTGAGTATTATTTTTTTCTTAATAAGTCAAGTTTAAGCTTGGAATATTAAGGCTCGGCCAATCTCTAGCCAAGTTTTGAACCCGAGTATTTTGAGTCGAGTCAAATTCAAGCCTGTAGATACATGGCTCAACTTGGCTTGTTTGTATCCCTAATATACACTAGTTGCTAAACTCACTACAATTCAATGTTTACTTGCCATTGTTGTTGCCAAAAAATGGAAACCGCATCAACTTGATATCCATAATACTTTCATTCATGGTGATTTTCATGAAGAGGTATATATGTCACCTTCTCCTGGAATCTCAAAACATGGTGATATAATTTTGTCATCTTAAGATATCCTTGTATGAGCTCAAACAAGTATCACATCGGTGGTTTGAGAAATTTTCTACTACCTTAATTTGTTTTGGTTTTTCTCGATCCAAAGTTGATCACTCTTTGTTTACTCGATGTGCTAGAAGCTCCTTTACTATAGTTCTTGTGTATGTAGATGATTTGATCATTACAAAATAATGATGCATCCCATTATCATGAGCTTAAGCATTATCTTAATACTTGCTTTTATATAAAAGATCTTGATACTTTGAAGTATTTTCTTAGCCTAGAAGTTGCTCGTTCCCCTGATGGTATTTTCGTTTATCAATGAAAATACACTTTGGACATCCTTAAAGAAACAGGTATGCTAGGTTCCAAGCATGCTTCCTTTCTAATGCAATAGCAACATCATTTATCCACCAACTCTAGTCCTCCAATTGATAATCCATGCCAATATTGTTGATTGATTGGATGATTTATTTATCTTACAATTATTGAATCAGAGATTACTTATTTAGTGTACATCTTAAGTCAGTTCATACAATATCCTAGGCAACCTTATTTACATGCAATCATCACCTAGTCAAGGTCTTTATTTTTCTGCCTCAAATGACTTTCGGCTTCGTGTGTTTTGTGTTTCAGATTAGGAAAATTGTCCCATTACATGGAGGTCCATTATTGATTATTTTACTATGCTAGGCAACTCTCCCATATCTTGGAAAACTAAAAAAAGCAAACTACTGTATCTTATTCTTCGACCAAAGCAAAATCTATGGCAGCGATAATTAACTAGTGAATTATCATGGTGGCATACTCTGTTAAGAAGTGATTCAAAGTTAGATAAGTTCGTTATCATCAGGATGTTTCCTGATATTTAGGAGATAGAATTTGGTTGATTTTGGCTTCTTGAGTCGTAGCTTTTATTAGTTTTTAGTTTTCATCATGTATATAAGAAAAATAAAAAAAAAAAAAACGAAGGAGTTTTCTTGTGTTCAACATTGTGGTATCAGAGCCGGGTTCATCCCACCACGGTTTCGAAAGCAGAGGTCTTCTCTGTGAATAGTCCACCAGCCCGCAGCGAAGTGATTCTCGTCGACGGAACGATCCGGACGGGAGGTCCGGAAGAGATCCGGTGCCAGCATTTCAAGCCACCAGAGGTGAAGAAGCTGTGGGAAAACCGGCGAGTCTGTGGGTTAACTCTTGAAGGAGCAGCGAGCAACGGTCCCGTGGAGCAGATCTGGGCGACGACTCGTTCCGTGGAAAGGGTGCGTCGGTGGACCGGTGAAGAGAGAAGATCTTTCGGCGAGATCTGGGGATTTCTTCAAGTTGTCTTCCAATTGAAAGTGCGGCAAGGATCGGCGAGGCACACCTGCACGGTGAGACCTTGTCGCTCGGTGAAGACGTCGCTGGAAGACGTAGGGTGTGCGGACAACTCTTTGGTGAAGACTCCCTTCCGTGAAGAAACTCCTTCTCTTTTTCCGTAGTTGGGAGAAGAGACGTCGTCGTTTCGGTGAAGGCGTACGTTTCGGTGAAGGCGTAGCTGGGAGAAGTTTTTTTCTTTCCGTAGGACAACCGTGAAGAATTCCGCACGGTGAAGATTCAGTGCCTGTGACAAGAGTCCGTGGGCAGTGTGAATTGTCCTTCCGTGAAGACTCTTTGTTGTTTGTTGCTGTGAAGAGATCTTTACTGCATACCAAAATGGCAGCGTCTGGATCTAATTTGCAGCAGTCAATGATACCTATTTTCAAAGGTGAGAACTATGAGTTTTGGAGCATTAAAATGAAAACTCTTTTTAGATCACAAGACCTATGGGAGATTGTGGAGGATGGTGTACCAGAAAATGAAGATGAGGGTAGATTGCGGGAGCTGAGAAAAAGAGATGCCAAAGCCCTATTTTTTATTCAACAAGGGCTGCATGAAACCGTCTTCTCCAGAGTTTCAGCAGCACAAACAGCAAAAGAAGCATGGGGGGCATTGAGAAATGAGTATCAGGGGACAACCAAAGTCATGGCGGTGAAGTTACAAACCTTGAGAAGAAATTTTGAAACATTGCAGATGAATAGTGGTGAGTCAATTCAAGATTTTTTCTCAAGAACCATGACAGTAGTAAATCAAATGAGATCATATGGAGAAAAGATCTCAGATGAAATCATTGTTTGCAAAATTCTCAGAAGCTTAACAACAAGATTTGATCATATAGTTGCAGCAATTGAGGAATCAAAAGACTTAACAATTATGTCTGTTGATGCATTGATGGGATCTCTTCTGGCTCATGAAGATAGAATCAATAAAACAGGAGAAAGAAATGATGAAAGAGCATTTCAGGCAAACTCCAATTCTGGAGGAAATTGGAGAGGGTCAGGAAATTCAGGGAGAGGAAATGGTAGGAGAGGCAGAGGTAGAGGCAGGTACACACAATCTGAAACAAGAAGATGCTTCAATTGCAACAGAGTGGGACATCTTGCAAGAGATTGCAAGGTAAAGATTAATCATGCAGAATTTGCTGATACTGAAGAACAAGAAGAAGAGGAAGAAGAGTGTTTTCTGTTTATGGCGCATGAGGAGATAATTCAGAACAAGAGGTCCATCTGGTTTGTGGATAGTGGTTGCTCTAATCACATGACTGGAGTAAAAGAATTGTTCAAAGACTTGGATGAGTCTCAGAAACGGATGATCAGCCTTGGGAATAATTACAAAATTCAGGTGGAAGGAAAAGGCACCATTCTTATCAAGACACATCATGGAAAAAACAAACTCATCAGGGACGTCTTGTATGCACCACAATTGGCTCACAACTTGTTGAGTGTTGGTCAATTACTGAAGTCAGGATTCACAGTAATGTTCGACAATAATGCATGCACCATTAGAGATAAAGAAGGAGGACGATTGGTGGCACATGTAGCAATGTCAGCAAATCTTATGTTTCCTTTTGAGGTTACAGCAGTAGAAGAGCTCAGTATGGTGGCGATCAATTCCTCAGAGCTATGGCACATAAGATATGGCCACCTGAATTATAAGAGTGTGAAGGAGTTGACAACAGAAGGTATGGTCCACGGAATGCCAACAATAAGTGACAAACATAAGCAATGCGAGGAATGTATTCTAGCAAAACACAGCAGGGAGTCTTTTCCAAAAGAAGAAGCTTGGAGAGCTACTGATGTATTGGAGCTTGTTCATATGGATCTTTGTGGACCAATGAGTACTACTTCATTGGGTGGTAGTAAGTATTTCATGTTGTTAATTGATGACTTTAGTAGAATGAGTTGGGTTTTCTGTCTTAAAGTAAAATCTGAAGCATTTGAAATATTTAAGAGGTTTAAAGTCCTTGTTGAAAAACAAAGTGGTAAACATATCAAAGGAATAAGGTCAGATAGGGGAGGTGAATTTCTGTCCACAGAGTTTAATCACTTTTGTGAAGAAGCAGGCATAAAGAGGCAGCTTACCGCACCTTACACACCTGAACAAAATGGTGTGGTGGAGAGAAGAAACAGAACAGTGGTGGAGATGGCCAGAGCTTTGTTGAAATCAAGAGGCATGCCCAATTTCTTTTGGGCAGAGGCAGTACATGTTGCTGTTTATATTCTCAATGTGTCTCCAACCAAGGCAGTCACAAAGCATACTCCATTTGAGTTATGGTATGGCTTCAAACCTACTGTAAGTCATTTAAGAATTTTTGGGTGTGTGGCATATGCTATGAAAAATCAACAGGATAGGCAAAAATTGGATGGAAAATCAGAAAAGTGCGTGTTTATTGGGTATTGTACAGAAAGCAAAGCATATAGATTGTACAATCCAGTTACTGAAAAGGTTTTCATCAGTAGAAATGTGAAGTTCAATGAAGAGGAAGGGTGGAATTGGAAGGGAAAGGAGAAGAAGGAAGTTATTCACTTGGAAGAGGAAGAAGATACCAACTTGGAGGAGTATGAAATACAAACAGAAAATTCACAAAGAGGTTCAGCTGCAGGTGTATCTTCAACAAGCTCATCCTCAACAAGCATAGACACAAGGAGTTCACATGAAACACCTCCAAGGAAGACGCGATCCTTGAGGGAAGTCTATGAGTCCTGTACATTTGCTCTCTTTACAACTGATCCTAGTTCTTATGAAGATGCAATTGGTACAAAAGAGTGGGAAGATGCAATGAAGGAAGAGTTAGAAGCTATTGAGAGGAATCACACATGGGAGCTAACAAATTTGCCACAAGGTAAACAAGCAATTGGATTAAAATGGATTTTCAAGACTAAGTTTCATTCAGATGGAAGGATTCATAAGCACAAAGCTAGGTTGGTGGCCAAAGGGTATTCACAAATTCCAGGTGTAGATGTGGAGGAGACTTTTTCACCAGTAGCCAGATTTGAAACTGTAAGATTAGTCTTGGCATTAGCAGCTCATATGCAATGGAAAGTGCATCAGTTTGATGTTAAATCTGCCTTTCTTAATGGTGAGTTAATGGAAGAGGTTTATGTTACACAACCTGAAGGCTTTGTTCTGAAGGAAAATGAAGACAAGGTGTACAAGCTACACAAGGCTTTATATGGATTAAAACAGGCACCAAGAGCATGGTACCTCAAAATCCATGAATATTTCATTCAATATGGGTTTGTGAGGAGTTGTAGTGAACCAACATTGTATGTGAAGAAAAATGGAGAGGGTGATCTATTGGTAGTGTGCATTTATGTAGATGATATGGTATATTGTGGCTCAAATTCTTTTGAAATTGCAGAGTTTAAACAAGCAATGAAAAGCAGATTTGAGATGTCAGATTTGGGCCTCCTCCATTATTTCTTGGGAATTGAAGTTCAGCAAGTGGAAGATGGCATATTCATAGCTCAAAGAAAGTACGCGTATGATATGCTCAACAAGTTCAACATGAGTAATTGCAAATGGTCCAAGACTCCCATGAACATGAATGAGAAATTGCAGGTAGAGGATGGTTCACCAGCAGCTGATGGGAGAGTGTTCAGAAGTCTTGTCGGAGGGCTTATTTATCTGACTCATACTAGGCCAGATATAGTCTTTCCTGTAAATGTTGTGTCAAGATTCATGCATAATCCTTCACAACATCATTTAGGAGCAGTGAAGAGAATTCTTAGATATGTTGCGGGCACCATCAATCTTGGACTTCTATACAAGCGAGGATCTAAGTTAAAGTTGCTGGGTTATACAGATAGTGATTGGGCTGGTTGCATTGAAGATAGAAGAAGCACATCTGGTTATTGCTTCAATCTGGGATCAGGAGCTATAGCATGGAGTTCCAAAAAACAAACTACAGTTGCCTTATCAACGTGTGAAGCTGAATACATAGCTGGAGCAGGGGCAGCATGTGAGGCAATTTGGCTGAGGAAGATCTTGAGTGAGCTGGATCAAGAGCAAGTTGAAGCTACTATTATAAAATGTGACAGTGCCTCCGCTATAGCTTTGAGTCGAAATCCTGTCTTTCATGGTCGATCAAAGCACATACAAATTAAACATCACTTCTTGAGAGAGCTGGCAACAAGAAACGAGGTGAAGCTAATTTTTTGTGGAACAGAAGAACAAGTTGCTGATGTACTGACCAAAGCTTTATCACATGAACGGTTTGAAGAACTTAGAAGTCAACTTGGTGTAATCAACTTTGAATCAAGGGGGGATGTTAAGAAGTGATTCAAAGTTAGATAAGTTCGTTATCATCAGGATGTTTCCTGATATTTAGGAGATAGAATTTGGTTGATTTTGGCTTCTTGAGTCGTAGCTTTTATTAGTTTTTAGTTTTCATCATGTATATAAGAAAAATAAAAAAAAAAAAAACGAAGGAGTTTTCTTGTGTTCAACATACTCTACGTGCTGATATCATTGTTACGCATTCAAGTGCCATGTTCCTTGTTAGCTAGGTGGCCAGCACACACCCGTGGAACTCAGAATGAGTTTGTCACGTGGCGGGGCGGAATGTTGCCCTAGTGATATTTTTTGGAAGGTCGACTCGAGATACGAGTTAGCTCGATCCTGTAAGTCGAATGGATTGAATGAGACAGATCGTCCAGTCTACCGTTTAGGTACGATCTGGTTTGATACGGATCGATTTTGGTGTGAAGTCTTTTAAACCCGTCAGTATGCGTTATCGCTGGGCTCTGATCTGATTTAAGATTATTAATTTTCAGCCTTTTAACATGACGTTTTTTTTTTTGGACGGTAGTTGATCCGATGGTTGGTATCGGACAGCCCGAATGGCACCCCACCGTACTTAGCTTCATGGTGTATCCGAGAAAGAAACACCTCACTTTTAAATGAATATTAAATTTCCACTAATTGTAGCGTGGTGGAAAAGGGCGCCGAAAACGGACGGTAGGGAGGCGCGGATGCGCATACCTTATGAGCAGCCACGACTCGTCGGAAGTAGGGCCCGTTGGCAATGGGGCCTACCGGGAACCGTCGGTGGACCAGCCCGTCGTGGGCGAACATGTAGGCCATCCAGAACAGCGTAGCTCACAGGCCCTATCACACCATGACACGCGGGAGTCAGATCACACTGGAATCTTTACTGCAAACTCCGTTAGAGAGAGAGAGAGAGAAAGAGAACGATATAATTGTGATGGGGACGGTGGAAATTACGGCGCCGAAGCAGAGGTCTGGAAGGAGGCCGCGGCTAAAGAAGCCGGACAGAGAGGAGGGAGATGGCGGGGACGGCGCTGATGATGGCGGAGACGTCGTTGATCTCGAAGGGCCCGTCGTGCGGCCGGTGGTGAGACTCGTGCATGTGCCACAGCGACGCGTGCCACAGCGACGCGTGCCACAGCGTCCGGTGCACCCAGCCTGACCAAAACTCCATTCCCACCTAGCACAACCCGGTTAATCCATTTTTTTTTTTTTTCCGACTCTAAACAAAGATTTTTATCCTCCAATTTAGAACATACGGCGACGCTTACCGCCGCTCCCACAGAGAGGGCAAACGTGCCCAGCATTTCCGTCACCGGAACCTCTCCGCCCTGAGCCCAGATTATGTGACTGACTTTAGTTAACTCGAAACGAATTGGATCCATGCCGTTTAATTTATCAAACAGAATTAAAAAGAGCACCGACCTCCATTTGACAGTAGAATCGGTAATAGATAGCGGCGACGGCTAAGGAGGTGATGCCGAGGATGGACATCACCGCCGCCATCAGGTATGCCCGCCGCTCCGACTGCTCGCTGGCCATCTTCTCCACCGTCGGGTCCAGCAAGATTCGCCGCTCGTCTTCCTCCGCTGCCGCAACGGAGATCCCTTGTTCCTCCGTGATCTCGGAGCTCCGGCTTTGCCCCACGACGAAGCAGACCGCCAAGGCCGGCCTCCGCTGCTGCCAGCGCCGGAGCGCCGAGGGTATGATGGAGGGGCTGCGGTGGCGGCAGAGAGGAACGGGCACGGAGGGCAGGACGCTGTCGCCGGCAGCCAGGCTGCGCCGGGGAGAGCTTGGAAAGGGGTTCCCGCCAAGAATGTAAGTAGCAGCGGAGAAGATTCCGGCCGCCATACCCTCTCCTTAAAGGTCGGTCTTAGAACTGAGGGGTGGTTACGAGGAGGGGATCCGCGCTCGGCAACCGCCCATGCAATCGTCATTTTATACTGATATGCTTGATAAATGCCATCAGATATATTTGTAATTACGGAGAGCGCCACCGTTCACGGTGCGCGGTGTCATTATTTGGAGTTTTTTTTTAAAATAATATTTTTAAAAAAATAATTACCAAAATAGGTTCGGTAAAATTTATTTACCGATTTAGGTGGAGTGGCTGACGTGGACGAATTCATCCTTTGGAAGGACGAATTCACAACTGAATTCGTCCTTTGGAAGGACGAATTCAGCCCAACTGAATTCGTTCTTCGAAAAGACGAATTCAGTTGAACTGGTTTCGTCCAACTAAAGGACGAACTCAGCTCAACTGATTCCCTTCTTCCATTGGACGAATTCAGTTCAACTCTCCCATTTTTTTTCTGGATTCCGGGTGAAGTTGGCAAGGGCGACTTCAGCCCAAAATGTCCAAAACATGGACCATTATCGAGTTCCACATTTCGTACTTCTGTGACTTGACGCTACTAGCTATGAGTTGGTGAACACCTTTAAGGGCTTTACTCCAAGCTCCCTGATAAGTTTCAGTCATGTGAACATGGTCTCATACTCAAATTAGTTGTTGGTTGCCTTGAATAGAAAATGCAAGGCATACTTGATGACCACCTATTCAAAGTTCATCAAGATCATTCCGGCTCCACTACCTCGAGAATTTCAGGTGCCATCCATGTAAAGGATCCAAGCTAGGTCCACATTGGACAACTCAGCAAGTTGCTTACCGGGTACCTCCACATGTTTATCATCGGTCCATGTGCACTCGACCAAGAAGTTCAATAAGACATGCACCTTCACATATGACCTCGGGTGATAAGAGATATCAAACTTATCGAGCTTGATTGTCCATTTCACCAGTCGCACAAAGGTGTCAAGTTGATGTAGGATAGCCTTTAGGAGTTGGTCGATTAGGATGATGACATGATGAGCTTGAAAGTAGGCCCTGAGATGCTAAGCATAAACAATTAGAGCAAAAATGATTTTTTTGGATTTGGAATACCTAGTTTCCACATGATGAGTTATTGAAGGCCTCTTCCAAGTCAACAACATGGTCAGCCTCTCTAAATGTTAGATGTATGCCCTGAAAGCCATGTTGGCTTGACACATTTTTAAAAACACCCATGAAAATTTATATAAATGTATCAATATTTTATTATAAAAAATAAAAAATTAATAAAAAAATTACAGGACCGATAGGTGGACCGATGGTCACTGGTAGCAGGACTGGCAAGCGAGATGGTGACAGGACCGATGATCAGATCCTGGTGGTAGCCGGACTGGCAATCGGGATGGTGACCGGACTCGGCCGAAGCCGGTGGCCCCTTGCTCCCTCGCCAGGTGGCCCCCTGAGACGGTCACTCTCGTCGTTCTCTAACTTGACCGTCGAAGCTCCCTCGCCGGGACCCCCGGCCAGGGCCTCTGACCTTGTATTACAGGACTGAGAGCCAGGAGACCTCATTACGAGACAGTCTAATCAAATCAGTGGCTCTGAAGCCACATGCGCGGTGGCGAGATCGGCAACACAAATAAATAATGCTTGTCTATTTTAGGCCAGAACACATATAAACACATATGTAAATAAACACTTATATAAATAATTCTTATATAAATTAACAAGAAAATATGAATTACAATAAATTCTAAAATAAATGACTAATCGGTCCCACATGGTGGCCGTCTCCTAGTGCGTGCAGGCTGTATACGACGACGGATCGGAGGTGGCTGATGCTGCTCTATCTCATGCTCTATATCGTGTGATGCCTGATATGCAGCATGCTGTACATCATGTGATGCCTGCTGTGCAGATGTATGATGTGACGACGATGCTCCATGTCCGGAATAATCATGCTGCCAGCCCATGAAATCCGGTGCAGTAGTATAATCAAAATGTGATACCACATCCAAAGTAGTTGTGAACTCGTGCATCGGATGTGGAGAGGTGCTATGTCGTCTCGTACCTCGTCTGTGATGAGCTGACGGAAGTGCTCCGGATGAAGATGCAAATGGATAATAAGGCGAAGGAGTCTCGTCCTCCCTGTCTCCCTCCTGATAAAACTCATGGAGTGGAATCCGTGCATGCTCGCCAAGAGTATGGAGGGCAGAGTGACATATATCCTGTATATCCGGGGAGGTCGCACGCTCAAGTATCGTCGCAAAACTACTACCCTGTAAATAAAAAAATTAATTAGTTTGACAAAATTTAAACGTATATTATAATTTAAATAATAAAATTTAAATTACTTACCATGTAATCATATACTGCACCATTGCGACTGATGAATCGACGAGTGATCCTACGATACCACTGCATATAAGGATCGTGATAATCCATGGTACCATCGAATGGATCGCCATGTATAATATAGTCATGACGACTCATCCATAACTGTATATAATCCCGATGAACGGTGGACCAATCCTGATCAGATCGTCCTCTCATATCAATACGATGTAGTGCAGACAACGTATCAAACTGATCTGGCATGAGCTGTCGCATCCCGAACTGGCGCATCACTCTATCGGGTAAATGCCACTCTACTATATAAAAACATACTAGTGGCACTCTACTACACCAGATCTCCTGATCCTGTAGACAGTAGTCTGGTAACTGTGCAATCATTGCGGCACTATATGGCTGCCATATGACCTGTTTATAAATAATTTAAAGTATAATTTATTAAACAAGAACAAATTAAACAAGACAATCATTATCAAAAATTCAATTTTTATTACCTCATCGGGTCGCAGTCGATCAAGTAAATAACGATACGAAGAGACCACATGCATAGGTACCTGTGTGACAGAAAAAAGATCTCTCCATCTACAAAATAAATTAATTAAATTAATTAATTAAAATAATATATATCATACATGGCATAAAAATATAATGTAAATTCTAAACTCACCTCATCCCTAATGGTCCCTGTGGTAAACCGGCTCCATCATCATCAAAATCGATCATCGGATCTGGAGCCTGTCGAAGTAATCTGTGGGGTGCAATAATCGGAATTCTATCCCATGCCCATAACTGTAGTAGCAACAGCGGACCAGCAATATCAGTAACATCTCTATGGCTCGCCCTGCACATCTCTCTATACAACCAAGCGAGTCCAGCGCTACCCCAACTATACTGTCCGGCCGTCTCGAAATCCGCTAATAAAGGTAGAAATAATAGATGCATGTTGTTCCCAGATTTATCCATAAAAAGGCACCCACCCATCAACTGTAAAATATATGCTCGAGCATAGCACTGAATGGCTGCCTCATCCGCATCGAATGCTAAATCCTGGAAGTGCTCGGTAAGCCAGACCAAGCTAAGTCGAGATCCATGCAATCTATCATCCGGTGGGACGACCCCTAATAACTCAAGACAAAGCTGCCTCCAGTCTACCCGTGTACTACCCGTCACTGGTAGACCATCTACTAGCAAACCTAGCTGAACAGCAACATCCTGTAGGGTGATGGTCGCCTCTCCATGCGAAAAATGAAAAGTATGTGTCTCCGGACGCCACCGCTCGACGAGAGCAGTGATCAAATGCCAGTCCAATCTAATAAATCCAACACGTGCTAGACCGTAGAATCTGGACTGCATCAGCAATGGCAAAATACGACGATCGAGCGGTATCGATCTGCGCATAACCATCTCTCGACGTCGACAGTGCAAAACAACATCCTGTCCCTCCCATACCAAGGATGATCTATGTGAAGGCTGACCGTGTAGTACACTACTATCAGAAGGACCAGGATCCATAACTGCGATAACTCAAAGAAAATCAATCACAAAGCCCATTTAATGCATAGTAAGGACATCAATCCATATACAAGCTATAAACATCAGACAATAAAACATAGCCATATATTACAATCCATCAAATAAAATACAAAGCAATCACAAGATTAGCCTAATACATTACAATCCATAAAGCTATAAACATTTGTAAAATATGACTGATATAATTTAACTAATCTGCTTGTAGAAGCCTTGGACATGACCGCCTATCATGTCCTTCTTCTTTACAGATTGTACACTTGCGTTTGTTGCCGGCTTCTCTTATATCCATATCATTTTTGATCCTCATGGATCGTGGCCTACCTTTCTGTCGTAGCCTATTTGCATCAGGTATAATGATACCGTGTTCATTTTGCTGGGGCCAATATTCTTCATGAGGAATTGGTTGAAATTGTGGCATATAAGTTCGATGATAATCGTGTAATGTATAGTACCGATCAATGTATATTTTAAAATCAATGGCAACATGTGCACAAGAAGCCATGACGTGAGAACAAGGTAAATGAAAACATTGCCACTTCTGACATGTACATGTCTACTGGGAAAGATGAACAACCTACAGCATAAAAAATCATAATTCAGCATATACACAACGTAATAACATATTTTCAATGATACATAAAGATCGTAAATACCTGTGTATTATCACCCTTGTTCATGTTCGGTCCACGTCTAGCAGTTTGGACTTGGAACAAGCCAGTTGCTCTATCAAATCGGGTAATGGTATGCGATGTCGCTTTGGCTTGGTTGGAGATGACATGTCCCGTAACAAAAGGAGTAAACCTTTCATTTCTGTCCATTGCCTCTATTGCTTGGACACGTCGGCCTTCAAAATATGACACAAGGCAAAAGAAAGTCAACTGTACCAATGCTGTTATGGGAAGAAATCGAGCATTTTTCAGAACTCCATTGAAACACTCGGATATATTAGTTGTCATCATCCCATACCATCGTCCGTCATCATGTGAACGTGTCCATTTTGCTAAAGGAATTTCATTCAACCACTGAACAGCTTCTGGGTTAAATTTCTCAATATTTCTCATGTATTTATGAAATTTTCTAGGCTGCGTTTGCATTCCAGCTCTTTTCACCACATCTCTTAATTTGGGATCACGGAATCTTGAATTGAAGTTACTTGCCACGTGACGCAGGCAATATACATGATAAGCATGCGGTGGCTGCCAACCCAGATACTCATTCTGTACTGCAGCAAGTATACCAGCATGTCGATCAGAAATTAGACAAATTTCCTGACGTGTTGTAACAAAATTTCTGATACAAGCTAAAAACCAACCCCAGGTGTCCGCTGACTCTTCATCAACAATACCAAATGCAAGTGGAAAGATCTGATTATTTCCATCAATAGCAGTTGCAATCAACAATTTCTCCTTATACTTTCCATACATGAAAGTAGCATCGATACTTATGACCGGACGACAGTGCTTAAACCCTTCAATCGAGGGTGCAAAGGCCCAAAATACACGATCAAACTGGGCACAATTTGGTATACCAGTTGGAGTGCCGATAAATTTAACCCAGGTACCCGGATTAAATGTTTGTACAGCATGCAACCATTTCGGAAGCAATTGATATGACATATCCCAATCTCCGAACAGCATCGCTATCGCCTTCTGTTTGGCATCCCATAATTTTCTATAACTTGGTGTATAGTTGTATTTGTTCTTTATGACTGCACCAAGTCCAGCAATAGCAATGGTAGGAATTTCTTTAACCAGGTCCCGAATTTCATTAGCAATTAAAGTGGAGTCCAAACCAGAATGATCTTGAGACATCATTGCAGATAGGCATGTATGAGGACCGGTATATCGTGAGATCTCAAAAAAATTATGCCGTTTAATACCTCTCAGCATCCACTGACAACCAGAATCTTTGCTCTTACATTTCACATGCCATAGATTTGGATTTGATTCAATAACTTTGAATTCATGATGTCTTTCAACAGAATATTGTTTTACTGAAGTCTGCAATTCTGCCTTATCTATAAAGCGGAGTCCTTTACGTAACTCCTCATTCCTTTGCCATATAAAATGTTGTTCCTGCATTGAATAATACATTGACATATTTGCAGCATTCCAATCAATCTGGGTAAATGTTCTAGATGGAGCTTCAAATGTAGAATAATTTGGAACAGTGGTATCATCCGGACTTCGTACTGGATGTGAAGTACCGGCCTCGTCACCTTTGTCAGCCAAGTCATGTTCACTTTCATCATCATTCTCATTAAAAAGTTGATTATCGACATGCACCCTGTCATCAGCAGCTGTATATATTGATGCTTCTCTAATATTACTTTCCGGTACAGTACTGTCCACCGTACGTAACGGATCTACAGTAAAAACTGAGCCAATATTTTCTACTTCATTATCTGCAATATTCGGAGTACTATATGATAGAACCTGTTCAGTTACACGAGTTGTTGCTATATTTCGAACAGCTTCTTCGTAATCATCCTGTTCGCAATCAGGTTCAGGAGCTTCAATGGTTTGGATATCTATATATAACTCTGCACCCGATATACATGAATGTGAACCGATAGTTGAAAACATCATCTCCATGTCTTCATCATCCGTTAATGGAACAGGTTCGTACTTTACAAATGTCGGCTGGACAACTTGTGGATATCTATAGATAATCAAAACCTTTTTTTCAGTTCTATCAATACGGAGAACTCTACATATTTTGTTCTCCAACTCTTGAAATGTCATGTCAGAACTGATTCTAATTGCCTTTTTTGGTCCCTGATTGTACTCAATTCCATTTGATCCATTAATCATAGAACCACCCATATAACATAATGCTGTGATTCTTTCTCCCATTATATATCCTACATGTTTAATTAACAAAATATATTTAGAAATAACTTTCTCATATATTGATATCATTAACAAACTAATTAAATCACATAATTAATATGACAATAAAATTCAAAACATAATTATTTGTCTATCATGATGAATGCATCCTATCATTAACTACTAGGTAAAGGCCCTATCCCATTCAAGAATTGCATTAATTTTACAGGTCAACTTATAGTAATCAAACGGTATGCAATGAAGACCAAATGAAATTTCGGCAGCATTTTCCCTTAGTTCTCCACATACAAATATTTATGTATGCGAAGAACAAAAGGAAAATGATGATCGAAATTTTATTCGGCCTTCATTGCATATCGTTTGATTTCTATAAATTGACCTGTAAAATTATTTGCAATTCCCAAACTGTCCAAATTGGACAATCAATTGATCAACATGCATAATTCTCATATCTGTACAAGTATAAAAACATGTACGGATAATACAGAATATGCATATCAAGCAATTGACAGGTCTACGGTTCAATGAAATGCAAATTTTATAAAAATACATATATAAAATTCATCATAATTAATCATTTAAATACAATTACAATTACATAATAATTATATCACTGATATCAATATGTACACAATACATGCTATAAAAATTCATGCTACACATTTATTTAAAAAAAAAAAACTACAAATACATAAACTTCAAATTTTATTCATAACTAAGTATTACTAAATAAAAATTTTATTCAAATTTTTAATAAAGGTCGATGTTGGATACGAAAGTCTACATTAGGATATGTATTCTTGTGCATTGATGGTTCAACTAGTTAGAAGAGTTATGATGGTTCAACCAGTTGAAAGAGTTCTGATATAAGAAGTTTGTTGTAGAGCTCGATATCATGCCATCAAATGCCATCATACTGTACTGCAATAATAACGGTACCATAGTCATTGCTAAGAAGTCCAGGTCTCAATAGAAGTCCAAGCACATCGAGTGGTGATTCCACATCATACACGACTACTTAAAAAAAATGCATCAAGGTGAAGATAGTAGATTCCATGAACAATATGGCAGACCCACTGACTTGAAGAAGAAATGTACTCGGAAGAAGAAATGTATTGCTGATATTTGACCGATGATGGATGACTGCTTAGTACCTACGATTATGTTGCAAGGCTTTTGACCATCGGGGATAGCCCTGAATTCTTTTTTTTTTTTTTTTTTAAAAAGGTTAGCAAATTAGGATGGATGAAGTTGATCCCAAAAAGTTTGGGCTATAGCTGAACGAGTAGTGCAGTTGATGGGAGCTTTGCTTCCGTTCTCTAGATCACGGGTTCGAAGATCGAATCCATGAGTTACTCGATTAAATCCGAGAATTTTTCCAGGTCACGTAAATGGGGACGGGGGAAGTTCTCCACTTTGGCAGCTTAGTGAGGGCTGACATACTCGCCTTCGGGTAGAGAGGGTACTTGTAAAAATTACGGTCCAAATCGAACATGGCCTGGCTGGGAACATACTCGCCTTCGGGTAGAGAGGGTACTTGTAAAAATTATGGTCCAAATCGAACATGGCCTGGCTAGACGGGGGCCCAGTGGGGATTTTTCCTCTCCCCATCGCTTTTACCGCTTCATCAAAAAAAAAAAAAAATCATTGTTGACAAATATAGTTTGTTTTTTTTTTTTTTTTGTTTTGTTTTTTTTTTTTTTGGGGGGGGGGTTGGGGGAGGTCAATGGAGAGTACATTACTTTAGCTAGCAGCATGATTTGACATTAACTTGATCATTTAAAATGCACTCAACTAGCATGATCAAGTAAATAGCTCATGTAAATGCACGTGCCAATTTAAAAATATATCAATAAAATCAATATATAAATTTCTCCTTTGTTATCATATTTAGTTCGATGTGTAAATAGATTTTGTACAGCCCATGATGTGATTAAAACATAAATGAGATTTGATGGTACATCATGAATATGACTTTTAAAAAAAAATTTAAGATTTTCAAACTTCTAAAGCAACTTGTTGATCAAAAAACTGTAATTAATTATTGATTCGTGTATATGGTTTTTATTAACTCGGATATTTTGTAATGGTCAAGCAATTGTATTTTCATCCCATTCATGAGTCAAAATTGTTGATTCTGTTTTTTGAAACTCATAAATAAAAAAAAAAAAAGGGAGCAATCTCTTTAATTAAATTGTCCAAGAAATGTAAAAAATACAAAACCACACAAAAGAAGCAAAATATTGGCAATCTAGTTCTAAAACTAAAGGGACTTCAATATATATATATATATATATATATATATATATATATATATATATATATATATATATATATATATATATAGTCGCTTGTTATATGTAAATAGATTTGTTGTAATTATCTGATATTTCTTTTGTAATAGCTAATCAAAGCCACATGAATCTTGGTGTTGAAAAAAAAGATAGGATAGTGATTCTATGGTCCACAGGTAACAAATTGTTTATCTAATGTCAAGCCATGCAAGGCATCTCGGATCAGAAACTAGCTCTTCACAGCTAATAAAATATCCGTTAGGCTCTCTTATTTAAATCGTCAACCCATCAGCTCACTCCTTTCACATTCTTGATAAGGTGGTATATATCTTTCTTACAAAAAGAAGAATTTTACGTACCTTGCGACGATTGGATGATACCACGATGTAAATAAATAAAATAAAAGATGCAAAGATAAAAATTAACTCACAAAATCCAACCATCTTTATCGTGAATACAAGCGGAGTGCCATCAAATCATCCAAAATGAAATTATTCGGAACCATAAAAACTTAAAAGGATTTGAATCTTTTCTAAAAGAATAGAATCAAAATATCAGAAATCTAAATGGGACGTCCGGGTCCAGAGTGGCACGGGTAGGTGGGAGCCATCCTGATCCAATACCACCCATTACTTAGAATTAATGATGATGAAGTTGAAATTATAAGAGTTCGTTCTATTGGCCAGTTAATTAAGTAGTTGTCTAACGATCTATCAAGTATTATCACTGCAACTTTGGATTCAGAAAATGACAAGTCACGGCATTAGTAAGAGGAGGATCAAATGATTGATGCATCCTTTTCGAATTGTAGCAGACTTGGAACAACTTTCTAAGAGTTAGTAAGAGGAGGATCTAATTGCAAATATTGCAAAGCTAATTTGATTTGATCAAATTAGATTTCTAATCCTAGTTGAATTTAATTAGATTTAATTTGATTGGATTTTGGTCTAGTTCAAATCTAATTGGGTTTACTAGTCTTGATTGGATTAGGATTTAATTTCTAATAGGTTAGGACTAAACCTAATTTGAAACGGGTTAGAAATCATTGAGTCCCACTTAGCTGGAGCTCTCTCTCCTTGATCTACACCTAAGAGGAATGGTGCTAATAGTAGGAAGAACAATCAAATATTTATACAATCAAATATTTATAAATTTAAAAAAAGATATTTACCTTGAATCCGGATAATAAAATATGGAAGAACAAGATCTAGATCATCCAACAAAAAGCCAATATTCAGATCTACACAAAAAAAATAAATATTAATCAAAATAAAATTTAAATACTAAAAAAATAAATAAAAATAAAAAAAAAACTTACCGGAAAGGATGAGGAAGAGTGATCTTCAATATTTCTGACCCCACAAGAAGATAAAACAAAAAAAATAAATAATAAATCGGAGAGGGGAGGGACCACCGGAAAGGAAACAAAAAAAAAAAATGGAGGAGGAAGAACAGCCGAAAAAAAAAAAAAAAAGGGAAGGCTTGAAAAAGGGCTGCTGTGAGAATTCGTCTTTCCAAACGACGTATTCCCAGACGAATTCGTCGTTTGGAAAGACGAATTCGTCTTACCACCGCTAAAAACCAAAGCCACGTGTCGATCGGTAAGCCTCCCGATCGACACGTGTCAAAGCGGGGCGACGGCAGAGGCTTAAAATCGGCTTTTGAAAAGACGAATTCAAATTCGTCTTTTCAAAAGCCGATTTTACTTGTTTCAGTCTAAGAGAATTCGTCTTTTCAAACGACGAATTCTCAGGCGAATTCGTCGTTTGAAAAGACGAATTCGTCCATCGCCCGCAACCAAAGCCACGTGTCGATCGGTAGGCTTACCGATCGACACGTGTCAAATATGCAGGGCGACGGTAGTGAGACGGTAGAGACCTAAAATCGGCTTTTGAAAAGACGAATTCAAATTCGTCTTTTCAAAAGCCGATTTTAGACTGTCAATTTCGGTCTGGGTGAATTCGTCTTTGGAAAAGACGAATTCATTTTAGAATTCGTCTTTTCCAAAGACGAATTCGGCCACGCGTCCACCCTGCTGGCCACGTGTCATTTTTTTTTTTTCCCGAACTTTTTGCCACGTGCCACCTAGATCCGTAAATATTTTACGGATTAACTATTTTTATAATTAAGTTTTTTTTTTATATTATTTTAAAAAAAAACATTTGTGCTCCTGATGGGATATTATTTATAATTACACCGAGGGCCATGCGCGCGCATTGCTCGTTCATGGATATTATTTATAATACGGAAAGTGCCATATCTTGTACTGTGCACGAAATCCAATTATTGATCTCGAAATTTGAGAGATGTGACAAGCACATCATTTTTTTATATAATATTTTATTTATATAAAATAAAATTATAAACATATTTTTTTATTCATACAAAAAATGCCATCATCTTCACGAAGTCCATTATTGGTGCTAATGTATACCTTCTGCACTTTTTTACCGTACTCGTTATTTAGGCATGGCAAGTATCTCGGAAATTTTTTTTAAAATAATACAAAAATATATATATATTATCAAAATAAGTATTTTCATCTATATTTATGAAAGTAGATATTTTTCTGTCTACGTGACATAAAAATTCACCTTCCGATCGAACGAAACAATGCGTAGCAGGATGGCGCCAGCTGGACTGAAATCGTCAGTGGCAAAGACGATTTCAAGTTGAAAAATTATATTTATCAAAAATGATTTCAGATCTTCTCTCGTCCACGGACAGTGAGACATGTGGAAAGCACGATTTCAAACAGCTTGAAATCGTCTTTCCCGGTGATGATTTCAAACAAAAGGTATTTTGGGAATTGAATCACGTTACGAAGTGCGCTTTCAAAATTAATTCATAAAATACCTTTCATAATATTTGATTTAATTTTAAAAATACCATCCGTAATATTTGATTTAATTTCAAAAATACCCTCCGTAGCTCAATTGAATTTATTTTTCAAAAATGTATTTAGAAAATTAAATAAAAATTTCTCATAAATACACCATTAAATGCCTCTACACCCCATAAATATTTTTTAATTAAATTTTAATCTAATAAGATTTTAAAAAACATATAACAAAATTTAAAAGACATTATAACATTAATTAAAAATAAAATTAATTAAAATATATTATAATAATATATTATATATATTTTTATATTATAATAAATATTTTATATTCTAAAATATAATAAATTTATTATAATTTATTATATTATATATTATATATTATAATATAGTATAAAAATTTTAACAAAATAAAAAAATAATCACCAGGTCGATACTATCCGGTCGTCAGCCCGGTATCAGTTCGGTCGACAGCCCGGTGTCAGCCGATCCCTTGCTCAGGACCGGTGGCAGGACCCCTTCTCATAATTACCATTAGTATGGTAATTGTGTGGTAATTATAAGATGATACTATCTCCGGAATCCTTGGAAAAGGATAAGGTGATGTTGGCTCTAGGATGTTGGAGTTGAGACTTGCAAAAAAAAAACTGAAAAGGTCATTGTAAATTCATATTATTTAAATCAATTAAGCATGTAGTCTGTTTTCAACCACTACATTTATTAACAAATATCAAAATATAATTACTAATGCAAAATTGATAAAACACGGATACAACATGAAAAGTGTCAAACAAGAAGATTCAGAGGTTTAGGATTGCCAATTTTTAAACATTGAGAAAGGTCTAAGGCAGCAAATAGTTGCTTTCAATAATAGCAAGCCATCCAAATTTGTAACACCATTTAGATCCATGCAAAATGGTCCGATCCAGCATACACTTTCAGTACTTGAAGCATCATGAAGATACCAAGGCAACTTATCACAATCTCTAATCGCGGAAAACAAGAGGAGACAATCCATGAAAATGCACAATAAAACAACAAAAAGAGAACAAAACTGTCAAACAATAAGATTCAGAGGCTCAGGATTGCCTATTTTTGTATATTAAGAAGGGTCTAAGGCAGCAAATGGTTGCTTGCAATAATAGCAAGCCATCCAAATTTGCAACACCATTTAGATCTAAGCAAAATGGTCTGATCCAGCATACACTTTCAGCACTTGAAGCATCATGAAGATACCAAGGCAACTCATCACAGCCTCTAATCATGGATAACAAGAGGAGACAATCCATGAAAATGCATAATAAAACAACAAAAAGATAACAAAACTATCAAACAATAAGATTCAGAGGCTCAGAATTGCCTATTTTTATATATTGAGAAGGGTCTAAGGCAGCAAATGGTTGCTTGCAATAATAGCAAGCCATCCAAATTTGCAACACCATTTAGATTTAGGCAAAATGGTCCGATCCAACATATACTTTCAACACTTGAAGTATCATGAAGATACCAAGGCAACTCATCACAGCCTCTAACTGTAGATAATAAGATGAGTCAATCCATGAAAATGCACAATAAAACAATAAAAAGCGAACAAAAGTGTCAAACAAAAAGAGATGCAGTTCATAATAAAAAGCAAAACAAATAACAGTAAGAAGATGTGCAGTTCATAATATAAAATAAAACAAATAAGAGTAATATGTGATGCAAGGCAATATTAATAATGTGCTAATGCTCCTATTCCTCCTCATCCTCATCCTCGTCATCCTCATCATTATCCTCCCCCCCTCCTCGCTGTGATCCTTGTGCACGATACCTCTGAAAAGGATCCATTTCAGTTCTTTGCGAATGATTAACAGTAAAAGCAGGAGTTGATGAAGGTTGAAAGTTTATGTTAGCTAATATCACTTGCAACAGTTGTTTATTATGTTCAACCCACTTCAGTAGTTCATCCCTTTCTTGCTCGACAGCTTGTACCCGAGCATTGACTTCGGTTTCAACCTACTTCTGTACCTGCTCTTGAAATTCTTTAATATTCAACCATTGTAAGGGGGATGAAGACTGTCTTGGAAAATTTGGCGGGTCTGTCAATGCAGTGGACTCTAATCCTAGCCCATATACCCTTCCTTTCTTCTTTCCACCAACAGTACGAATCCATACATCCAATTCTGATTGTGGAGTTTGCTGCTGGCTAGAATCAGCACTGCTTTGAGTTTGTGCCTCTTCCATGTTACATCTAAATTCTGACTGAAATATTTAATTCAGTTAGTATACAAAAAAATAGAATAAATCAAAATTTTCACTTACGCAAATATGCTCTGATCTCCCATCAACCTAAGTCTTACCCTTTCTCTGATGGGTATGAATAAATAATCCAGATGGAGAAGGCACAGTACCAGTCTTCGAAGTCTGTATTTTGAAGAACAAGATATTTTATTAATATAAATTGTAAATGTATTAAAGATTTTGGTTGGTATTGCTTACCAAATTGTTTCTGTGCTGGGATATAGTGATAGAGCCACAAGTATGATGGGAAGGACCAAAACCGTCGCTATCAGAAGCCTTATTTACTTTTGCTTTTTATGACTTCTCCTGATATTGGGCGGTGCGCTAGTGCTCATACAATCTATTCCACACAAAGTCTCCGAGCCATGGCGGTCTCTCCATAGCTCTTCTAGCATTAGCAATGAGGTTTTTTAGTCGAGCCGCACCATGTCTTTCGAAATTATGACGTGCCCATATTTCATCCGGTGGCTGAAACTGATATCTCCTATATTATGAATTCAACAGCCAATTAAATGACAATAAAAATATAAATAAATAACTTACATTAGACTAAGCAAAATTACTTGCCGTAAACTCATCAAACCATATATCTTTTACACCGTGTGATATTTCTTTCCATGATACCCACGGCTCATCAAAATGGCTCCTCGTTATTTCTACAATGGCATTGGTAGCTGGATGAGATGGTAAAAACCTATAAGGTACGACTAAGTCAATCAACAAATCTAATATAGAATATATATTTCAACATTTATCATAAGGCTAAAATTTAATATTACTAGTACCCCTCTCCATCAAGGATCAATACAGCCTGCCATCGGTGGTCTGTGAGCCTTGTGCATCATGGGAACTGCTATGCTCAGGATTAACTGGCACTGCATAAGGAGATGATGAAGGAACAGCGCCAATGGATGAATGAGGAGATGATGAATGAATAGTGGCTGATCCTAACTGAGGAGATGATGAATGGACTGTAGGAGATGTAGCATAAGTAGGGGGTAGTATATTATACGTGATAGGTGCTGGAGCATGTATAGGAGGTCCTGAGTATAATGGAGATAAAAATGTGGCTCCTGGTAAACATACCACAGTAGTAGTATGTGAGGGACTAAGCAATAGAGGCATAGAAATAGTGGAAGATGCAGGTGGGATAGTGGATGATGAGGATGAGATAGTAACAGAAAGATGATGCTTCCTACCACGACCCCTACTAGATGATGCAGAAGTGTTTCCAGATTGATTTGTCATCTACAAAAAAATATAAAGAATTTAAGTCAACTTTATGAATAATATGATAAAGCAGTTAAATAATGATCGTACATACAGAATTAGGGCTCTGCTTATATGACTACTATTTATCATTAGAAGAACTTCAGTATTGGTCATGCTCGGTGTCATCCTCTTGGCTAGAATCAAACTCATCATACTCTTTTTCATCTTCGTCATCTATGCACTACAAAAAAGTCACATACACCCACGCTTTTTAGACACGTAAAATACATACGTGAATAAAAGTTCAAATTCTAATAAAAAGGGTTATATATATCCACGTTTGGTAAACGTAAAAATGCTATAATCAATTTGTAGCTTATGTTTCAGCTATTAAACGTGAGTAAATCGAATATAATGGATAAATATTGGTATGCCAAGAAAAAAGTATCCAAAAAAATTAATACTGATCCTAGGTCTAGAGCTATTCCAAACTTGAATTCGATTAATTTTCATTATTAAAATCTGCCCAACATCTAATTTATATCTCAATGATTTTAATTTATATCATCATCTGAGTAGAGAAACTATATATATGCCTAAGTAACATGTATATCCATTTAATATCCATAACTTATATCCATTTAAAATAATATATTATTATTTTTGATATCCATTTAATACTAGTATTTACATTTATATATGATAAGAAATATAGGTATGTATATAAACATGCCAATAACCCATTCATTTTTAATCTTAGATGATATAATGTAAAGATGAATAGTCCATCAAAAAGGTAAATAAAAAAATTTAGGATAATAATATTAAATAATCTACGCTTTCAAGTACTTTGCTGAGTGAATGATTGATCAACAATTATAGTCTAATTATTTTGTATAACACAATGTAAATATTTTATATGGAAGGCACAAACAGTAAAATACAAATAATTTTAAAATACTAGAAATTCAAGATGGATGAGACAGACTTTGTGTTTTTTTTAAAAAAAAGAACGGGAGTTCTTGTGACGCGATGGATGCCACGCCGCTCTCCGATTCACACTTGCCATATATATCATGGCTACCGCCTGTCCGACAGAGTTCCCGTTCCCGCCCTCGTCATGGCCTCCGCCGTTCCTGCGCCGCTCCTCTTCGGCCTTAGAGTGAGAGGGACACTCATCCAAACCCTCCCCCCGCCGTCCTCTCCCTCCCCCCGCCGTCCTAAGAGCAGCCGGCCTTAGGGCTTCTCGAATAGCTCCTTCTCGCCGCTTCTTCCTCGGCCTCGACGCCGCCTTTGTCGGCCAATTCTCCTGGATGGCCTCCGATAACGGTGGCCACTCTTTCACCGCTTCGGCGCGGCCCGAATAAGGAGTCTCTCCCGTCGAACAGGTTGCCATCAAGATTCTTTCTTTCATTCTTCCCTTTTTCTTTGTGATAGATTTTCCTCGGGTTGTTCAGTTGGCCGGTTCTTGGACCCTCGGGTTTATTTGCTTCCTTTCGCCTCGTTTAGGTACCGAAGAATGTGAAGTGGCTAGAGAAGTTTCCATTCAAGGACAAGGATTTTGCTTGCTTCGATGAATACTCACCTGTCACCCATCTTCTGGTCGATGCTGCTTCACTTCTTGATTCTTTGCATTTTCTTTTGGATCTTTTAAATGATCTCTGTGAGGCCATAGCCTTGTGATTATCTGTAATTCAAATATTCCAGCAAGAAATGCTTAAGCTTGGCTTTTACATCCTTTGCTTTAATGCTGTCTTGGAAGTTGATGTTACCATGAGACTGAATGGGGAACTTATTAGCAAAAACCTGTTATTTACCATAGCTTCTATTTATCATATTTCTTTTGTAGTTTCTTAGAGTATGGTTTTAGTATTTGACAAAAAGGATATCTTTCTTTATTCCTGATGTCTTTAAAATTTCTGGAAGCAACAAATTTCGGTATTCATCTTCAATCCAAGATTCATTGAAAAAACCCTATCATGTGTATTTTGGATTCTATATTTATGTGTTCTTCTTCCTTTTCTGAGAATAGTGCTTTTTATGTTTTGATGATCAGGAGGTTAATTTTCCTCTTATAGTCAGCGTAAAAGGAATCTTATCTTCTCCACTTTAACAATTAGAATGAGGAAAAAATAACCAAAATCTATGTCTATCTTATGGATGTTATAGGATTTTAATTTGGACGTTATCTTTTTATGTTTAGATGTTTGGACATATTCTTCCTGGTTTCTTTTTCATTTCTATTGCCTTGTTATGAAAATTAGAAAAATTCTAATGTTTTGAATTCTGATTATTTTTTATGTAGTTATTTTAGACGTTTCCATTTTGCTACTATAGTTAATGCATGCTGGACTATCACTATATGATGTGTTCTTTGACTTCTTTGTAGCATATTAGTTTTTTGGACTTCAACAATTAGAAAGTGTTGGAAGCTAGTTTTGCTGTAGCGACCCATACAGATTGTATTGTGCTATACTGGTAAGGTGTCAGTATGAAATTAAGGTTCTATACTGTACTGGTAAGGTGTCGGTATGAAATCAAGGTTCGGTTTGGTATATGAGTTTAATTGGTCCATACTCCATACCATTTTGAACCGAGTGGACCATAGTCCGCCATACCACCCAGTGCCGATACCTTACCGCACCATACTAATACCATAATGTCTCATACTGGTATTGTACGGATATGCTACCTTGTACTTCACCAATATTGTAATAGGATGATACCGATATGGTATCTGGTATCAAGATGGCGAATCTTAAGCAGAACCATTTATAATGTCTGATACTACCTAAACCGAAGTTTGGTTCAATATATGAGTTGAACTAGTTTGTGCTGATCCGATCCAAGTAGAACAGTTCCAAACCACCATGTACTGTCTAAAACTAAGGTGCATACTATGTTGTATCAGCCTATATTGCCTGATTTTGGATGGTACCATGGTAAAAAGTGAGGAAAAAAGATTTGGATTTGTCTCGGCATGGGGTATGTACCATTCTAGTATGATACATGGTATCAAGATTGTGGATCTTGGTATGGAGTCTTTTTTTCTTGAGGTTTCATGTTGTCTAATGTGTTAGTAGATGACCTTTTTTTTTTTTCCTTCATTGGGAAAAAAAAATATTTCCTATATTTCTAGACCAAAATCCTTAAAGATGTTGAATGCCATCAAACTACCTTCTATGATTTTGGTCAAAGCATGTAGAAAGAAAACTCCTCTTGCAGATGCTTTCTTTTCATACTATATTAATGTTTGTATATTGTTCACTATAGGGAGATGCTTACCTTTTCAACTTTGTTCTAACCTATCTAGCAATTCACATATGATTAGTTTCCTGTCAGCTTTGTTAACTTATTTCACCATATGTCCCAGTCAATTGTTGCATCCACCATTAGTTGTGAGCTTCTTCATTCTTTTAATAACTTTCTTTCCTTAGTTCCCATCTATTCTTTTCCTTGTTTTTCATTTTTTTTATTTTTACAAATTCAAGCCCTTTTTTGCATTAATACTTATTTATTGAGAAACTGATGATGTAGCTTAAGCATAAGGGTTGGGATTAAACCTTCTTTCTCAATGTCCATGATCGCTTTGGCAGATCCCCAGATTCCTTATTCTACTCAGAGCCTCGTTTTGTTACACATATTGATGATCCAGCAATTCGTGCTCTTACCAAATATTATTCAAAAGTTTTTCCTCCAAGTAATTCTCCGGGTGTGTGTCTGCTAGATTTGTGTAGCAGCTAGGTAAGCCTTTCTTCTTTCTTTTGTGCTATAATTGTTTTCAGTTTTCTTTCTATTCTAACTCAATGTGGTCTTTTGTTATACATGCAGGTTAGCCATTACCCAGCAGGATATAGACAAGATATGATTGTAGGGATGGGTATGAATAAAGAAGAACTGAAGCAAAATCTAGTATTATATTATCTTTTTTATTATTTATTATTAGATTTTATTGGCTGCTTAATGAATTTCAGGATATCGAAAAGCATCAACAGTTCAACATAACTCATGAATGTTTAAACCTATCGGTCTATATTGTAACCCTTAGTGCTAAAGGTTCCCGAATGGTTTGGTTAGCAATGGATCCTAGAAATATGCATGTTCTAATAGGGTTATTGGGTCATAGGATATCAAATTTTCTGTCTGATGAGTCAGATGAAAAGAGAACTCCATAATAGATAGCAGGGAAGTAACTTCACCAAAAATCATCTGTTCACACGTCAATACCGATCCCTGCCTTTATGCTCCTTATATTTTTCCCCTGAGCCTGCTTACAAATATAAAAGAAAATATAAGTTACATGTTCAAGTTCTTAGATCTTTAATTTCATTTCATAAAACAATAAGACAAATTATTTTACCACACCATATTAGATCTTATTAGTTATGAGCCCCGTGAGCCATTATATGTAATTCATTATGTGTTACTCAGTGATTGGATAACCTTGTCTGAAATTTAGTTTGATGATGTTAGTTGAGAAAAACTGTGAACTAGTAGAATGGATCTAATTGCTTAATCATTTGTTTGAAGGGGTTAAGGTGCATGGGAACTAAAGCATGCATGAGTTACAGTCTATGAGTATTATTATTGTTATCTTCTTGTAGCTTGAGGCTGGGAATATGGTGGGTAAAAAAATGGCACAGGATGAATGATGTTTGGAGGACGAGGTGAAGATGCATAGGGGTGGTGAGGAGAGGCGCATATACGAGATGCTGTTGGCATGACAACTGTAGGCCCCGGGTGAAGAGTAGCGTTCATAGGCCATGATGTGACTGCAGGAATAGAACCACTTGGGTGAAGGCCAACACTTAGCAGCCACAGAACTAAGCACAATTGGTGAAGATGGACTAAACGGTGCAGCAGAGGCAGACAACTTCTTTATGGGGATATCCAATGACAATTTTGTCTTTGGATCCTTGCCACCAGTTTTATCAGGGCTGTCAACCTTTTCCTGATCCTCTTGATGAGCGCTAGAGCATGCATTGTTTTGGGGCTCAATGCTGCTGGATAAAACTTCATCAAGACATTTTCCTGCAGGTTCAACAGAAATTGAACACTCAGTTTCTAAGTTTCTCGGTGCATCTGTAGATTTTTTATCATCAAGATTCTTACTTTGTTGCACTTCCTGAAACTCATCACCGAAAGCATAATTATCCAAATTACTCTTGATGGGCATGCTGCCAGCTGAAGCCAATTCTGTATTTGGAGATGACAGTTTGGATAGACCTTCTCCTTCACTGGTTTTCTGGCTTTCTTCTTCTTTTTCAGCAGCTTCTATTTCCTTATGTGAGTGCAGACAAATGTCCTGAACACAGCTCCCTTCTTGCTTTGAATCATCTGTCTCTGCCAGTGCAGTCGAATTCTCAGCATGATTCTCGAATGTTAATGATTCCTTTGATTCAGTTCCAATTTTACCACTCAATTGTTCTCGGTTCAAGGGGATATCTTTGGACTTTTGGATCTGAATCTTAGCAATTGTTCCAGGAGGCGCTAATGCTACATCCTTGTATGATGGCGAATTTCCAATACTGAAGCTGCTTGGGTTTCCGGCATACCTTCATGGAGAAAAGGAAGGTCATGAGTTTCTGGACTTTTAACTTTCCATATTATAGATATTATTTTTATTAGGATGAAAAACTTATAACATCGTTGAATGCAGGAAAGAATGCAAGGCCCACCTTGCTGTGAGAAAATCAATCACTGCAACTGTCTGATCTATATTGGCATCGGTCTGACCCCATTCTTGAGATCCATCTCTTGTGCCATTGTGCTCATTCCCATTCTGTGATCCAGGTGCGGCGTGGAGGTCCACAATGACCATTATATTACACTTCCTGGATCAAGACAAGGAACAATCCTAAATTCAAGGTATATTCAGTTCCTCACAAAATTGAATTATGATTTTATGCAATACTTGTAATTTACTATTTTTTAAAAAAGTTGGCTAACTCTCTATTATTTCTAGAATGGGGATCGAGTTGAACTAAACTCATCTTAAGTGAATATATCACACATTCTTGAATTATCTAAAATTGTAAGTAAAATTTATTTTAATAAATTTACAAATTTAATAGAATGGTTCAATGTTATTAAGTGATGAATCATCAAGACTTATTCATTATATTATATAAAATCGATACTTGCAGGGTGAAAAAGTAGTTTTATTGGATATCTCACAGAAAGAAGTAGGCAAATGAACATTTATTTCTGATGATAAAGACAAGATGTTGATGGGTAAAAATTTGGAAGATATGTTTTGTGAGGTTTCTGTTTCTTATACAATTGAGCCCACCACTCTATTGCTTGAAAAGGACAAAAGTCGATCTTTAATGAAACATGCCATGGACACTCACATTATTTAGTGGAAAGATTATGTATGTATCTGTATACATTATTGGTTTAATAATGATTTATACTAGCTCTGAAATGATGTATATTTATATGATTCTTTTCTTTTGTAGATTCAGGTGATATAATGAAAGGTGTCAAGAAAGATATGGAGTTTTTGTAAAGTTTCTTTTATTTTTATTCTCTTTATGGTATAGCAAAATAGTTGGAATTTATTTTATGATATATTTTGAGTTCTAGTATTTACTTTTTTTTTAAATCAGTACTAAATTTTATTTTTATTTTTTGAATTTTGATGAAATTAACAAAGTTATTGAAACAATATTTTTGTGAGACTACCACTATATATGTTCAACTATATTTAATATAATGATGAAAATTATCTTGTTTGTAGTTATTTTGTCTTTCTATTTTTATTTGTTATTGCAGATAATTCATATTTCGAAATTGGATTAAGCAGGACTATATTTAATTATATACCCATATTTTATTATTGATAGTACATGTTCATTTATACCCACGTTTTGTTAATTACAACGAATTTTAATTCGTGTGTATTTAATTATCCACGTTTTATAAAGGAGGGTATAGACTAGATTTATACCCACGTATGCAATCTTACCTATGTTAGATATTACGTGGATAAAATATGTCTATACATACGGAAAAAAAAATGTAGCTATAAGCTACACCCACGCCGGACATACCCACATTTAACCAAACGTGTGTACCAACGTGGGTGTAGACATATATCCACGTTTTTTAAGCTTTTATCCATGTATTTTCTACATGTGTGTAGTTCATTTTTTTGTAGTGATGTTCAAATTCGTATCGATGATTCTGTCAACTTCCTCAAAAGTACAGTTGTTGTCGACCAAATTTTTAACTGTATTATCATTCGGTATACTCTTTATATGGAATATTGTATCCTCTTGGTAAGCAACTTTAATTGTATATCGATCATCCATAGTACGTCTCGGTCTAGTCATAATTATAACCCATCAATGTTGCTTGTCCCTTAACTTTTCAGGATATGGCAGATAGTATACCCAAATCACTTTTTGTGCAACTATAAAGGGATCGTATCTTGGATACCTTCTATTGTACCGGATCTCAACGATCCCGTAATCTTTAAGCACTTTCATGCCACAATTTAATACCGTATCAAACCATTCACAATTAAATAACACTACATGTTTCATTGGATGGCCAGGATATTCTAATTGAATTATTTCCTTAATTATGCCATAGTAATAAAATTGGTCTGCAGCTTGTTCGGAACCTTTGACGCACACTCCACTATTAATTATTTTTTTATAGCAACTCCATTCATCTGTGTGAAACTTATAACGGTTGACAAAATATGTCTGCCATGTAAAAACCTTTTCTTTTGGACCCCATGCCAAATCATGGAAATATTGATTGTTTACCTGACTCTATGGATTATGAACCTACACCTAATATATAAAAAAAAAGCATGAATACCAATAAGCATCGATATAACATAATTCGATACACATACATGACGTTCCAAAAAAAGAACTTACATAAGACTTAAACCAATATGGAAACTCAGATGCAATCCTAGATCAATTTCTGTAGTGCTTATATTTGGTGTCGAAAGTCGTAATTGCTCGCTAAAAATTCTGAAACCAAGAATTTTTCAAAGTTAGTATTTCAATAATCGATATATGGTTTGAATAATTTTGTATCAATGATTATGTAACCTTACTCGATAAATGGTTGAACCTCTTCACAGTTAAGTAATATATGTAAATATACAGCAGCTAATTCTCTGTCATTCAGATATTGACTTCGACATCTACCAGAAGATCGGCCAGGTTTATTAAATATTGATAGAGTATTTTCACGTGTCATATCCTGACCCACAACATTATTTCTTCCAATTCTATTTCTTGATGACTGCACATGTGCTTCAAAATAATATGAACAAAAAGTTGTCTCTTGACACAATATGCCTCACATATGGATCCTTCAACACGAGCTTTGTTCTTGATTATCCGTTTTATTTTATTAAGGAACCTACATCTTTCAAGAATTAAAATATGGTACACGTTACGTACTGGATAGAAATTTAATGCAGAAAAATAGGTTTGTTAAATTGAAGTTAGTAATATCTACCTCTCAAATGGGTACATCCAACGATATTGAACTGGATCACCAACTATTACTTCATATGGTAAATGAATAGGTAAGTGCTCCATTGAGTCAAAAAAATCAGGTGAAAAAATTCGTTCCAATTTGCATATAATCAAAGCAATATTCTGTTCCATTTGCAACAAGTCATCGATTCGTAACATTGTTAAGCACAAATCCTTAAAAAATCTACTTGGCTCCGCTATAGGCTTCCAAACTTGATCTAGTAGAACAATAAATGCAACTGGCAACAAACGCTCAAAGAAGACATGGCTGTCATGACTTTTCATTCCAATTAATTTTCTCTCATTCATATTAACACATCTGCTTAAGTTGGATACATAACCGTCAGGTATTTTTAACTCCTTCATCCATTTAAATACACCTCTTTTCTGGTCTAAGTTTAAAGAATATGTTGCTTTTAATTTCAATAAATATCTGTTAGCCAACTCTTGCAACTCAAGTTCCCTACGCTTGTAGTATTCCTTTAAATCCATTCGTGCTTTGACGTTATCTTTGGTTTTGCATTTGATATCCATTACAGTATTAAAAACATTATCAAATATATTTTTTTCAATGTGCATCACATCCAGATTATGTCTGATCAAATTAGTTTTCCAATATGGTAAATTTCAAAAAATGCTCTGTTTTAACCAATTATGTGTAACCCCATATCCTTCAATTCTGCATGAACCCTGCTCGATTACATTTGGAATAGAAGATACAGCTTTCCATATTTCTTCTCCAGTCAACCTTCGTGGAGGTTGATCTTTTTTAATCCGGTTTTTGTAAAATGCATCCTTATTTCTTCTTAGTACATGATCAATAGGCAAAATTTGTCGATGACAATCAAACCAAGAATTCTTTCGATCATGTTTCAAAGTGAATGCCTTTGATCGGTCCATACAATACGGACACGCTAATTTTCCAGCTGTACTCCATCCGAACAGCATTCCATATACAGAAAAGTCTTGATCTTCCACATCAATACAACCCTCATCATAAAATTTTGCTTTTTTGCAATATCATATGTTAGGACACCCTCCTCCCACAAATATTTTAACTCATCTATCAAAGGCTGTAGATACACATCTATCCTGCTCTTTGGATTATGTGGACCTGGAATAATTATTGTCAAGAACATATAAGGAATGGTCATGCACAATTCAGGTAGCAGATTATAGGGAGTAACAATTATTGGCTAGCAAGAATATGGGGCTAATGATTGACTGTAAGGAATAAACCATCAGCACATAGCCCTAGCCTGACATTATGTGGTTCAGCTGCAAAATCAGGATAGCGTCGGTCAAAATATTTCTAGGCTTCTCCATTTGATAGATGACACAATATCCCTGGCTCATGCCTGTTCTCATAATGCCATGTCATGTGTGGTGTAGAACTCATTAAAGCATACAATCTTTTTAATCTAGGAATTAGATGTAAATAATGCATTTTCATCATCGGCACCTCTTTATGTTGACTGTTTGTACGAGACCGAGGTTTATATCTACCAGCCCCGCATAATTTGCATTGCTTATCTTTAGATTGTTCACCATAATACAGCATGCAACCATTAATACAACAATCTATCTTCACAACAGTAAGCTTCACAGCAGTAAGCCCAAGTTTGGACACCAACTTTTTTATCCTATAAAAATCCTAAGGTATGGTATTATCGGTTGGAAGTGTCTCTTTCATAAGACCCGCTATTTGATCAAAAAATCGTTGTGAAATATTACCTTCAGATTTGATGCTAAGCAACCGTATAGCTACTGATAACTCAGAATGATCAATACATCCCAACCATAATGGTTTTTGGACCGAATGCAACAAGTCATAGAATTTTTGATCATCCAAATTCGATGTCCCGTCTACATTACACGAATGGTCAGGTACGAACTCTGTTCCAAAGGTATCGAATATCATGCGTCGATATGTGTTCTATGGATCATTATCCATTTGTGCAATGCAGGATCATTTGCATGCAAATCAGGTACCCCACCCACACGAGAATCACTCTCTTCATGAGATGTCCAATACCAGTAATTAGGTACAAATCCTGTTTTGTAAAGATGAAGCTTCACTTCATTGGTAGTTAAGTACCTTTGATTTTTGCACTTGCAACAAGGGCATCTGAGTTTTCCTTCACTTTAAAAGTAAGGTTGTTGACACCCAAAGAGTATAAAATTTTCCACACCTTTTAAAAATTTTTTGGTATATCCCTTTCGGCCCGGTAAAAGTCTATTATACATCCAACTATGAAGATGAAAGATATCCATATTCTGTAGCATATCAAAACATGATGATAGAGAAAATTATCTTTTTTGGAAAAAAATGATACAAATTATAATGTGAAAAATCAAATGAGGCTGGACTATGCATTGTTAAAAAAGATGGTTGCATCAAAAATATGATCATACAATAGTAGAATGTCCATATAGCATAGGTAATTAGGTTCACTAACACTAGAGAGAAGACAATGTCCCTGGGAGTTGGTATTATCTGAATATTGTTCATGATATAAACTAAATTAAATTGTAATTTAATTTTCTTTGAAAGCAAGTTCCTCTAAGGTCCCCTACGATCATCTTTCATGAGTTAAACCTATCATTCACCACATTGGAATCAGTTCAACAGTAGCAAAAAGTTGAAAACAATCAAATCATCATGAAATCTTCATCGAAAAATAACACAAGCAAATTTAAATATGGAACAATAAGTTGCAATAAATACTCTAGTATAAGAGGACTAGTGAATTGCATCCAAACACTAAAAATCCTACATGCCATGGATATACAGATTAACCAATTCATGAGAAAAAAGACATGCTATAATTATGCATACATATGCATAGTGTGTTAGGGCAACCTAGTGCACAAGGCTTATCTCCAAAATGCCTCAACTCGATAAAATAGAAGCTCAATATGAGACCAACAGGTCCAAATCTCCAAGAGTTATCAACTCCAGGCTTATGGAGATAAGGTTAATTGAGAAAATAATAAGAAGAGGGGAGGAAGGGAGGGAGGGAGATAGAGGAGTACAGGAAGAGGAGAACAGCAGCAGTGATCTCCTCATATGAACAATGAGCTCTGTTTCTTCACCCCTCCTATGAACCAGAAGACAAAATCTACCACCACCACCAGCTACCAACTCTTTCTTATCATAGAGTCTTAAAATAAACAAAGCAAAGAACCAACCCCTCCCCCCCTGTTCCAACCGTCAGAAACCTCTGCTGATCTCAATCTAAAACACGATCAAGAGGAGCCCCATCAGCCCCCACAGGCCAGTGATCGATGGGCTAACTCAGAGTTGGAGACCACCTCCTCCACCACCACCACCACCCATCCAAAGGAAAAGAAACCTCTGCTGATCTCAAAACCAGCCAGCCCTCTCTCTCTGTCCTCTTGGCCAGCCTCAAAACCACAGCCAGAATGGACCGAAACCATATGGTTTTGGTGGCTTTGTGCCAGAAAACTCTATGGGATCACAGGAGAGAAGGGGTGGAATGCTGCAGAGGAGCTGGAAGGGCATTGGCTGCAGAGTCGTTTTGTATGGAATTACATACAAACTCTCTCTCTCCTTTTTGGATCCCTACACTGAAAAACAGATCTAAAACTGTAGGTGGTTCCTAAGATCTGCTTGTTGGTAACCATTATAAAAAAATAATAATAATCAATAGCAACAAGTAGGTGGTACCCGGTGGTCGATGGGGCTCGGAGCTGTGGAAGGGAGAGCCGGAGGGGTAGGTGGTACCCGGTGGCCGGCGGGGCTCAGAGCTAAGGAAGGGAGAGCCGATGGGGTAGGCGATACCCGGAGCCGGTGGGGTTCGAAGCTGAGGAAGGGAGAGCCGGTGGGGTAGGCGGTACCCGAAGCCTGCCATCGAGGGGAGCGAGGCGTCGACCATCGAGGGAGGCATCCAGCATCGACCATCGAGGGAGGCATTCGGCGTCAGCCGTGGAGGGAGATTTAGGATTTGGGGATTCGGTGGAAGGGAGAACGAGAGAAAAAGAAGAGGGGCTAGGGCATTGTCGAGAATTTTTCACCTATTAATAACCAAGAATTTCTAAAAAAAATTTAAAAAAAAACTATTTTTTTTTGCAACCAAAAACTCGGTTGCAAAATTAAGAAAAAAATTTAAATTAATATTTCTAAATTATCTTAATTTTGCAACCGAGTTTTTGGTTGCAAGATTCTAAAAAAATTAAAATTAATTTTAAATTAAATTTTGCAACCGAAAATTCGGTTGCAAAATTAAAAAAAAAACTTTAAAATATATTTTAAAATTATCATTTTTTTTGCAACTGAGTTTTTGGTTGTGAAGTTTTATTTAAAATTAATTTTGATTTTTTTAGAATTTTGCAACCAAAAATTTGGTTGCAAAATCTTTTTAAAAAAAATTTTAAAAATTTAATTATCATTTTTTTGCAATCAAATTTTTGGTTGCAAAATTATAAAAATATTTAAATTAATTTTAAATAAAATTTTGCAACCAAAAATTTGGTTGCAAAATTTAAAAAAAAAACAAAATTTAAAAAATATTTTTTAATTATCATTTTTTTTGCAACCGAATTTTTGGTTGCAAAATTCTAAAAATATTAAAATTAATTTTAAATGAAATTTTGCAACCGAAAATTTGGTTGCAAAATTAAAAGAAAACTTTTTTTAAAAAAATTAATTATTATTTTTTTTCAACCGAATTTTTGGTTGCAAAATTCTAAAAAAAATAAAATTAATTTTAAATAAAATTTTGCAACCAAAAATTCAGTTGCAAAATTTTAAAAAAAACTTTTAAAAAAATTAAATTATTATTTTTTGCAGCCGAATTTTAGGTTGTAAAATTTTATTTAAAATTAATTTTAATTTGTTTAGAATTTTGCAACCAAGATTTGGTTGCAAAATTTTAAAAAAAAATAAAAAATATTTTTAATTGAATTTCGGTTTCGATTGCAAAATCGGTTGAAAAATGGAAATCTTGCAACTGCATTTGCAACTGATTTAAATCGGTTGCTAAATTATTAAGAAAATAAATCGGTTGCAAAACTGGTTGCAAAATCGATCACAAATATAGCCAAAAAATTCGGTTACAAAATCGGTTACTAAAACAATATTTTCTTGTATTCATATTCATATTTCCTCGGAGTCACCTATTCAGGAATTGGTTTAAAATTTTTGATTGCTATGTAAGGCTAGAAATGGCTCGAAAGAATTCAAGCTATGTTTGAGCTAAAATATAGAGCTTGTTTGCCTTTCAGGTCGAGCCCAGGTATATCAATGGCTTTGCTCAGGCTCAGTCTAAGTTTGAGCCAGAACAAAGCATGACACCGAGCTTGAATTCGTGCTCGAACCCCGCTCAAAAAACTTTTGTTCGTCTACTTTTTATTTTTGCATATTTTCTATTTAATATTATAGTTTTTTATACAATTTATTTGGATTTTGATACGGGTCTTCACTCTACCTCGATCGCCTCTGGCTTTGATCTAAACCGAGGACCTTGAAGTCGGTAAGTAATGTCCTAACCTTCTTAGTCGAAGATGAGAAGGAGGGCATGACCTCAAGCATGGCGAGTTGCCTTCTTTCAAATCTAATTACATTCCCCCGATTGTGGAGAACCCGATAAGGAATATATAACCACTTTAAATATGCTCAAGATGATAGCTAGGCAATGGCGAGCCGGCTCCGTATCCTGAATGTATCACGGAGCGCAATCGCTGCCAACGCGATTCACGTATACCTTTCGATAACGGTCACCTCCCTTAGTGGGTAAGGCCACTACTCCCCCTCTATAATTAGGAGGGAGAAGGAAATCCTAGGTAAGTCTAAAGGCCACTTCTCTACTCTCTTTATTCTTCGATCAGCGGTTAGCTTGAATATCAGAAGGTTCCCACCAAAAATACTTCTAATCATGGGCTTCTGTTTACATGATTGGCCTATGCCCTTCTGAAGTCTACTTCTTGACCTCGGCTCATTACTTCGAGGCTGACCTCAACTCCAGCCCGTTGATTGGTAGTAACAAATTTGATGTATACTTTGTAAGCTAATACCGTCCATGAAATATCCTTTTCTTTTAAACATATCAGCATTTCTTATCTATTAAAATCATCCATTTATGTAATCATTTGCCTCGCATATCTTTAATCAAGTTTGAGCCAGCCCAATTTTTGGTGCAAATAGATAATTCGTACTAGCTAGCTCAATCAGGTTCCGGTTGGGCTCAAGCTAGGCACGAGCCTGGGTTTTCAAAAAATATCTAGGTATCTAAATACACCTAACTTTGGGATTTGGAGGCTTCCTAACGCTTGGAATCGATGATTCAAGTTCAATTTGAATTTGTTAAAGAATTCATTTACAGCTAGGAGGTGCATAGAACCTATGGGGAGTCTTTTTGAGAATTAAGAAATTTATTGCTGCAGTTCTTATTGTTATTGCTGCGTAGAAATCACTTCTTTGTGTTGCTATTTTCCTAGTATGGTTCACAATATTTGACCTTATCGGTTGAGGCGGCCTCTGTTCTAGTATATAAAGGGGATTCTGAGTTTAAGTTTTTGCCATAGGTGGATCCACCAGTAAATCTCCTTTTGCTTCTCACATATTCCCCATCGCTTCATTTTTTTGTTCTATTTGTCATCATTTTTTTGCTAGAACGGTGTATTCATTAAGAGCGAAGATAAATACATCCAAGATAATTAGCCAACAAAATATCCCGAAGCTGGGGAGGAGCAGATACCAATCGGTCCACAAGATCGGACCCGAATGATTGGCAACATACAAGGCGACCCGTCAGCTGCTGAGTTTGCCTCTCTATACACATGTCTGACCGAGGAACAAAGACAATCCTACCTCAAAAGATGGATATCTCTAATAAAAGGGTGGTGAGCAGGCGCGTCCGTCCTCTGATCAATCCAAGAAATAAATATGGTGGAGTCGTCCTCGATAATAAGGCAATCCATCTGGAGGATAACACGGGCGTATCTAATCCCAATCCAAGCCGCCATCAGCTCCGTTTGAGGGATGGTAGCATCCCAGACCGGAATGCCACCAGCCACAAGAAAGCCAAGGGATGAATCCCGAATAATGAAAGCAGTCGCCCCCTATCCTAACGGAAACTTCCATCAAAACTGACTGTACAGTAGGTCGGAGGTGGGGGTTCCCAAGCGACAAAAACTGGACAGGTCGCTCGGTGAGCAGAAGGGGAATCCCAAGTCTCCAACCGCTAATCAGTCAGTCCTCAATACTCGATAGCATCCGCCCTAGCTCTCTCCAACACGAATCTGGGGGAAGTAGCAGTAGCAGAAAATATTTGGTTGTGCCTAGACAACCAAATATGATAAGCCAAATAAACAGTAAAGGAAAGCTGATATGATGCAGACTGGTGCAGAGCGGAGAAGAAGAAGTCCTCGACCTCCTGACCCAATGCCCGAAGAGAGGGAAAACCCGCCAATGTCCATATAGACGTCACCCTCGGACATGTGAATATGGCGTGAGTCTGCGTCTCAGGCTCCAAAGAGCAGAAAGGGCAGTCAGGAGGAATAGATAGCCCCCTCAATGAGAGCAAATAACAGGTAGGAAGGCACCCCCATATCAGCTTCCAGATAAACAGAGCCACTCTAGGGTGAACGGATAAAGACGAGATCCAAGCAAAAGAACATGGCACCAATGCCTGTGTAGGCCGATCCAACATGAGGTCAGAAATCAGGGCCCTGTTGGAGGACGAATACCTCCAGACCCTAAAATATGGGCCAGAAAAGACCGGAATAGCAATAAATAGAACGCGGAGCCCAAGAATGTCACCGAAGATGGAAAGCACCGCCTGGCGGTCCCAAGCAGTACAATCAGGAGACATAATATCAGGAATCGATATAGATGGAGGCGTGTTCACCGACATGAAAGTGGGCCACCATCTAAGCGGAATCCTCGAAATCCACGGGTCTTCCATAAATCTAATGGAAGAGCCATCTCCTAGAACCCAGGATAAGTGAGGAATTACAGAGGGTGCCCTCTTGATCATCTCCCTCCAGATAATAGAACAATTCCTCAGGGGAGCTATGACAGCATTAAAATCAGTGGAAATGTCTCCATACCTGGCTCTCATAAAGGTGGGCCACAGGCCATCTGGGCAAAGAAAGAACTTGACTACATGCCTGGTGAGGAAAGCGTCGCATCGAGCCATAAGCATGGGAATACCCAGTCCTCCCTAGATCTGGGCTGGCAGACTCTATCCCAGCTCAGTAAGTGAATCCGGCGATGACCGGGCGAGGAGTCCCACAGGAAGGATCTCATCATCCGCTCAATATCGAGAATGACCCACTTCGGATGATGGTGTTAGATAATAAATAAATAGGAAGGGATGCGAGCACAGTACGAATAAGGGTAATCCTACCCATGGCAGATAGAGCTCTACCCTGCCACCCATCGATCCTATGCCGGACACTCACCATGAGCGGATCACAATCAGCCGAAGACAGTCTGCTACCAGATATAGGGATGCCCAGATAATGCAAAGGACCTTGAATATCAGCAATACCCAATATATCTCGAACCCTGTGTCGAGTCGAAATAGAGGTCTTAGGGCTGAAGTAGATACCTGACTTGTGTAGGTTTATACTCTGGCCCAAAACATAGCAATATTCCTCCATGACTCTCCGAAAGGCCCGAGCATTGGTAATGGAAGCCCGTACAAAAAGTGAGCAATCGTCAGCAAATATTAAATGAGAAATTGGCCGGGCCCCAGGAGTCGGAAGATACGGTCGAATCACCATATTCCGCACCGCTGCAGATAAGGATCTAGAAAAATAATCAGCAGAAATAATAAACAGAGCTGGGGAAAGAGGGCAACCTTGTCGAAGACCCATAGATGAATGAAAGAAGTCCGTTGGCGAGCCATTAACCAGAATAGAAAAGGAAGAAGCATAGATACACGCCATTAGCCTGGATATCCAGACGGAATGAAACCCAAAATCCAATAAAGCTTGATGCAGGAAGGTCCAGCTGACCCTATCATAAGCACGCTCCATATTGACCTTGATAGCCATTAAACTCCGGCATTTAGGGGCACGACGGAGGTCATGCATAAATTCCTGAACAATCAGAATATTATCAGATATACTCTTGCCCGCTATAAAAGCCCCTTGCTCCGGACTGATAAGCTTCGGAAGAATAGACCTCATCCTGTTCGCCAGTAGTTTAGCACAAATTTTGTAAAGGGTAGTGCACAAACTAATCAGACGAAAATGAGACGGCTCGGTCACATCCTGGCATTTGGGAATCAGAATAATAAAAGTTTTCTTCCATTCTTGAGGCATCCTTCCAGAGTGGACAAAGGATTGAATGGCCATGACCAGATCCGAGCGCAGAATATCCCAACAGGAGCGGAAGAAAAAAGGGGGGAAACCATCCGAACCCGGAGCTTTGTCCTCCCCCATCGACCAGAGGGCTGATTTAATCTCCTCCTCGGAAACCTGGATAAGGAGCATAGAGTTTTGGAGAGTAGTAACAGGATTCTGAGGAGGCATAGAATCATAAGGAAAGAGAGTAGGGCTAGGAGAAGTCCACCTGGATAAGAAGAAATTGAAGAGTTCAGTTCTAATAGCCGCATCCTCCTTGATCCACCCCTTCTGAGCCGAGAAGAGGGCCCGAATAGTATTGGTGTGCCTTCGAATAATGGTAGCCTGGTGAAAGAATTTAGTATTTCTATCACCCTCCTGAAGCCACTGGACCCTTGATTTTTGCCTTTAGAGAATCTCCTGTCTTGATAAAAGAGAATGATGATGGGATAAATAGTTCCGGAGTGAGTTCATATCAGCCAGCCAATCAAAGCTTCCTTCTCCTATAAAGAATCAATAGCGGCTTCGACAGCTTTCAATTACTCCTAAGATTGCCCACCTCAACCCTATTCCAATGGCGCAGGCGATTCCTGAGAATAATCAACCTTCGAGTTATCCTGTAAGAAGCATCACCCCTGACAGGCATCCTCCAGATCTCCCTGACTATATCTTTTAGCTTAGGGTAGGACAACCAGAATTTTTTAAATCTGAAAGGAATCCACCCCCTGCTCCTCTGATCAATAGATAGGAGAATCGGGGTATGATCAGAGGCAATCTGCCGAAGATGCTGGACCGAATAATCGAGAAATAAAGACATCCAAGTCGGTGTAGCAAAGAATCTGTGCAGCCTTTCCCAGACTCTAGCCGTCCCGGTCCGGTTGTTGCACCAAGTATATCTAGGACCCAGGAAATCCAAATCAATCAAGCCATTATTATGAATGAAATCAGAGAATTTCCTGGATCCGGAGTCATGAATGAAGGGCCTACCGCCCTTCTTGTCGTCGGGACTATCAATAACATTAAAATCACCGGCGACAACAGAAGGAATATCCTGATTCAGCAGCACCGAAGCCTCTTCCCAAACAATCCTTCTCTCCTTGTAAGATGTACTAGCATACACACCACAAAGGAGCCACATGGGTTGATTGGGTTCCGAAACAACAATAGCCACCATTTGATCGGATCTATGAAAAAATTTGACTTTAAGATGCCCCGAGTTCCACGTATCAATAATACCCCCAGCTAAGCCCTGGGACAGCACAGAATAGAACCCCCAATCACGGGGGACCCTACGTTTGATCCGCTCCAAACTGGATCCGGAAACCCTAGTCTCCAGCCAAACACAAATAAGAGGATCATACAATTGTAAATATCTGTAGTAGGTAGAAGCAAAGGAGGGCTTCCTAGCCCCTCTTACATTCCAGATAAGAACCTTCATTACAAATTCACAGCATAGAAGAGTCGGCCTCCTACCGATCCCCTTTACCTTTTCCCGGATACATCACCTCCTTCCCCCGACCACCAAGACCCATTTTACTTCCCTCCTGAGATCCCTCCCCCGCAAGTCCACTCTCTGTATTATCTTTCTGCTGCACCACATATGGTACCAAAAATATTTTATCATATTTCAAAAATGAAGGATAGCTATCATCTTTAAAGTAAATAGGATAGTGGCTATCCATGATAGCATTGTGCAAAAATTGTATGAGATCAAAACTCTTAGCAATTGGCCAAAGCGGTGATTCCAGAGACGACTAGGTCCAACTTATTAAAAATAAAAGCATAATTAATGTGGAAAGTAACATAAAGCAACTAATAAACATAACGAAATTAAAAGATCTGATATAGGCCTAGGTCAAGTAGATATATTTATTAATTTAGTGCTCAGGTGTCATGAGATGGTGTAGCGGAACAACGTACGTCATCACAGGAATGCGAGATTGAGGCCACCAAAATGACCCCTCCGTGTGATTGTGCTATCATGTGGATACCAACCAATTAGATGTGGCTGCAATCGATGCACCTTAAGTCGTATGAGAGAAATTTCCCCATGCCACCACTCGCAAATGCAAAATTTTCTACATATCAAGAATAAACAAATGGTAGCTATAGAGGCCGAATGCCCTATCCGATACTCCTGCGATGTTCGGTAGAGATGGCAACGGATCGGATTTGGATCGGATCATCCAAAACTCATACCCGTCTCGCTAAAAAATTATCCGCCCTATACCCATCTTGGATCGGGTCAGATCGGGTATCAAAAAATCACGGATCGAGTCGGATCGGGCTGGGTATACCCGGTCTCATAAAACTTAGTTTATTTAAAAGCTAAACGGGTCGGATCGAGTCGGATCGGGTCGGGTATATCCGTCCGATATCCTATTTATTTAAATATTTTATAAATATATTATATATATATATATAAATGGGTCGGATTCGGGTCGAGACGTACTACTATCCGTACCCGATCTGAACCCGATTCGGATTTTTTTATATAACCCATATCCGTTTATAAATTAGACGGATCAGATTTTACCGGTCCCATTAGGATCGGATTGGATCGGATAACCATCGTATCGAAAAAAATTGCCATTTCTAGTGTTCGGCGGTCCCTACGAGAATCTCCTACAAGGCGCGGCTCCAAATCCTATATATATATATAAGATTTTCATGAATCTTTTTTACCTTATAGCCTAAAAGCTAGAATCTGGATTGCGTTCAAACAGGCTCTTAAAAAATACACGTGGAGGGGTCAACATGCTCGATTTCTACAATATTGTGATTCCAATTCTACAAAAATATCCAGTCCTGAGACTTGATTTTAAGCTTTATCTTTTGGATGGAAAAAAAAAAAAAATCCAGGAAAAGGACTTTCTTATGATTAGAAATTTAATTAAAATGCAACTAGATAAAGCTTAAAAAAAGGCTCGATTTGGTGTATTAACTCCCTTCTTTCTTCCACGAACTTCCTCTCTTCTTTTTTTTCCTCCGCCATTGATATGGTCACAGCTATGCCAATGACAGCCTCAAGAGAAGAAAAGTTCAAACTAAGAATAGCCAAGGACACCAAGGAGGTGAAATTGGTGAGGCGCAGAAGCACATGGGAGAAAATTGAGGGGGGCCCATGCATATATGTCTCGAGTCCCATATTTATTTATATACCGGATAGATATATTTTTACCGAGACAAAAAAAAATTAAATAATATATTTCGAATGTAGCCCTGAATTGCTATACCTATATTTGTAACTATAAAAAAAAAAAAAAAAAAAAAAAAAATGATGAGCAAATCACGCTTGATACAACTCTCTCCCTACTTTCTCCTCCAATCTCGTAATAACGAGAATGGAAAAAATGTTAACCAAAATTTCACCCCAATTAAAATTTCTAGCCTGTTTTCATTTGAATCAACTACCGGTATTAATAAAATAATAAGGTATCAAAACAAATACCATAAAAGTTTTTTAAAATAAATAAATTAGGTTAATAAGGTAATTTCAAATAATTATTTTATCCTCAACCGAATCAATTATTTTTAAATAAATAAAATAAAGTAATAAGGTACAAAAAAAAAAAAAAAAGTAATAAAAATTTAAAAATTTATATTCACCGTGTGAAATGTAAAGGAGTAAATATGTCTCGGTATGGCCATGATATATGATCATGTGATGGACGTAGTGTAGACAATAATTTCTCCAAGCAATAGGGCCGCCCACAACTACAATTAATTTCATGTGTCGTTTATGTGTGTGTTGGGGGCCGCCAGCCGACATCATCAACTCATCGATCATATCCACGGATAGGATGGCCTGCTTGCTTGTTTCGATCGTATTAAAAAAAAATTAAAAAAAAAAGAAAAGAAACAAAATCCTTCGACTGGACGATCCCAACCGGGCTCGCAGCTTGGCCCCAATTAATTTTTTTATCAAAAAAAAAAATTCCAATGTAGTTATCTTTCATATTCTCATTTTACCGGATAATATTCGATACAAAATTTTTAAACAATCTTTTTCGATCAAATGATGAGTATGTCAACCTGATATCATTAAAACACGGACTAATAAAATTAAAAATTCCTGATCTCTTGTTCATGCTAACAATCATGGGCCTCAATTATTCCTATCCATGTAAACTCCGTTGTCTCAATAGTCTCTGTTCTACTCCCTCTCCCTCTCTCTCTCTCTCTCTCAAACAGTAAAAAGTAATTGACTTCCCTTGTGGCAGACTAGGCAACTTATCATCGCTATCCTTACCCGAACATAGATTGCTTCTCCACAAAAACATTAGATTCCCCTGAAAAATGAAATAATGGAGGGTTTTTTGAAGAACCGAGAGTCAAGGGATGAATGCTTTTGAAAAAATGATTCTAAAGTACCCCTCATGCTAGATTCGCCGAAAGAGGGACATAATTCATCAAAAAAAAAAAAGGGACATAAGAAGCTCCTCCCTGGCGTCCAAGGGGAATGCAAACTTGGTAGCCATCCATGAAACATAAGACATGTCTTCAAGAAGGGAATGGATGAGTCATGGTCTAACCATCCAACATTCACTAAACCATTCTGAACTAGTCAATTTGGAATGTATTTATTATGCCCCGAATTTAATACCAAAATCAGCAACACGATACAGCTACATACCCCCCTGGTCAATGCCCTAAAGAATGTGCAAGGTTATAAAATTCTTCACGACAACAAATTTTCATGGATACTACTAATCTCAATTCATAACATATATTCCATATCAGCAAATGTCAAACCTTGTGCAATTTATAAAACTATCATTTGACAAGTATTGATGATGCTGTATATAATTGTTGCCGATCTCACCGCGGTGGCCTGTAGTTTCAAAGCTGGTACCGGTCTTAAACCGTCTCACCTCGAGATCCCTGAGCTTCCGTCCTGCAAAACAAGGTCAAAAATCCTGGCCGGGGGTCCCGGCGAGGGAGCTCCGATGGTCAAGTTAGAGAACGGCGAGATGGAACAGAATCCCTAATGTGGGTTCCCGAAGGAGCCCTAGACTTAGAGAAGATCTTAACAAAAGAGGTCTTAGAAAGAGTGGAAATTGGGCCTAGCTCCTTCACCGAGCTCACGCCGAAGGACCCGAGACCCCGGCGAGGGAGCTCCGACGGTCAAGTTAGAGAATGGCGAGATGGAACAGAATCTCTAAGGTGGGTTCCCGAAGGAGCCCCAGACTTAGAGAAGATCTTAACAAAAGAGGTCTTAGGAAGAGTGAAAATTGGGCCCAGCTCCTTCACCGAGCTCACGCCGAAGGACCCCTCTCGGGTCCCTGGATCATTCTCTCGATGCCTTCTCTTTTCCAGCCTTTTTTCCACTTACCTGGCTATCCAGTCTTCCCATCCTTTTATCCCATCACATTGCCTCCGGCTTCCCCCCGGGAGGCTCCCTCTCAGCCTTCACTTTTTTCGCTCTCTCTCTCTCCTTTTTCCTTTCCCCTTCGGGTATGGGAACCCGGTGGCCTCCTTGTCTTGCTTGCCGAGCCCAGCGAGAAAAAGGGGAGAGGGAAGATACTGGCAAGGCCTTGGGCTGAGCGCGGCTCGACCTCGGCCAAGGTGGACCCGACTCCGGGCGCCACCCGGCGAGGGAGCGAGGGGCCGCCAGCTTCGGCCGAGGTGGACCCCTCCTGGGCGGACACCTGGCGAAGCGGCAGAGAGGTGCTTGACTTCGACCGAGGTGGACCCGTCTCCAGGCACCAACTGGCGAAGGAGCAGGAAGGCTCGGCTCGACCTCGACCGGGGTGGACCCGTCTCCGAGAGCCACCTGGAGAGGGAGCGAGGGGCCACCAGCTTCGGCCGAGGTGGACCCCTCCTGGGCGGACACCTAGCGGAGCGGCAGAGAGGTGCTCGACTTCGACCGAGGTGGACCCATCTCCGGGCGCCAACTGGCGAAGGAGCAAGAGGGCCCGGCTCGACCTCGGCCGAGGTGGGCCCATCTCCGGGCGCCACCCAGCGAGGGAGCGAGGGGCCGCCAGCTTTGGTCGAGGTGGACCCCTCCTGGGCGGACACCTAGCAGAGCGGCAGAGAGGTGCTCGACTTCGACCGAGGTGGACCCGTCTCCGGGCGCCAACTGGCGAAGGAGCAGGAGGGCTCGGCTCGACCTCGGCCGGGGTGGACCCGTCTCCGGGCGCCACCTAGCGAGGGAGCGAGGGGCCACCAGCTTCGACCGAGGTGGGCCCCTCCTGGGCGGACACCTGGCGGAGCGGCAGAGAGGTGCTCGACTTCGGCCGAGGTGGACCCGTCTCCGGGCGCCAACTGGCGAAGGAGCAAGAGGGCCCGGCTCGACCTCAGTCGAGGTGGTCCCGTCTCCGGGCGCCACCCGGCGAGGGAGCGAGGGGCCACCAGCTTCAGCCGAGGTGGGCCCCTCCTGGGCGGATACCTGGTGGAGCGACAGAGAGGTGCTCGACTTCGACCGAGGTGGACCCGTCTCCGGGCGCCAACTGGCGAAGGAGCAGGGGGGCCCGGCTCGACCTCGGCCAAGGTGGACCCGACTCCGGGCGCCACCCGGCGAGGGAGCGAGGGGCCGCCAACTTCAGCCGAGGTGGACCCCTCCTGGACAGACACCTGGCGGAGCGGCAGAGAGGTGCTCGACTTCGGCCGAGGTGGACCCATCTCCGGGCGCCAACTGACAAAGGAGCAGGAGGGCACGGCTCAACCTCGGTCGAGGTGGACCTGTCTCCGATCTTGCTCGCCGAAAAAAAATCCATGTGGTTCAGACCACGTCCGGTGGGACCTGAGACACGCCACGTCAGCGTAACAGCCATATCAATAATCAATCCTTTTAATCATGATTCCAACCACATCCAAGTATATATATCATGCAATTATAAAAAAGAAAGGGAAGAAGGAGGTTGCGAGCTTTACAACTCATAAAAACTTCTTTACACCAACATCAATGATAATAATAATAATAATAATAATAATAATAATAATAATAATAATAATAATAATAATAATAATAATAATAATAATAATAATAATAATATAATAAAAAAGAATCAATGATTGTTACTTATATAAATCTCATACCATAAAACACCATGGTCATAAAACATGCATAGTAAACATATATCTTTTTTGTATAATAAATTATATCTTATAGTTAACCCAAGATAACATGCATCAAATATAATCATATATAAATACTCGGCTCTAGACTACTACAACTACATTTCTAGTTCATAATAGGGCATCAACTAGTGGCTATTCCTATAAATTGCCATAACCATATTTCTAGTCTATGGTAGGACATCAATAACATGGCTAGCACAAATGACTACAGGTATTCAACTCTAACTACCACAATCACGTTTCCAACCAGTAATAGGGTACCAATAAAGTGACTAATTTAGAAAACCACAAGTACTCAATTCTGAATTACCATAACTATATTTCTAGTTCACGGTAGGCATCAATAAGTGGGTAGTCTCATGGACTACCACAACCACATTTCTGACCTGTGACAAAGCATCAATGATAGGGCTAACCCAGAGTACCACAACCCATCATTTAGTTACATAATTCTAATAGATACTTGTCAAGTAATTATAATTCAAAATCACTCATTTACCAAATTTGATACACAAGAATACCAAAGTCCATCCAAACTAAAATCAATATTATATAATATATAAACTTATATAAAATTTCATATATTTAACAAATAAGTATATAATGAGCAATTATCAAATACTATGTATTAGAACATGGCTTTAAAAATTATGGATATGATTAAAGAAAACTAATAAAAGATTTAACCATGGTAAAATATTTACAGAAAATGGAAGAATCAAAATCAAATCTGGAAGCATGTAAGATACTGTCCTAAGGCATATTTTGTCCATCATACGAGAATTATCGAAAACACTATCCCAAGATACGACCAAATTTCTCTGTATATGAGCACGATCATGGAAGAGGTTAATGAAAAATCTTTCAGTACCCAGTAAAATAACTTTGAAATAAGAAAAATTTGAAGGAAAAAATACTGGAGAAAAAGAAAAGAGAGTATGAAACATAAAATGAAACTCCTATGTTTAAGCCTCCAAGATGATCTTTTTATAGCCATCTAAAATTTGACTATTTAAATTTTTATTGGCTTATTAAAGCTTGTAATAAGAAGTCTAATGGTCAAAAATTAAAGTTCAATAGTTAAATTATTAAAAGATCCAACAGACAAAAAATTAAAACTTCAACGATCAAATTATTAAAAACTTTAATGGTCAAATTATTAAAAACTTCAATGGTCAAATTATTAAAAGTAAAATAGTTAAATAATTAATTAATTAGTGAAGAGAATTTTGGATTTTCTCAATAATCTCTTTCAAAACTTAATTTTTTTGAAAAATAGTAAAATATAAATTTCTGGATACGTATACTATGCAATCAATAAGTAAACTTTAACCTCACTTAGTATGAATAGTTTTCATGAAAGAATCGGAGTGAACCAAATCTTGAACCACATTTCTTTGTCCAGACTTTAGCTACCACATATATAGTATAGTATTCTCCATCAAAGTCTGTGCAATAATGGTCCTGCACATGTATCTTAATTTTTCATGAGAGCTTCTAAAGTTTACCAATGTCTCTAACCACTATCATGGATGGATACTCTCATATAGATGAGCCCCTCCAAAGATGTGTTTAGTATCATATCTCTAGAAATGCTTCTCGAGTCTTATTCAAAGATAAACTCTTCCTAACCACTACATAGGAGCATTAATCACCATATGGATGGGATGGAGTCTATGACTCCTATATCAAATAAATCATATATGCTCCCTGACCAACCAATCAGCATGTTACTACCATATTGAATCTTCTTCAAGGGATCTCCTATCACAGATATTGGATTTCCATTATTGAAAGGTCCTTTATAAACTAAGCCCCATCCCCCTTGATAATTTTAAGATCTTGGACCTATTTAAGCATTTAATAAGATATACTGATATAAGAATCTTTCATCATAAGTTGTGAGATACATCAGAACTTATAATCAGGATAATAAAGATATACAAAACTAGATATAAATAACTTGATGATCAATTTCATATGAATACTAGAATTCAAGAAATTCAAATAATAAATATTGAAATGATCATCATACCTCTCTTGTGATTGTATAATTATGTACCTGTGAGCAATCTTTAGGGATAATTGATGTCAAATGAATTAGCACTAGTGCTAGTATGATCACCCCAGCTCGGGTTACAAGCCCTCACAACATTGGCTCAGCTATTGTAGTTTCTATGGCTTATTGAGGAGTTTAAAACAGTATAATGTCTTGCATTATTTTGTCTATTATCTCCTCTAAATTAATAATAGCATAATTGATCTTTGCTTTATATACTTAATTGCAACCTGGTGGACTGTATCCTTGCTAAACTTAAGCTTGTTTCTTCGTTGTTAATGTTTTTCATACCTTCATACTTTAGAGTACTCGCATCTATCAAGAGTTTTTACTATTTTGCTGCAGTAGCGGGCACTAGCTCTGGCATGCCAAATAGCTTAAAATAATGTTAGTTCCAGTAGGATCATAATTATTAGGAAAGAAGTGCTTGCTTGCTTTCACTGAAAGCTACTTTTCAAGGCTAGGTTTAACATGCTTGCTTAGGAAAATGCTTAATATAGCATCATATGGAGGTAACTAGAAGAAAACACATAGTACCTAGGAATGGTGCTTTAGAATCAAATTCTCGTATTTGAAAAAGGCAAAGATCAATGCTCTCCTACTCAAATTGGAGGACTCTCATCATGTTCATGACTATTGAGTCCCAGCTACAGGGGCTTAAAGAACATGCTATGAAAATACAACAAGCCAATATTATGTCATTGAGAAAGTATGCTCTAAAATCTTCCTGAGGTGAGAGAGATGTGTGATATAACATGCTTGCAAAAAGTGATAGATTCATTGGTGATGTATTTATAAAATTTCATATGCTTGCAATGAGCTAATAGTTGGTTTACTAATAAATCTTTCAATTTTCTTCCGGATCTTAGGCTCCTTAGGTATAGGTGATTAACTTCTAACCTTGAGGACTTCGATGGAGAGTTGAGGGATTCAATCTAAGCCTCCTTTGGTTTATCAATTGTAAAGCAGTGGCAATGGTGCTACAAGGTCATGCACCGTGAGAGTAGTTAATGAGTATTGGTTAAATATTTTTAAGAAGTCAAACCTCAATGCATAATTGACTGATAGTCAGAAAATGGATTTATGCATTAAAATTAGATGTCAATAAATTCTTTTAGGACCCCAAAGAAGAAGGATAACTAATAGAAATACTAAAAAAAATATGATATTATCATTGATTTTGTTAAACTTGACATTAAAGTTGTCTTGGTTACATGATCTGATAAATTATTGTTTTCTTATTATTTTTAAGTTATACTATCATTGGTGTGATTATTTGGAGACCTTATTGGGCTGTAAAGCTCACAATCCCCTACTTTCTTCCTTCTTAGAGTTGTGCATGATATTCAAGCTTGGTAGTGGATTGGATTTGTGGTGAAATGATGCATAGCAGGGACCTAGCGGGGTGTGAAATTGAATATCAATTTTTAGATTGTGTAATTAGTTTTGTTTAGCTAGATCTATTGCTGATACTTATGTAATAACTCGGTGGACCATTTAGTGATTTTGACTTGAATAAATGGGTTGTTTAGTTATTATTCAATTGTTTGAATAATATTGGTTTATTAGAAATGATTTTTGAGTTAAGTGAATATTGTGTACCTAGGCATTGCATGATCTCTATAATGTATTCTACGGTTTGTGTGGCCGGTCGCGTAGCCAATTTCGGTGCTGGATTCGGGGCATGACAACGAGTCCATGACACTTATGACTCTTCTAGTTTCAACTACTATTATAGAGAGAGCATTTTCAATAATGAAGATTGTCAAGATTAGATTGCACAATAAGATAGAAAATGACTTTCTTGTCGATTATTAGTCACTTATATCAATAAGAAAATAGCTGAAAATTTTACAATAGATACCATTATTGATGAATTTAGTTTTATGAAACAACATCAAGTACAATTCAAATAATATTTATTAAAAATATTTAAATTAATTTTAATTATTTATTAATATTTTTTATTTTTATATTTTTTGGCTGCTCCTAGAAAAGTTAGTGTGGTCCATATATATATATATATATATATATATATATATATATATATATATATATATATATATATATATATATATAATTTTCCATAATAAACAGGTTGAAATCTGGCATTTCCTTTGTGCATCACTTGAACACGTATTATGGTCCAACATTGTGCAAGGATATTCCTTTTGGATTTATTGTTCTTAAACTTTTTTTAACTCCATTTGGAGCAAAGAGTGAATAGAAACATTGAACACCAGAACAGGCCAGCCTATATCAATTTTAGGATTTACACCATCTCAATTCCATATTTGGTATTTTTGCCCCTGCTTCGCAGTTCTTTTTCAACCATTCCTTTTACTCTCTACCTCTTCCTCAGCCTCTTTTGAGAGTACATACTCGTTTTTATATCTTATGGGATAAGAAAGGAGTCAAAATGAATTTGCAAACTGTAAAGCACTCCTAGTTATATGAAAAAAACTGAAGAAAGATGATGAAAAAAGGTATAAAAGTTTTAATTTAATATAATTTTGCCCAACAAAAGCATAATCCAGCTATTAAAACTTGTAAATAATGTCAAGGTTAATTACAGATAAGAGAAGCTTAACTGGATCAAATTAAACACAATCTCCGTCCAGTTTTGAGCCTTTGTCATTATCACATCACCTCTGTAAAAACATTATGGTCTTCATAAACAGTCGTAGTATCTGTTTTGCAAATAAAACAATTGGTTGACACTTGGAAATCAGAACAAAAGCCACCATCAAGCTTTTGTGGTTTTATTTACTAAAACATAATATATTCCCACATTTAATGTTTGGTTCCATAGCAATTCAGATCAATTAACAGAATATACACAAAGAGATAACCACAGCAGCAGCACCAAACTTCAAATACCACTCTAAAGCTGTACACAACTACCAGCCTCAGGTAGTACCTGAGTTTCTTTGGTTGGTCTTTGGTATCTCTAGTGCCATCCTTTCCCTACCAAAAAACAAGTAGTTGTCTGCCAAACCCATCAACAATGGATGGGTTTCTCAAAAAATAAATAAAAGCTATAAAGAACTCTTAGTTCTCAGCATCAAGAAGAGGCACAACCATACAAGCCTCCCTGAAAGAGATCAGCTGTTCACCTATTTCGCAGTCTCATACATCATAACTTTAAAAAAAAAAAAAAAAATCCATTTACAACTGGGCTCGATATGCCCTTATTTCACACCACTGATGAAGGCACTTCAGAACACACGTTATTTATCTCCAAACAGATAGCCAAGAGACGAGCTTCCACCAGGAACTGACTGGACCTTGGTGGAAGGCCGGCCCTGGAATAATTATAAGAACTTTTAGTGTTGTCATATACCAAGAAATATATGAAATAAAGAAAGATAAGTGATGTGAATATAAAACTACTTACAGTGATGAAGTTCCCTGAGTTCTGGCCTTGCGCTCTGTGGTAATTGTTGGAGATGGGCTTTTCAGGTGTGGTCTCTTGGGCAGCTGCTTTCTTGTTGCCAGCTTCATCAGATGGAGGCTTCTGAGACTTGGTGGACTTGGTAGATCCGGAAGGTGAGACTGGTGGCTCATCTGATTCAAAGAGGTAACCCAGAGAGCTCTGTCCACCCCCAAAGCTCCCACCTCTACTCATCTTATAGCACTCTCTGAGATGGATGGACCACTTGTTGTGCCTTGCCAGCCTTGTTGAGAAGGTGGCATGGATTCAAAGTATTTATAGAAGACCAGGTGGGGCGTGGGAGAGAGAGGCATGCCTCATGCTAGAATGCATGCATGATCATGACATGCAAAATATCCATCTTCATTTTTTCATTGTCCTCTCTCCGTTTCAATATATTATTATCCTAAAATTTAATAGTTAAAATTCGAGGATAAGGAGCTTGAGATCATAAGGAAGAAGTTCACTTGACACCATATATAAAACTCATGATGCAGTCGATCAAGTTGCATCAATAAGCCATGCTGTAGGATTTTCTCATATTGATTTGCCGGAAAAAGTTTTTTGAAAGACTGTAACATAATTTAATTGGATTATGGGATTAGATCCAAGAGTTAAGTTGGTTAGTTGGTTAGTAGTTGTTGGATGGTTAGTCAGTTAGGTGGTTGGATGGTTGGCCCAAAAATTCTAACCAGTTTGTTATTGGACCTATCAAGAAGTCTAAGCCCAACCATGCGAGGAGTTGTAACCGCCCAAGAAGTTGAGACCAAGATAACCGCGCGGCCATCTATTTAAGAAGAGGGTGGGCGTGCATGAAGGTTGGAGCGTGAGGCTTCCAAGAGTGGCCGACCCTTTGGGGTCTTGGTCCGTGAGAGATCTTGGGCGTGAAGGCTTGAACGGTTCCAAGAGAGAAAAGAAGGGAGCGCGTGAGGGAGTCCGTGCAGGATGACTTCTTGGTTCTTGGACCGTGGAGACTTCTTGGACCGTGAGGTATTCCATGGGGCTTTGGAGAAGAGAGGGGCGTGAGCCCTTCGTGGGCATGAAAGCCCTTGGACGGTCTTGTGAGAAAGACCGTGGGCTTCTTGTTTGAAGAGAAGACATGCGTGGACTTCTTGGGGCTTTGGAGAAGAGATTCTGCATGAGAGAGTTTGCAGATGGAGCTTCTTCTCGGGTTTCAGAGAGGAAGGAACGCACATTAAGGTATTGTCCATGCATGACCATACGTGGATTTGAGGCCTGCAAAAGAGAAAACGTACAGGTGACGGCAAGAAGCTTATGGGATTTCAGAAGAATTGCCGGGTATTTTATGTTGTGTCTTATAACAAGATTCTTCCCCAAATGATTAATAAAACAATCTCTCTTTTTCTCCTGCATCTCTTCTATTATCTATCTTTGCATATTTAATTCAAGAATAGGTTGTTGCCGGTTCTTGATCAAGAAAATTGGTTTTTGATCTTTTTCTCGCTGTTTCCGCTATGTAGATGCCGATCCGAATTTTCATCAAGTGATATCAATATCTAGGAATCTCAACACATGCATCTATAGGTAAAACCTCGTAGAACACGAACCCAATTTGAAATGCAATGCCTATTGACCAAAGGCAATATTAGTGGGCAGGAATGACACCCTACACACGCACTCTTGAATGGCTGCAACTCCGGGAACTGATGATATATTATATTTTTTGCAGTACAATACCTAGTTTATGTGAATTGATGAATGTGCTCTCATTTTTTTAATGATTTTTGGGTGCAATTTTCTGCCTATAAATACACATATCTATATTTGTCGACCTGTAAACAATTTTAAGTTAAGTTTGGGCATTAATTAGTCATACCATGCCAACAGAATACACAACTTCTGCTCCCAAATTCATACTAATGCTTGGTAGACTCCCACCTGGCACTCGGTAAGGTGATAGCCAGGAATATACAGAAGCCTAAATATGTGCCAAGTCATCCACATTAAACAGGTTTTATGCCACCACCTTAGTTGCATTTGAACCACCCGTGCATCAACTTGGATCTTAATTATCGATATTTTTTTCTCTGAAGGAAAAAAAAAAAAAAAAAAAAGAATAAAGGAAAAACCTCATGCCTAGAGTTAGATCGATGCACACATGTTATGGGTAGCATTAGCATTTGGCCCTTCAGCTTGCCAAGGGGAACATGTTGGTTAGGTGTCAGTATCTGATGGGATCGCTGCTAGCTGGTCCTGGAGAAGACGTCCCCTTTACACCCGATGGATCTGAACAAATTTTCTTGAACAGTACCCTCCCTTGGCAACTTTTACTGTTTAGGCTTAGAGCTTAGATCAGCCTAGCCTATACTTTAGGTTGGTTACAAGTAACTACCAAAAATCTTTGTCGATATCTTAAGAGTACTTCATCGAGTTAAATTATAATGATCATCGGACGAGCTTTAAGAAAGTAAGAAAAAGCATCGTAACGTCCACAACGGTCCCTACCAAATATATGGGGGTACTTTTGGACATGATTGACCATAAGCAAACAGCTAGCACGGCCCGCCCTTGGCCACAAATTTGAGGGAAGCTGGAAACGGCTTCCTCAAGCATGGTGAATCGGGTAGGGTGCCCCGTTCCTTCAAGATGAGATTTGATATCAAACTTTTGTTATGAAAAGACATGATTAAGATAAGGGTTTGGTGATGTGATCAGGTAGCCACCTATTCTACTGTAGAATTTTTAGTTTATAAGGATCTTGCTATGGTACTGCAATCTTTATTTTGTTACTCAAATTAATGAGGATGATGATGCTGATTATGATGAACAAATAATAATAATAATATTATTATTAATATCATCATCATCATCATCATCATCATCATCATCATCATCATCATCATCATCGTCGTCGTCATCGAATTGTGATCATGATTAGCGATTTTAGCCATATAAGCAGCATTTTTATAGCATCAGTGTATATTCCAAGTATCATTGCATTGGGCACGAATAAATATATATTTTATATTTTTATTCAGTGCATGAATAACTAATATTAGTAGACAAATGTTGTCGAAGTTATTTTAGAAAAAATGCTTCGAGGCCCAACTTTCTTACCAAGCTCTGGTGGCGGATAGACGGGGGATTGGTGTTTATACCAAAAACCTATTTATGATACTAGCAATCTTATGAATTGCACCAGACCTCCTATGCTGAAGGGGATGGAGCCTTTTTTTTTCTTTGGCACCATGATCTGTAGTACTTTTCTTTGTTTTGATAGTACAACTGTGGAGAAGTCTTTGATTTAACATCCAACGTCATTGCTCTCTTTCTGCATCCAATGTTTGATTGAGTCAAAAATAAAATTAAAAAGCATAAATATCTTACAATATTATTGTGCATTGACCATTTCCTAATATTACATTTAGTCCTACCAATAGCATAGGTTGTGAAAGTAGAAGACTTATATCGTAGTGTTTTTGTTTAGATAGAGGAGTTTATAAATTATTCATTTTATTTTGAGAAAATTATAATTTGTTGCGTCAGTTTTACGCATACTTTTTTTATTTCAAAACCTTTTAGTGGGATGTTTCAAGTTACTTAAGTGACCTAATACGATCCTGCTATCTATTTCTCCTATGATGTTGACAACTAGTTATCAACGAATGACCAAAATGACTCCTAGAAGTAGTGTAGCTTGCGAAAGTAGAAGACTTATGTTGTGGAGATTTTATTTAGAAAGAGGAGTTTATAAATTACTCATTTTATTTTGAGAAAATTATAGTTTGCTCCCTCAACTTTGTTATAGTTAGTTTTACACACATCTTGATTTCAAAAATTTTTAATTGGATGTTTCATGTTATTACTTTAGTGACCTAACACGATCTTATCATCTATCTCTCTTACGTCATCATTGACAACCATCAACAAATCATGAAAATGGCTTTACTACTTTTGAGAAAAGACTCAACTTTTTATTCTCTTTGCCATTTCATTTTTTTTCTAAAAATTTCCATCTCTTCATCCTTGGATCCCTCTCTGTACTGCCCCTGTAACACCCTTCTGCCTCCTCCACTAATAATTCATAATAATCTCTCTTCGTGCTCACCACCATTTGTTGCTTCCCCTTCTCCTCCCCATCCAGTAGGCTGGTTGCCTTGGCACTGAGCCCTCCTCCACGCTAAGTCATAAAAAGTTACAAATTCTTTTATTAATTAAAGAAAAAGAAGCTCTAGAGATCTAAAAGATGTATTTGTGGCTAAATACATGAGCAAAGAGGGCAAAAGAAATAAGCTCATTGCTTGACAGGATAACAATGATGGCTTCAAGCGTTGGTGCAAGGCCAATGTGATCACACTAACAAAAAAGCACAACAAGAAAACCTAGCTAATCTAAAAAAATGAGCACTGCTAGATACCCATCCCCACATACAATCATCTCCAAAAAATTGGAAGTTTTTTTCCTCTTTCAATTAGATATGAAGAATGTCATTAAAAAAAAAAAAAAAAAGTTATGAAGAAGGGTGTATCCACCGAGCAAATTTTAAGATCATGTGAGCCTTTCTATTGAAACTCAGCTAATAGAGATAAAGGCAGGATCATATTGGATCACCCAAGCAGCTTAAAGGATCTTTTTTTTTTTTTTTTTGAAATTAATTGGTTGCGTATGATATTCAGGGAAAGTTTTATTAAGTAATTATTTCAGAAGAAAAAGAAGAATAAAATATACTATTGTAATTTGCACAGCAAAATAAGAGTTTTATTAAGTAATTATTTCTCCTAGTCATTAAACCTTTATGTGATAGATCTAGACAGTGGACACTAACCTAGAAGTTCCCAGATGGCTGAGTAAATGTGAAGCAACTTGCCATAGAATAGTATATGCCTGTGAAAGTTCTAACCTTCCAACCTTCAGAACTCCAACCACTCCACTTGCACAAGAAAACAAATTTGATGCTGGGCATGTATCGGGAGACTCTAGACTTCAATGTCATCCAAGCTCATCAACAAAGTCATGCTATCAGAAGACTCTGAATGATATTTAGATGTTGGAAGAACCTTAAATTTCTCAAACACTTCATTTCCTTGAGCTGCTATATGCCCAGGTGTAAGATTAACTCGGCCACCTTCTAACTTTATTTAAATCTGATACTCGAGCCACCTTCAGTTTTTGAATAATTGCATATATATCGTAGTATTCATACAAGATTTCTGATCATCCAAATTTTTCCTGAATGACCTGATAGTTGAGTTAATTTATAAAATGTATTAGGATAAAAATCTTAAGTATACTCCAATGGCCTATACAAGAACGAGGAGTTTGTTACATTATTTTTCATGTTGTGGCCGTACCTAATCTTCCAGTATTTCACAATCACCTGCATTATTTTACCATTTTAACACCAACATCAGCATTAACTAAATCTGTGTCCCGCAACAGATTGCCCTCCAAGGACTTGGCATCATGAACTTGTAGAAGGAAAAGTTCATGGAGAACCTGCAACAAAAACAAGAACTCATGAAGGTCACCAAAAAGAAACATAAATGGTCATGCACTGACTTACAACCTGACAAGTCAGTAAAAACAAATCCTTTTTCAATGATGTGAGTTTTAACAAATTATCTGGGAAAGTCAAAGGGCTAATCAATATAGCATCTAAGAAAACATCATCCTGTTTTCCTGAAACTTGTCAAAGAAGATAAAAGAACTACAAAGGATTTGATCTTACAATCCTTTATTTTGGAAAAAAAATACAACTAGACTGATGAGACTTCATCAGATACGTTATCACAACCATGAACCATTCCACAATGATACTTTGAAAACCAAAAACTTCTGTTCACAAAAGATTCACTTAATGTCATAGAAGTATTCAATGTAAGAAGGCATGACATCACACTAACCTTTAAATCTAGAGAAACAGAAATCCAGGTTACATTTTGAAATCAGTGATAATTGCAAAATCCATCTGGTCCATTATAACAACCACACAAGCAACCCTAAGAAACAAACATGCACAAATTTGCCCACACACATACACACCTCACCCCCCTACAGATATATCACAGGCTTGCTGTGTGCACATGAACAGACAAGTGATGATATGTATCCACCAACAAACCCATAAAACCACTAACCATCTATAACACATGCAGATACAAACGGAAACACATAGACACATATATAAACATACCTGCATGCAGGCAGCATGCATGTATATCTAAGCTATCTTTTATGTGGTTAGGGGGATGAATGTTCTCTCTGTTTCTGCTTTTTTTTTTTCTTCTCTTGATTGTTGGCTGATTCTACCATTTGTGAACTCAAAACTTTGGTTGAGCGAGTATTTTGACTGTATATATGAACTTTAAATCATGATTCAAACAAAAGCAAGCCATTTTTTAAATTATTTGCTTTAAGAAACCGAAAAATATTAGATCATAATTATCCTGCAAGATAAAGTTTCTTATGCAAGTCCAAACAAAATATTTCCCATACTTCACTCCTTTGAGAAAAGGGGGAAACTAGTGAAGGTTGGCAGTAATTAGAGTTCAAGTGATTTACATTATATCTATGAAATCATAAATATTGCATGAGACCGTGCTCCAAGTAAATGAAACACATTTTCTAATTTCTGTTGGAAAACCAGTAAACTCAACAATCCTTTCAACTCTCCAGCTGACACAGCCCTTAATTAAAATCACCAGAAATCATTATTGTGAAAAGAGTTCTTGAGAATTCAGATCCTTGATAACTTCATACACGATATTGCAATATTCTGGATAGGTGCATGTGAGTATGTGTGATCTGCCAGTTAAGTTCCTCTGCTGTTAAATGCTGTTACCACTTGTGCATGGGCAGGTGGCAGTCTTAAACAAGGGAAGTGTATAAGTGGATCATGCCACATCCATTGAATAGAATTTTCCTTCCCACAACAACGACTCCTAAATAAATTCAGAAGTGAACTATTGAAGACTAGAAACTAGAGAATCACCTCAATTCAAATTAATATAGACTATGAAATAACAAAAATTTTCTGGTTGACATGGCATAATTATTTTATTGTAACTGTTATAGTCCAGTCCAAACTCCAAAGCATTGCAAAAGTATGATCATTTTGAATTCTTTAAGATCTCTAAGCTAAACAAATCACTAAAAACTCATTTTCCATCTCAATCTAACACAAAACCCTCCCTTCTTCTGTGTCTGTGGTTGTCTGCACCCGCTGCATTTACTTTCTTGTTCAAACTTGAGGCCCTTCAATAGTTTGTATTTGAAATCATTTGGCTGCATATTGCCTTTTTTATTCTTGCTTACCTAATGAAAAGTAAGAACTAGATTTCTTCACATGTTGCTTAATGGATTGTACTGAAAAGTAATTGGACACCTTGCAGTCAAACTGAAAAAAGAGGAAAATAGCTAAAAATAAATATCAAAAATAAAACAAGAAGAAAAGGTAAAGCAAAGAAAAGCAGTGACTTTGTGTCCAAATGGCATTTAAGATATTTATTGTGATGGTGTCTGTACACTTCATTTTATACCTTCACCACTTCAAGTGTTTCATACAACCATTTCCAAACAATGAAATTTTCTTCTATGGATTTTACATTAAAAGACAATGAATCCCAACTATGATGTATAATTCTCCTAGGTTGCGTTTGGTGGATCGCCAGGAAATCCTGAATGGTAATCTAGATTACTTGCAAGATAGATTACCACTAGATAGATTGCCAGTAATACTGATTACTGTGTTTGGTATACAGAGGTAATCTATCAGTAAGATTGATTACTGTGTTTGGTATGATAAATAGATTACCAATAATCAAAGCTCAAATTTCCAAAATATCCCTATGTCAATTTTTTTAAAAATATACTATAATATAATATAGTAAATTAATATAATATTGCATTAATATAATATATTATTTGATATTTTGTAATGTAATATAGTATTATATTATTTGATATTTTATAATGTAACTATTTATAAAATTATATAGTTAATAATGTATTATATAATATTATTATATATTATATATGTTATGTTATGTTATAAAATGTAATAGATAATTTAAATTATATTATATTACACTCTATTGTTATATAATATATATGTTAAAATATTCTATTTTCAAATATTACAAATAAAATAAAATAAAAAATTATATATTATTTTAAATTTAATAATATAAATATATATATATTTAATATATTACTTAGTATATTTAAAAGATTATATATAATTTTTTTACATTTATTTAGTATGAAAAAATATTTTTCAATTTTAATATAAACATATTAAATATTTTATATTTAATAATATAAAATATTTAAAAATTATATTTTTAATAAATAGATAAAATATAAAAATTATTTTTTGATAATTAAAATATATATTTAAGAAGAGATCCCAACTAACACCTAGAGAATCTAGATGAGAGGAAGAAGGAAAATGTTTCATTCTCACCGAAACGAAAGGGACGGAACAATTTTGCAAAAATAAAAAATACCAGATTACCACATCTCCGGTAATCTGGATAGCCACCTCTCTCTGAGGTAATCTGGATTGCCACATGAGAGGTAATCCAGATTACCACTACAACATAGATTACCGGTTTAAAAAAATACCAAACAAAATTATCTGATGGGCCCAATTTAAAATTATCGGTAATCTGGATAGATTACCGTCTACGAAACGCAACCCTAATGACATCTTCCATTGTCTAACATCATGCGAATATTGCTGCAAGAAAGATTCTCTCAAAATTTCAGACCCTCAATGGTTTCATAAAGAAACAGCTTTGCATGTTGGGAGACTTAAAAGTACAAGCATGGAAACATTTTTCAGCAAAAGGAAAAGGAGAAGAGAGCATAAATTGAGCAAATAGAACGTATAGAGAAGATCTAATTTTCCATAATGATTTCTGTTGTGTCCAAACAAAATTACAGCAAGCTTGAAATAACAATGAACCAGATTGAACTGATTCGATCTAGCTCCTAGCCATCTTCTTGAAGATTTTGAGGATTGAAGAGGTTCCCAAGCTCGCTAATGGCGTCCGGACAGAAACAGATGAATTCTGAAAGAAGGCTAAATGGAAAGTGTTGAAAGGATGAATCGTCCCCCCCAAAAGCCCCCTTTATCATCGCATCCGCGGGTATTTATAGGCCAAGGAATTAACCGCTTACAGCTGGCATCTGCCTGTAAAACGGTTAATCCAGGGTATGAGCACGTGCAGCCAAAGTTGTTCGTAACTAATTAATATTCTTCTTCAATTTGATCAATTCCTCCGTAATTGGTCGGCTACTTCATAGTTGATCAGCTCCACCATAGTTGATCGGCTCCATCACAGTCAATTGTCTCCACCAAAGTTGATCATCTTCACTAGAATTGATCGTCTTCACTAGAGTTGATCGTCTCCTCCAAAGTTGATCGTCCCTTCCAAAGTTGATCGTCTCCAGCAGAATTGATCGTCCCCTGCACTACATAATTATTAATAAATTCTATTCTCAAATAAATCTATCAATTACCTGGAAGCGGATCAGTCCTGTGTTTGTTGATTATTAATCGACTTCACACCCTTTGGATGTTGATTAGTTAAGCATCAATCATATTTGTGCCTTTTAGGCATTGATCAGTTTTATACCTTTCATAAGAGGAATTGATCATAGTCAGCCTTTCGGACATAGATCAATTTCAATTTCAGGCTCTTAACAGGTCAACAAAAATAGATCAATTTCGTGATATCCCAACACTAGTCCCCCCAGTTTCTGAGTGCATTAAATGAAAATCAGAAACTGTCAGAAATTTCTGCTCTGGGACAACACGCCCGAATGACGTGTCAAACTTTAACTAGGGAAACGGTTATAAGAATAAACCGCCGTATCTTTTTCTCATCATTATAATTTTTTCAAAATCCGAGAAAATCAAAATATCCTCGAAAAAGAATATAGATATCCGTCTTATCAGCAGATCGCAGCCACCGTACCATAAAAAGCTGTTTCGACCCTTCGAGAAACCCAATTTTCATTAAATACTTAAGGACAGATGGCTAAATCTGGTTCATCCTCGTTATTTGCAGAGAGATCCTGATCCGTTGGAAGGTATTATATAAACACCACCCTTCTCAGAAAAATGGCTTTCTGCCATTTCTGCCTTTTTGCTTTAGGAGCGAAAGAAAAACTCCACAGGTCGGCTTCTTATTTCTCTTCTTTTCTTCCAAATTAATCTTCCTGTATTTCCTTTCTTCATCATGGTTAGGATCTTAGAAACCAGCCATATAGGAAATCCTGAAAATCCTGAAGAATCCAGTTCTCAGCAACAAAGAAAACAAACCGAACAAGTAAAAATAGGGGATATTAGATCTTCTCTATCCGAACATAGAATTTTAGCATTAAAACAGCATTATAACATTTCTGATGAGTATAGTGTAATCTTCCCTCTTTCTGAAGATCAAATAGATCGGCCCCCTTCTGGTAGCATAACCATATACGAAGAACATTTAAGGGCCGGACTTAGATTCCCGATCCATCCTTTCTTTCTTACGATCTTCAAATTATATCGGGTATTACCATCCCAATTAACTCCTAATAGCATTCGGATTATTTGTGCGTTCTTGATACTTTGCAGGGACGCGGATATAACTCCAAAAACTTCACTTTTTACTTCTTTATTCGTATTGAAACGAGATTTTCATGGCCATGGATGGTGGGTAATCAACTCACGACATGGTCGGAAATTTATCTCGGGACTTCCTTCGGCCATTCATGGCTAGAAACCAGATTTTTTTTATATTATCTCCAGAATCCCCTGGGACTTTATCACTAGCCATAGGGAGCCTCGACTAACACCTAACGATGGCAAAAAGGTTTTAGTTTCTGATCAAGAAGATTACAAGAAGCTTACCGGGATAGAAATTCCTCTGATTAAAGAACTCCTTGATGAAAGAGGGCTCTTTTCAGCAGAAATCAGCCCTAAGCCTTCTTTAGGTATTGTTATCACTGATATTATTTTATCATCCCTTCTAATCAATCTGTCTTAATTTATGATCTCTTAGTTATGGCAGACACATCAGTCATGGTTGACGTCCGAAAGCTTCGGAAGCTTGCAAAGAAAAGAAAGGCGGAAACCACTTCCTTTATTCAAGAAGAGAGGAAGATCAAAAAGCTGAAGAAGAAAGCTCTGATTAATCCAGCGACTTCACCAATAGTAACAAAACTTGATTCTCCGATTGTGATAGCCAGTGTATCGGAGGACGATGAAGTCCCTTTATTGACATCCCTTCAGCCTCCCATGCAAAGGAAAATGATAAATATTCCAGGAGATGACCCACTCTCTTGCCCTACTGATCAACTGGATAAGGGCAAAGCTCCGATGAGGGAAGAGGAAGAAAGAATTCCAGCCGCAAATATTTTGGCTGGTTTCCCCATATATGCTGATGATTCGGGTCTAAACGACCCAATGTTGGCCCGTCAGCTTATGAAGTCCATAATAATTCCAAGAGACTGGGAAATAACAAAGTCCCAGCAAATTGACGACACAATTTTGCAACTTCATCCAACATTATTAAAGGTATGAGTTATACTTATATTTTGAATAGATATTTAATCGCCTTCTTCAGTTTTGGCAAATCTGATTAATACAAAGTATGAAATAACAGCTCATCCATAGCATCAGTATCATGGATGAAAGTTTGAAAAACTTTGATCAGTTCCGCAAAGCCATGAGTAACGAAGTGAACGTGGCAAAGGTGATGCGGCACGATGATGAGAATGCAATCTAAATGATGGATTGAGAAATGAGAGCAATGAAGCCTATTAACAAGTACTAAATTTCAGATCAAAAGTACTAAGGTAAAGCTATGGAAGGAGCACTGAAATTTGGAACTTACGCCGCGATGTAGTTATTTAAATCCTAGAGAAGATTAGGGCTAATGAATATTGAATTTAAACCTTAGCAACGATCTTCAATAACTCAGACTTAAGAGATTAGGAGGTGTTATTTATCCAAGATGATCACTCCCTGGTAGATCCATTGAAGCTCTTAGACGAACTAACCCTGAAGTGGAAGATTGGCATTCCAAAGAAACTAGTTTCATTCAACATTGATCTTTGGCAAGAGAACCCTTTCTTGAACTCCGAATCGTAGAAGGATCCTGCACAATGAACGGGTTAGACTGGGACCAATATGAAAGATATCAAAACAAAGAAACCAAACAGGCAAGGGAACTTCGATGGAGGCATGGATCCCTAGAGGTGGATGTTGGCGTTGGATACTTGAAAGCTTGAGAAGAGAAAATCAAACACACCCAAAGAAAACAAGAGGATACTACCAAAAAAACACTTTCTTCAACTACTACTTCACTTAAATTTCATTTCATCCAAAAAGCTTTTTTTTCTACCATGGGCGTACAAGAGGCTTTTAATGGCCTTTCAATCAATTTGAAATTTCTCATATCATGGAGAAATATTAGGGGGGGTTACATGAAATGTGGAGGATTTGGTGGAGGGTTACATGGAATGTGGAGGATTTGGTGGAGCTGGTTGCATGATTTGTGGATGGAGTTGGCCGACCTCCTTTGAATTTGAAAACACTCCTTGGTCGACCACTTGTAGCTTTCATGTAATTTAAAATTTGAATGGTGCCACGTGGCAGGTGAGGTGGCAATGATGTGGCGTGGCAAGGTGGCATGGTGACATGGCGCATCCTTCTCCATGGCGCCCCTTGGAGATGACATGGCAAAGGTGATGTGACGTCCTCTGGTGATGAGTTGGCACCGGTGGTCCATGATGATGTGGCATTCCAAGTAAAGCTGGTCTGGCCTAATTTCAAGTAGCTCTTGAACTCGACTCAGTACAAAGCCTAATTGACTCTAATTGAACTCTTGATTGAATTCTAATTGAACTTTAAAACCCCAAAAGAAAATAAAACAGGACTCAATAAACATACAGGACTCATACGAGACTTGAGTTCCTAGTCTCAATCCATAAAGAACTTGGTATTAGTTGAAGCTTCTTCTTTCTGAGCCTGGTGCCCCCACCAAAAGGCGGAGAAAGTAGCCAAAGAATTGAAAAATTCTATGGAAAAGAAATTGGGAGAAGCGACGATCAAAATTTCGGCATTAGAGGCAGAATTAAAAGAAACAAGATCAAAATGAACAATATGGAGTCTAAGCTAAAGAAGAAAAATAAGAAGATCCGATCTCTGTCCCTTAAACTGGAGGGAGCTAAAGAAAAATTTGCAACGGCCGAAAAGAAGGTTTTTGCAGCCGAAGAAAGAGTTTTAACAGCAACCAAAAGAATTGAACAAGCTGTTGAAGAGGCTGTAAATGGGGCAGTCAAAAAATATGTCCAATCAAAAGCCTTTGATGACAAACTCCATGAGGCAGGAGTTGAAAGCTACAACCACGGTCTTGCTGATTGTCTGAAGAAGGTAAAGAAATTTTATCCAGATCTCGACACTTCAAAAATCGAAGAAGATTCCGATGAAGAGGACTCTGACGAATAAAGCTTAGATGAGGAAAATCAAACTAACAAACCAATTACTGATCAAGTAGAAAGACCGGCCGGAAACCAAACGAAACAACTGGTTGGAGATCAAATCGAAGGACGTGTTAACTTCTTAAATTCCAGAAGAAAATTTATCAGTTCCTTCTGTAAATCAAAATGAAATAGAAGAAAGTTCCATCGGAGTCAATGTAATGGATTGATGATGTAACAACTTAGTTCGCTTTTTAATGAAAAATCCTTCTTCTCAACGTTTGTCGGATCACGGAAGAGTATAAAACGATCAGATTAAATGAATAAGTTTCCAAAGAAACCCGATCTAATCATGAAATCTTTTAATTAAATCATAAGCATTAAATAATATAAGTTATTAAACAATTGTTTCTAACGGAGTAATTCGATCAAATGATACGGTCCTTAAACTTTTTTTTAAAAAAAAAATAGCTAGTATAGAAATAATTTCTAGGTTGTCAGGCTACTTTTCCAAATAAGGTAAGTAATCATACCAACTTCACCAGATGTAATCTTTTTGTCAAAAGTGCAGTTGAAAGCCGTATAACCATAATTGCCAGAACCCGAAAAGGTGCATGAAATTTGAAATTCAAATCACATGCCTTTATATACATACCTTACAACTGACTTTCTGAAAATCAAAAACAACGCGCGAAATCCCACCAAATCGAATCTAAAACGTGTCAAAATCTCCCGATATCTCGGAACTTGAGCCATGAATCATGACCACTGGCACCCTCTATATAAAGGGGTCATAAGTCCAAGGCTTTGCATCACTTTGTCTAAGGCATAGCCTCAAAAAAAAAAGTCTTCGTCTTTATCGTATTCAAAAGATGAGGTCAGTTGATAAAAAATCACATCAGATGTCGAAAAGAAATGTGGGACCAGTACGATTCAGAGAAGAAAGGTCATGCGTGAAAAGAAGCCGTTTAACAAAAAGTATTTCCAACAGATCAACAGTTCCTGAATATATCTCATCTTCGTCTGAAGAAGAAGAGAATCCCTCCATTCCTGCTTTGGAAGAGACAGACCAAGATCCACCTACGAAACATATTCCATCAGAAAAAGGAAAAGCTCCGATAGAAGAATCAGCCGACCCAACTGATAGTAAACCCGTTCAAGTATTGGTTGCCGACATGAGTGTTAACAATCCAAAACTGGCAAAAACCATACTACAATCCACTATTCTTTGGAAAGATTGGGAGACGACCATCAAACAGGGAATGAAAGAAACCTTATCTTCCATTTATCCAAAAATCTCGAAGGTAAGCGATATTCTTTTCCTTTCTTTATGATAAACTACTTATATCCTAACAATATACAAAACCTTTTATATAGTTTGTTAGCGATATCTCCATGATTGAAAGAGGTTGGGACCAGGCACATAACCTTCAAGAAAATCTTCGGAGGCAATTAGCAATAGCTAAGGAAGAGAAAAATAAAACCATTGCCGATCGGAAGGTCTTCAGGATAGAAGTTCTCTTTCTGACGGCGAAGATTATGTCTCTGCAGAAGCAATTAAAACAAAATGAAGTATATATCCATCAACTTATGGAAGATGGGGCCAAAAGAAGAAAGATAGTCCAGCAAGCCGATGAAGCCATGAAGAAAAGACTCAAGCATACGAAAAGGTATTGAGTCAAAATCTGCTGATAAAGAAGAAAATATCACTTCTTGAAAAAAGTTTGAAGAAAACTGAACAAGAAAAAATTTTGCTGACCCAACAGAAGTCTCTTGTGATTGAAGAATTCACGAAATCTGACGGTTTCTCCAGGGAAATAGAAAAAGTGGGAGCCAAAGGTTACGACCTTGGTTTTAAAGATTGCCTTAATAAGGTCAAAAAATTATATCCTGACCTTAATTTTTTCCCTATCTCCCCAGATTTTTCCGTAGGGAAAGAAGGACAGCCCAACAATGATCTGACAAAGTCACCTGTTGAGGAAACATCAGGCCAAGAGAATACTCCAGTTGATCAGACCATTCAGAAAGAAGCCATATAATATATGTAATAGAGAATTGACGATAGCTTTACTGTCATTTATTTCATTCTTTTTCTTTTTGTGACAGAATATTAATGAAATCTTCTATTTCTCCTTAATCAATCAGCAAACCATCGAGCACAAGGGAATTAGCATATTAGATCAATCTGTTTTGTCAGAATGTAATATAATTTTTATTTTGATCATTAAGTACCGATTGAGTTAGTGGATCAGACTAACTCGATTTATCGGATTATGATCAGCTTATCAGGCCGATCTTTGGATCAGTTGTTCTGATCATTAAGTACCGATTGAGTTAATGGATCAGATTAACTCGATTTGCCGGATTATGATCAGCTTATCAAGCCAATCTTTGAATCAGTTGTTCTGATCATTAAGTACCGATTGAGTTAGTGGATCAGACTAACTCGATTTGTCGGATTATGATCAGCTTATCAGGCCGATCTTTGGATCAGTTGTTCTGATCATTAAGTACCGATTGAGTTGGTGGATCAGACTAACTCGATTTGTCGGATTATGATCAGCTTATCAGGCCGATCTTTGTTCTCTCTATTTTTTAGAGAATATCGGAAAATAAAATATTTCCTTCATATAGCAGAAGAAAGAGAAAGAAACTGTCTTTATTGATGGTATTTTCGTAGATTTTCCACATTCCATGGCCATGACAAGGGATAACCATCTAGACTTTCAAGGCGATGGATCCCTAATCATACAACTTCAGAGATACGATAAGGGCCTTCCCAATTTGGAGCAAGTTTGCCTTGTTTAGTTTAGTTGGTCGGGATATAGTGGTTCGGCGTAGAACAAGATACCCGGTCTGA